>CM035119.1:93695047-94895047 GCA_020205555.1 Panax stipuleanatus
TTGTTCTATTATAAACGAGGGGGGGAAATTTGCGAAATGGACTTTATACACTTGACTTACAAGAAAATATTTTTCAAATTGAACAAACTAAGAAAAGGAAAAGAGATGATATTAATTATACCTACATGTGGCACTGTAGACTCGGTCATATCAATGAAACAAGATTATCCAAGTTGCATAAAGATGGGCTCTTTGAGTTATCTGATTATGAATCATATCCAACTTGTGAATCTTGTCTCATGGGTAAAATGACTAAATCTCCTTTTAGTGGAAAAGGAGAAAGAGTTACAGAGTTGTTGGCATTGATTCACACAGACGTTTGTGGACCTATGGCAACAAGTGCACGGGGTGGGTATTCTTATTTTATTACTTTCAATGATGATCACTCAAGATTTGGATATGTGTATTTAATGAAATACAAGTCATAATTATTTGAAAAGTTCAAAGAGTTCAGAAGTGAAGTAGAGAAACAAACAGGCAAGAGTATAAAGATACTTCGATCAGATCGAGGTGGAGAATACTTAAGCGGTGATTTTCTCAATTGTCTCAAAGAAAATGGTATAATCTCACAATGGACTCCTCCAGGTACACCACAGTTAAATGGAGTATCTGAAAGGAGAAATCGAACACTGTTGGACATGGTTCGATCCATGATGAGCTTTACCGACCTTCCAATTTCTTTCTGGGGATATGCCCTAGAAACGGTTGTATACCTACTTAGCAAGGTACCTACCAAATCCGCCCCAAAGACTCCATATGAGATGTGGAAGGGGGGGAAACCAAATCTTAAGCATGTTAAGACTTGGGGTTGCCCAGCTTATGTCAAAAAGTTTGAAAATGATAAGTTACAGACTAAATCCGATAAGTGTAGATTTGTGGGATACCCTAAAGAAACTTTAGGGTATTATTTCTATCATCCAACTGATCAAAAGGTGTTTGTTACGAAACATGATGCCTTCTTGAAAAAGGAGTTTATCCATGAAGGGGTCAGTAGGAGTAAGATATATCTTGAAGAAGTTCAAGAACCACAAATTACCACGGATCAAAGTCAGGTACCTGACCAAGTAGAAGAACCTACTATACCACACCCTGTTCGTAAATCTGGAAGAGTACCGAAGATACCTGAGAGGTATGGATTCGTTATAGAGGATGACGATGAGGTACACATCATGAATGATGATGATCCATTGAATTACGAACAGGCTATGAGAAATAAAGACTCAGGAAAATGGCTTGAAGCTATGAATTCCGAAATGGACTCCATGTATGAAAACAAAGTATGGACTTTGGTTTCACCACCTGAAGGCATTAAGCCTATTGGGTGTAAATGGGTCTTTAAAAGAAAGACTGGAGCGGACGGCAAGGTAGAGACCTATAATGCCCGACTGGTTGCAAAAGGTTTCAAACAAAGACAAGGAGTTGACTATGATGAAACCATTTCACCAGTAGCTATGCTCAAGTCCATTCGGATTTTGCTTGCAATTGCAGCTTATAACGACTATGAGATCTGGCAGATAGACGTGAAAACGGTTTTCCTCAATGGGAAACTTGAGGAGGATGTGTATATGACACAGCTAGAGGGATTTGTTTCAAAGGTTGGAACAATCAAGTCTGTAAGCTGCAACGATCCATTTATGGATTGAAGCAAGCTTCTCGTAGACGGAACATTCGTTTTGATGAGACAATCAAAGAGTTTGATTTTATCAAAAACGACGATGAACCATGTGTGTACAAAAAGGTTAGTGGGAGCGCAGTTTCATTCCTTGTATTATATGTTGATGATATATTACTGATAGGGAATGACATTTCTATGCTACAATCGATTAAAATCTGGTTATCTAAACACTTCTCCATGAAAGACTTGGGAGAAGCATCCTATATTTTGGGGATAAAGATCTATAGAGATAGATCTAAAAGGATGCTTGGTTTATCCCAAGGAACGTACATTGATGCAATGCTAAAGAGATTTAGCATGGAAGATTCCAAAAGAGGTCTCATGCCGATGAGCCATGGAATACATCTCTCCAAGAAACAGGCCCCAAAGACACCTGAGGAGAGAGCCCGTATGAGTAAGATCCCTTATGCTTCTGCAATAGGATCTATCATGTACGGTATGATATGTACTAGACCGGATGTTGCTCATGCACTTAGTGTAACGAGCAGATACCAGTCGAATCCAGGAGAAGAGCACTGGAAGGCAGTGAAGAATATCCTAAAATACTTGAGAAGGACTAAGGATATTTTTCTTGTCTACGGTGGGTCTGAATTAAAACTCGAGGGCTTCACAAACTCAAGTTTTCAAATGGACCAAGATGACAGTAAATCTGTTTCGGGGTATGTTTTTACCTTGAACGGAGGCGCAGTGAGTTGGAAGAGTTCCAAGCAGCAAACAGTTGCTGATTCAGTGACAGAGACAGAGTATATAGCTGCAAGTGAAACTGCAAAGGAAGCTGTTTGGATGAAGAAGTTCATAACTGAACTTGGTATGGTTCCTAGCATTGGAGAAGCAGTTCCCGTTTACTGTGACAACACAGGAGCAGTTGCACAGGCTAAGGAACCAAGGTCTCATCAAAAATCTAAACACGTGTTGCGGCGATTTCACTTGATCAGGGAGATCATTGAAAGAGGAGACGTCACCTTGGAGCGTGTAGACTCTCAAGACAACATTGCAGATCCATTTACTAAAGCTTTAACACAACAGCAGTTTGATCGTCACTTAGAGAAGATGGGTATGAGATACCATGGAGATTGGCTTTAGTGCAAGTGGGAGATTGATAGTAGTGTGCATACAAGCCAATCATGTATGATGATAAAGCACGTACTTTGTAAACAATCTTATTTATTTATTAATAAAATATTCATTTATTAAAGGCATTTAATTATCTACATGGTGCTGTTGTTATAATATGTAAATAACCCATAGTTTTAAGCAATGCTTTTAGAATCATGATGATGATCATGCTAATGAGATCTAAATTCTTAGAAAGCTCTAAAACTAAAATAGTTCCCAATCGTGGGATTACTAAAAAGGGGATTAGTAAATCCGGATAGATTGGTACATATGTTGCTTGCTCATTAGATGAGGATGATCGATCTCATGATCATTTGTGTGGAGACACTAAAGCAAGTATGTAGGTACTTATTGGAGAATAAGTTCACTGAACGTGACTCGCTATGGAATACCTAATGGAGTTTTACTCGCCTGTCAATAGGAATTCCTAATGTGGTAGTAGTACAAGTGATCCTTGGACTTGAGATCATCATAGTATCTTGTATGTAATGAATTATACTTTGACTTATTCCTTAAAGTCCTTTAGGCTTGGGTATAATGAGTTACATATGGAGATAATGAATGATCAATAAAGAATCTACCACCTCTAGTAAAAGAGGAGATATATCCTATGTGATTCGTTAAATGACAACCCAGGAATCCTTGGCCAAGGTAAAATAAAATTAGAAAGGAGTTTCTAATTTGCATTATTTGGAATTGTGCATTTTCTAATCGAAATACATATAATTAAATAAAATAAAACTTGACAGTAAATTCATGTCTTATATTTAATTGGAACATTGTATGGTGAAAGGATTGAATTGTATGGTAACTATTTACTCACAGGTTCTTTTATGATTAATAGTTGAAATCTATATTATCTGAAAAGTCGTTGATCGCTAGGGAGGCTTATCCCTATTGTAGAATAAATACTATTTATTTAAATAGATTATTAGTTTAATTTATTTATTTAAATAAGATTAGAATTGTTCTAATTGATTTATTCACAACCGGTTTAATATAGAGAACCTAAAGGGTCACACCATAAAAGGAATAATAATTATTTAAGAAGGTAATGGCATAATCGTAATAAAGCATTAAGTATAATTAATTTAATCTATAGTGATAGAATAAATTAAATAGCTTAATGTTTATTATTTAATATTTTAAAAATATTAAATATAAATTAATAAGATGAGTCTTATTAATATTATTACAATTATTATTATTTTAATTTCTAAAGGAGTTTAGTAATTAATTTAATATTAGTACTCTCATTTATTCCTAATAAGATTAGGAAACAAATTAATTAAATGAATTTAATTAATTATTCCCATGTGATGGGAAGCCTAAATTAATTAAAGGAGTTTAATTAATTAAAAGAAATTCCATGTCTAATAGGATTAGAAGGGTTGACCAATATCTATATAAGAGGAGTCTTATAATAGATATTGATTGATGCAATTTCAATTGTTGGAGAGTACTCCTTTTCTATAGAGGATAGAAAACTAAGCCAACCACCCTCCTTCTTGATAATTCCTCTTCCTTGGTGGATCACCTCTAGAGGTCAAACACTTGGGTGGCTAACATTGATCAAAAGAAAGAATCTAACCCGGAAATTCAAGGAGATCACGAAGAAGAAGGAGTTGAACTAGTACCTATGGAAGCTTCGTTTTACAAGGGTATGATTCCATAACTTCTTATTTATCGTTTTAAATTAATAATTTGCATAAAGGATGATCCGGGTAATGGTTTTGTAGAAATTTTTTTAAACTCTGATATACCATGCTTATGCTAATTTTTGCAATTTGATTGCGTCACGATTTCGTACAAACCCAACACAATCTTCTTCTGTGCCGTCAACAGCTTTAGCACATTCTCGAGTGAATCCACTAAAGGGGTGAAAGTTCTTCGACGCCTGACCTCCATATTTTTCTGAAATGGAGGGTTTAAAGGCTGTGCTGAAGCTTGGAAAGGGGTATAGTTCCTCCTTTGAATGGGCATACAGTTTGACTCGCCTCTTTGATTTTGTCCTTGTAATACTAAGGACACTTCTTCATCTTTCTTTTTGTGTACCCTCCGGGGATTACTCCTGTAATTTTCGGACTGGATATGTTCAGCAACAGCTTCGAGGGCGGTTAGATCCTTTATCTCTCTAGACTTGAGCCCTATTTCGGCTATCTCACCGTATTTGATCATTTCAGAGAATGGTTTTCCTATTCCTGCTAGGACCCTCTCATAATATAGAGCTTCTTAGATGTCGATGAAGGTCATGACTATCTCAGAGTCAGTCATGGATGGGGTGACTTGTGTTGCAACCCGCATCCAGCGTTGGGCATATTTTCTGAATTATTCAGTGTTTTGTTTCTTGATTTTGGTTATTTGGTATCTGTCTGGAGCCAACTGAGATTGGAAGCTATATTGACTGAGGAAAGCATGTGCCAATTCTTCCCAACTGTGAATCTTAGGGTTGTCTAGATGGGCGTACCAGGCTCTAGCCTCTTCGGTCAGATTCTTCTAGAATAACTGCATTTGAAGTTTCTCATCCTCTGTATAGGATCCGAGTTCTCCAATGAATACCATAAGGTGGGTGTAGGGGTCTCCCAATCCATCGTATTTCTCAAAATCAAGAGTTCTAAATTTTTCAGGATAACGAGCCCCAGGGAAGATACATAGGTCTGAATAATTGACACTGCCAAAGGCCCCAGTCCCTTTGATAGACCGGATGGTTTCTTCCATCTGCTGTACTTTCATCAGAATGTCACCAGCTTCCTGTTCTTTGTTGAGGATGGTGATTTCAGGGGTTTTGTTGGTTGGGTCCTAGTTTTGTGGTCCAGGAATCTGAGTCTCAGTTTTTTCGGTCTCTTGACTGCCACCACTACCATTAGGTGTTCCTGGTTCTTTGTGAACTTGGGATTGCTTCCCTTTAAGAGCTTTACTTTGCTCTCTTAGGAAACTGGCCAATTCAGCTATCTGATTCTTCAGTCCTTCAAACTCTTCCCTAGAGACAGGGGTGGATTATGGCTGAGCACTTGAAGTCATGTCCGTGGGTGGACTTAGTGCTTTCTTAGACTTAGATCTAGTGACATGACCAATTTTTCACCTACAACAAAATGTAAGCGTGTCAATTTCCTGATGTAGATAGGGATAGGATGCATGTCATGATGTATTTTTGTGGTTTTTTAATCTTATCCTGCAAAACAGAGGCTAGTTGTTTTGATGACAGGATAACATGACAGGATGTATAGGACAAGGAATGTAAATTTTTATTATGATATTTACATTGTGCTCCTTTACGTTTGGAATTGAAAACTTGACATTGAATTTGAAAGAGGAAGGCATGAAGAAGCTTCCCATCTGATTTGGTTAATCAGAGGCTGACCTATCTTAGGCTACTCTCACGACTTTTTCAGCATGAAGGTCCCCAGATCATCGTAATCTACTAGAGGGGAAATTAATCCGATCTTTCAACTGTAGTGAATCTGGGTGGTGCATTTTTATGAGCCCCCGGAGACTTAGCCGTCCCCAGAGTCATTACTTATCACCGACTGGTTTGCCTCCCGAAGGAGGAACTATACAACACACATTCACATACATCGCATCTCACCATATACATATGATGACATTGGTGCGAAGCAATAATATGGGTGCGAAGCACTAATATGGGTGCGAAGCACTAAAACAGGAAAGCATTCATTCACATTCATTCAATGTAAAGACGCAACATTCAAGCAATCATTTAATGTAAAGACGCAGCATTTACACATACGTAGTTTTAAAAGGGAAATTTTTTGAAAAGATTTGAACTGCAGCCTGAGCCCTCTACTGTCCCCAGCAAAGTCGCCGCCTGTCGACGTCGGGAAAAAATCCGCAGGTCGGGTCACAACCCTGATCTTTCTCTCTTCCTAAGTTATCTTTACCCTTGCTCTTTTTATTTGTGAAAAAGGTTTTGAAGGGTTTTTTAGGAAAAGGCCAACATGTATTATGTCGACGATTTAAACGTTTTACAAACTCGCCAGTTGGTAGATTTGAAATGGTTGTATCAACTCAACCGAGTTTTGTTTGAAAGAGGCCCAATTGCTGGACATTGTCGAAACTTGATCTTTGAAACCGAAGTTTTGAGTTCGGGGGCTTGGTAAGTGTGGGGAAGGTGTTAGCCACCCCACAACTCCCGTGAAAACACGGTACCGCATCTTTTCAATATTTCTCTTTTAAATCTGTAATGTGTGTGTGAATGCTGGAAGAAATTGGGCCTATGCTTAATTGAAAGTATGTTTATGCATCGTTGAACCTATATACGAAGAGTTTGATTTGATTTGCAAAAAGTCTTCGATTTGATTTGCAAAAGTATTTGATTTAATTTGCAAAAACTTCTCTTTTTGATAAGATTTTTTAAGTGATGTTTTGAAAGAAGGTTTTTAAACCCTTTACGCTAACATAGGAATTGAAGCATATCGATACTTCAATTTTATCTTTTCAGCCTTAAGGCTCCATTTGAATGGTGATTGTCGGGCTGCGAAGCATCCTCGACCACAACATATATACAAGTGTCGGTCTCCTCATGGGCATGACAGCCATCGAAGGGACTCTGACACGATAATCCATATTTTTACTATGTTGAGACCTTAAATACGAATAACCGTTTTAAGGTCTTTTGTATGTACATTTTTACAGAAAAACTGGCAGGGTACATTTGTAAAGTGGAGTTTGTCCATCGTGGGAATCAGATTCTGATCGGTTTGATCATGAATCCCACGATTCCTAGGCTCACATAGGGAGGCCAATAAACTTGCACAGCTCAAATTTGTACAAAAATATAACCAAATATCGCCAGAACCAAGGATTCATCAGTAAATCCTGGCTCGCACATGGCCGAAGCATCTCGTTTCCACTAGATAGCGATCTAAGGGCCGCGAGGTAGCTTTTATAACTGAAACTGGAAAAAATGCTAGATTTAAATAAATCTCAGCCATTCTAGCTTCCCGGTTCCGTCTGGACCTATTTTGAACCGTTTGAAAGCTAGAGTTGGCGAGATTTAAATAAATCTAGTTCGCCCGAAGAAATGTCAGTGCCGATTCATATAAAATGAATATTTAAAGTAGCAATTTAAAAAAATGAGTAAGAAATATATATATATATATATATATATATATATATATACGAAAGCCGTAAAGGGCGATGGATTTTCACATCGGTGCCCAGACTGGAATTAAAATATATATATATTTATAAAAGTTGTATAAAAACCACGAAATGATCCAGGATGGACAGAATTGAAATATATATATATATATATATATATATATAATAGTAAAAAGGGCGATGGGTTTTCATGCCTGTGCCGGACTGAAATATAAATATATACAGAAACGTAGTCAACCAAGACTGGGAAGATAACCCAGTATGTTGAATGGTGCAAAAAAAGTAAAAAGGCCACAGAATGATCCAGGTTAAACCAGAATGTAAATATGTATAGAGAGAGAGAGAGACAGAAAATTAGTCAACCAACACTGGGAAGATAACCCAGTGTGGTGAATGTTACATATATATGCATATATATATATATATAAATGCAGTAAAAAGGCCACAGAATGATCCAGGCCAAATTGAAATGTAAATATATATATATATAGACAGAAAAGTAGTCAACCAAGACTAGAAAGATAACCCAGTGTGGGGAAGGCTACTTATATATGTATATTTATATATAAAAGCAGTAAACTACCACAGATTTGACATCCGGGCTTGACAGAATTGAAAGATTAGTATATATACAGTTAAATATCTATAAAAAAGAGCCAAACTCGAACTGGAAAGATAACCTAGTCCGGCGAAGTTGCTAATAACGAAGATGCAAGTATATAAAAGCTGCTGGAAGCGACGGATCGTCAATCTGAGTTGTAAAAATGCCAGAAAATGCGTTTAGGCACTAAAATGTACCAAAAGTCAACAAAAACGGCCACAGAACTGAGTTCCGGGCATATTTAGAAAATAAAACTTGATATGCAAGTGTATAAAAGTGCGAAGAAGTAAGAATAACTTTTTAATCGTAAAAATACTCACAGTTGACTGCTACACGGGCTTTTTGCCAAATCGTAGGCTTTAAACGTCCAAATCTACCGATTATTTTCTGATATATGGTAGTATGTGGGAATATCTATGTGTTAGAGTGAAAAAATTTGGGTTTGGAAGAAAAGAAAATAGCCAAAAAACTAAACGGGCAAAGGTTCGGAGCGTTTCTGAATTCTTTAAATGAGAGGGGGTGCACCTCTATATATAGGCCAGGGAGCCTCCACTCTACTTACTGCTGCCGCAGGTAGAGGTGCGGCTCCACGTGGCATAGGCCCCGCGAAGGGTTCTGTCGTCTCGAAGTACATGCACTCCGAGCAACGCAAGGTCTGATTCAAAACTTTTTAACTTTTGATCAAAGAGTCCGTTTGAGGCGTGCGATACCTTTCCGGAAAGCCCTCGCCGAGAATGTCACAATGACATGGGTAAAAACATTTTTCGGGTCCAAGAAGACAGGTTCATAACCAGGTCTTCGATTCCCCGCAGTTTATCCATTGAGCTGTCTTGCGCTGTTTGTATTCGAGATCATCGTTATGGTTCGTTCTTACCTTGGTGGCATCAATTCGGGTTGAGTTTGACCGAATCGGCTTAGAGTTGGTAAAATGACCGTTTTGCCGTTCCTGGGGTTGCCTTTGGTGTCGGCATGGCCTTCGGCTGACTTCTTGGGGTTGTTTCCAAGGTTTGGATCCCATTCGAGTCTGTTTATCCTCAGGGTTGTCTCTGAGGCTGACTTGGTCATTCTAGGTTTTCCTCTGGAGATGTTGTGATGCTTCAAAATTATTTTTGAAGTTGACTTGTCCCCCCCGGGTTGAGACCAGGGCTGACCTGTACCTTTCGGGTTGAGACCGGGGTTGGCCTGTACTTCCCGGGTTGAGACCGGGGCTGATTTGTACCTCCTGGGTTGAGACCGGGGCTAACCTGTACTTTTTGGGTTGAGACTGTGGCTGACCTGTACCTCTCGGGTTGAGTCCAGGGCTGACCTGTACTTCTCGGGTGTATACCGGGGCTGACCTATACTTCTTGGGTTGAGACCGGGGCTGACTTATACCTCCCGGGTTGAGACCGGGACTGACCTGTACTTCCCAGTTTAAGACTAGGGTTGATCTATACCTCCCGGGTTGAGATCGGGGCTGATCTGTACCTCCCGGTACCTGTACTTCCCGAGTTAAGACCGGGACCGACCTGTACTTCTCGGGTTGAGACGGGGGCTGACCTGTACCTCACGGGTTGAGACCGGGGCTGAGCTGTACCTCCTGGGTTGAGACCGGGGCTGACTTGTACTTCTCGGGTTGAGACCGGGGCTGACCTGTACTTCTTGAGTTGAGACCGGGGCTAATTCGTACCTCCCGAGTTGAGACCGGGGCTGATCTGTACTTTTTAGGTTGAGATTAGGGTTGATTTATACCTCCCAGGTTGAGATCGGGGCTGACCTGTACCTCCCGGGTTGAGACCGGGGCTGATCTGTACCTCCTAGGTTGAGATCGAGGCTGACCTGTACCTCCCAAGTTGAGATTAGGGCTGATCTGTACCTCCCGAGTTGAGACCGGGGCTGACCTATACTTCCCGGTAGAGATGCATAAATGGCCTGCGGCCTGGAGCCTGGCCTTAATCCGGCCTGGGCCCGGACTGCTCAAAGCCAGGCCTGGTCAAGGCCTGGACCGATCTGGCCCAGCTTAAAAGGTTGATAACAGACCATAGTTTATTTACTCTAATCCGGCCTAGCCTGACCTCCCAAAAAGCCTGGCCCGACCTGAGGCCTTGTCAGACCCGTGGCCTGGACCAGCCCGAGGCCATTTCTGGCCCAAATTATGGTTTTTTTACAGCAAGCACCAGCCCAAGGCCTAGTTTTTATGCAGCAAGCACCGGCCCAAGGCCTGGTTCTTATGCAGCAAGCAAACTCTAACATGGGCATTCACTTGTTAGTCCTTATATAATGAAAACTTTCTTAAAACTTTTATAATGTAATCGGTATGGGACTCAGTCACAAAGAAAATAAAGGTGGGACTTGAGGAGTTTTAAATGGCTGGGCTGCAGAGGAGTTCTCTCTCTCTCTCTCTCTATCCTAATTCACCAACCAAAAAAGGAAAGAAAGAAAGAAAAGGCAGTGATGAAATGATGATGAAACACCCTCTGCTCCCAGCACTCCACAAAAGCTACCATTTCTTCTATTCATCATCATCAAATCCCTCCATTCCCATCTTCCCTTAAATTTACCTTCCTTCTTAATACATAACAACACAACCCACCTCACATTCCCACCCCACCCCACAACAAGAAGTAGCTAGTATTTCAATTCTTCGGAAGTTCATGTAATGTAATCCATTTGAATTATTTGAACTTTGAACAACTGAGAACCCACAAGCTTATTCTCAAACTATTTTGATGTTGTTCGATGCTAATTTCAAAATTTAACATATATACTTCTCATTATCTTTCTTATGTTTAGACTGACAGCTTAGATGAGGCCATCAGTATTGTTAACAGAAATAAGTACATTCTTGATAACTTCTTGGGAATTTTATGTTGAAATCCAGATTTCTTTTTTGCATTCAGTCTTTATAGTTATCCTGCTCTTCTTGGCAACTATGGTATAGGAGCTTCCATATTCACAACATCCTTAGCAACTTCGAGGAAATTCCAGACTGTGATGAATGCTGGGCAGGTTCAGCTCACTTCAGTGTTGAGAAATTAATTGCAGATTCTTAAACTCCATTTCTCTCTCCTTTTCCTCTTCTCCTTCTTCTTCCTTAGACTCTATTCATACTACAAGAGAGTCCCACATAGTCTAAAAAGTCCTTTTATCCTACCTATGTTCTATAAATGAAGGAGAGTTCAAGCTTTGCAAAATAGCTACAAAACAATCCCACATAGTTTAAAAAGGCTTTCTTATCCTACCTATGTTCTATAAATAAAGAAGAGTTCAAGCTTTGTTAACTATATATTGAATGATTTGAATCCAAAAGGCAAGAGTTGGCCTGCCTAGGCCTGGGCCTGGCCTTCAGGCTTACTCAGACCAAGTTTTTTGTTTCATTATCTGGCCTGGCCTGGCCTTACTTCATTTGAGCCTGGACCTGGCCCGGCCTAGTCAAAGGTCAAAGCCTGGCAGGCCTTGTTCAGGCCAGGCCAGGCAGCCTGTTTGTGCAACTCTACTTCCCGGGTTAAGAACGGGGCTGACCTGTACTTTCCAAGTTGAGACCGGGGCTGACCTGTACTTCCCGGGTTGAGATCGGGGCTGATCTGTACTTACCGGGTTGAGACCGGGGCTGACCTGTACTTCCCGGGTTGAGACTGGGGCTGATCTGTACTTTCCGGGTTGAGACCGGGGTTGATTTGTACCTCCCGGGTTGAGACCGGGGTTGAGTTGATAGCCTGGTATTGAGATCGGAGTTGATTTGAGGGCCCAGTATTGAGACCGGGGTTGATTCGACGGCCCGGTATCAAGACCGAGGTTGATTTAAAAAGACAGTTTTGCCCCCTACAGTGTTAGTAACAGGGAAGGAAAATTTCGAGTGTCTACAAGATGATTAAAATATTATTAAATAATTAATAATATTATATTAAAATATTATTAAAAGGGTTAATAATATTATTAAATGATTAAAATATTATTAAAAATGTTAATAATATTAGATCATGATTAAAATATTTATAAATGATTAATAATATTAGAAAGTGAATAAAATATTATTAAATAATTAATAATATTAGTAAAAGAAAAAATATTATTAAAATGTTAATAATATTAGATATTAATATTATTAAATAATTAATAATATTCAAAATTTAATATTATTAAGTGATTAATAATATTAGTAAGTAATTAAATTATTATTAAAAGGTTAATAATATTAGTAATTGATTAAAATATTATTAAAGGATTAATAATATTAGATAAGTAAAATATTATTAATTGATTAATAATATTAATAAAAGAGTAAGGTATTATTAAATGGGTAATAATATTAGAAGATGATTAAAATATTATTAAGTGATTAATAATATTAGCAAGTGATTAAAGTATTATTAATTGATTAATAATACTAAGAAGTGAATAAAATATTATTAAGATTAATAGTATTAAATAAGTGTTTTAGTTGATGTTTATATGATAGCAATATTATCAAGGGATGATAATATTACTAAAGATTTAATGTAATATCTAAGATATAACTATTTGAAAAAATGTTAGACAATTTAATATAGAGTATTGATATTATAAGTAAATATATGATATGCTAATTTTCAAAACATGTTAGTGGATAATTATTGTTGATTAATCGTGATTATTGATATTCGCACTTTGTGCAATTGAATTCATGTTCTATTATTATGGAACTGTGAATTAATTAAAGTTCTTTCATTAACTATTTATGAAATAGATCTATGCTAATTGTATCAGCAAGATCAATCATGTTTAAATTTATTAAATCAAATACATTTTAAAAGTTGTTCCAAACCAGTTGATTTGGTAAGGACTCTTGACAGAGAAAAAGAACAATTTTATTAAACCATTATATTGGAAAATAATTTTTGCTCGTTTATTAAGTAGTTATGCATAATTCACTGGATATGAGAGACTGATCCCCTCGCTTACCAAAACTTACTAAGAGAGCCAGTTTCAATACTGACAACCTCTGTATATATTCATGGTCATTGACGACCACTCAACTTAATCTTTTATTTAATTAAACTAGCATTCTTATTCTTTCGCAATTGATTTATATTGTTGAAAATTCAAAAGTTAAATTCTTTTCTAATCATGATATATCATCCTTATATTTAAACTTGCTGAGCAAATTAGTTACTTACTCTTGCTATATCATGATGTTATTTCAGTTAAGCCAGAGACGTCCAAGAATGACAAAGGGAAAGGAAAAGTGTAAGAATAAAGAATGCATGTCTAATTATGTGGTTATCTTATGTAAATTATTTATGTAAACTCTATTTTATTCCTAAAAGTATGTTTACAGTTAAGGTTAATAGACCTTGTGATACTTGATGTAGAACCTTAATGTAATGAACAATGTATGTTTATTATTTCCACTATAGTGATGGAATGTGTATGATGTTGATGGATCGTGAGCACTGACTCTGAGGTTAGGAGATTCGGATTTGGGGGCGTCACATAAATAATGACATCACATTAATTGAAACACCTAAATCTAGCATGACCTTTTCAAATCGAGTGTTTCCTATCTTACATGGAATTGTGAACATGCATAGATGTTTACATTTAGGGGGCATTTTTTTTAAGAACAGATGATACATTTTTCCCAACTGTGACTTTTTCGTCATTTTTTAATCTTCTTTTATTAGTGTACAATTCTTTTAAAAACTTTGCATACCTTGACACCTGTTTAATTTCATCAAGTAAGGGAATAGTCACCTCTACCTTCTTAAAAGTTTCCAGAATTTCTTTTCCTTTTTTATCTTTCTTTGAAGTTCTAGAATTCATGGGGGGGAAAGGGTAGAGGAATATTTTTCTGCTAACTAGGAGGGTTAGGGTTTACCTTGAATGATTCTATTTCCTCCTCAGCTTGTTCTTTCTCAAACTCAACAGCGGAGATAGGTGTATCCATCTGCTTTCAACTCCGCAAAGTTATGGCACTGGCATTTTCCTTTGGATTGACAATAGTTTGAGATGGTAGCTTCCCTGAACCTTGAGATTCTAATCGACCCACTGTAGTAGCCAATTGACTAATTTGATTCTCCAAACTATGGATGGAAGATCTCATCTCTTGTTGAAACTGTTGTGTCTGTGACATGAATGCTTTAAACATGTCTTCCAAGGATGTTCCAGAATTGGTCGGAGCTGCTGGTTTGGGTGGATATTGTGGCTGCATTGGCTGAAAACCTTGTTGTTGAAAGTAGTATGCATACAAGCCAATCATGTATGATGATAAAGCATATACTTTGAAAACGATCTTATTTATTTATTAATAAAAGTATTCATTTATTAAAGGAATTTAATTATCTACATGATGCTGTTTTTATAATATGTAAATAACCTATAGTTTTAAGCAATGTTTTTAGAATCATGATGTTGATCATGCTAATGAGATCTAAATTCTTAGAAAGCTTAAAACTAAAATAGTTTCCAATCGTTGGATTACTAAAAAGGGGATTAGTAAATCTGGATAGATTGGTACATATGTTGCTTGCTCATTGGATGAGGATGATTGATCTCATGATCATTTGTTTGGAGATACTAAAGCAAATATGTAAGTGCTTATTGGAGAATAAGTTCACTGAACTGACTCGCTAAGGAATACCTAATGGAGTTTTACTTGCCTGTCAATAAGAATTCCTATTGTGATAGTAGTACAAGTGATCCTTGGACTTGAGATCATCATAGTATTTTGTGTGTAATGAATTATACTTTGACTTATTCCTTAAGACCCTTAGGGTATATCAAAGGGTATGCTTGGGTGTAATAAGTTACATATGGAGATAATGAATTATCAATAAAGAATCTACCACTTCTAGTAAAAGAAGAGATATGTCCTATGTGATTCGTTAAATGACAATCCAGTAGTCCTTGGCCAAGGTAGAATGAAATTAGAAAAGAGTTTCTAATTTGCATTATTTGGAGTTGTGCATTTTCTAATCGAAATACATATAATTAAATATAATAAGACTTGAAATGTCTTATATTTAATTGGGACATTGTATGGTGGAAGGATTGAATTGTACGGTAACTATTTACTCACAAGTTCTTTTATGATTAATGTTGACATCTATATTATCTGAAAAGTCGTTGATCGCTAGGGAAGCTTATCCCTATTGTAGAATAAATATTTTTATTTAAATAGATTATTAGTTTAATTTATTTATTTAAATGAGATTAGAATTGTTCTAATTGATTTATTCACAACTAATTTAATATGAAAAACCTAAAGGGTCACACCATAAAAGAAATATAATTATTTAAGAAGGTAATGGCGTAATCATAATAATATATTAAGTGTAATTAATTTAATTTATGGTGATAAAATAAATTAAATGGCTTAATATTTATTATTTAATATTTTAGAAATATTAAATATAAATTAATAAGAGGAGACTTATTAATATTATTATAATTATTATTATTTTAATTTCTAAAAGAGTTTAGGAATTAATTTAATATTGATACTCTCATTTATTCGTAATGAGATTAGGAGGCAAATTAATTAAATGAGTTTAATTAATTAATCTCAATATGTTGGGAAGCCTAATTAATTAAAGGATTTTAATTGATTAAATGAAACCCAATTTCTAATTAGATTAGAAGGGTTGACCAATATCTATATAAGAGGGGTCTTATATTAGATATCAAAAAGACGTAATTCCAAAAGTTAGAGAGTACTTCTTTTTCTACATAGAATAAAAAAATTAGGGTTTAGCCAACCACCCTCCTTCTTGAACAATTCTTCTTCCTTGGTGGATCACCTCTAGAGGTCAAACACTTGGATGGCTAACGTTGATCAAAGGAAGGAAGGAAGGAATCAATCCAGGAGATTCAAGAAGATCACGAAAAGCAAGGAGTTGAACTCGTACCAGTGGAAGCTAGTTTCTACAAGGGTATGATTCTGATTTATCCTTCTCTTTCTATTGATTGATAATTGAGCACATAACATGATCTTGGTGTGTATAAATTTTTAAAACCTAATTTATCGCGCTTCTGCCCTTATTGCGTAATTTGATTACATGTATGCGTTACATACAAACCCAACAGTGGTATCAGAGCCTAACTTTGTGCTAATTATTAATTTGATGATTCCATGTATGAATTGATATGAGATTGGATTGGATTTTTTGGACAAAAATCGAAATCTAATGTTTCTGCGACGAACAGTGCGGCTGCCGCGTTCTAGTTCATTCTGGGCGTGGGCGCGCCTATCTGCAAAACAGAAACCAGCGAACAGCGCGACCGCGCCGCGTCCCAGTTCATTCTGGGCGCGGGCGCGCCACTCTGCAGATTTTGAAAACTTATTTTCATCAATTAAAGTAAATTATTTATTTAATTGATAAAAGTTTAAAATAAAGATGTTTATTTTATCTGAAATATGATTTCAGATTGCTAAAAATTAAAGAAGTTTAATTTGGATTTGATTTTTGATTAAAATAAAAAAGTTTATTTTGTTTCAAATCTAAAATTTTGCAAACCTATGTTCATTAAATGACATCGATGCATATATGGAATAATTTTATTATTCATGAGATGAATGTTTATTTATTGATGCATATGTTGATGTGTATGATAACAAATGGGATTGATTATGGACTATTGACCAATGTGATTGGATTTTATTTTAGTTGGATGCTTGAATGTATGGGTTTTATTAAATGTTGTCTACGTACCTCGTCTTCTCTAATTTTTCTTGATGTAAAATTTTATCTCCCTCCTATGTACTTCCCCTTAACTGCTGATCAAGGTTTTTATTTAAATTAAATAGTTTATGTAATAGGACTAGTTAGAATTATCTTGAAGAATTGGAGACCAAAGAGCAAGGAGTGCGTGAAGATCCGTTTGTAATGGAGCTCGGGTTTAAATGTAATAGTTACGTTTAAATTTAATTCTTGCACTCATAGGTTTGACCTTTTGGTTCACTTGGTGGCTCTAGTGAACTAAACTAGAATAAAAGTCCATAATCAATCCAGGTAGAATATAGTATTCTATATGTGCATGCTAGTAATATATATATTATATTTTATGCAAACATGGTTTGCATGTTTTAATAAAATCACGCGTATTTTATATATATGTGCATGCGCGCTAAATAAGATGAGACTAATAATAACAAACCCCTCAAAGAAAATATTTTAAGTCTAAAGCGTTTAAAGATATTTGGAATATCGAACGTCGCCTTCTAGCATGATAAAATTAATAGAGTATTAAATATTTAATATGAGTTTGTTGTGTTATCCACAAGGCAATTATTAAGTATTTAAGATGTTAATTTAATCACATTTGATGCTTATAAAAAAAATTGAACAATAGCATTTTGTTGTGCTATCGACAAGGACAATATTTTTCTTTTTTGAATATATGAAAGTGCTAAGTTGGACTTAACTTAAATCATTTTAGTTCGGATGTGCACACACTTGATCATTATGATCTAAGAGGCAAAATAAAAAAAAGTTACATGTTTATGTAATTGACAAAGAGTTGTCTACCTATTTATTTATATATGGTTTGTTGTGCTATCCGCAAGACTATATACATTTGAAATAGGATCCTTATGTTGGGTTTGTACGAATCATGGCGCAATCAAATTACAAAAATTAGCGGAAACGTGGTATATCAGAGTTTAAAATTTTTTACAAAATCATTACCCGGATCATCCTTTATGCATATTATTAATTTAAAACGATAAATAAGAAGTTATGGAATACATACCCTTGTAGAACGAAGCTTCTACAGGTACAAGTTCAACTCCTTGTTCTTCGCGATCTCCTTAAATATCCGGGATTGATTCCTTCCTTTAATCAACGTTAGCCACCCAAGTGTTTGGTCTCTAGAGGTGATTCACCAAGGAAAATTAATTATTCAAGAAGGATTGTAGTTGGCTAAACCCTAGTTTTCTATCCTCTATAGAAAAAGAGTACTCTCCAACAATTGAAATTGCATCAACTGATATCTAATATAAGACTCCTCTTATATAGATATTGGTTAACCCTTCTAATCCAATTAAAATAGGTTTTTATTTAATTATTTAAACTCCTTTAATTTATTAGGCTTCCCAATCATATTGGGATTAATTAATTAAACTCCTTTAATTAATTTGCCTCCTAATCTCATTAGGAATATGTGAGAGTATTAATATTAAATTAATTCCTAAACTCCTTTAGAAATTAAAATAATAATAATTGTAATAATATTAATAAGACTCCTCTTTTTAATTTATATTTAATATTTTTAAAATATTAAATAATAAATATTAAGCTATTTAATTTATTCTATCACCATAGATTAAATTAATTACACTTAATGTATTATTACGATTATATCATTATCTTCTTAAATAAATATTCTTCCTTTTATGGCGTGACTCTTTAGGTTCTCCATATTAAACCGGTTGTGAATAAATCAATTAGAACAATTCTAATCTTATTTAAATAAATAAATTAAACTAATAATCTATTTAAATAAATAATATTTATTCTACAATAGGAATAAGTCTCCCTAGCGATGAATAACTTTCTAGATAACATAGATTTCAACATCAATCATAAAAGAACATGTGAGTAAATAGTTATCGTACAACTCAATCCTTCCACCATACAATGTCCCAATTAAATATAAGACATGAAATTACTGTCAAGTCTTATTTATTTAATTATATGTATTTCGATTAGAAAATGCACAACTCCAAATAATGCAAATTAGAAACTCCTTTCTAATTTCATTCTGCATTGGCCAAGGACTACTGGGTTGTCATTTAACGAATCACATAGGACATATCTCTTCTTTTACTAGAAGTGGTAGATTTTTTATTAATCATTCATTATCTCCATATGTAACTCATTATACCCAAGCATACCTTTTGATATACTCTAAGGGTCTTAAGGAATAAGTCAAAATATAATTCATTACACACAATATACTATGATGATCTCAAGTCCAAGGATCACTTGTACTACTATCACATTAGAAATTCCTATTGACAGACAAGTAAAACTCTATTAGGTATTCCTTTGCGAGTCACGTTCAGTGAACTTATTCTCCAATAAGCACCTACATACTTGCTTTAGTGTCTCCACACAAATGATCATGAGATCAATCATCCTCATCCAATGAGCAAGCAACATATGTACCAATCTATCCGGATTTACTAATCCCCTTTTTAGTAATCTCACGATTGGGAACTATTTTAGTTTTAAGCTTTCTAAGAATTTAGATCTCATTAGCATGATCAACATCATGATTCTAAAAGCGTTGCTTAAAATTATGGGTTATTTACATATTATAAAAACAACATTATGTAGATAATTAAATGCCTTTAATAAGTGAATACTTTTATTAATAAATAAATAATATTGTCTCCAAAGTATATGCTTTATCATTATACATGATTGGCTTGTATGCATACAACTTTCAATCTCCCACGTGTACTAAAGCCAATCGCCATGGTATCTCATACCCTTCTTCTCTAAGTGACGATCAAACTCCTATTGTGTTAAAGCTTTAGTAAATGGATCTGCAATGTTGTCTTGAAAGTTCACTATCTATAGTGATTTCTCCTCTTTCTATGATTTCTTTAATCAAACTGCCGCAACACATGTTTGGATTCAAGATGAGACTTAGGAACTATTCTTAGTTCTGTAATGAACTTTTCATCCGAAACATCAACTTACAGCTTCACTTACAATTATATACTTTGTCTTTATCACTAAACCAGCAACCTTTTGCTGTTTGGAATCTTTTCAATTTACTGCACCACCTTTCAAGGTAAAGGCGTACCCTAAAGTGGATTTGTTGTCGTCTTGGTCAATCTGAAAAACTTGAGTCTGTTTAGTCCTCTAGTTTAATTCAGACCCATCATGTGTCATGATGACATCCTTAGTGTCAGTTAAGTACTTTAAGATGTTTATCACTGTTTTACAGTGATCATCTCCAGAATATGACTGATCAACATCAAGTCTCGTATATTTCATTGCATACATGATAGTAACTCATGCGATCTCTTTTTTATTGAGGAGAATTTTAGAGAGATACACTCCATGACTCATCATCATGAGACATCTCTTGGAGTTTGCCATGCTAAACGCCTTTAGCATCTAATGAATATACGCTCCTTGGGTTAACCCGAACATCTTTTTAAATCTATCTATACAGATTTATATCCCCAATGTAGGATGTTCTACCCAAATCATTCATGGAGGAATGTTTAGACAACTTTATTTTGATCGATTGTAGCATAGGAATATCATTTCTTATTAGTAGTATCTCAATATATAATACTTAGTAATGTCACAGCGCTCCCACTAACCCTTTTGTACACACTAGGTTCATTCTCAGTTTTTTGATAAAATCAAACTCTTTTGATTGTCTCATCAAAATGAATGTTCCATCTTTGAGAAGCTTGCTACAACCCATAAATAGATTGTTGTAGCTCATATACATGATTTTCTTCAACCATTAAAACAAATCCATCTGGCTGTATCATACATACATTCTCCTCTAATAATGTATATTTGAGGAAGGGCGTCTCCACGTCTGTTTTGCCAGATCTAGTAATAATAAGCTGCAATCGCAAGTAAAATCCAAATGGACTTGAGCATTGCTTCAAAAATACATTTTAGATTTTATGGTCATCTACCATTTCCCTGAGTCTTTATTACTCATATCCTGCTCATAATTCAATGGATCATCATCATCCATGATTTGTACCTCATCGTCATCCTCTATGACGAATTCACACCTCTCAGGTATCTTCGGTACTCTTCCAGATTTATGAATAGGGTGTTGTACAGAATGTGTCTCTACTTGGACAGGTTTATCCAATTGATCTGTAGTGGTTTGTGGTTCTTGAATTTCTTCAAGATCTATTTTTCTCCTACTAGCCCCTTCAAGGATAAACTCCTTTTCCAAGAAGGCAGCGTATTTCGCAACAAACACCTTTCGCTCAGTAGGACTGTAGATGTGACGCCCCCAAAATAGGTTCAATACTCAATCCATTTTGAGTCGCCAAATACACTTAACAAAATTCAAATACAATCTTTCATATCACACGGTAGTGCAAAATACGACCACACAACTGTGAGTGTCAATACAGACATGTAAAAAATATTAACATTCAAACTAAATTCTCATTATATTTATTATCACACTATTTTAAATATAAAAAAATAGTGAGGACTTCTACAGCTCTAACTCAGACCATCACTCCATTCTCCGACTAGTACCCTCGATATTCTCATTTTCTGAAGAGAACAATGAAAGAAAAGGGTGAGCTCAACTAGCCCAGTAAAGAATATTATGACTAAGATAATGAAAAATAAATTATTGTTAGCCTTCAATAAATCAGATAAAATATTATGGACAACAAGTTTTAGATCAATATTCGCAGCGAAAATAACAATTCATTAAAAGAGTTAAGTAGAGAATGATGTCTACTATCTTCTTTGATTTAAAAGTCCATCATCAATATTTTATCCCTGTAACATCAATCAACATACATCTCGAATCAAATATCCATCTTTGCACTACGGGCCAAAGATATTCATTTGTATCATCAGTTGGTCATGTTCATCTCAACACCTGTCCATCTTTGCACTACGGGACAAAGATATTCATCAGGTAATCATTCATCTTTGCACTACAGGCCAAAGATATTCATCACGTAATTATTCATCTTTGCACTAAGGCCAAAAATATTCAATTATATCACCATTTAGAACTGAGGATGATGAAAAATAATACGAATAACGGATCCAGTGAGATAAAGGACAAATATTAGAGAATTTATCCAGAGTTTAAGAATGAAGATCAAAACCTGGATCCAATCAAAGATGATTTGAAAGGAAAAAAAATATTTTTTTACCGTGAATAGTATCCTGTGAATAGTAACTCATGAATAGTAACTCGACATGAAAAGATAAAAATTTCACAAGAAAGTTCAGACCAATATTCCAGTGAAATAATATTAGATGAAGCGCAAAACTCAAGTAATATCTGATCATTTCAGGAATTATAGAAGCAATACTTACCGCAGTAAGTTTAGAGTTAGGAATCTGAAATGAAACAATATACGAAACTACAATTGAATTTTCACCCGTCTGGCGGTAGTCCGCTCAGACAGATTATTTTCACAATTTAATAACTACTGAATACGAAGGGTTATTCACCAGGCATGCGGTAGTCCGCGTAGACAGGTTATTCCCACAGAATAATAAAGAATAGAATAACAACAGGATTTCACCATGCATGCGGTAGTCCGCGTATACAGGTTATTCCAATAGAATAATAAAAAATGGAATAACAACCCTTATGAGTATTGAAAGAAAATAACTCTCTTCATGAATACGAAAAAAATAATACCCCTTACCTTAAAATTTGGAGACTGTACAAGCGTAATAGCAGAATACTCTTCTTCTTTCTCTCTTATTCTCTCTATACTTTCTCTCTCTATAGCTTTAGTGAATTGGTGAGAAATAATGAAGAAATGAGCTTCTATTTATAGGCTCGGCAGAGTAAGGGTAAAATAGTCTTTTTACCATAATTTATGACATCATCGCTTACAACATCGATCTATGACATCATTGCTTACCACATCGCTCCGATGACATCATTGTTTGTTGGGTTTGTACGAAATCGTGATGCAATCAAATTGCAAAAATTAGCGGAAGCATGGTATATCAGAGTTTAAAAAAATTTCTACAAAACCATTATCCGGATCATCCTTTATGCAAATTATTAATTTAAAACGATAAATAAGAAGTTATGAAATCATACCCTTGTAGAACGAAGCTTCCACAGGTACTAGTTCAACTCCTTGTTCTTCGTGATCTCCTTGAATTTCCGGGTTAGATTCCTTCCTTTGATCAACGTTAGCCACCCAAGTGTTTGGCCTCTAGAGGTGATCCACCAAAGAAGAGAAATTATCAAGAAGGAGGGTGTTTGGCTAAACCTTAGTTTTCTATCCTCTATAGAAAAGGAGTACTCTCCAACAATTGAATTTCATCAAGTAATATCTATTATAAGAATCCTCTTATATAGATATTGGTCAACCCTTCTAATCCTATTAGACATGGGATTTCTTTTAATTAATTAAACTCCTTTAATTAATTTAGGCTTCCCACCACATGGGAAGTAATTAATTAAATTCATTTAATTAATTTGTCTCCTAATCTTATTAGGAATAAATGAGAGTACTAATATTAAATTAATTACTAAACTCCTTTAGAAATTAAAATAATAATAATTATAATAATATTAATAAGACTCATCTTATTAATTTATATTTAATATTTCCAAAATATTAAATAATAAACATTAAGCTATTTAATTTATTCTATCACCATAGATTAAATTAATTTCACTTAATGCATTATTACGATTATGCCATTACCTTCTTAAATAATTATTCTTCCTTTTATGGTGTGACCCTTTAGGTTCTCCATATTAAACCGGTTGTGAATAAATCAATTAGAACAATTCTAATCTTATTTAAATAAATAAATTAAACTAATAATCTATTTAAATAAATAATATTTATTCTACAATAGGGATAAGCCTCCCTAGCGATCAACGACTTTCCAGATAATATAGATTTCAACATTAATCATAAAAGAACCTGTGAGTAAATAGTTACCATACAATTCAATCCTTCCACCATACAATGTCCCAATTAAATATAAGACATGAATTTACTGTCAAGTCTTATTTTATTTAATTATATGTATTTCGATTAGAAAATGCACAACTCCAAATAATGTAAATTAGAAACTCCTTTCTAATTTCATTTTACCTTGGCCAAGGATTCCTGGGTTGTCATTTAACGAATCACATAGGACATATCTCCTCCTTTACTAGGGGTGGTAGATTCTTTATTGATCATTCATTGTCTCCATATGTAACTCATTATACCCAAGCATACCCTTTTATATACCCTAAAGGGCTTTAAGGAATAAGTCAAAGTATAATTCATTACATACAAGATACTATGATGATCTCAAGTCCAAAGATCACTTGTACTACTATCACATTAGGAATTCCTATTGACAGGCGAGTAAAACTCCATTAGGTATTCCATAGCGAGTCACGTTCAGTGAACTTATTCTCCAATAAGCACCTACATACTTGCTTTAGTGTCTCCACACAAATGATTATGAGATCAATCATCCCCATCTAATGAGCAAGCAACATATGTACTAATCTATCCGGATTTACTAATCCCCTTTTTAGTAATCCCATGATTAGGAACTATTTTAGTTTTAGAGCTTTCTAAGAATTTAGATCTCATTGGCATGATCATCATCATGATTCTAAAAGCATTGCTTAAAACTATGGGTTATTTACATATTATAAAAACAGCACCATGTAGATAATTAAATGCCTTTAATAAATAAATATTTTTATTAATAAATAAATAAGATTGCCTCCAAAGTATATGCTTTATCATCATACATGATTCGCTTGTATGCATACTACTTTCAATCTCCCACTTGCACTAAAGCCAATCGCCATGGTATCTCATACCCAACTTCTCTAAGTGACGATCAAACTGCTGTTGTGTTAAAGCTTTAGTTAATGGATCTGTAATGTTGTCTTGAGAGTCTACACTCTCCTCTTTCAATGATTTCTTTAATCAAAGTGCCGCAACACATGTTTAGATTCAAGATGAGACTTAGGACCTATTCCTAGTTCTGTAATGAACTTTTCATCTAAAACATCAACTTGCAGCTTCACTTACAGTTATATACTTTGTCTTTGTCACTAAACCAACAACCTTTTGTTTTTTGGAACCTTTTCAATTCACTGCACCATCTTTCAAGGTAAACACATACCCTGAAACAGATTTACTGTCATCTTGGTCTGTTTGAAAACTTGAGTCTGTGAATCCCTTGAGTTTTAATTCAGACCCACCGTAGACAAGAAAAATATCTTTAGTCCTTCTCAAGTACTTTAGGATATTCTTCACTGCCTTCTAGTGCTCTTCTCCAGGGTTTGACTGGTATTTGCTCATTACACTAAGTGCATGAGCAACATCCGGTCTAGTACATATCATACCGTACATGATAGATCCTATTGCAGAAGCATAAGGGATCTTACTCATACGGTCTCTCTCCTCAGGTGTCTTTGGGGCCTGTTTCTTGGAGAGATGTATTCTATGGCTCATCAGCATGAGACCTCTTTTGGAATCTTCCATGCTAAACCTCTTTAGCATTGCATCAATGTACGTTCCTTGGGATAAACCAAGTATCCTTTTAGATCTATCTCTATAGATCTTTATCCCCAAAATATAGGATGCTTCTCCCAAGTCCTTCATGAAGAAGTGTTTAGATAACCAGATTTTAATCGATTGTAGCATAGGAATGTCATTCCCTATCAGTAATATATCATCAACATATAATACAAGGAATGAAACTGCGCTCCCACTAACCTTCTTGTTCACACATGGTTCATCGTCGTTGACAAAATCAAACTCTTTGATTGTCTCATCAAAACGAATGTTCCATCTACGAGAAGCATGCTTCAATCCATAAATGGATCGTTGCAGCTTACAGACTTGATTTGTTCCAACCTTTGAAACAAATCCCTCTGGCTGTGTCATATACACATCCTCCTCAAGTTTCCCATTGAGGAAGGCCGTTTTCACGTCCATCTGCCAGATCTCATAGTCGTTATAAGCTGCAATCGCAAGCAAAATCCGAATGGACTTGAGCATAGCTACTGGTGAGAAGGTTTCATCATAGTCAACTCCTTGTCTTTGTTTGAAACCTTTTGCAACCAGTTGGGCCTTATAGGTCTCTACCTTGCCGTCCACTCCAGTCTTTCTTTTAAAGACCCATTTACACCCAATAGGCTTAATGCCTTCAGGTGGTGAAATCAAAGTCCATACTTTGTTTTCATACATGGAGTCCATTTCGAATTTCATAGCTTCAAGCCATTTCCCTGAGTCTTTATTACTCATAGCCTGTTCGTAATTCAATGGATCATCATCATTCATGATGTGTACCTCATCGTCATCCTCTATAACGAATCTATATCTCTCAGGTATCTTCGGTACTCTTCCAGATTTACAAACAGGGTGTGGTATAGTAGGTTCTTCTACTTTGTCAGGTACCTGACTTTGATCCGTGGTAATTTGTGGGTCTTGAACTTCTTCAAGATATATCTTACTCCCACTGACCCCTTCATGGATAAAATCCTTTTCCAAGAAGGCAGTATGTTTCGCAACAAACACCTTTTGATCAGTTGGATGATAGAAATAATACCCTAAAGTTTCTTTAGGGTATCCCACAAATCTACACTTATCGGATTTAGTCTGTAGCTTATCGTTTTCAAACTTTTTGACATAAGTTGGACAACCCCAAGTCTTAACATGCTTAAGATTTGGTTTCCTCCCCTTCCATATCTCATATGGAGTCTTTGGGGCGGAATTTGGTAGGTACCTTGTTAAGTAGGTATGCAACCGTTTCTAGGGCATATCCCCATAAGGAAATTGGAAGGTCGGTAAAACTCATCATAGATCGAACCATGTCCAACAGTGTTCGATTTCTCCTTTCAGATACTCCATTTAACTGTGGTGTACCTAGAGGAGTCCATTGTGAGATTATACCATTTTCTTTGAGATAATTGAGAAACTCACCGCTTAAGTATTCTCCACCTCAATCTGATCGAAGTATCTTTATACTCTTGCCCGTTTGTTTCTCTACTTCACTTCTGAACTCTTTGAACTTTTCAAATGATTCTGACTTGTATTTCATTAAATACACATATCCAAATCTTGAGTGATCATCAGTGAAAGTAATAAAATAAGAATACCCACCCCGTGCACTTGTTGTATAGGTCCACAAACGTCTGTGTGAATCAATGCCAACAACTCTGTAACTCTTTCTCCTTTTCCACTAAAAGGAGATTTAGTCATTTTACCCATGAGACAAGATTCACAAGTTGGATATGATTCATAATCAGATAACTCAAAGAGCCCATCTTTATGCAACTTGGATAATCTTGTTTCATTGATATGACCGAGTCTACAGTGCCACATGTAGGTATAATTAATATCATCTCTTTTCCTATTCTTAGTTTGTTCAATTTGAAAAATATTTTCTTGTAAGTCAAGTGTATAAAGTCCATTTCGCAAATTTCCAACACCATATAAAATATCGTCTTTATAAATAGAACAACTATTGTTCTTTATAACAACGTTAAATCCTTCCATATCCAATACAGAAATTGAAATAATATTTTTAATAATATTCGGAACATAATAACAATTATTAAGATAAATGGACTTGCCCGAAGGCATTGCTAAATAATAAGTTCCTACAGCTAATGCAGCAACCTTTGCTCCATTCCCACTCGTAGGATCACCTCATCATTGTTCAGCTTTCTACTTCTGACCAGTCCCTTCACATTATTATATATGTGAGAACCACAGCCGGTATCCAATACCCAAGTAAATTTTGACTTTCTGAAAAATTAATTTCAATCATGAACAAACCTTGATTGGAAGTCGAAGCTTCTCCAAGCTTCTTCTTTGCCAGAAACTTCTTGCAGTTTCCTCTTCCAATGACCCGGCTCGTTGCAATGGAAGCACATTCCTTTGCTAGCTGGATCAGATTTCTTTTGTTCCTTTATGTTCACTTTGCCCTTGGTCATTCGAGATCGGAAGAGCTTCTTAGATATCTCATATCTAGCAGTCCTACTTTGTTCACCATACACGTCCTTGAGGTGAATCAACATAGTAGGAGCATCCATATTTTCGTGCTGACGCTGAAGCTCGTTATTCATGGATGCGAGCATGATGCATTGAGCCACAGATGCATCATCTTGCCACTTTACAATGGTGGCAATCTCTTCCTCAGAGGCTGTTTCTGGAACAGTTCCAGGGACAGGTGAGTTTAGGACATAAGAAATCTTTTCAGCAGTGAGAACTATTCTCAGATTTCTTAGCCAGTCCGTATAATTCGGCCCGGTAAGCTTATTAGCATCAAGTATGCTTCGCAGTGAAATTAGTGATTTTGACATTTTTAAAATTTTGCATGTGAAAAACAACATTTTAGTAAACATTCATTTTATTAATTTTGCATACCAAAATAAATTTAGGTCTTTATTTTAAATTGGTATATCCCACTATTTTTATCAAACTATATTACCCTCACTTATATAGTTCGGCAACATCTAATTAAAGATTTGCTAGTGAGAATAAGGATCCCATTTCAAATGTATATAACCTTGTGGATAGCACAACAAGCGATATACAAATAAATAGGTAGACAACTCTTGTCAATTACATCACTATATAACTCCTTTTATTTTGCCTCTTAAATCATAATGGTCAAGTGTGTGCACATCCGAACTAAAACGATTTAAGTTAAGTCCAGCCTAGCACTTCTATAAATTCAAAAAAAAAAATAGTTCGTCCTTGTGGATAGCACAACAAGACTAGATCGTTCAATTTTCTTGATAAGCATCAAATGTGATTAATTAACATCTTAAATATGCAATACTCGCCTTGTGGATAGCACAACAAGCTCATATTAAATATTTAATACTCTATTAATTTATCATGCTAGAAGGCGACGTTCGATATTCCAAATATCATTTGAACGCTTCGGACTTAATATTATTTCTTTGAGAGATTTGTTATTATTTGTCTCATCTTGTTTAGCGTGCATGCACATATATATATATAAAATACGCGTCATTTTATTAAACATGCGAAGCATGTTTGCATAAAATATAATATATATAATATTTAGCATGCAATATAGAATACTATATTCTACCCAGATTGATTATGGACTTTTTTTCTAGTTTGGTTCACTAGAGCCACCAAGTGAACCAAAAGGTCAAACCTAGGAGTGCAAGAATTTAAATTTAAATATAACTATTACATTTAAACCCGGGCTCCATACAAACGGGTCTTCACGCGCTCCTTACTCCTTGGTCTCCAATTTTTTCAAGATAATTCTAACTATTTCTATTACATTAAACTATTTAATTTAAATAGAAACCTTGATCAGCAGTCAAGGGGAAGTACATAGGAGGGAGATAGAATTTTACATCACGAAAAAAAAAATTTAGAGAAGACGAGCTACACAGACCCCATTTAATAAAACCCATTCATTCAAGCATTCAACTAAAATAAAATCCAATCACATTGGTCAAATAGTCCATAATCAATCCCCATTTATTATCATACATATCACCATATATATCAATAAATAAATATTCATCTCATGAATTAAAACATTCCATATATATATGAGTATCATTTAATGGGCAATTTTAAATTGCATGAAATCCAATTTCAAGATTAAAATAAACTCTTTATTTTAATTATAAAATTATTTAGAATATAATATATAAATATATCATTTTTTTTAAAGTCACCTTCTTTTATTAAAAGAGTCCTGCAGGTTTATTAAAAGAGTCATTTCCTGATGGGTCACATTCTTTTTGGAGTAAGAAAGAGACAACACATTTTCTTTGCAGAATTCAAGATTAGCACCCAAAAAAAAAAAATTTGTGATTCGTCCCAAAAAAAAAAAGTCATTTTTTTTTCTTAAAAAATAATAATTTTATACAATAAAATTATGCCTAATAAATTATTTTAAATATATACCCATATGTATATGAAATCAAAAATAAATTAATAATTGCATAAAAGTTTGGCTCTGATGCCACTGTTGGGTTTGTAAGAAATCGTGACGCAATCAAATTGCAAAAATTAGCGGAAGCATGGTATATCAGAGTTTAAAAAAATTTCTACAAAACCATTACCCGGATCATCCTTTATGCAAATTATTAATTTAAAACGATAAATAAGAAGTTATGGAATCATACCCATGTAGAACGAAACTTCCACAGGTACTAGTTCAACTCCTTGTTCTTCGTGATCTCCTTGAATTTCCGGATTAGATTCCTTCCTTTGATCAACGTTAGCCACCCAAGTGTTTGGCCTCTAGAGGTGATCCACCAAGGAAGATGAATTATCAAGAAGGAGGGTGGTTGGCTTAGTTTTCTATCCTCTATAGAAAAGGAGTACTCTCCAACAATTGAAATTGCATCAAGTAGTATCTATTATAAGAATCCTCTTATATAGATATTGGTCAACCCTTCTAATCCTATTAGACATGGGATTTCTTTTAATTAATTAAACTCCTTTAATTAATTTAGGCTTCCCACCACATGGGAAATAATTAATTAAATTCATTTAATTAATTTGTCTCCTAATCTTATTAGGAATAAATGAGAGTACTAATATTAAATTAATTACTAAACTCCTTTAGAAATTAAAATAATAATAATTATAATAATATTAATAAGACTTCTCTTATTAATTTATATTTAATATTTCCAAACTATTAAATAATAAATATTAAGCTATTTAATTTATTCTATCACCATAGATTAAATTAATTTCACTTAATGCATTATTACGATTATGCCATTACCTTCTTAAATAATTATTCTTCCTTTTATGGTGTGACCCTTTAGGTTCTCCATATTAAACCGGTTGTGAATAAATCAATTAGAACAATTCTAATCTTATTTAAATAAATAAATTAAACTAATAATCTATTTAAATAAATAATATTTATTCTACAATAGGGATAAGCCTCCCTAGCGATCAACGACTTTCCAGATAATATAGATTTCAACATTAATCATAAAAGAACATGTGAGTAAATAGTTACCATACAATTCAATCCTTCCACCATACAATGTCCCAATTAAATATAAGACATGAATTTACTGTCAAGTCTTATTTTATTTAATTATATGTATTTCGATTAGAAAATGCACAACTCCAAATAATGTAAATTAGAAACACCTTTCTAATTTCATTTTACCTTGGCCAAGGATTCCTGGGTTGTCATTTAATGAATCACATAGGACATATCTCGTCCTTTACTAGAGGTGGTAGATTCTTTATTGATCATTCATTGTCTCCATATGTAACTCATTATACCCAAGCATACCCTTTTATATACCCTAAAGGGCTTTAAGGAATAAGTCAAAGTATAATTCATTACATACAAGATACTATGATGATCTCAAGTCCAAGGATCACTTGTACTACTATCACATTAGGAATTCCTATTGACAGGCGAGTAAAACTCCATTAGGTATTCCATAGCGAGTCACGTTCAGTGAACTTATTCTCCAATAAGCACCTACATACTTGCTTTAGTGTCTCCACACAAATGATTATGAGATCAATCATCCTCATCTAATGAGCAAGCAACATATGTACTAATCTATCCGGATTTACTAATTCCCTTTTTAGTAATCCCATGATTAGGAACTATTTTAGTTTTAGAGCTTTCTAAGAATTTAGATCTCATTGGCATGATCATCATCATGATTCTAAAAGCATTGCTTAAAACTATGGGTTATTTACATATTATAAAAACAGCACCATGTAGATAATTAAATGCCTTTAATAAATGAATATTTTTATTAATAAATAAATAAGATTGCCTCCAAAGTATATGCTTTATCATCATACAAGATTGGCTTGTATGCATACTACTTTCAGAATTTACTTACAAATGTGTATAAAGAAATCCTTACTAAATGATTAGGGTAAGATAAAAAAAAATTAAAAGTATGAACTATGTGGATTAGCAAGCCCAAAGAATTAAAATTGATAACCCAAAACATTAAAAGAGTGGCCCAACTTTTAACCCAAGTGAAAGGGGACCTATTGGACTTTAAGTAAGCTAAGTGGGCCTTAGAAAAGAAAACAAAAAGAGCCCAAGAAGGCCTCTTGGCCGGATTTTAGCAAGGTAGAGCAAAGGGAATGCATGTAATCATTGTTTTACTTTATTAGGTGAATAACTTGCTAGGTGTCAAGCATTGCTCTTATCCTTATCTTTTCACCAAGCTAACAAGCTAAACAAGGAGTAAAAGTCACTCAATAATAATATGAAAGAGAAAGGAGAAGTAAGAGTGTGGGAGAAGAGAGATATACATTATATCTTTTCAATTTACTAAAAACAAAATTCTTTCACTTTTCTCTTTCTTCTCATTTCGTATAAGCTAGCAAACCAAGCAACTAAGTTAGAGAGAGAAAAGAAAAGGAGCATTTCGGCCAAGAGAGTGAGGGAGAGAGAAAGAGTTCTACCAAACTTCATAATTCTATAATCTAAGCTTAGGAAGAAAAGAGAGAAGGAAAGCAAAGGTATAACAAAAAGATTTCTACTTATATAGCCTAATTTATTTTTGATTTGATTTGATTTTTGATTTGTGTAAAGTTATGATCTCAGGGTTTAAAACCTTAGATCTTTGTATTTATTAGTGTTTCATATTTAGATTTAACACTTTCATGGATCATAAGTTGAATCTAAAACATGAAATGGATACTAGGTTGTTCAAAATGTAGAAAATCTATTTTTCTTGACCTTGATTGTGTTTAATCTTGTGTTTGTTGATTATTTGGTGAATTAGATCATGGATCATGTTAGATCCATGAGTATATGAGGTACAAGTATGTAATATGATGACTTATGTTATTTAATATGTTAGAACATGAAACGTTTCTTACAAAATCACCAAGTATTGAAAACAGATTTTTGTGAAAACGAAGTATGAAGTGAAAACGAAGTATGAAATGAAAACGACCATATCTCCTATTATATTTTGAATTTTTGAGTGTGGTCAAGTCCTAGAGTTAGATCTATGAGTCTTTTAACATCTCCAAGTGGAATCACTTAAAAAGGTGTTATAGATGTTTGTGTGGATTGATTTTAGTCAAGGATGTCAAATCTAAAAAATGACACAAAGTAGGCTATCCGAAATTTCCTAGGGCTATTTCGGCCATTTAATTTTTGAAATAAATTCCAATATTTTGGGACATTAAAATAAGTGTTATAAAGTAGCTTGTGTCCAAAAATGAGCTCATTCCGACTTAAATTGAGCAAGATATGACCATTTCAATATTTGTATTTTTTCGACGATAATCACTATAACCGGAGTTCTATAACTCCGATGGCCACGAAATTTAAAATGGTTTTCCACGTTAACATTTGTAAGATCCCGCCAAGAGTTGGGTATTTTTGGAGTTAATCGTGAGTAGCTATTTTTTTAAAGAATTAACTAGAAATAGAATTTTGAAAAATACTTAAAGGAGTTGAAAAAATCCAAAAAAATTGTTTTTATGTATGGATTATATGTATATATGTGTGGCCAAAGGATAGAGAAATAATAAGCTGATTGGGTATTTTCGTGAATAGAGTATTTCAGCTTACTGAAATGAACATTTCAGGATACTAAAATGGAAAACTGAAATTTTTAGAAAGGGAAGACAGTTCGGTTTCAGCTTACTAAAATAAACATTTCAAGATACTAAAATGGAAAACTGAAATTTTTAGAAAAGGAAGACAGTTTGGTTTCAGCTTGCTGAAATAATGTATGCAGTCTTCTAAAATCGTAAATAGTTACCAAGTCATAATAAGAAACTTGTAAATGAACAAGTAAGTGTTAAGGTGTTATTTAATGTTTGATTATGTGATTACATGCTAGATAATTTACTTATAAAGTAGTAGTATTATGAAGTATAATGTGATATACTGATTTCAATAATAATCTTATTAATGATAGGTCTTTGTGTTAAAGATAAAACTATATTGCGTAGCAGTAAGCAGCGAACAAGGCAAGTATCTAAACCTTACTTTTTATGGTGTAAATATTCCAACCTTTGCATTTACTTTATGCAATGGTTCTTTGTGTAAACAAGTATCTCCAACTTATCTATTATTGATTCGTTTATTGTTTACCAGTATCTTATTATTGTCTTCATATGATTCATATATAATCAAAATTGTTCTGTTATTTGTAAGCTAAGTTTGGTTGTGCAAGTGTCCTCACTTGTATGAATGATTGTATCTAAACAAGTATCCTTGAACTCAAATTTTTTTTATAGTATAAGTATTGATGCCTACCATTTAATATTGGTATAAATACAAGGTTTAAAAGTTGTCTAAGCTATTTGACTCGGCTAAACATTGTTTAAAATATATCGTTGAATATTATTGGTTAGGATAGAGTCGTCAAACTAAATTGCTTTGGTTCGAACTCCAGACTGAGTATGAACATCCCAAAATTGGGAAATTTTTATACCCCAAAGGCGGATATGTCGTTCCAGCATGTAGTGTTGATCAATACAGGGCGTACGGGCTGATCACACAACGTGTCCGTAAGTCATGACGGTTTGCAGATGAATTTCTGTATAAATATTTTTCACACTTGAAAACAATGGTTCAAGGTCTATTGACCGCTTAACATTTATAGTCACTACGTCGTTTCAAAATTTTAAACGAGTTAATATGTTGTTACGAATGGTTGCAAATGGCTTCACAACTATTGATTCGTTGTAGAAGTATACTTCAAAGAAAACGTTTACTTTTTTTAGCTGATGTTTATTATCTGATATTACTTGCTGAGCAATTAAATGCTCATTCTTGCTTTAAATTAAATATTTTCAGTTAAGCGTGATCGACTAGAACGTTCTAGCAAGGACAAAGGAAAGGGGAAGCTGAAGGAATAGTTTTAAGGTGTTGGTTGTAATATGTAGAACTTTGTATTATTATAGTATAATATCTATCATGTAATAATATACTTAAAGGTCTGTACATGTGGATTAGTTAACTTTGATATAACTTTTATGTTATAATATATTAAGCAGTTCGTATGAAAGTTATCGTGTAGGACCAAGTACGGGTTTCAAGTACCCGGATTTTGGGGCGTCACACATTCTCTCGGATGAAACCAAAGAAAGGGAGAGAGAGAGAGAGAATACTTGCTGAATAATGAAGAGGAGGAGAAGAAGAATAAGATGAAAAGAAGAATAATAAATAAAGAAGAAATGAGAAATAAATCATGAAGGTAATTCTTAAATCTTGATTTATACTTTGATTTCTATATATGAAGTTATGACTTATAAATTTTATATGAAAAAGACATATTTTTGTATTTATGGGATGATTTAACTTGTATAAACAAGAATTAAACAAGAGAAATCAATAAATCAAAAGAAGAATAAAAATCTAAAATTTTCAGAAAAATTAGTTTACTACTTGATTTTGTAAAATCCATAACTATTTGTGTAAAATGAGTTAGGAGATGAGCTTTATATCAAAAGAAAGTCCTAGAAGTAAGATAAACACAAAAATTAAAATCACCCTAAAATTCCTTGTGGATTGTTCGTGGTGACAGTTTAAATGAAACTGGTTCGAAAGACTTATATTCCTCTAGAATCTGAAAAATTAGTTTTCTTAAGCTCTATTGCGTTAATTATAACTCTTAATCCGACCGTTGGATCGTTGTAATTTTTGGATATGTTATACATATATAAGTTGAGCATACGTCCACTTTGAATCGTTAAATATTAACATATGTTTTGTTATGAATTTTACGAGGTGACTGATTTAGAATTTGTGTAGCAGAATTTTCAGCAACATGCTTAAATGTTTTGAAATGTATAACTTAATTATTTTAAATCCGATTTGGGTGATTCTTGAGGGTAAATTGTAGTATTCGAAGTCTAGTTGTTGTTAAAATTAATTATTTTTATAAATAAGTTTTAGTTAATTATGGTAATACCATAATAGTGGACTGACGTTTTAAAAATAAATTATCATATATGGGTTTCTTAAGTTTTATTATTAACTTATAACTTTTGGAATATTAATTATGATTGAATGCGATAAATAAAGACACCTTGAATGAATATTGAATTTTTAGTTGTTTTATATGTTATTCAAGGTAAATATGTTTTGGTGTTGATGCCGACTTTTAGTAGAAATTAAATTGTTTATAGAAAGGTGTTGATTTAATAAATATTTATATATTTATAATATTGTATTTTATCATCACTTGAGATAGTGGTTTTGTGGTGAGAAGCCGGACAGAAGTCCCATTAACGTGGGTTCGAGTCTTGGTAATCTCCTCTATGCTCAAGTAGTCTCACGCCCTAGATTTATTCAGGGGTAAGTTGAGCCCTGGATTTATTAGGAGGTAAGTTGAATTGTGCCGATCAAGACACCACTGAGGCCTCTAAAGTTTTTGGAGATCATGCATTTATTTTCTCCCTATCATGCATGTAATTATTTATTACATATGTTAATAAATAACAGTTATGATATTATAAGTCCAGTTGAAAGTATTGTGAGTCTATAATAATGATTATGAATAATTGTTGAAAGATTAAAAATGTGTAACTAATTGATGAATAAAAGGTGTTGATTAAAGATAAGTATGATATGCAGATTTTTGTTCAATTATTTTCTTTTTACAAAAGTAAGTTTGGCAGGACTTGCCGACACTCTATATTTTCTAAAGTAGTATGGACCATAACTCTATTATTAAACAAATTTTGTTAAAATGTGTACAAATTGGGTTAATTTCCTCTGTAAGACCACAAATTCCACTACCAGTATTTTTATATAGCTCATTGGGTTATTTTGTCAAAACGTGTGTGCTAGTTGTCTCCTCAATTTTTAGTATAAATAGATTACTTTAGTTGAGTAACTAAACACACACCATGACTACACCAAAAGTATAAATTTCTTTTATTACAATATTGTGAGTTTAATATTGTGAGTATTTCTTTTAAGTGTAAGGTTACTCCAAGTGTTGATAAAGAGTGCAAGCATTGTTCATGTTGATCACTTTCATAGAAAGCAGCATCTAGTCGCGTGCTAAGGTAATGGGTATCACTTTTTAATAATATGATAAAAGAATATCATTTTCTTTTATACTCCATATTATTGTAAGAGATTATTATTCCTTCTTCAGCTTATCATTAAATGGTGAAAAGTCATCAAATGATTATAATATCTTTAATGGTTTATGATTCATATATCTTGACCTGAATCTTTTTATTCAATTTTAAATTATTATATTTGATCCTAAAACTTTACATTTACTTGAACTTTATATTCTATCAAGATTTCTAATCAATTTTCTGGATATCGTGTTGGTAATTTGGATTATGGATAATTAAGTTAAAAATCACTAAGATCTATTTTTATCTTATTATTCTGATTATATATCATTGTTATAATCATTGTGGAGAAATTTCTCTTTGGCCCGTAATGCAAAGATAAAATGTTGATTAATATGATCATGACCATTAGTTTTACAATTGTATGTCTTTGGCCCGTAGTGTAAAGATGGACTATTGATTGACATGACCATTGGTTTTACAGTTGCATGTCTTTGGCCCGTAGTGCAAAGATAGACTGTTGATTGGCATGACCATTAGTTTTACAGTTGTATGTCGTTGGCCCGTAGTGCAAAGATGGATTGTTGATTGGCATAACCATTGGTGTTACAATTTAATATCTTTGGCCCGGAGTGCAAAGATGAATTTATTAGCATGATTATGAATAGGAACTGTGAATTGGTATAACCATGATCTTTAGTGTTTCAGGTAAAGACAGGGGATGAAAGTCCTCTTTGTCTTGGGTACAACAAAGAACTGTTGATTGGTGTTACAGGAATAAAATATTGATGATGGACTTTTAATTTGGAGAAGATAATGGACATTATGGTTTACTTGACTCTTCTAATGGATTATTGATTTTGCTGTAATTATGGTTGAAAACTTTTATCATCTACCATATGTTATATATACTTGATTTATTACTGATGAATGCTATTAATAATTTAATTATCTAATTCATGATATTCTTTACTGGACTGTTTGTGCTCAACCCTTTTGCTTCACAATTCCTTTCAAGAAATAAAAGTGTAGCTGGAACTAGCAGAGAGAACATGGGTATAAAGTGGTTTTCAAATTAGTCACGGTCCTCATCAAGTTATTGAACAGTGTAGCATAAAAACTGTACTAAGAGCTTAAAAATGTGTGTGTCGTATTTTATACGTCATTTAACAGTTGATTTTGGTGAATAAAATAGGGTGATATGAACCCGAATTTGGGAGCATCAAAAATGCACCCCATTTGAATGATGAGAGCAGAAATCTTCTTGGGTTCCTTTGAGGACTTAAAATATTTGTTGCTTTATTTGATACGACATTATAATAATTTGGGCGTGAATACTGTCGTACTATATATGACATGGTAATAGTTGTAAATAGGAAGATTTGTATTTTGATTTTATTGTGTGTATTTCTGGCAACTCAAAATGGGTTGTGTGGATCTATTTTAGGGGCGTCACATTTGGTATCAGACTTTAGGGACATGATCTCTGGCGGAGATCTAGGATTAGAACTAGGAGGGGATAAACGAGTAAAATCCTTCAGTAATGTGTGTCCTACCTAAGCTGATTTTGTTATTTGGTTTAAATGATATTAACCACTGTTTTGTAGTCGTATTTAAGAATGGGCATCTAAGAACCACGACATGGGTAATGGATGAACCATGAGACAAAGGAAGCTGGAATTTGAAATCTTTATCTCTTCGGAATTCCAAGTAGGTAAATTTTGGGGATGAAATTACTTAAATTTTGGAGACAAAATTTCATAAGGAGGGGAGATTGTAAGACCCTGACTTTTATGCAATAAAAGTCTAATTTTTTTTATGAATATTATTCTAAATTTTAATATCACAGAATTTTTAATTAATGAAATGAGAATTATAAATAAGAAATGAGTAATGAGAATTGAAGTTTTAATGTAAAAGTTAATTTTTAAATATCAGAATGATCAATTAAACGGATAAATGAACAAATAAAGAGGAGAGGGAATTACATTTTTTAAAGGAGCAGCCCATGTGCTGAGGAATTGAAGAGAGAGAAGGAAAATGATGGGGGACAAGGTGGGGGAAGAAGAAAAAGAAAGGAGGAGGAAAAAGAAGAAAAAGAGGAAAGAGAAAGGAGAAAGAAAGAAAAAAGAATACACCACCCATTTCTCACATTCCATTCTCTCGGATGAAACCAAAGAAAAGGGAGAGATGGAGAGAGAAAATCCTTGCTGAAGAATGAAGAGGAGGAGAAGAAGAATAACATGAAGAGAAGAATAATAAATAAAGAAGAAATGAGGAATAAATTATGAAGGTAATTATTAAATCTTGATTTATACTTTGATTTCTATATATGAAGTTATGATTTATAAATTTTATATGGAAAAGACATATTTATGTATTTATGGGATGATTTAAACTTGTATAAACAAGAATTAAACAAGAGAAATCAATAAATCAAAAGAAGAACAAAATCTAAAATTTTCAGAAAAATTAGTTTATTACTTGATTTTGTAAAATCCATAACTCTTTATGTAAAATGAGTTAGGAGATGAGCTTTATATCAAAAGAAAGTCTTGGAAGTAAGACAAACAAAAAAAATTAAAAACACCCAAAAATTTCTTGTGGATTGTTCGTGGTGACTGGTAGAATGAAACTGGTTCGAAGAACTTATAGTCCGCTAGAATCTGAAAAATTAGTTTCCTTAAGTTCTATTGCGTTAATTATAATTCTTAATCCGATCGTTGGATTGTTGTAATTTTTGGATATGTTATACATATATAAGTTGAGCATATGTCCACAAACTTTGAACAGTTAAATATTAATATATGATTTGTTATGAATTTTAAGAGGTGACTGATTTAGAATTTGTGTAGCAGAATTTTCAGCAACATGCTTTAATGTTTCAAAATGTATAACTTAATGATTTTAAATTTGATTTGGGTGATTCTTGAGGCTAAATTGGAGTATTCGAAGTCTAGTTGCTGTTAAAATTAATTATTTTTACAAATAAGTTTTAGTTAATTATGGTAATACCATAATAGTGGATTGACGTTTTAAAAATAAATTATCATATATGGGTTTCTTAAGTTTTATTATTAACTTAAATGTTTTGGAATATTAATTATGATTCAATGCAATAAATAAAGACACCTTGGATAAATATTGAATTATTAGTTGTTTTATATGTTATTCGAGATAAATATGTTTTGGTGTTGATCCCAACTTTTAGTAGAAATTAAATTGTTTATAGAAAGGTGTTAATTTAATAAATGCTTATATATTTATATTAATGTGTTTTATCATCACTTGAGATGGTGGCTTAGTGGTGGGAAGCCGGATATAAGTCTCCATTAACGTGGGTTCGAGTATTGATAAACTCTTCTATGCTCAAGTGGTCTCACGCTTTGGATTTATTCACAGGTAAGTTGAGCCCTGAATTTATTCGGGGGTAAGCTGAATTGTGCCAATAAAAACACCACTGAGGCCTCTAAATTTTTTGGAGATCATGCATTTATTTTCTTCCTATCAAGCATTTAATTATTTATTACATATGTTAATAAATAATAATTATGATATTAGAAGACCAGTTGAAAGTATTGTGAGTCTATAATAATGATTGTGAATAATTGTTGAAAGATTAAAAATGTGTAAATAATTGATGAATAAAAGATGTTGATTAAATATAAGTATGATATGCAGATGTTTGTGTAGGGATTTCGGCACATAAACGCAATGAAAATTAAAAATTTTATGAAACCCTAAAACAGGATCCATGCGAAAATAAATTAATTCAGAGGTTTAGATTTGTTTTACCGATTATTCAAGCCTGAACGGAGACGATGGAGATTCTGGAACTACTTCGAATCTTCAACGCAATCTAAAGGAACTATGTCTCTACGGTATCCACACGAACGTCCCGCAAATCATCACACGATCTGTAGCAAGGAAAGTTGCGGTACTAGCCGCCAAGGATCTAGACTTTCGAACTTTTTCTCTCTAGTATCTCTCTAAGAGGGGCTAGGGTTTGGGTTTATAATGAATACCCTAAAAACGGCTGATATATCTTATATATAGCAGTTAAAGGTATTAACCAAAACCTAATCCAATTAGAAAAATAAAATTCAAATTTACATATATATTATATCTTAATTAAGTCTTACTTAATTAATATACATATATATATATATATATATATATACAAATTATCCTATTAATTTAAATTCGTAATTTAAATACTATCAATCATATTGATATATTTAAATCCTTACAATTTAAATTAATTCCCTTTTAATTACGTTCTAAGTATGTGACCCTATAGGTTATTATTATGTTGGCAATAATTTTAAAATCATATTATAAAATTATAAACAGTGAGCGGCATCTAGTAATGCATCACTGCTACCCAAATAATAATAAGATCGGTGATTCGATATAACCTTTTCGTGACCAATGTTTCAATGTAATTTAATCCTTTTAACCTTGACATCCTAGATTAAACTCGAGGCATGGAATGTGTCATCCTCTTCATAATTTAATCTGAGTTTTCTTGATCGATGAGTAGACTATATGAAACAAATCACTATTTGAGCATGGCCATGCATTTCATAGTCCTACTCAATCAAGAGGCCTATGGATATCACCCCTAATATATAGGAGGGTTAAATTCCATCTAGATCACTCATATTCCTCACACTATTCATGATGTACATAATAATCACCTTTATTGTCCACCCTATTAAAGGTGACCTTTGATGATATCAAAGTACATAAATTCCCGTGTAGTAATATAGTGATTTCAGGTCGGAGGATCATTACATCATTGTCACTATGAGAATTGCTTATGACACTTTGCATAATGCTCCACGTAGAATTCTCATGGTGGGTCTGTCCAGTACATTGTTCTCTAACATGTACCTATGCATTAACTCAATATCTCATATATTTATGATCAATGGGATTTGGCCATCAGTCAATCCACATACTAGTCTCAATGTATCATTGTTGTCCCATTAATAATGACACTCGACTATGGACATTTAAGAGTAATGATACTAATTGTAATTATATAATCTCATGTTCAAGTCATATACTTGAAGCCATATAATTTGTATCACTATTCTAAGAACTTTTATTATGTTAACATTTATATAACGCAGTAAATAAAACCATAATAAAATAATTCATTTATTCAATCAAATATAATATCAAAAATGTTAAGCAATTACATCAAAGAATTGGCCTCTAGGGCATAAACTCTAACAGTTTGTTCAATTATTTTGTTAGTTCATAGAGGCACAATAGTTATCTAGAAGGGGGGTTTAATAGATATTTTAAAACTTTTTTCTTTTTCAAAATAATTATCAGATTTGTTAATAAATTAACCACAGCGGAAGATATGATTTGTTTGTTCCCCTTAAGATAAACCAAGGTTATAGGTGATAAGCAGTTATAGCAGTTATGCCAGATATAGTAGTTATAGCAGATATATCAAACACAGTGATTTTTAAGTGGTTCAGAGCACTTAAGGCTCCTAGTCCACTCTTCTACTCCACGCGTAGGAAATCCACTAAGGATATCTTTACAATCTTTGAATCACTTAGATTCCTTCAAGACCAGCAGTCTTGGAACTTCTTAGTTCACTTAGAACCCATGTGCTGATTAATTGAAGAGAGAGAAAGAAAATGATGGGGGGACAAGGTGGGGGAGGAAGAAAAATAAAGGAGGAGGAAAAAGAAGAAAAGGAGGAAAGAGAAAGGAGAAAGAAAGAAAAAAGAATACACCACCCATTTCTCACATTCCATTCTCTCGGATGAAACCAAAGAAAAGGAGAGATACAGAGAGAGAATCCTTGTTGAAGAATGAAGTGGAGGAGAGGGAGAATAAGATGAAGAGAAGAATAATAAATAAAGAAGAAATGAGGAATAAATCATGAATATAATTCTTAAATCTTGATTTATACTTTGATTTCTATATATTAAGTTATAATTTATAAATTTTATATGGAAAAGACATATTTATGTATTTATGGGATGATTTAAACTTGTACAAACAAGAATTAAACAAGAGAAATCAATAAATCAAAAAAAGAACAAAATCTAAAATTTTCAGAAAAATTAGTTTACTACTTAATTTTGTAAAATCCATAACTCTTTGTGTAAAATGAGTTAGGATATGAGCTTTATATCAATAGAAAGTCCTGGAAGTAAGATAAACACAAAAATTAAAATCACCCAAAAATTCCTTGTGGATTGTTTGTGGTGACTGTTTGAATGAAACTGGTCTGGAGGACTTAAATTTTGCGAGAATCTGAAAAATCAGTTTTCTTAAGCTCTATTGCGTTAATTATAATTCTTAATCCGACCGTTGGATCGTTGTAATTTTTGAATATGTTATACATATATAAGTTGAGCATATGTCCAAAAACATTGAACCGATAAATATTAACGTATGATTTGTTATGAATTTTAAGAGGTGACTGATTTAAAATTTGTGTAGCAGAATTTTCAGCAACATGCTTTAATGTTTTAAAATGTATAACTTAATGATTTTAAATCTGATTTGGGTGATTCTTGAGGCTAAATTGGAGCATTCGAAGTTTAGTTGCTGTTAAATTAAATATTTTTACAAATAAGTTTTAGTTAATTATGGTAATACAATAATAGTGGACTGACGTTTTAAAAATAAATTATCATATATGGGTTTCTTAAGTTTTATTATTAACTTATAAGTTTTGGAATATTAATTATAATTCAATGCGATAAATAAAGACACCTTGAATGAATATTGAATTATTAGTTGTTTTATATGTTATTCGAGGTAAATATGTTTTGGTGTTGATCCCGACTTTTAGTAGAAATTAAATTGTTTATAGAGAGGTGTTGATTTAATAAATGTTTATATATTTATATTTTTGTATTTTATCATCACTTGAGATGGTGGCTTAGTGGTGGGAAGCCGAAGATAAGTCTCCATTAACGTGAGTTCGAGTCTTGGTAAACTCCTCTATGCTCAAGTGGTCCCACGCTCTGGATTTATTCGGGGGTAAGTTGAGCCCTGAATTTATTCGGGGGTATACTGTTGTGCCGATGAAGACACCACTGAGGCCTCTAAAATTTTTGGAGATCATGCATTTATTTTCTCCCTATCATGCATGTAATTATTTATTACATATGTTAATAAATAACTGTTATGATATTATAAGACCAGTTGAAAGTATTGTGAGTCTATAATAATGATTGTGAATAATTGTTGAAAGATTAAAAATGTATTAATAATTGATGAATAAAAGGTGTTGATTAAAGATAAGTATGATATGCAGATGTTTGTTCAATTATTTTGTTAGTTCATAGAGGCATAATACTTATTTAGAAGGGGGGTTGAATAGATATTTTGAAACTTTTTCTTTTTCAAAATACTTATCAGATTTGTTAATAAATTAACCACAGCGGAATATATAATTTGTTTGTTCTCCTTAAGATAAACCAAATTTATAGGTGATAAGCAATTATGCCAGATATAGTAGTTATAGCAGATATATCAGACACAGTGATTTTTAAGTGGTTCAGAGCACTTAAGGCTCATTGTCCACTCTTTTACTCCACGAGTAAGAAATCTGTAATATCCGAGATTATTATATCATTCAACAATTATCAATAAACGAATTTATGAGAAATTCTTGTGAGTTTTCTTTTATTAAATGTATATATGTTATACATGCATGTGTTAGTTTATGATATGTGATGAGGAGTATTTAAATGGTGGGTTCAGTTTAACTCAACTATTTAAATTGGTTAAGTGTGGAACTAATTCTATTAATTTCGTGGGATGGCTTTAAAGTATGAGTTTGAGTTCGGAGCAGAATTTAGAGACGCAGACTGCGTATTTGAGTCCGGAACGTTGAAATTAGTTTGGATAGACTGTAACCACGAAAATGGGTCACGGTTGACTTTTTGGTCAAAGTCTACCGGTTGACTTTTTTGGGTAAAAAGTCAACCACGAATTTTGGAGATGAATTTGATGAAATGGATAGTCCCATGACGTCCGGAACGTCGACTTTAGTAGGAATCGATATAAGTATCGCAACGTTCGGCTACGGAGGGCAAAATGGTCAAAATGATTGATTAATTAATTAAAATAATATTATAATATATTTAGTACAAGTCAGCAGCTGGTGGGTCTCTTGGTGACCACCAAATTGGGACAAGGAGGGAGAGTATATACGTATATAGCAAATATAGAAGGAGGAGGGAGTTAGTTTTATTCCTTAAACCAAACACCTTTTCATTTTCTCAACTCCCACATTATCTTGGTTCATTAACACAATTAATCATGGGATATGCCAAGGACCTCTCAACTGATGAATTCATATTTACGTTACACGGGAATTCAAGCTCTATAAGAGCATCTCTTTCCCATAGTATTTTCCTTTTCCTTAGAAACCTTACCAAAATAAACTTGAGAGAATGAGAGTTTGAGGGCTCTTGAGAATTCTGGATATTTGGAGAGTCTAAACAAGCAAGGGGGAAGGAATATCAGAATCAAAACAAGGGGAAATTCGCACTAAGAGGTAATTCATAACCCATTTCATATGTTCATGAGGAAAATAGTGAGAAATGCATGTATAATCATAGTTGATGGTTTGTTTTGGCGTTGTGATGCCATGTTATGGTGTATTACTATTGTGTGTCTATTAAGTATGAGAATTCTGGACTTAATCATGTTTCAATTACATTGAGAATTATAAAATTCGAGTATGCATGCTATATGTTTGATAAAATGCCACTAACATGCTAAATTCATCAAAACATGAAAAATTAGTGAATTTTATTATTGTAACATGTGTATATATGCTAGTAAAAGTGATTTGGACAGTAGGAATTGAATCCTTGCATGCTAGAATCAAAATCATGAATTTTTGTCAAAGTGGGTTAACATGAAATCTGTGACTTTTCGGGTTTTTCGGAGCCTTGAAATCATGGTTTCTGCGACCCGCTTATGGTAGCTAATAATTTTATAAAATAGTATGTTGTATGAAGTCCAATCTGTCCAAATTTTAAAGGAATTGGAGTTTCATTGAGCAAGATATGAAATTCGTAAGCAAGCTTGTTGGTATAGAAATCTGCAGAAAATTTGGGTTTTCCAGAATTGTTTCTAAGTGTTAGAACCTGTTCTGGCACGCTTTTCAAGGCAGCCTGTTCGTGGCCTTAACTTGCTGTTTTCTGGAAAGTGATATTTTTGTAAAATACTATGCTATATGAAGTATGTTGTGTCAAAAGGTCAGAGTCATATCATGCATGATTTGGTCAGAATCAATTCGTAAAGTGGGCTGCTCAAAGCTGCAAAAAAAAATTCTGGGCAGCGAAGAGCAGCGCAGCTGCGCCACTCATCAGTCTTGTGCCTGCGCAGCTGCGCCGGTCCGGGTCGGTCCGAGTCGGGTCTGATCCGGGTTGGGTCGGGTCGGACCGGGAAAAATTCCAGAAACTTATTTTTACTCAGGTTCTCATATTGAACCACTTTATCTATATGACGCAACATGTTATATGATTAAATTAGCTTGATGATAGCATACGTGGTAGTTTAATAATGAAATTATAATGAAAGGAAATCATTTTCTTTCGAATTAGAGTTCAAGAACCTAATGGCTTATTGTGACACATATAATTAGGTTACGTGAAGGTTAATTGCTAGCTTTAACGATAGCAGACGTATCAGGAAAGTTTCTTACCCTATTTTTCATTGAGAAATTAATCAATCCTTATTCATTTGATTTCAGCGAGGGTAAGTTCGAACTTGTGATTAATTAAAAATGCATGCAAGTTCCTTTGACGTAAAATTCTACAACTTCAATTGTCTTGCAAGTTTTATTGCTGTTTATTCAATTATTAATTCAATTGCTATGCTGTAAAGTTCCATCGATATAAAAGAACTGTTTCCAGGAATGCTTTCTAGTTTTTGTTCAGCTAGAGATTGTTGATGACAAATGATTTAATTCAAATCTTTTGAAGCTATTTAAAGTTTACCAATCCAAATTGTTTTGGTGCGGTCTCGCATGAATACTAAGATGAACAACCCGAATAAAAGGGCAAACAGATGTCGGGCATATAGTCCCATTTCTGCTTATGCAGTTTAAACTTTATACTTGTGCACAGTGTAGGGTACGATAGGCTGATCACCCGGAGTACTTGCAGAGACCGTTTACAATCCATTTGATTGTTAAACTGTCTGATGGTTTTTGATGAAACAAAGTAACATTCAGGGTATTTAACACCCCTTAGTATGCTATTGAGAATTCTAAACTCTTATCTTTGATATTCTTGTTTAACACTTGATAATTCCTTCAACTGTTGAGATATTGTCATATAGATGTTTTTACTCCTGATGTATGTTTCCAAACTTCTTTATATACTTGCTGGGCAATTTGTGCTCATTCTTGCTTAAACCTTTCAGTTAAGGATGAGAAGGCTGAGGGCTCGGGCAAGGACAAGGGGAAGTCTAAGATGAAATGATGCTAGTTACCTTATGAAATAAGTTTATATTTCTGCATATGATGTAATGTAGCGATAAACGCTAAGTTTAAGTTTTTGTTTATTAAAGGTTGTAAAGACTTGGGATTTTATTTTTTACGTAATAGTTATAATATTATTATTATTATTGCTGGAGTTTACTTAGATAGATGATGATGTACGTTGTATCGTGAGCACCATGTCCTGTAATCGATGTTACACAGATTTGGGTGCGTCACAGGTTGGTATCAGAGCTGTAGGTTTTAAACCTTAGGTGAGGAACCTTAGACTATAACCTTAGGGAAGTTAGTGGAGTATATAAGGAGATGAACTCACGTAGAGTTCTAAGGGTTGTGTCAAATCTATTTTTTTTCTAAAAACAAAATTAATATCTATTTTAAAATACTAATCGAGTTACTTTGTCTTGATTGTAGGATGTTAGGAGAAGAGGAGGTTAGAGATATTCACGTAGTGAGTGAGCAGTTGGTGACAGCTGTACCTGAGCCTATAGCTGAGGCAGCAGCTGAGTCAGACCCAGAGGAGTATCTTGAAGAGGAAGAGGAGCCCGAGGAGGACTCCGAGGAAGCACCTGAGGATACTATGTTGGATGAGTTGATGAATAGGATTACAGAATTGGATGACAAGGTCCATGAGTTGGAGGAGCTGTATCAGGGGGAGCAGCAGGCTGCAGCATTGCTTGGGGCATTGGTGCAACACCTGATAATTAGGAACGGGGATCTGGCTGACAAGCTGCGAACAACAGGTCAGAAGGTGGATAGGCTGAAGGATGAGAAAGAAGCTATCAGGACCCACTTGGGACATACCATTAATGGGCTAGAGTCGAGGATTCAGAGTCTCCAAATTGACAAGCAGATCATTACCACATTCTGGAGAGATGAGAGGAGAGGCCGTGTTCAGGCCAAGAAGCTAACAGACGAGTTAGAAGAAGAAGTAAGAGATAAAAAGGTTAGGATGGATAGAATGAAGTATGCGTTTAAATCAGCACATGGGAGGTTCCAGCATAGGGTGTATCACTTTTCACGTGAGGAGTACCGGTCTAGACATGCCATAAGCCGTGGGCTAGTGCTGGAAATAGCGGATGAAGAGCATGAAGACGCCATTAGGTGGGGTCTTTAGTTTGTTCGTGTTAAACTTTTACTAGTAGCGTGTAGAACGCTTATCTATGAAATAAAACTTGGTTTCCAATGTTACTAAATATGATGGTTAAAGTGATGTAAATGGCTTAATGCCATAAGACGATGAAATACCTTGGGTATTATGTTTATAAATAAATATGCTTTTATTTAAATATGTGATGTGATGATTAGGTTTTTATATGAATTATATATGTTGTAGGAATAAGTTATGAGATGATAACATTAATTTTATTTAAACAGATAGATGGCTAGAGGAAGACGTCGTCAAGTACCAGAAGGGTCAGGCGATAATGCTAGGGGTCCACCGAACCCCATGCAATAATTCGTAGACATATTAGCTGGGGCACTTCATAATCGAACCCCGAATACCAATAACCCTCCAGCGGGCCATGTGGCACACTTTAAAGACTTTAAGAGCGCGGGACCACCTGAGTTCAAAGGAACCACCGAACCTATTGAAGCCCAAACTTGGGTCAAGGAAATCGAAAAGGCGTTCGCTATTGCTAGCGTAGGAGATGATCAGAAAACAATCTTCGCCACTTACATGCTGAAGGGTTAAGCCAATTTCTAGTGGGAGGCAAACCAGATCAGGGCGAGAGAAGGTGTGATACCTTGGGAAGAGTTTAAGAAGATCTTCTTCGAAAACTATTTCCCTGCGAGTATGCAGAGTCGTATGGAGATGCGATTCTTGGAGTTGAAGCAAGAAGACATGACCGTACCCCAGTACGCCGCAAAGTTCAACGAACTGGCGAGGTTCGCACCTCATCAGGTCGACACTGAGGAGAGGAAAACGAGGAGGTTTGAGCAGGGTCTCAAACCATGGTTATACAGTAGACTTTCGGTGTTGCAGACGAACAGCTTCGCGACTCTCCTGGAGAAGGCTATAATTGCTGAGGGCGGAAGTGAAGCCCGAATGAAGTTTAATAAGGAGAAAAAGAAGAAGAATGAAGGAGGGAATCACGGGGAAGGTAGCAGCAGTAGTGGTGCAAACAAGAGGAAGTGGAACAACAACAACAACAATAACAATTTCAACTCGGGAAACTCTGGGGGAAAACCAGGGGAAGCAAAGAAGAGAACTGAGGCGTGCAAGGAGTGTGGGAGGAATCACTCGGGTGCTTGTCTAAAAGGGAAGAATGTTTATTTCAATTGCGGGCAAGAGGGGCACATCTCTCCCAATTGCTCTACACCAAAGAGAAATGGATGTTTCAATTGTGGAGTATTGGACCATCAGGCAAGGAATTGCCCAAAGAAGAATTCAGCAGGAGGAAATGGAGGAAGGGGACCAAGCGGTGGAAATCTCACAATTACTGGACCACCAACTCAGAATCGACCAACAGCAAGGACTTTCAACATGACGGTTCAGGATGCAGTCGCATCCAAGGACGTAGTTTCAGGTATCATTCTGGTCAATGATATATCTGCTTACATATTATTTGATTCGGGTGCTACTTGTTCCTTCGTATCGCATGAATTCTCCCAACGATTAAACATACCCCAGGAAGAATTAGAATATCCTTTGAACATAGAAGTCGCTAATAAGGAAGTCATTCCCGTTAGCCATGTCTATAGGAATTGTGTTGTAGATATCAGGGGGTATAAGTTGCCTGTGAATTTAATTCCGATTCAATTAGGGGAATTTGATGTAATTCTAGGAATGGATTGGTTATTTAACCATGGAGCGATGATAAATTGCCAGAAGAAGTGTATAAACCTTAAGACTCCAAATCAGTCTAAGGTAGTATTCTACGGGAGTGAGTCGCCGAGACACTCGAGTTGTCTGACGATGTTGCAAGCGAGGAAGTTGCTAAGGAAAGGAAGTGTAGGATATTTGGCCCATATCGTCGATACACAGAAAATAGGTGTAGGAATGGGACAGATACCAGTAGTGAATGAATTTTTGGATGTATTTCCGGAAGAGTTAACAGGGCTTCCACCGGATAGAGAGGTCGAATTCGTTATAAATTTAGTACCGGGAACTGCCCCGATTTCGAAAGCCCCATACAGAATGGCACCGGCAGAGATGAAAGAGCTGATGGTACAGTTGCAGGAATTATTGGATAGAAAGTATATTCAACCGAGTGTGTCTCCTTGGGGAGCACCAGTTTTATTTGTGAAAAAGAAGGACGGATCGATGAGACTTTGTATTGACTATCAAGAGTTGAACAAAGTGACGATCAAGAACAAGTATCCATTACCTAGGATAGATGATTTGTTCGATCAGTTGAAGGGAGCGAAATATTTTTCCAAGGTCGACTTGAGGACGTGATATCACCAATTGAGGGTGAGGAAGGAAAATGTTCCTAAGACAGCATTCAAGACTCGTTACGGTCACTACGAGTTCCTGGTGAAGTCATTTGGATTAACGAACGCGCCGGCGGCATTTATGGACATGATGAATCGGGTATTCAAGCAATACCTAGATAAATTTATGGTCGTGTTCATAGATGATATCCTGATCTATTCCAAGACTCAGGAGGATCATGCTGAACACTTAAGGTTGGTATTGGAGGCGTTGAGGAAGGATAAGTTATACGCAAAATTTTCAAAGTGCGAGTTTTGGTTGGAGAAAGTTCAATTTCTGGGTCACGTGATCGATAAGTACGGAATCTCCGTCGATCCAGCAAAGGTAGAAGCGGTGCAGAATTGGGAGCAACCAAAGACACCGACTGAAGTAAGAAGTTTCTTAGGACTGGCAGGCTATTATAGACGGTTTATCCAAGATTTTTCGAAGATAGCAGGAACTTTGACGAATTTAACGAAGAAGTAGGTCAAATTTGTCTGGACAGAGAAGTGTGAAGAAAGTTTTTGGGAACTTAAGAAAAGATTGAGTGAGGCACCGGTGTTGTCTTTACCAGACGATACAGGTGATTTCGTGATTTTCAGTGATGCGTCGCATAAAGGACTTGGCTGTGTGCTTATGCAACATGGTAAAGTTATTGTGTACGCATCACGTCAGTTGAAGGATTACGAGAAGGGATATCCTACCCATGACCTGGAATTGGCAGCGGTAGTATTTGCCCTAAATATTTGGAGGCACTATTTATATGGTGTAAAGTGTGAAATATACACGGATCATAAAAGTCTGAAGTATATCTTCACGCAGAAGGAGTTGAATATGAGACAGAGAAGATGGTTGGAACTAATAAAGGATTATGATTGCGACATCTTATATCATCCGGGGAAAGCTAACGTGGTCGCAGATGCGCTAAGCAGAAAGGGCAGTGGCAGGTTGGCAATGCTAACGGCTCAAGAGGAGTTAATTAGGGAAATGGCCAGTTTGGAACTCGAGGTAAAGAGTCCGAGCGAGTCAGATGGGAAGTTGTTCGCAATGGAGGTTCGACCGACTCTATTGGACAAAATCAAAGAAGAACAAAGCAGTGATGAAGAATGCAAGAAGGTGAGGAAAAGAATTTCAGATGGAGAGGAGCTTAAGTTCAATGTGGGTATGGATGGATTATTAAGGCTTGAGAGGAGAATTTGGGTGCCAGGGGTATCCGAGTTAAAGGAGGAAATCTTGCAGGGAGCTCATAGCTCAAGTTACTCAATTCACCCGGGAAGCACAAAGATGTATCAGGATCTTCGCCAACATTATTGGTGGCCCAATATGAAGAGAGAAGTGGCAGAGTGCGTCAGCAGATGTTTGACATGCCAGAGAGTTAATGCGGAACATCAGAGACCGAGCTGGTTACTTCAACCATTAGAAATTCCGGAATGGAAATGGGAGCATATCACGATGGACTTCGTGGTAGGACTTCCAAATACACAGAATGGTTACGATGCAGTTTGGGTAATCGTTGATCGATTGACCAAGTCAGCGCATTTCTTGCCAATCAAAATCAGATATACCTTGGATCAGTTGGCAAAGCTTTATATCAAGGAGATCATTTCCAGGCAGGGTGTACCTGTATCAATTGTGTCAGATCGCAATCCGCGGTTCACAACTAATTTCTGGAAAAGCTTTCAAGAACGCATGGGAACGCAACTGAGGTTGAGCACCGCGTATCATCCTCAAACAGACGGGCAGAGCGAAAAAACTATTCAAACATTGGAGGACATGCTGAGAGCATGTGTTATGGACTTCAAAGGAAGCTGGGATGACCACCTACCATTGGTGGAGTTTGTATACAACAACAGTTACCACGCGAGCATCGGGATGCCACCTTATGAAGCTTTATATGGAAGGAAATGCAGAACGCCATTGTGCTGGGATGAAGTGGGAGAACGCCAATTGCTAGGGCCAGAATTAGTGCAGCAAACTGCAGATGTGATCAAAACGATACAAGCAAGATTAGTGACAGCTCAGGATCGACAGAAGAAATATGCCGATCAACATCGGCAACAACGAGACTTCGACGTCGGCACTTATGTGTTTCTAAGGGTTTCACCTTGGAAAGGGAAAATGAGATTTGGGAAGAAGGGAAAACTTAGTCCCAGATTCATAGGACCCTTTGAAGTGTTAAGGAGAGTCGGTGAGGTAGCTTATGAAATAGCTTTACCTCCGGAGTTAGAACATATACACAACGTGTTCCACGTATCAGTTTTACGACCCTATAAACGGGATTACAAGTATGTCATAGAGTATGAACCCATCCAATTTGAAAATGACTTAACCTATGAAGAGGTTCCAATACAGATAATTAATAGAAAAGAACAGGTGTTGAGAAATAAGATAATACCTTCTGTTAAGGTAGTATGGAGGAACCACAACGCCGAAGAGGCTACGTGGGAACTCGAGGAGAAAATGATGAAAAATTACCCTAGTCTTTTTGTTTGATATGTAATGATTCCGGGGACGGAATCCTTATAAGGGAGGGTGAATGTAATATCCGAGATTATTATGTCATTCAACAATTATCAATAAACGAATTTATGAGAAATTCTTGTGTGTTTTCTTTTATTAGATGTATATATGTTATACATGCATGTGTTAGTTTATGATATGTGATGAGGAGTATTTAAATGGTGGGTTCAGTTTAACTCAACTATTTAAATTGGTCAAGTGTGGAACTAATTCTATTAATTTCGTGGGATGGCTTTAAAGTATGAGTTTGAGTTCGGAGCAAAATTTAGAGATGCAGACTGCGTATTTGAGTCCGGAACGTTGAAATTAGTTTGGATAGACTGTAACCACGAAAATGGGTCACGGTTGACTTTTTGGTCAAAGTCAACCGGTTGACTTTTTCGGGTAAAAAGTCAACCACGAATTTTGGAGATGAATTTGATGAAACGGATAGTCCCATGACGTCCGGAACGTCAACTTTAGTAGGAATCGATATAAGTATCGCAACGTTCGGCTACGGAGGGCAAAATGGTCAAAATGATTGATTAATTGATTAAAATAATATTATAATATATTTAGTACAAGTCAGCAGCTGGTGGGTCTCTTGGTGACCACCAAATTGGGACAAGGAGGGAGAGTATATACGTATATAGAAAATATAGAAGGAGGAGGGAGTTAGTTTTATTCCTTAAACCAAACACCTTTTCATTTTCTCAACTCCCACATTATCTTGGTTCATTAACACAATTGATCATGGGATATGCCAAGGCCCTCTCAACTGATGAATTCATATTTACGTTACACAAGAATTCAAGCTCTATAAGAGCATCTCTTTCCCATAGTATTTTCATTTTCCTTAGAAACCTTACCAAAATAAACTTGAGAGAATGAGAGTTTGAGAGCTCTTGAGAATTCTGGATATTTGGAGAGTCTAAACAAGCAAGGGGGAAGGAATATCATAATCAAAACAAGGGGAAATTCGCACTAAGAGGTAATTCATAACCCATTTCATATGTTCATGAGGAAAATAGTGAGAAATGCATGTATAATCATAGTTGATGGTTTGTTTTGGCGTTGTGATGCCATGTTATGGTGTATTACTGTTATGTGTCTATTAAGTATGAGAATTCTGGACTTAATCATGTTTCAATTACATTGAGAATTATAAAATTCGAGTATGCATGCTATATGTTTGATAAAATGCCACTAACATGCTAAATTCATCAAAACATGAAAAATTAGTGAATTTTATTATAGTAACATGTGTATATATGCTAGTAAAAGTGATCTGGATAGTAGGAATTAAATCCTTGCATGCTAGAATCAAAATCATGAATTTTTGTCAAAGTGGGTTAACATAAAATCTGTGACTTTTTGGGTTTTTCGGAGCCTTGAAATCATGGTTTCTGTGACCCGCTTATGGTAGCTAATAATTTTATAAAATAGTATGTTGTATGAAGTCCAATCTGTCCAAATTTCAAAGGAATCGGAGTTTCATTGAGCTTGATATGAAATTCGTAAGCAAGCTTGTTGGTATAGAAATCTGCAGAAAATCTGGGTTTTCCAGAATTGTTTCCAAGTGTTAGAACCTGTTCTGGCACGCTTTTCAAGGCAGCCGGTTCGTGGCCTTAACTTGCTATTTTCTGGAAAGTGATATTTTTGTAAAATACTATGCTATATGAAGTATGTTGTGTCAAAAGGTCAGAGTCATATCATGCATGATTTGGTTAGAATCAATTCGCAAAGTGGGCTGCTCAAAGCTGCAAAAAAAAAAAATCTTGGCAGCGAAGAGCAGCGCAGCTGCGCCACTCATCAGGCTTGTGCCTGCGCAGCTACGCCGGTCCGGGTCGGGTCTGATCCGGGTCGGGTCGGGTCGGACCGGGAAAAATTCCAGAAACTTATTTTTACTCAGGTTCTCATATTGAACCACTTTATCTATATGACGCAACATGTTATATGATTAAATTAGCTTGATGATAGCATACGTGGTAGTTTAATAATGAAATTATAATGAAAGAAAATCATTTTCTTTCGAATTAGAGTTCAAGAACCTAATGGCTTATTGTGACACATATAATTAGGTTACGTGAAGGTTAATTGCTAGCTTTAACGATAGCAGACGTATCAGGCAAGTTTCTTACCCTATTTTTCATTGAGAAATTAATCAATCCTTATTCATTTGATTTCAGCGAGGGTAAGTTCGGACTTGTGATTAATTAAAAATGCATGCAAGTTCCTTTGACGTAAAATTCTACAACTTCAATTGTCTTGCAAGTTTTATTGTTGTTTATTCAATTATTAATTCAATTGTTATGCTGTAAAGTTCCATCGATTTAAAAGAACTGTTTCCAGGAATGCTTTCTAGTTTTTGTTCATCTAGAGATTGTTGATGACAAATGATTTAATTCAAATCTTTTGAATCTATTTAAAGTTTACCAATCCAAATTGTTTTGGTGCGGTCTCGCATGAATACTAAGATGAACAACCCGAATAAACGGGCAAAACAGATGTCGGGCATATAGTCCCATTTCTGCTTATGCAGTTTAAACTTTATACTTGTGCACAGTGTAGGGTACGATAGGCTGATCACCCAGAGTACTTGCAGAGACCGTTTACAATCCATTTGATTGTTAAACTGTCTGATGGTTTTTGATGAGGGTATTTAACACCCCTTAGTATGCTATTGAGAATTCTAAACTCTTATCTTTGTCATTCTTGTTTAACACTTGATAATTCCTTCAACTGTTGAGATATTGTCATACAGATGTTTTTACTCCTGATGTATGTTTCCAAACTTCTTTATATAGTTGCTGGGCAATTTGTGCTCATTCTTGCTTAAACCTTTCAGTTAAGGATGAGAAGGCTGAGGGCTCAGGCAAGGACAAGGGGAAGTCTAAGATGAAATGATGCTAGTTACCTTATGAAATAAGTTTATATTTCCGCATATGATGTAATGTAGCGATAAACGCTAAGTTTAAGTTTTGGTTTATTAAAGGTTGTAAAGACTTGGGATTTTATTTTGTACGTAATAGTTATAATATTATTAGTATTATTGCTGGAGTTTACTTAGATAGATGATGATGTATGTTGTATCGTGAGCACGATGTCCTGTAATCGATGTTACACGAATTTGGGGGCGTCACAAAATCCACTAAGAATATCTTTACAATCTTTGAATTACTTAGATTCTTTCAAGACCAGCAGTCTTGGAACTTCTTAGTTCACTTAGAACCCAAGTGTTGATAAATTGAAGAGAGAAAAGGAAAATGATGGGGGGACAAGGTGGGGGAGGAAGAAAAGGAAAAAAGGAGGAAAAAGAAGAAAAGGAGGAAGAGAAAGGAGAAAGAAAAAAAAAAGTATACACCACCCATTTTTGACATTCCATTCTCTCGGATGAAACCAAAGAAAAGGAGAGATAGAGAGAGAATCCTTATTGAAGAATAAAGAGGAGGAGAGGAAGAATAAGATGAACAGAAGAATAATAAATAAAGAAAAAATGAGGAATAAATCATGAATGTAATTCTTAAATCTTGATTTATACTTTGATTTCTATATATGAAGTTATGATTTAAAAAATTTATATGGAAAAGACATATTTATGTATTTATGGGATGATTTAAACTTGTATAAACAAGAATTAAACAAGAGAAATCAATAAATCACAAAAAGAACAAAATCTGAATTTTTTAGAAAAATTAGTTTACTACTTGATTTTGTAAAATCCATAACTCTTTGTGTGAAATGAGTTAAGAGATGAGCTTTATATCAAAAGAAAGTCCTGGACGTAAGATAAACACAAAAATTAAAATCACCCAAAAATTCCTTATGGATTGTTTGTGGTGACTGTTTGAATAAAATTGGTCCGAAGGACTAATAGTCCGCTAGAATATGAAAAATCAATTTTCTTAAGCTCGATTGCGTTAATTATAATTCTTAATCCGACCGTTGGATCGTTGTAATTTTTGGATATGTTATACATATATAAGTTGAGCATATGTCCAAAAACATTGAACTGTTAAATATTTACTTATGATTTGTTATAAACTTTGAGAGGTGACTGATTTAGAATTTGTGTAGCAGAATTTTCAACAACATGCTTTAATGTTTCAAAATGTATAACTTAATGATTTTAATTCTGATTTGGGTGATTGTTGAGGCTAAATTGGAGCATTCGAAGTCTAGTTGTTGTTAAAATTAATTATTTTTACAAATAAGTTTTAGTTAATTATGGTAATACCATAATAGTGGACTGACGTTTTAAAAATAAATTATCATATATGGGTTTCTTAAGATTTATTATTAACTTATAAGTTTTGGAATATTAATTATAATTTAATGCGATAAATAAAGAAACTTTGAATGAATATTGAATTATTAGTTGTTTTATATGTTATTCGAGGTAAATATATTTTGGTGTTGATCCCAACTTTTAGTAGAAATTAAATTATTTTTAGAAAGGTGTTGATTTAATAAATGTTTATATATTTATATTTTTGAATTTTATCATCACTTGAGATGGTGGCTTAGTGGTGGAAAGCCGAACATAAGTCTCCATTAACGTGGATTCGAGTCTTGGTAAACTTCTTTATGCTCAAGTGGTCTCACGCTCTAGATTTATTCGGGGGTAAGTTGAGCCCTGAATTTATTCGGGGGTAAGCTGTTGTGCTGATGAAGACACCACTGAGGCTTCTAAAATTTTTGGAGATCATGCATTTATTTTCTCCCTATCATGCATGTAATTATTTATTACATATGTTAATAAATAACAGTTATGATATTATAAGACCTGCTGAAAGTATGGTGAGTCTATAATAATGATTGTGAATATTTGTTAAAAGATTAAAAATGTGTAAATAATTGATGAATAAAAGGTGTTGATTAAAGATAAGTATGATATGTAGATGTTTATTTAATTATTTTGTTAGTTCATAGAGGCACAATAGTTATCTAGAAGGGGGGTTAAATAGATATTTCAAAACTTTTTCTTATTCAAAATACTTATCAGATATTAATAAATTAACCACAGCAGAATATATGATTTGTTTTTCCCCTTAAGATAAACCAAGTTTATAGGTGATAAGCAGTTATGCTAGATATAGCAGTTATAGCAGATATATTAGACATAGTGATTTTTAAGTGGTTCAGCGCACTCAAGGCTTCTAGTCCACTCTTCTACTCCACGAATAGGAAATCCACTAAGGATATCTTTACGATCTTTGAATCACTTAGATTCCTTCAAGACCAGCAGTCTTGGAACTTCTTAGTTCACTTAGAACTCTTCAAGTCCAGCAGACTTGGAATACACTTGATGAGAGTTGAGTTCTTGGGTGTGCTACTGAGTTGGAGTTAAGCATATGTTCGAAAAAACTGAGTATCTGAGCAAGCTTTCTATCAGGATCGTAGTGTTTGGACGTTGAATGTTCTTGAGCTTTATCGTTCTTTCTTGCCTAGATTGAATCTGCAATCTGTTTTGCTTATGAAGGAGCCTTTGAAATCTTTCCGTTGAAGGCATCCGTTGTAGCATTTAATGTTCCAGACATTTTGAGCACTGATGTTGACATCTTGGGAATATGGAGTTCTGCTATCTGGCCCACCTGACATAGCAGACTGCTTTCACACCTAACACATGAAAAGGTGTTTTCAGCAGACAGAAAACACTCTCCTTAGTTTCTACCATACGCTTCTTTGATTTGAACTAAGGATGAATATTAGAATAATTGGGACTCCTGAAATGTCAACGTTCATAAGACATTCTTCATTTGTTATACTTCCTCCTTATAACGCCTGAGAAATTCAGATGTTATGTAAAGGAATTTTTATTTGCTTAATTGATTAAAATCATATTAAATGTTTATTCAAGTAAGTAAGCTAATTCTCGGTCGTTTTATGACATAGAAGATGTGAATATGGTTGGTATTCTAGCTACGGGCTGGAATTAAACCATATAAATTTCCAAGACGAAAATGAATGTTTTCCGAGAAATTTTCGTAAAATCACTATTCATTTGTTTCTGCTCGGGAATTGATATTGAAATTCTGAGAAACACGTAATGATAGGATTTTAAGACGAGATGTAATATGTAATAAAATTCCAGTTATGGCTCACGAAATTTTCGCGTGAGGACTTAAAACCCTAAGGGTTAGAAAGATTAAAACCTAAGAATAAATAGGTTGTGTATAATAATTATAGTTATTATACAGTATGAATTCAAGTATAATACAAGTTATTGTACGAGTATAATACGTAGTGAATACGAGAAGTAATACGACGTATAATACAAACTTTATACGAAGTAAATACATTCAAATGGAATTATTTTAGTAACGAAACCCGTAGGTCGAACCGATGGGTTAAACCAATGGGGAAACCCATGGGGAAACCCATGAACTTGTGGAGTCATTGGTTGGCATGTGCAAGCATGATGTCACCAATATGATCTCACAAACTTAGTGGGAAAGCAAAGTTAAGGAGGTAGGAATAGTAAAGGAGGTTGGGCCTACAAGTATATGCTACCCTCCATCTTGCTAGCCTATATATAGAAGGCTTTGGTCTTCGTTTGTGGGCTAGTAAAAACACCAACAAGTTATTTGAGAGAGAAAGAAGAGAGCTAAGCAAGAGAAGTTATGTGGAGTAAAGTTATTTTCATAACTTAAGAAGATCAATCAAGAACCACCAAGAGGTATACACACCTAACACAAATTCTCCACCTTCTTTCAATCAATATTGATAGAGAAGTGTAAATTGGTAAAACATGAAGATTAAGAAGTTATAAGGATTGATGATAGCGGACTATAAACCATTAACAACCAAGAACTATTGAACAATGATTAAGTAATGAAGAACTTAATAATGGAAGCTTTGAAAATGATTGAATTAAACAATGAAATCATAAATAGTTGGTTAAGGAATTTAAATGAATATGATAAGCGATTAAAACATAGTTGTTAATAATGGTTAGAATCGTTAATAATCAACCACTGGATTGATTCCATTTGGTTTGATATAAAAATATCAAAGGACGTAGATTCGGTGAAGGTTACCTGATTAGATGATAATCGTCGAAAATGCAAATTTCCCAGAATAGAGGTTAAAAGTCGCCGTGTGATTTGAAAATGTTTGTTTTTTTATTACAACACGTGTAATTAGGTAATTAAGACTTGCGGGAGCAAGAACGAACCAATTTCAACTTGAAACAAAGAATTGAGCGTCGAACATTCACGAACGTTTAACAAAAACGTAAAAATAGACTAATCTACTAAATTCTTGCCGACGGATTTAGAAATGAATTTTGACTTGATAGAAAGATAGAACATAACAATTATGAACTATTGGATTTGGAATGAGCCAATTCCGAGTTGAAACGATTATGTTTCGGACTCATTAAAATTCAAAATTTTTAGAATCTGGGGGTCGGCGCTGCGGCGCCGCCCAGATCCTGCTTCCCAGTGCTGCAGCGCCGAGGCAGGGGAAATGTTCTACGAGTCAGCGCCGCCGGCTTTAAGCTTATGTCTGGCGCAGCAGCGCCCTTAACTAAATTTTTCGCGAAGTGAAGTTTTCTAAACTTGGATTTCTACATGATAATTATGGGACAACTAAATGATGATTATTTATGAAGGGAAATCAATTAAACAACATGTTTATGGACGATTTTATGAATTAAGCGTCGACAAAATATAATTAAACTTATAACTCGAAAACCGATAATGATAGTTACAAATCGTAATCAAGTTGTGAGTGTACCTTAATGTTATATAACATGTAATAAGGGTATGTAAGGCATGAATGCCATTGAATGAAGTTAAAACTCATGTAAATTCCATACAGAGTTCGATATTGGAAATCCGGTTGGAATGTGGTTAACTTAACAAACTAATTAAGGTTTTGTCAATCATTACGTATAACGATGATTGACGAGAGTTGGCTTATAACTAATGAATGTAATCAAGTCGTAAAGAATGTTAAATAACTTGAATGAATGTTATTAGCTTAACAATTCGGCTAAGTTATACGAGAAGGAGAAGATAGTTACATAATGTACATCGATTATGATAATCTAATTGGTATGCTATGTGTTTATATCTGTAACAACCCGAATTTTCAAAAATAATTAAAATAAGAACTTAATAAATAAATTTCTTATTACGAGATGTTTTGAGTTTAAATATATGTATATATGTGTTATATATTGTGGAGTATGTGATTTGGTGTGAATATAGAAGATATATATATATATATATATATATATATATATATATATTCATATATTAGAAGAATGAGGTTTAGTAGTTAATTTCATTTAACTATTGAAGAAGGTAAATGAAATTGCTTGAAAAGGGAATTAAGTTAATTTAATTAAGTTGGAAATTATATTATTGAATAATATAATTTGATTATTATGCCTTGTGGCAACGAATCTTTTATAAATTAAATTTCATAAAGAATGTGAGTAATTCACTTAATTAAATTAGTGAATTAATGTAAAATAATTAAAAATAAGAATTTAATGAATAAAATTCTTATTATGGCATATTTTAATAAAATGAGAAGTAATGTATGTTACATATAAATGTAATATGTTAATATGTTACGATTGTGAGGTTCATAAATAATTAAAATATTTATCAAATAAAATAAATATTTTAATTGAAATATTTATGGAGTAAGATAAGTATTCGATAAAAATTATTATGGAATAATTTATTCAAGTATGAGAATATAGAATAAAATAATGTGAAGTGATTTTGTAATCAGTGCGTATTTTATTACGCTAATGGAATAAAAATACTCTAATTTAATTAAATAATTAAATTAGAGAAGTGAGAATTTATTAAATAAAGTTATAGTTATAATGGTTGAATAGAAATTATAATTTGACTGATAAGATCAATATTATTTCTTAAGGATTTAAGTTTAATTTAATTCGATTTAAAATATTAGAATTTAATTGAACGGAGTGTGACATTTGTGAGCCATATGATAAGGGGGATTATTAAAATAAATTAGTAAGAGGTTGTTTGGGTTCTAACTAAACATGGCCTAGAGGCCCTTTGTATTTGCAACTGTCGTGACTCTTTGTATTGGTAACTGGCCAAGTCGCGTCTAAGTTAAGCTTCAGATATGTTTACGCTATATTCCTAAGGGTTAGAGTTAGAAAATAGAGGAGTAGAGAGGAAGAGAAGAAGAAATTATAAGTGAACGATGGAGAATCAAAGAAAAACAAGAAGATTATTTGTGTTTTCTAACTAATCAATTACTTCACTGTAATTGAGTTTTGATGATGAATTTCTTGATATGTTTATGGGTATGAATAATCCGTTATATGTAATCTATAATTGGTTTTGGGTTATCAAAATCATAAAAAATATGATGAAGAAGATGATACTGAGTTATTGATGAAATATATATGTTATGGCTTAGTTGGAGTCAAAAATTAAGGGTTAGTTCATGGGTAGACTATGAAATTGATAAGAGGTGTTGTTAGTGTGTTGAAAAACAAAAGCAACGAAGTTTAAACAGATTGATTTGGTTAGGAATTGAATCCGTGGTGAATAATTATGCTAAATATGTTTAAAACATAAAAAGATAGCATGAACACTAAATTAGAACCCTTAAAATGAATTGTTAATGTTTTTGAAGTATTTTAATTATTAAGTAAAAGAGTAGTTCGGTGTTTCACAAATCCATATAGTCGAAAACGGACTCAATCAGATGTGTATAGCTTGATTTATGAAGATTGGAAGGAGGAAAGGGTTAGAAAATTCACTAGAACAAAAAACTGGATGAGAAATTTGCATAGCACGCTGCCAGTGGCCCAGCTGTGCTGCCCCCAAGGCTGTTTGGGAGGCAGTTGCGCCGGGAACAGTGTCAGTACGGGACTATTTTGACCTCTTGTGGTAAAATAACCATAACTTTGTCATACGAACTCCGATTGATACGATTCAAGATGATTCGGAACGAGCACGAGTAGACCTACAACTTTTGTTCTTTAAATTATTTTATTTGAAGTCAGTATCAGGGGTCAGAATGCTCATTTTTGGGACTAATGGGTTTTTGGAGGCAATCAGGGGGCGTCGGGCATGCACGTATGCACATGTAATGCTCCCAACCATGTAAAATAATGTTCTAACTTCCATAACATGACTATTATGTATTATAATGATACTTAGCATTAACCTTGAGTATTAGACAATTCGTAGGGGCTTGCTAAGCGTGCGCAAATGCGTGTCGTTTGGGCGTTCGAATAGGCAAGTTTGACGTACGGACGTGCAAGCGTCGCAGCTCCGTAACGAGTGTGTATGACCATGTTTAATATTATGTTTTCAATAAGAATGAAACATTATAGAGTAATGTAACCCAATATAGGAGCATGCAAAGCACATGCAAATGAGGCGAGTTAGGCGTGTGACATATAAACGTTGAAACGCCGTGTAATGTGATAATACACTTAAATAGTGTTTCGATTCTAATGTAACGAACATTATTATATATGAAATGTGGTTAATATAAAACCAATAGGTAGTCCTAGCAGGACTTCAACACTTGAATGAATTACAATCAAATTGAATGTTGTGTATTGATAATAGGAAGGGTTATGAGATGTAGAGTAAAGTTTATATTACAACTGATATGCATTACTATGTGACTAATAATTGATGTGCATGATTATATAATTGTGTAGGGCACGTTAAGTGCAGATATCTGTAAGTTGTTAAACTGTTATTGGTAAACAACGATCAAGGCAAGTATTTCAGTTCCTATTTTTTACGTGCACTTGATGATGAACTGTTTTAAATTATTTTGCAAAGAGCATGATATGTTGTATATATGTTGTAAGTATGAAATATTAAAGTCAATTTATAACTACATTGATTGATTAAAGAATGTTGATTGAGTAAGGAACTCAATCTTTATATTTGTTATGTGATGTAAAGCATGTATGCCATGTTACTTTAATTATTATGAGATGTATGTTGAGCGTGTATTTATGTGCTATGTGATGCATGAAAGCTGTTAGATCTTGCTGTGTTGTCGAGCTCATTCTTGCAATTAATCACTTTTGCAGGTTAAGAATTTAAGGTAACACTATGTGCTACTTGAAAGAAATGAATCAGATGTAATGCATGAAGATTTATATACTTTGGTTGAATTGTTATTAGTTTGGACCATGTTTAAGGTTGCAGATAATGTATTTGATAATGTATGATGGTTAACCGATGTCGAGTTGTAAAGTTTAAATTTTATTCGATGTATAAAGGTTATTGAACCTGGTTGTAAGTTTTAGTTTATAATAACTCTGATGAAGCGATTCATGAAATAAATTTGAATCAAAGTTATGTAATGATAAAGGTTGAGATTCAGGGATAATAAAGAAGGAATAATATAAAAGTTTTAAATATTATGTATTTTTAGTGATTGTATCATTGATTAATGATGTAAAGTCTGAATAAGGATGTATTGTTAACGACCGATGTCGAGAGTTGTATTGTATGAATTTTGGGATTGTTACAGTTGGTATCAGAGCTGATAGGTTATACACCTTTGGTAAGAGTACCTTAGGCTATGACCTTAGAGAATGAGAAGTTAAGCTACGTATAACGAAAAGGTGATTACTTTCACATATGTAGAAGTATAGGATGAGTTAAATCCTAGAAATGTTATAAGAAGAAGGTGAGAATAACGAGGAATAAAACTCGAATAAAATGTTGAACTTGATTAACGGAATTAGAAATTCTTAAAAGAAGAGTTAATAAATAAACAAGAAGATTCAAAGAAGAATCTTGAAGAGATATGAAGATGAGAATCAGGAGCTACCTAACTCCAATAATAAAGATGATGAATAACGATGAATATACGAAGTCTATAGGATTAAATCATAATGAGGTCCTGATATAACTTGATGAAAGGAAAAGATAAGAAGTTTTAAAATAAAACGATAATGAGATAAGAAAGAATCATATGGGAGATGATTATAGAATAAGGTCACGACGTGATCTTTTAAAGTTGAAAGACAGATGGTCAGTAATGATTCAATAGTTATAGTTTGATGCTATATCGAGAATGTACTATGATATAGTACGAGGTTAACTTACGAGGAGTTATAAATGATGAGTTGCGAAAAATTCGTATCGAGTAAAGAGCAAGTTATGAGCAAGATAAAGTTAGGTAGGATTTCAATTGAAGAATCATGTGATGGCTGAGTGTACAAACCTTTGTATGGGCAAGGGTTTTGTGCTTGCACTTAGTTTATCACATTAATAATCATTGGAATGTTGGTGTCGCGCTATCAATGTATATGTGGTGAAAAGGTGATTCTTTTCTCATGTGTATATTTGATAGTTAGAGACTATTAAGATTAGTAAGATGTTATTAGGATTAAGTGCGAGTTCTTAAAACTCATGCTTATGGTAAGTTCATTACTCATAATCATATGGTATATTTGGAACTCCTCAGCAAATGGACGCCTATGGTCTGACTAGGAAGTTCTTAAACTCATATTATTGTGAAAAGTTTCTGACTTCCAAAGTGTGGAAAGTTTGATGAACTATACTGGGAATAGAAAGGTTATGGTGTAGGAAGCATTGATGTTGTTTAAGGTTGATAGAATGATTAAGTAATGATGGAGTAAAGATTTAATTGATGGAGAAAGTTTTATATTCTAAATCTCCTAGCTTTGCTAGAGTTTTGAAATTTTTTAACTTCGTGCTGATGTTGCACTTTTATTTTCTTGAAAAAAATATTGGATCAAATGATGGAACCAACGAATTTTTTAAAATAGTGCTATTATTCACATGTCTATGCTAATTGCTTCAGCTAGACAAAAATAATTTTAAATTTTCAAAATGTATTTTATGTGTTCTATGCATCATTTGTTATGGTGTAGAGAATAATCGAGGAAGTTATCAATGCAGTTAAACCTAGTGTTGGATGTGATCGTATGATCGTCAGCCCACTATGGTATGATGTAGTATGACGACGTCATATAATGACGAAATCCTCAAAGTACCATTATTACGGTACGGTATCAGGAAATTATGAAAAGATTCATTTATTTTTAGTTTTCTTAAACTATAAAAAAGGGGATTTATTTACTTTTATTTTCTTTAAATGAAAAAAAAAATTTGAGTTGGTTAAAGATATATATATATATATATATATATATATATCTCGATTGATGTCCGAGTTATTGCTAGAAGTCTATGCTACTTGATTCATCTAAACGAATATTGAAAGATGTTCATGAAATTCAAGCGTTCTTTGTCAAACTATACCAAACCAAATTATTTTGGTGTGGATTCAAATGTTAAGAAGCTGAGGTGAACAACCCTATAAAAGGAGACATGTTATCGGAGACAATAGTTTCGAAAGTAACACATATAGTCGTTACGATATTAAGATGTAATACATTGTGCACGACGTAGGGGTACGGTAGGCTGATCACCTAGAGTACTTGCAGAGAGTGTTTTCAGTCTGTGTGATTGCTAAACATTCTGTTAAAAATAGTTTACAGTGGTGATGCACTATTAAACCTGGAGAAGAGTTCAAGGTCTTATGACCCCTCAGCATGTTTTGGAATCTTTTAAATTCCTGTTATTCATATCGCTTCCCAATTATTGAGCAATTGTGGAAGATTCTTATTATTCTGAAGGTGAAGGTGGCAAGAATGATATTCCTTAGAAAGAAATAGTTGTAGAACACAACAAGTTAGTGAATAAGATTAACGTAAAATCTACTTTGATAGAATGAAGGAATGAAGATTAATAAAAATTTCGAGGACGAAATTCTTAGAAGAAGGGGTGAATGTGATAACTCGAATACTTATAAGATAGTGAATTATGAAGTATATGTCTTCGACGAGTAAAGTATATGGTAATGATCCTTAGAAAGGAAATAAACGAGTGAGAGAATATATAAAATTTGAAACATAATTGTGTTTAATTGAAAGTTATGAAATAAAACCTAGAATTTGTTGAAGAAATGAATGTAGTAGGAAACATAAAACTTATATTAAGGTAATGTGTTGAAGTTATTCAACGATAAATATTTTTAAAGAGATTTGATGAAAATCTGAGTAAGATAGGGTTTCAATGATTCCGAGGACGGAATCCTTATAAGGAAGGAAGGATGTGACAACCCGAATTTTTGAAAATAATTAAAATAAGAACTTAATAAATAAATTTTTTATTACGAGATGTTTTGAGTTTGGATATATGTATATATATGTTTTATATTGTGGAGTATGTGATTTGGTGTGAATATATATATATATATATATATATATATATATATATATATATTCATATATTAGAAGAATGAGGTTTAGTAGTTAATTTCATTTAACTATTGAAGAAGGTAAATGAAATTGTTTGAAAAGGGAATTAAGTTAATTTAATTAAGTTGGAAATTATATTATTGAATAATATAATTTGATTATTATGCCTTGTGGCAACGAATCTTTTACGAATTAAATTTCATAAAGAATGTGAGTAATTCACTTAATTAAATTAGTGAATTAATGTAAAATAATTAAAAATAAGAATTTAATGAATAAAATTCTTATTATGGCGTATTTTAATAAAATGAGAGAGTAATGTATATTACATATAAATGTAATATGTTAATATGTTACGATTGTGAGGTTCGTAAATAATTAAAATATTTATCAAATAAAATAAATATTTTAATTAAAATATTTATAGAGTAAGATAAATATTCGATGAAAATTATTATGGAATAATTTATTCAAGCATGAGATTATAGAATAAAATAATGTGAAATAATTTTGTAATAAGTGCGTATTTTATTACGCTAATGGAATAAAAATACTCTAATTTAATTAAATAATTAAATTAGAGAACTGAGAATTTGTTAAATAAAGATATAGTTATAATGGTTGAATAGAAATTATAATTTGACTGATAAGATCAATATTATTTCTTAAGTATTTAAGTTTAATTTAATTCGATTTAAAATATTAGAATTTAATTAAACGGAGTGTGACATTTGTTAGCCATATGATAAGGGGGATTATTAAAATAAATTAGTAAGAGGCTATTTGGGTTCTAGCTAAACATGGCCTAGAGGCCATTTGTATTTGCAACTGTCGTGACTCTTTGTATTGGTAACTGGCCAAGCCACGTCTAAGTTAAGCTTCAGATATGTTTACGCTATATTCCTAAGGCTAAGAGTTAGAAAACATAGGAGAAGAGAGGAAGAGAGAAAGAGGAAGAGAAGAAGAAATTATATGTGAAGGATGGAGAATCAAAGAAAAACAAGAAGATTATTTGAGTTTTCTAACTAATCAAAGGTAATAATCTAGTTTTAAACTCTAGTTATGTTTTTCTTAAAATTACTTCACTGTAATTGAATTTTGATGATGAATTTCTTGATATGTTTATGGGTATGAATAATCCGTTATATATAATCTATAATTGGTTTTGGGTTATCAAAATCATGAAAAATATGATGAAGAAGAGGGTATTGAGTTATTGATGAAATATGTATGTTATAGCTTAGTTGGAGTCAAAAATTGAGGGTTAGTTCATTGATAGACTATGAAATTGATAAGAGGTGTTGTTAGTGTGTTGAAAAACAAAAGCAACGAAGTTTAAACGGATTGATTTGGTTAGGAATTGAATCCGTGGTGAATAATTATGCTAAATATGTTTAAAACATGAAAAAATAGCATGAACACTGAATTGGAACCCTTAAAATGAATTGTAATGTTTTTGAAGTTTTATAATTATTAAGTAGATGAGTAGTTCAGTGTTTCATGAATCCATAGAGTGAAAAACGGACTCAATCGGATGTGTATAGCTTGATTTATGAAGATTGGAAGGAGGAAAGGGTTAGAAAATTTGCCAGAACAACAAACTGGACGAAAAATTTGCATAGCATGCTGCCAGTGGCGCAGCTATGCTACCAGTGGTTCAACTGCGCTGCCCTCAAGGCTATTTGGGGCACAGCTGCGCTGGGAACAGTGTCAGTCTGGGACTATTTTAACCTCATGTGGTAAAAAAGCCATAACTTTTTCATACGAAATCCGATTGAGGCGATTCAAGATGATTCGGAACGAGCACGCGTATTTCTACAACTTTTGGTCTTTAAGTTTTTTAATTTGAGGTAAGCGTTAGGGGTAAAACTTGTCATGTTTGGGACTGATGTGTTTTTAGATGCAATCGGGGGACGTCGGGCATGCACGTATGCACATGTAATGCTCCTGACCATGTAAAATGATGTTCTAACTTCTATAACATGACTATTATGTATTATAATGATACTTAGCATTAACCTTGAGTATTAGACAATTCGTAGGGGAGTGCTAAGCGTGTGCAAATGCGTGTCGTTTGGGCGTTCGAATAGGCAAGTTTGACGTACGGACGTGCAAGCGTCGCAGCTTCGTAACGAGTGTGTATGGCCATGTTTAATATTATGTTTTCAATAAGAATGAAATATTATAGAGTAATGCAACCCAATATAGGAGCATGCAAAGCACATGCAAATGAGGCGAGTTAGGCGTGTGACGTATAAATGTTGAAACGCCGTGTAATGTGGTAATACGCTGAAATAGTGTTTCAATTCTAATGTAACAAACATTATTATATATGAAATATGGTTAATATAAAACTAATAGGTAGTCCTAGCAGGACTTCAACACTTGAATGAATTACAATCAAATTGAATGTTGTGTATTGATAATAGGAAGGGTTATGAGATGTAGAGTAAAGTTTACATTACAACTGATATGCATTGCTATGTGACTAATAATTGATGTGAATGATTATATAATTGTGTAGGGCACGTTAAGTGCAGATATCTGTAAGTTGTTAAACTGTTATTGGTAAACAAGGATCAAGGCAAGTATTTCAGTTCCTATTTTTTACGTACACTTGATGATGAACTGTTTTAAATTGTTTTGCAAACAGCATGATATGTTGTATATTTGTTGTAAGTATGAAATATTAAAGTCAATTTATAACTACATTGACTGATTAAAGAATGTTGATTGAGTAAGGAACTCAATCTTTATATTTGTTATGTGATGTAAAGCATGTATGCCATGTTACTTTAATTATTATGAGATGTATGTTGAGCTTGTATTTATGTGCTATGTGATGCATGAAAGCTGTTAGATTTTGCTGAGCTGTCGAGCTCATTCTTGCAATTAATCACTTTTGCAGGTTAAGGATTCAAGGTAACGTTATGTGCTACTTGAAAGAAATGAATCAGATGTAATGCATGAAGATTTATATACTTTGGCTGAATTGTTATTAGTTTGGACCATGTTTACGGTTGCAGATAATGTATTTGATAATGTATGATGGTTAACCGATGTTGAGTTGCAAAGTTTAAATTTTATCCGATGTATAAAGGTTATTGAACCTGGTTGTAAGTTTTAGTTTCTAATAACTATGACGAAGCGATTCATGAAATAAATTTGAATCAAAGTTATGTAATGATAAAGGTTGAGATTCAGGGATAATAAAGAAGGAATAATATAAAAGTTTTAAATATTTTGTATTTTTAGTGATTGTATCATTGATTAATGATGTAAAGTCTGAATAAGGATGTATTGTTAACGACAGATGTCGAGAGTTGTATTGTATGAATTTTGGGGTCGTTATAATATCTTGTAGATGTTGTAAAGATCGATTAAAGAATACTTAAAAGGTTTAAAGATACGAAGGTAAGTTTTCTAACCCTTGTAGTAACGTTATGTTATGCAACCTTTCCGAACTCTTGTCTGTACGTATTGTCGGACAAGTTGTCAATATGCAGTGTTGCCTATGCATGAATTATTATTGAATAATCGATGCCATTTGCTTCGACTAGAAATATATGTGAAGTATTTTAATGGATTTTCCTAAATCTTTCAAAGTATTCTTGATGTGTTATCCTATTCCAATTGATTTGGTACGGATTCTGAGATAAACCTGAGTATGAATACACAAAGGTTTTAACGTCGTTAAATCGACGGGTACTTGAAGTTGCCAAAAAGCTTAAACGTGAAAGCGTTTATGGATGTAGTGTCGATCAACATAGAGTACTACAAGCTGATCACTTGGACGTGCTCGTAAGTGATATTGGGCTTACGGTTTTGTACCAGGTTGTCCTTTTATGAATGAAAATGGAAGAGAATGTCATGGTTTTGGACCAGCTCAGCTTCTTCAGTGACTATATGTCCTTGAGAATGATTTTAAAGGATTCAAAACATTATCTTGATTCTTCCTATTACTTCATAACTCTTATACAATTATTGAAGGTGAAGACATATGATTCTTGATTTTGTGGTTGAAAAGTAAAATATTAAACTTGCTGAGCTAGTTATGCTCATTCTTGCTTAAAATCATATGTTTCAGCTAAGGGCTATCGGACCGAAGGATCCGGTAAGGACAAGGGAAAGTCCAAGATGAATACTTAGCTACCTTTGTAATAGCATAGTATTTTTGTTATAACGAACGATATTATGACAATGAACGTATGTAAAGGTTAATAAGAACTTGGGAAGGAATTATTGTAATGGAATGTTAGTAATGTTATACATGTGGTTGAAGTATTCAATTGATTGTATGAGTAGACAGTAGTATCGTGAAACACCATATTCTGGATTTGAAGGCACCCGGATTTGGGGGCGTCACAGGTTGGTATCAGAGCCATAGGATATAAAACTTAAGGGGGGGAAACCTTAAGCTATAACCTTGGAAAGAGAAGTTAGAAATACATAAAACTCGGGTAGAGTTTTAATGAAGAAAGTAACCTTAAACATATTAAATGTGACATGTGTTTGTAATATTTTGATTGTATACTACTCAAGTTATTGTGTCTTATGTAGATATCAGGAGTTATGAACATAAATAGCAAAGTACAGGTACTAAGTGAAGCGTCTGTCAACTTCATAGAAATGGTACCAATGCCTGAAGCAGAAGTACCATTAGTGATCATAGATGAGACTGACCAATAAGAAGAGGATCCTTCTGAGGAGGAAAACTTTGACTTTTCAACCGTATTTGATGGTATGTCTTTAGAAGAGGTAGAGATGGTATCATTTGATCTAGTACTACCTACAGAGGAGGAGGTTATATCGTCGGAGGAGTCAATGAAGGCTGTATTTATGGTAGTCTTGGACAGAAATGTCCAACTGAGTAAGGAGGTCCGTGACCTAAAGCAAGAAGTTCACAACGTCGTAGAAGACAGGGAAGACATGGAGGTCATCTAGGAAGAGGAGCACGATGAGAAAGTGCTTGCAAAAGATAAGGTACGGAACCTAAAGCTTGAGGTCCAGGAACTAAAGGCTGAGCTTCTGAATAAGAAGCAGAAGATTAGTCGTATGTCTTATATCCATAGGAGTTCGCATAAGGATTACCAGCTCCAGATTGTCGGGTATCTAGTGGAGGAGGGACAGACTTGACATACCATTAGTCTGGATATAGTGGTCTATATGGCAGATGCAGATTACGAGAATGCCGTGAGGTAGATGTAGTCCGGTAGTATGTGTAGAAGGAATAGCTTGTAAATAGTATGTAGCTTGTAATGACGTAAAACCCTCTTTTGTGTAGTTAAAAGGTAGTGTTTTGTAAATCCCAAATTTTGGCAATCAATAGCGGGATAGTATTGTAAATGGCTAAAGCCATGTAATGAAGAACAGTTGTATTTTTAATACTACAAGAAGAAGCATTTTAATATAAGAGGTTTATTTAAATACTTGATAATATGTTTGTGTTATTATTACTTGTAAATAATAACAAACAAAAAGAAGTAAATAATAACGAACCTTTATTTACGTTAACAGGAAAATGTCACCAAAACGACAATAGAGAACTCGACAAGCAGGGCCACTTAATGTGGAAGAAGAAAGGGTTCCGAATACCCCAATGCAGGAGTTTGTGACCTTATGACTGCAGCCTTTAAAGAGGCTGGACGGGTTGTGAGATTGAATCCTGGGGTAGTAGTAGGAACTACCTTTAAGGACTTCAAAAGTGTAGGCCCTCAGGAGGTCAAAGGAACTACGTATCCTATCTTTGCCCAAACTTGGGTAAAGGAAATTGAAAAAGCATTTGTGATAACAAATGTCAGAGAAGAGCAGAAGATTCCTTTTGCCACATATATGATGAAGGGAGAGGCTAACTTCTGGTGGGAGGCGAGCCAGAGTAGGGCCGAGTTGGTCAATGCTGCGTGGGAACAGTTCAAAAAGACTTTCTTTGAGAACTATTTCCCCACTAGTATGCAAAGTAAAATGGAGATCCAATTTCTGGAATTAAAATAGGGGGATATGACGGTTCCCCAATATGCTGCTAGGTTTAATGAAATAGCATGATTTGTGCCACATCAAGTGGAGACCGAAGCTAGGAAGGTGAAGAGGTTTGAGCTGGGTTTGAAACCTTGGCTCTATAACCGAGTTTCTATTTTCCAGAGTGAAATCTTTGGAGCATTCTTGGAGAAGGCTATTATAGCCAAGGGTGGTAGTGAGGCCTTGAGCCTATACCAAAAGGAAAAGAAGAATAAGAATAAAATTGACAGAGGCGTCATGCAAGAGGGTGTAAGTGGGAGTTTTAGTGCGCCAAAGAGAACGGCATTCAATGGAGGGAATACCGGGGCAAGACAAGGAGATCCTAAGAGAAGGATCGAGCCATGTAAGACTTGCGGTAAGACTCATCTGGGAGTCTGCCTCAAGGGTAAGCCGGTGTGTTATAATTGTGGACAGGAGGGACACATTTCGCCTAACTGTCCTAGCCCAAAAAAGAGTCGAGGGTGATTTACGTGTGGGTTCCAGAACCACTATGCGAAGAACTATCCGAAGAATGGATCAAACAGTGGAAAGGGACCTAGCGGTGCTAAGCTAGCGATTGGGAAACCTGTATAGCAGCGTAAACCTATGGCCCGTACTTTTAACATAACGGTCCAGGATGCTGTGGCATCGAGCGATGTTGTAGCAGGTATTATTCTGATCAACAATGAAAATGCTTATGTGTTGTTTGATTCGGGTGCTACTTGTTCATTTATAGCATGTGAATTTGCTAAACGATTAGGGTTACTCCCCGAAAAACATGTAATACCTTCGAATGTTAAGGTAGAAAATGAAGAAATAATCCCTATTGACTTTATTCATAGGGATTGTTATGTAGAAATAAGGGGTAACAAGTTATCAGTAGATCTTATACCGATAAAATTAGGGGAATTCGATGTAATTCTCCGGATGGATTGGTTAGTTAACCATAAGGCGATTATCGATTGCCAAAAGAAAAGTGTAAACCTTCGGATTTTTATGAAACCCAAGGTAGTGTTCTACGGTAATAAATCACCAGGACGCTCTTGTTGTCTAACTATGACGCAAGCCAAAAAGTTGTTAAGGAAGGGGTGTGTGGGGTATCTGTGCCATGTTGTTGATACCTTGCGTGTGGGAGCAACATTGGAACAAATACCTATAGTGAATGAGTATGCGGATGTATTCCCGAGTGACTTACTAGGTTTTCCACCTGATCGGGAGATCGAGTTCATTACAGACTTTGCGCCAGGAACGACACCAGTGTCAAAGGCACCATATCGTATGGCGCCGATAGAACTAAAGGAGTTGATGATTCAGTTACAAGAACTGTTGGGCAAGAAGTACATTCAATCGAGTGTTTCTCCATGGGGAGCACCGGTATTGTTTGTAAAGAAGAAAGATGGATCGTTGAGGCTTTGTATCGACTACCGAGAGTTGAACAAACTAACGATCAAGACTAAGTATCCGTTGCCTAGTTCGATGATCTCTTTGATTAGTTGAAAGGGGCAACATATTTTTCAAAGATAGATTTACGGATGGGGTATCACCAGTTGAAGGTTAGAGCAGAGGATGTTCCTAAGATAACATTTAGGACTCGTTACGGCCATTACGAGTTCTTAGTGATGTCATTTGGGTTAACCAATACGCCAGCCGCATTTATGGATATGATGAACAGAGTGTTCAAGAAGTATTTGGACAAGTTTGTCGTGATGTTCAATGATGATATTCTAGTCTATTCAAAGACGGAAGAAGATCACGCTGAACATTTAAGATTAGTTTTTGAAGCACTGCGTAAGGAATAATTATATGCGAAATTCACTAAGTGTGAATTTTGGTTGAAGAAAGTGTAGTTTCTGGGGCACGTCATCGACTAGGAAGGGATTTCAGTTGATCCAGTGAAGGTGGAATTAGTGATGAACTGGAACAACTGAAAACGCCGATCAAGGTGTGGAGATTCCTAGGTTTAGCAGGTTACTATCGAAGGTTCATTTAGGACTTCTCAAAGATAGCTACTCCGTTAACAAACCTGATATGGAAGACCGTAAAGTACGTGTGGATAGAGAAATGTGAAGACAACTTTCAAAAGCTAAAGAAGAGACTAAGTCAAGCACCGGTATTATCTTTACCGGATGAGACGGGGAACTTCGTAGTGTATAGCGATGCTTCGCATAAAGGACTAGGTTGCGTGCTCATGCAGCATGACAAGGTCATTGCATATGCATCTAGGCAGTTGAAGGAGTATGAGAAAGCTTATCCTACTCATGACCTTGAACTTACAGCAGTGAATTTTGCATTAAAAATTTGGAGGCATTACCTTTACGGGGAGAAATGTGAGATATATACAGATCATAAAAGTCTGAAATATATCTTCATACGGAAGGAGTTGAACATGAGGCAGCGTAGATGGTTGGAGTTGATAAAGGATTACGACTATGAAATCGTGTATCACCCAGGGAAGGAAAATGTAGTAGCCGACGCTTTGAGTAGGAAGGGTCGAGAAAAGCTATTGATGTTATCAACTCAAGATGAGTTGATAACAGAGATGGCAAGGATGGAAATAGAGGTTCAGATGTCCAAGTGAGGAGGGGGAGAGGTTATTTGCAATAGAGATTCAACCTTCAATTGTAGTGAACGTGAAAGAAGTACAACTCAGAAATAAGGAGTGCAAACAGATTAAGAAGAAGATCGCGGACAATACGGAGGATAAGTGTAGTCTTGATAACGAGGGGTTATTAAGATTTGAAGGATGAATTTGGGGTCCTTGTGAGCCTGAATTACAAGAAGAGATAATGGATGAGGCTCATCACTCGAGGGACTCAATTCATCCTGGTAGTACCAAGATGTATCAGGATCTTCGACAGAATTTCTGGTGGGTCAACATGAAGAGAGAGATAGCAGAGTACGTCAGTAGGTGCCTAACTTGTCAGAAAGTTAAGGCCAAACACCAACGACCTAGTAGTTTGCTACAATCATTGGAGATACTGGAATGGAAATGGGAGCACATCACGATGGACTTTATGGTGGGATTTCCGACAACGCAGAAAGGATATGACGCTATTTGGGTAATAGTGGATCGTTTGATGAAGTCGGCTCATTTCTTACCGATAAAAGTCAAGTATAACTTGAATTAACTAGCTCAGTTTTATGTCAAAGAGATTGTCTCAAGACATGGGGTACCAGTTTCGATTATGTTGGATCGCGACCCGTGATTCACATCAAATTTTTGGAAGAGTCTGCAAGAGCAGATGGGAACACAACTGCGGTTGAGCACGGCATATCATCCACAGATGGATGGACAAAGTGAAAGAACAATTCAAATGCTAGAAGATATGTTAAGGTCTTGCGTTATGGATTTTAAGGGTAGTTGGGACGATCATCTACCGTTGGTGGAGTTCGCCTACAACAACAGTTTTCACGCTAGTATAGGCATGCCGACATACAAAACATTATATGGACAAAAGTGCAGAACCCCTCTGTGCTGAAATGAAGTGGGAGAACGTCAGATGTTAGGACTAGAGATGGTGCAACAAACGGCGGAACTAGTTAAGTTGATACGAACTCGGCTAGTAGCAGCTCAAGATAGACAAAAGAAGTATGCCGATCCACAACGGAAGAATAGAGAGTTCGAAGTCAGTTCGTATGCTTTCCTGAAGGTGTCGCCTTGGAACTGGAAGATACTCTTCGAAAAGAAGGGAAAGTTAAGTCCTAGGTTTATAGGCCCTTTCCAAATTCTAAGAAGGGTAGGCGAGGTAGCATATGCATTAGCATTACCTCCAGAGTTGGGGCATATCCATAACGTGTTTTACGTGTCGGTTTTGTGTCCCTATAAGCCCGATTACAAGCACGTAATCGAGTACGAACCTATTCAGGTCTAGAAAGACTTAACGTATGAGGAAGTTCCTATTTAAGTGATTGATAGGAAATAACAAATCCTGCAAAATAAGGTTATACATTTGGTAAAGGTAATATGAAGGAACCACAACGCCAAAGAAGCAACGTGGGAACTCGAGGATAAGATGAGGAAGATATATCCCCATTTATTTGATTAACTTGTATTATAATCCTGTGGACATAATTCTTATAAGGGGGGAGATTGTAACGCCCGAGAAATTCAGACATTATGTAAAGGAATTTTTATTTGCTTATTTGAATAAAATCATATTAAATATTTTTTTCAAGTGAGTAAGCTAATTCTCGGTCATTTTATGACCTAGAAGATGTGAATATGGTTGGTGTTCTGGCTACGGGCTGGAATTAAACCATATGAATTTCCAAGACGAAAATGAAAGTTTTTCGAGAAATTTCTGTAAAATCACTATTCATCTATTTCTGCTCGGGAATTGATATTGAAATTCCGAGAAACGCGTAATGATAGGATTTTAAGACGAGATGGAATATGTAAAAAAAATTCAGTTATGGCTCACGAAATTTTTGCATGAGGACTTAAAACCCTAAGGGTTAGAAAGATTAAAACCTAAGAATAAATAGGTTGTGTATAATAATGATAATTATTATACAGTGTGAATACGAGTATAATACAAGTTATTGTACGAGTATAATACGTAGTGAATACGTGAAGTAATACGACGTATAATATAAACTTTATACGAAGTAAATACATTCAAATGGAATTATTTTAGTAACTAAACCCGTGGGTCGAACCGATGGGTTAAACCCATGGGGCAACCCATGAACTTGTGGAGTCATTAGTTGGCATATGCAAGCATGATGTCACCAATATGATGTCACAAACTTGGTGGGAAAGCATAGTTGAGGAGGTAGGAATAGTAAAGGAGGTTGGGCCTAAAAGTCTATCCTACCCTCCATCTTGCTAACCTATATATAGAAGGCTTTGGTTTTCATTTGTGGGCTACTAAAAACACCAACAAGTTATTTAAGAGAGAAAAAAGAGAGCTAAGCAAGAGAAGTTGTGTGATGCAAAGTTATTTTCATAACTTAAGAAGATCAATCAAGAACAACCAAGAGGTATACACACTTAACTCTAATTCTCCATATTCCTTTAATCAATATTGATAGAGAAGTGTAAATTGGTAAATCATGAAGATTAAGAAGTTATAAGGATTTATGATAGCGGACTATAGACCATTAACAACCAAGAACTATTGAACCATGATTAAATAATGAAGAACTTAATAATGGAAGCTTTGAAAATGATTGAATTAAATAATGAAATCATAAATAATTGGTTAAGGAATTTAAATGAATTTGATAAGCCATTAAAATATAGATGTTTATAATGGTTTAAATCATTAATAATTAACCAATAAATTGATTCCATTTGGTTTGATGTAAAAATATCAAAGAACGTAGATTCGGTGAAGGTTACGCGATTAGACGATAATCGTCGAAAATGTAAATTTTCTGGAATAGAGGTCAAAAGTCGTCGTGTGATTCGAAAATGTTGGTTTTCGATTGCAACATTTGTAATTAGGTAATTAAGACTTGCGGGAGCAAGAACAAACCAATTCCAACTTAAAACACAGAATTGAGCGTCAAACGTTCACGAACGTTTAACGAAAATGCAAAAAATGGACTAATCGGCTAAATTCTCGCTGATAGATTCAGAAATGAATTCTGACTTGATAGAATGATAGAACATAACAATTATGAACTATTAGCTTTGGAATGAGCCAATTCCGAGTTGAAACAATCAGGTTTCGGATTCATTAAAATTTTAAAATTTTAGAATCTGGGGGTCGGCGCTGCTGCGTCGCCGAGACCCTGCTTCCCAGCGCTGCAGCGTCGAGTCAGGGGAAATGTTCGACAAGTCAGCGCCGCAGCGCCAGCTTTAAGCTTATGTTTGGCGCTACAGCGCCTTAACTAAATTTTTTGCGACGTGAAGTTTTCTAAACTTGGCTTTCTACATGGTAATTATGGGGCATCTAAATGATGATTATTAATGAAGAGAAATTAGTCAAACAACATGTTTAAGGATGATTTTATGAAATAAACGTCGACAAAATGTAATTAAACTTAAAACTCGAAAACCGATAATGAGAGTTACAAATCGTAATCGAGTTGTGAGTGTACCTTAATGTTATATAACATGTAATAAGGGTATGTAAGGCGTGAATGCCATTGAATGAAGTTAAAACTCATGTAAATTCCATACAGAGTCTGATATTGGAAATTCGGCGGGAATGTGGTGTTAGGTTTGTACGAAATCGTGACGCAATCAAATTGCAAAAATTAGCGGAAGCATGGAATATCAGAGTTTAAAAATTTCTACAAAACCATTACCCAGATCATCCTTTATGCAAATTATTAATTTAAAACGATAAATAAAAAGTTATGGAATCATACCCTTGTAGAATGAAGCTTCCACATGTACAAGTTCAACTCTTTGTTCGTCGCGATCTCCTTGAATATCCGGGGTAGATTCTTTCATTTGATCAATGTTAGCCACCCAAGTGTTTGGCCTCTAGAGGTGATTCACCAAGGAAAAAGAATTATTCAAGAAGGAGGGTGATTGGCTAAACCCTAATTTTCTATCCTCTATAGAAAAGGAATACTCTCCGACCATTGGAATTGCATCAACTGATATCTATTATAAGACTCCTCTTATATAGATATTGATCAACCCTTCTAATCCTATTAGACATAGGGTTTCATTTAATTAATTAAACTCAATTAATTAATTTAGACTTCCCACCACATTGGGAATAATTAATTAAATTCTTTTAATTAATTTGCCTCCTAATCTTATTAGGAATAAATGAGAGTACTAATATTAAATTAATTCCTAAACTCCTTTAAAAATTTAAATAATAATAATTGTAATAATATTAATAAGACTCCTCTTATTAATGTATATTTAATATCTCCAAAATATTAAATAATAAATATTAAGGTATTTAATTTATTCTATCACCATAGATTAAATTAATTACACTTAACATATTATTACGATTATGCCATTACCTTCTTAAATAATTATTCTTCCTTTTATGGTGTGATCATTTAGGTTCTCCATATTAAACCGGTTGTGAATAAATCAATTAAAATAATTCTAATCTTATTTAAATAAATAAATTAAACTAATAATTTATTTAAATAAATAATATTTATTCTACAATAGGGATAAGTCTCCTTAGCGATCAACGACTTTTCAGATAATATAAATTTCAACATCAATCATAAAAGAATCTGTGAGTAAATAGTTACCGTACAATTCAATCCTTCCACCATACAATGTCCCAATTAAATATAAGACATGGAATTACTGTCAAGTCTTCTTTTATTTAATTATATGTATTTCAATTAGAAAATGCACAAATCCAAATAATGCAAATTAAAAACTCCTTTCTAATTTCATTCTACCTTGGCCCAGAACTATTGGGTTGTCATTTAACGAATCACATAGGACATATCTCTTCTTTTATTAGAAGTGGTAGATTCTTTATTGACCATTCATTATCTCCATATGTAACTTATTACACCCAAGCATACCCTTTGATATACCCTAAGGGTCTTAAGGAATAAGTCAAAGTATAATTCATTACACACAAGATACTATGATGATCTCAAGTCCAAGGATCACTTGTACTACTATCACATTAGGAATTCCTATTGACAGGAAAGTAAAACTCCATTAGGTATTCCATAGCGAGGCACATTCAGTGAACTTATTCTCCAATAAGCACCTACATACTTGCTTTAGTGTCTCCACACAAATGATCATGAGATCAATCATCCTCATCCAATGAGCAAGCAACATATGTACCAATCTATCCGAATTTACTAATCCCCTTTTTAGTAATCCAACGATTGGGAACTATTTTAGTTTTAAGCTTTCAAAGAATTTAGATCTCATAAGCATGATCATCATCATGATTCTAAAAGCATTGCTTAAAACTATGGCTTATTTATATATTATAAAAATAGCATTATGTAGATCATTAAATGCCTTTAATAAGTTAATACTTTTATTAATAAATAAATAAGATCGTCTCTAAAGTAGATGTTTTATCATCATACATGATTGGCTTGTATGCATACTACTTTCATGTGGTTAACTTAATGAACCAATTAAGGTTTCGTCGATCATTATGTATAACGATGATCGACGAGAGTCAGCTTATGACTAATGAATACAATCAAGCCGTAAAGAATGTTAAATAACTTGAATGAATGTTATTAGCTTAACAACTTGGCTAAGTTATACGAGAAGGAGAAGATAGTTACACAATGTACATCGATTATGATAATCTAATTGGTATGCTATGTGTTTATATCTTGTAGAAGTTGTAAAGACCGATTATGTTATGCAAGCTTTCCGAACTCTTGTCTGTACGTAATGTCGGACAAGTTGTCAATATGCATTGTTGTCTATGCATGAATTATTGTTGAATAGTCGATGCCATTTGCTTCGGCTAGAAATATATGTGAAGTATTTTGATGGATTTTCATAAATCTTTCAAAGTATTCTTGATGTGCTATCCTATGCCAATTGATTTGGTACGGATTCTGAGGTAAACCTGAGTACGAATACACAAAGGTTTTAACGTCGTTAAATCGATGGGCACTTGATGTTGCCAAAAAGCTTAAGCGTGAAAGCGTTTATGGATGTAGTGTTGATCAACATAGAGTACTACAGACTGATCACCTGAACATGCTCGTAAGTGATATCGGGCTTACAGTCTTGTACCGGGTTGTCCTTTAATGAATGAAAATGGAAGAGAATGTTCATGGTCTTGGACCATCTCAGCTTCTTAAGTGACTATATGTCCTTGAGAATGATTTTAAAGGAATTCAAAATATTATCTTGATTCTTCCTATTACTTCATAACTCTTGTACAATTATTGAAGGTGAAGACATATGATTCTTGATTTTATGGTTGCAACGTAAAATATTAAACTTGTTGAGATAGTTATGCTCATTATTGCTTAAAATCATGTGTTTCAGCTAAGGGCTATAGGACCGAAGGATCCGGTAAGGACAAGGGCAAGTCCAAGATGAATACTTAGCTACCTTTGTAATAGCATAGTATTTTTGTTGTAACAAACGATATTATGACAATGAACGTATATAAAGGTTAATAAGAACTTGGGAATTAAGTATTGTAATGGAATGTTAGTAATCTTATATATTTGGTTGAAGTATTCAATTGAATGTATGAGTAGACAGTAGTATCGTGAAGCACCATATCCCGGGTTTGAAGGTACTCGAATTTGGGGGCGTCACACTCATTCATCAGATGGGCAAAACTTTATGCTTCTGAAGCTAACTGAAGAGACACCACGATCATTGTCTTTGTACCACGATCATTGTGTGTTGTCGTGCGTATGCATGATTCAGTCTTGATCATAGAGAACACTACGATTTCTCTTAAGCTTTGATAGACTATGATCTTTACTTGCTTGTCTAGCACACTCCACGTTTTCGAGAGCTGACTGCGAATCTTGACTAGGCTCGGCAGGCGCTCGGACTGTCTCCTCAATTCTGAGTGTGGCTTCCATGACAGACTACGATTATGAAGTAACTTCCTTGATACTCCACAATTCTGCCTTGGCTTCTGCAATCTCTTGACTGGCTCGACAAACTACGATTTTGTTGAGTCTTATCTATTACATTTCAAGAGATCAACCTAATAGATTTGATCTTTTGTCTATACATTCATTTATAGAATGATAAACATTTAGCTCAGATCAACCTAATAATTTTGATCTACCATCTAAGTCCTTGTACATATATTCTATTGAAGGACTTTACACATAAGCATATATATTTACTTTCAACATCAAATTTGAATATGCAATTCTCAACAATCTCCCCCTATTTGATGTTGACTTAACTAAGGAGATTTGCATCATATCATCAATTTCTAAATGCAAGATGCTAGAAAGTAAATATGACTTAGTGTTTCAGTGAGCAGCTGAAATCTTTAGAGAATAGGCATGAATTTATTGATGTTGTGAAGTAAATATTACAATTTAGCACAGTTACATTAATAAGAAATAAATTTAAACTTATCTCTATCTTCTCTGCCTCTTAGTCCTCGAAGGATTGGCATGATCTTCAGCTCTTCTTGTTCTGCTAGCTTCATCTCACGATTCAATATCTTCTAGCTCACTTGGACTTAGCATTTCTCTATGATCATGTCTGTTCATGAAGGCAGGATCTCCAATGGGCATGCTCAAGCCAGTGTTGGACACTCCTGGTGAGCTAAAGGATGGACCTTGACTCCTCAGAGGGTGCGCCATTATGATTGGTTAGCGATGTTCAATTCATTAAGGCTGTCTTGCAGGAGGCTGTCTTCTAGAAGCACTCATTGAAGATTGTGCAAATTTTTTCCCTTTACCTTTGCCTTTCTCCCCTTCCTCTTTATTCTCCACCTTTATGCCAGCATCCAGAGTTCGAATGTCTTTGGACAAACGATTGACTCCTTGCACCAGCTCATGTATTTGAGAACGATTGTGGGCAATGTCATTACGATTCTCCTCAATCATGGCTTCAGTACTTGCTCTCTATTGATGCATCATGGCCATGGCAGTGTCAGTATGTTTTGCTTGAGCCATAGAGTACTCTTTAAATTCGTGCAAGGAGATACTCAGCTGGTGAATCTGATAAGCAATAATAGCATTTTGTGATTCTTGAGTTTTCTGGAGGGGTTGAACTACTTCCTTATGCTTGCTAGATGCTTGAAAGTGAATTGCATCCCTTTTGCTAAGATTGTCACTCATCTCTCGTATGATCTCCTTGAGTCTTTTTGAGATCTTAGTTGCCAAATTTCCAGGTAGCGTGTTGACAGACTCGATTATATGATTGAAGCGTTGATGAATTGTCAGGGAGTGAGCTGAAAGGTTCTCCTCTGTCTCTAGGACCACTTGGCTTATGACATCAGCAAGTTCCTCTTTGGTGGGGAGGAGAGAAAGATGATCAAAGATTTTCTTAAACTCAGGAGGGGAGGTCGTAGTGTGCTCCCTTGGCCTTGGCATGCTAGTGAGAGCAAGTACCATATCAAAATATTTATTGTTGGAGGACGGGGGAATATCTGACTGTGTGAGAGGTGTTAGGGTTTGGTGTATGGGAGATGAGGATGGTTCAATATATGGGATAATTAGCTCGATGGTTTGGTTTGGTGACCCAATGGTCGTGGGGTTGTGTAGTCGTTTAAAGATTATGAATCGTTGTTCGATGACCATGGGTTGTTGTTCGACGAGCATGAATCGTTGCTCGACGACCATGGAGTCACTAGCAGTTGGCTCGATAATAAGGGAAAGTTGGTTATTTGGTTCATCAGTTACAGAGTTTTGGGACTCTGTAACTGGAAACTGGTTCAGTTGGTTAAGAACCACTTCCAACCATCTTGGCAGTTCATTAAACTAGTGGAAGTTTGATAGAGGGCAGTGGTTACCTATGAAAGAGATGGGAATAGAGTGTACCTCATGCACAGTCTCTAAAGACGAATGATTAGTGATCAGCTTCTGAGCAAAGTTTAGGTTATTTGGGAATCCCTGGGCTAGCACCGAAATTGTTGGATAAGCTTTGTATGCCCAGAACATGTGATCCCAAGAGTTAAGAATCAAAGCTATGTGATAGGACATCATGGGCAAGTAGGAGAACAATTGATTGTAGTTGGCTCTCATTTCTCCTCCCCAGTCCACTACAGTAATCTCAACTTCTTCTTCCTCTTATTCTTCCCCGTCTTCATCACCTTCATTTGAAATTTCCACCACATCCATCATCTCAGCATCTCCCTTTTGTTCTTCAGCACTCTCCATCTCCACAGTTTCAACACCTTCCATTTCTACAGCTTCAGAGACTACGATTTCTTGAGGAGCAGAGGGGGCTTCATGCGCATCTTCTGGTAGCTCCCCCTCAGCTGTAGCATTCTCTAGCTCAAGTACTTTGAGAGACTCCCCCTCAATATTAGTTGTACTCTCCTTAATTTCTTCTGGCACCTCCACCTCAGCTTGAACCATAGCCTGATCCGATACAGCAGGGGTTACTGCACGGTTGATGTTGGCTATTACATCAGCAATGATCCTGGTCTCAACCAAGGACTCATTATGAGAACCAGATGCTTGAGGCTCAATTTTTTGTTCAGCCTGCTCAGCAGTAATTCTTCTTTTCTCCTTCTTTAAAGTTTCCTCATTGACAAGGACATACTTCTTAACAAGCTTTCTCTTCGTTCTCCTGGGCTCAGCCACAGCCGCAACATCTTCTTCAGCTTTAGCTGTGATGGTTTTTTTAGGCTGAGAGGCTGTTGCAACATCCTTCTCTGGAATGATGGTAAGTCTAGGCTCCACGATCGGTAAGGCCTCCACGATCGTGGTGAGTGAAGACTTCTTTGCTCGATGGCTGTGTTTCTTCTTCTGAGGCTCAGAACTTCCTTCAGTCTTATCCTCACTCTTCTTCTTCTTCTTCTTCTTCTTCTTCTCCTTTAAAGCTTCTTCTGGTGATTCGGTCACTTCTAGGGTGAATTCCCTTTGTGTGATGAGACCTAGAATCTCCTTGCCAGAATCCCCTTGGGGCGCATCTGTGGTTGAGCCTTGAGGCTCTTTTGTCATCTGAACATTTTATTTCAATTTTCTCTTGCCCTTACTCTTTCTGACCAGAACAGAGGGTTCTTCTTGGTTGACTTATTCTTCTTCTTTAGCTTCCTTTACCACAGACATTTTTCCCTGCAGAACAGATTTCTTCACTTCACCAGTCTTTCCACTAGACTCAGACATCATCTTCACGTTCTCTGCAGGGTTCCTCTTCTAATTTTCAAAGAGTTGTTGGGTCATCTTTCTGTTGGAGTTGATGGGTGCACCTTCCTTGTCTCCAATTTTGTCTCCCAGAGCAGATTAGAGAATAATGCTTATGAATCTCCCATAGAGAATTTTGCTTGAGCTCTTCACCTTCTTCGAACTGAGAATCCACTTCCCAATCCATCCTATGAGTAAGGCTCCATAGTTGATCTGGGATTTGAAGCAGATGGATGCCATGATCCTCAGTTGGTTTTTATTCACAGAGTCACGGCCAGAGCTCTTGCAGCATATGCATTTCCCAATAATATTAGCTAGAAATTCATACTTCTGGGGAAATTCTTTCTTCTTGTAACCCTTGATGCCTTGAACCTTCTTGTGGTGCATCCTCTTCAGTCCTTCATGAAAGTCGATGACGCTCAGAGACGGAAGGCCCTTTGATTTAAGCCATAGGGCTAGGTTTATATCTTCAGCTCTAAACCGAATCTGCACAGCCTTAACCTTTGTAGTGATGACGTTATTCTAAAAGACCCCATTGCAGTAGAACTCTTTCACCAGCTTTCAGTAAGTCCTTGTGCTAGTGCTCAGAGCTTATTCGAGGCCTGCATTCTTCAGAAGCGACATAATCTTGTAAAATTGTGGGTCTGCAGTGTGACGCCCCCAAATCCACGTTCCTTCGAAACCTCGGATCCGGTGCAGTCACAATACTACTATCGTCAAACTATTACATCTTTTATTCATTACTAAAAGAATACAATTTTGCTTATTACAATTTAAAATATAAATTCTATTCATATCTAGGATCTTGTATGATGACTCCAAACTTTTACAAGTTTCAAAACCCGGTCATATACCATCCTTGTCTAAACATCACATTCGATGTTACTAAATTGTGGAATAACTTAAACTTTTTCAATCCTCTTGAATAAAATCTTTTTATTGATTTCATAACTTTAAATAAATTATAATTTTTGAATCAACTATATACTATGATTCATTCCATTTGAGTTATCGTATAAACGTTTACAACTCAAATCAATATCTTCTATGTATTAACTAATACATCTTTACAATACAACAAGTATTAAACATCGTAAGCATATATCAAGTACACTCCTAGAACCTAAACAGGGTTCAAACAATAATCTAAACAGTATTCTTCATTGCGATACTATCTATCTTTATCAATCAAGAAGCACGAAATCTTTACCGTGAATCCTTAACCTGCAAAAGTGGTTATTTGCAAGAGTGAGCTAGACAGCTCAGCAATTCTAACAGTTTTCATGCATCACATAGCATACAACATCATACTCAGTTCATGCATTTATAAACAATTTATATTTACTACGCATGTTACATTTCACATAACAAGTATATCATCAAAGATTAACTTTCAATCTCATTTATATCTCATATACAGTTCATATATAAGTCCACATTATCACAGCATAATATAATTCAACTAACAGTTATTGAATTCATATATCAAATAGGAACTGAAAGACTTGCCTGATTCGTAGTTTATCAACTACGACTTAACTGCTTATAGATATCTGCGCTTCGTGTATTCCTACACAGTTATATAATCGTGGATTTATATCCATCAGTTATACACATTCATATGTCCTCAGTATAATAATAAATACTTCATTGTCTCCTAACTTGATTTCGTTTTTTACTTCAACTTAGGATAACCATGAGGCTAGCTCATTCTACTTTCATATTTATCTAAACAATCTTGTTTCATATCTTGTAGTCCTTAAGGACAACATATAACCATAACTTAAGACCATGCAGTTAACAAACTGCTCTTGGCAGCTCTGCAACACGGCGCGGCCGCGCTGCATTTAAGCTTGGGAGTGGCGTGGCAGCGCGACTCCCTGCCAGAACCAAACTTGAGATTTCATAAACTCAGTTTGGTCCTAATATATCATGCATTCTGATATATATTATACACACACATTAAGTAGGTTTTCAAATTCATATTCGAACTATTTAGCTTTGAATAGCGTAGCTCTACGTTGAATTACTTAAATCAATAAAGCTCAACTACTAAAGTCATGTTATCACATAACAAGGCTTAACCACACTAAGTAGGCATACTTGTGCTTATACTACACATGTATACTTAATCACATAGTCTATGCTTTAGAAATTCATTTTCTCGAATATGCGTGCATAGGTGAAATCCATGTTTCATCACATGATGCTTATGTCAACATGTCTATAGGCATAATGAATCCTAATATACATGCTCGTATAATCATAATGTAACTCACTCCGTGTTTGATGCTATCATCTTACACATTCTAAACTTTTCATAAAAACCGCTTTAAGTCAACAAAGGTAACTAAGTATATGCAAAGTACCTTGTAGTCATGACTCTCATGTATTAGAACACATATATAAGTCATCTATACTTGCTCAATGATCAGAACGTGGACATCCTATATATATGTCCAAAAACTCTAAGTTTGTCTTTTGAAATCAATGTAGTCTTCAATCATATATGCTAGTGTGTGCTCAATACTTTAAGCATGCCTTTCATGTCAATAAAGGCCACATGAACACGTTCACAAAATCAGAATATATACATGCTATGTATGCGTCAAGGTTCAAATCCAAGACCATAAGTTTTATTTTAAAACTATACATCTTCCTTCCATAATACGGACTAACATGGCCATGAAAGTATATGAACACATTCTATAAGTCAATACCAACTCTCATGCATGTCGAAGTCATACAAATGCGCTTACAAGGTCAGAACACACATGTTATACATGTATCAAAGTTCATATTGAAAACTATAAGTTTCATTTCTTTCAAAACGTTTAGTTTTCTATTAGAAAATCATGTCAAACCAAGCTAATACAACTCATTATATGCAAGGTAACCTTAGACCAAATGTTAGGCTCATTTATGTAGTTATTAGAGTCTAACAAGCATGCTCAACAAAATAGAAAACACAAAAATCACCTCCAATTTCTGCAGACCGGCGCGGCGGCGCGCCAGTTGTACTTGGGAGTGGCGCGGCCGCGCCACTCCGGTTCCAGGCCAAGAAAGGTTCTGCTAATGCAGAGTATTCTAAGCCAACCCTGTCACATTTCATGAAACATGCTAGAAATCAACTACATAGTATTTATAACATGTATACAACTTAACTAACGTGCTAGCATCTTTTCACATGACCAATTACTACTATTTCATGCTATTGCTATGAATTGAATTCCAAAGTGGTTTAGAGATTATACCCCTTGAGCTTCAATTTGGGTAGAGCTTCCCTTGAATTTCAGAATTCTCTCCCTCAATACTCATCAACACACTCACTATATGAAACTTATCAAGAGTTTAGCAACTTGAGTTTGTGAGGGGAAGGCTTCTATTTATAGGAAAGCCATGGACCAATTGGTGGTTCTTGCACATTGAATCAAACCAATGGGGGAAGGAAGAAGATGATGGATATGCATGAGTTGGTGAAATAGTTGCCAACCACCCCATCAACCCATTCCCCTTTCCATCATTACCCTCAATTGTAGCTAGATTAAGAAATGCAAGGAAAGAGAAAGGCTATGCTTAGGCCTTTGGCCTATACACTTGATTTGTAGAAAAGGGTCACTCAATATAGGACAACTTCTAAACTCAGCATTTGTAAACCAATAATGCCACATTTATAGGTCCAATATATATATATATATATATATATATATATATATACACATATGCCCCTATGCAATTGTATATATATGTGTACTTAAGTTTTATTCTTTTGGACAATATAAGTCACACTTAGATGATTTATTATTGCTACATTAACTTAGGTTATAGGTACATATATACAAACCTACAAATATGTACACTAACACCTAATTAGGTATACTCATATTTTGAATATACACTACTACATATAATCATGTACCTCATGTACATAGGTTAGGTTAATATTCTAATTGGACTAAATATAATATGGTTGGGTACTATCATCCCACCATTTTCCATAAAATTATTATCATAAATATACTCAAATATTATAATGATAATTCATATCAACCATTCATTTTCTTCTAATACTTCCAATTAAATCCCCTTGATTTAACTTCATTATTTATGCCACACAAGACATAATTATGTGAACTTAGTACTTAATAGTCCACAAGCTTATAATAATATAATCTCCTAAAATAATATTATACTCAATGTTACATCTTATAATATGTTCATAATGTAATACCATTACATTACTAATTTACATATTCTCTATTATAATCAATCTATTACCCTCCTACGGGTAAAACCCAATGGTCAAAGAAGAGTTGGTTGCTAACTCCACCAACTACTACTATTCATGGTCCTTCCTCATCATTACAGCTTATAACATGCTCATGATGTAATTACATTTCTTATTATATGCTTTCTTAGCAACAATGTTGTAATTGAATTAACAAACTCTACACACCAATGTATTGCATCTATTCATTATCAAGCTATTATCGTCCTATGGTTATTACCCAAAGGGCAAAAGGGAAGTTGGTGGCTAACTCCCACCAACTACCACTATTCATGTACCCTAACCACTTGATTGACCATTACTGTTCTCACATGGACTAACTTGCAAGCTTATATCTAATAACTTAATGTTATTACCATATGATGTGATAGGGTCACACATACACCCCATCATATAATCCATGTACATTTGACAATACCGAATATATTTTAATTGAGTAGTGTCACACCCCATTATTGTAAACTTTATTAGTACACTTAATCATATAGATTCCAATATTATATAGTTACCTTGAAGTGTCACACTTCATTCCATATTATATAGATGTAGCTACTATATAACTTATAATTACACATCATTGCACATAGGAATTTATTCACATAATAATAATAATTAATTCCTTTAATTATTCATTCATTAAATTATTTAATGAATGTCTATTCCATCACTTTGCCATACTAGGCATATCTTACAAGCTTACCTTAAGCTTATTATCATTCTCATCATTTATTCCTTTCCCACCATTTTTCTACTTATAATATGTTCAATTTACTTAGAACTATTAAATCACAAGGTTCATGTATAAAAATATATCGTGAATGAAAATATTCAAATATTCTTTACAATACTTATGGTAATATAATAACTCAAGTTATTTAGCAAATTGAAATAACTTAGTTTTCTTATATACTTTTACCCCTCTTGGAAATACATAAGATATAATTACTATTATGTATTCCGTCATAACATGATATGAAATATTATGTCTTCTCCAATTAAAGGCATTCATTATTAAAAAATAATTTACTTATTGTCTCACGATATTGTTCTTAATATAATATCAAATAACTATATGTACGACACATGTACATATATTATATATAGAAAATAGATAATAAGTTTATTTTCTATTATAATAAATTGTTTCCATCAATTTATTTACATATAGCAAATATGTTTTAATATATTTACCATATTAATTAATCATACCTATTACCTCATACAAAAACATATAAGGTAATATTATTATTCAAAAATAACATTTCCTCCTTTATTAAAATAATTCAATCTTAGAATTTATTTTAATATCCTTTATTAGAAATATATAATAATTATTTCTCTTTCTTTTCTATAAATTGTCCCCAAAAAAATTTCTTCAAATATTACATATTCATTTAAAGATATAATGATTTCCATCTCCCTTTAATAAAATATATATATTTATTAATGTTATTTGTACATTAGACTTTCTCACATATTACCATTCTAATTAATATATATAAAAGTATCAACTATAATTACATATTCAACACACTTATTAATTCACTCATTTACTTAAGTAAATTAAACACTGCACCATATTATTAAGGTTCAATATTAACATTATATTATTCCATAATATAACTCCCAACTTAAATTAACTAATATTTATTCTTATTAGTTAATTCCTTAACTAACTCATGCTTTACTATCCAAACCTATTCACGGATAGCTTAAGTGCTATTAATAACCTATATTAAAAACATACTAGTTATTAATACACATACACAAGAATATGGTGATTATACATTAAGGATATTTAATGTCACCAACTTACTATGATAAAATAATTCTATAAATTATTTAATATCGATAGGAATTTATCCACTTCTTTTATCTCAACTGAATTGTCTCTACGCTAAGTAACAAATATATATTAATAATATATTTATAAATCACAAAAATACATATTACATAGTCCATATTACCCTATGTAATATAATACCACATACCTCATATCACATATATATATTTTTATTCGAACCCATCTCACGGTTTAAGAATTTTATTTATTACATCCTTATTTAATAATTTCTAAAAATTCTGGTTCTTACATCCTCTCCCCCTTATAAGGATTCCGTCCTCGGAATCACCGAAACTTCCTCTACTCGGTGCTATTCAGAATATTACATATTCTTTAGAATAATTTTATCCATTCTCTTTTCAGAAGTTTTATTATTATAACTTTCTCAATTGTATTCTATCACTTACTCTTTTCTAAGGAACATCTACTTACTACATTCATCCTTCAGAAGAATAAGAATTTTTCACGATTTTTCAACAATCGGGAAATAGTATGAATAACTCGGATTCCAAATTTATGCTGAGGGGTCACAAAATCGTGAACTTTTTCACAGGTTTACTAATGCTTCAACACCATTCTTCACATTGCAAACCAGAGTGTTTATCAATCACAAAGACTGAAAACACCCTCCACGCGTACACTAGGTGGCCGGCCTATTGTACCCCTACGTTGAGCCACAACGTAGTGTTTTGTAACGACTATATGCGTTACGTTCGGAACCGTTGTCCTCGAAAATATGCTCCCTTATAGGGTTGTTCACCTCAGCTTTTCAACATCAAAATCCGCACCAGAGCAATCTGGTTTGGCATAAATACGCAAGAATGCTTGAATTCTATAATCTCTTTTCAACAGTCGCCTAGCCGAATCAAATAGCTTAGACTCTCATCAACAATTCGGACATCAATCGAAATAATTTAGCCAACTTAATTGACCTTCTTCATAATTTACAAGAAAATCAAAAATTCTTTTATAACGTCATGATACCATACCAGATTAGTAGTACGTTGAGGATTCTGCCATTTTATGACTTTGTCATATTACATTATACCATAGTGGGCTAATGATCTTTCGATCACAACCAACACTAGGTTCGATTGCATTGATGACTCCATCGTTTACCATTCTACACTATATCAAATGATGCATATGGTCAAAATACATTTTGAAAGATTTTCAAATCATTTTTATCTTAGCCGAAACAAATAGCATAGACAGACGAATAATGATATTATTTTTAAAACTCTTTGGTTTTGTCATCTGACCCAATGTTTTTCTCAAGAAAATCGAAGTGCAAACACTAGCACGAAGTTAATAAATTTTGAAAATCTAGCGTAGCTTGAAGATTTAGAAAAATCCAAATTTCTCCATCACTTCAATCTCTTACCACCATCAATGCTTACTATTCCAAAACTCTTATATAATATATCTATTCTCAGTACAGTTCACTAACTTACCATACCATGGAAGCTCAGGAACTTACCATAATCATATGGGTTGAGGAACTTATCCTAGTCAGACCAAAATCGTCCATTCATTGAGGAGTCCCACCATACGATTATGAGTCACGAACTTGTCATAGGCATGAGTCTTAAGAACTCGCACTTAATCTTAATATTATCTAATTATATCTTAGAAATCTCTATCTATCAAAATAAATATGAGAAAAGAATCACCTCTTCACCATATGTATAATGATAGCGTGACACTAACATTCCAACGATTATCAATGGGATGCACTCAGCGCAAGCACAAACCTCTGCCCATACAAAAGTTTGTACAACTAAGCCATTACATGAGTCCTCAATGAAAATCCAACACTTAACTCTATCTTAATCTTAGCTTGCTCGTTACGAACTTTCTATGTTTCATCACATACAACTCCTCATGAGTTCATCTCGTACTATATCATAGTACATTCACTTATAGCATTAAGCTATACGTACTTAGTCGTTACAGACTATCTATCATTTCACAATTCAATCTGATCACGTTGTGATCATCTCTTTACCTCAGGGTTCTTTCCCTACTATCAACTAAAATCCATCTGAGTTTATTCTCACTATCTTTGTCATATACATCTTATAGATATCGTCTTAACACTTTCATTACTGGAGTTAGGAAACTCTTGATTCTCATTCTCTAGATATTTTGAGATTCTTCTTTGAATCTTCAATTAGATATATTTTAATCTTATCTTTCACTCTCTCAGGTTATAGTCTAAGGTACACTTACCTAAGGTTTATAACCTACAGCTTTGATACCAACCTGTGAAGCCCCCAAATCCACGTTCCTTGGAAACCTCGGATCTGGTGCAGTCACAATACTACTATCGTCAAACTATTACATCTTTTATTCATTACTAAAAGAATTCAATTTTGCTTATTACAATTTAAAATATAAATTCTATTCATATCTAGGATCTTATATGATGACTCCAAACTTTTACAAGTTTCAAAACCCGGTCATATACCATCCTTGTCTAAACATCACATTCGATGTTACTAAATTGTGGAATAACTTAAACTTTTTCAATCCTCTTGAATAAAATCTTTTTATTGATTTCATAACTTTAAATAAATTACAATTTTTGAATCAACTATATACTATGATTCATTCCATTTGAGTTATCGTATAAACGTTTACAACTCAAATCAATATCTTCTATGTATTAACTAATACATCTTTACAATACAACAAGTATTAAACATCGTAAGCATATATCAAGTACACTCCTAGAACCCAAATAGGGTTCAAACAATAATCTAAATAGTATTCTTCATTGCGATACTATCTATATTTATCAATCAAGAAGCACGAAATCTTTACCGTGAATCCTTAACCTGCAAAAGTGGTTATTTGCAAGAGTGAGCTCGACAGCTCAGCAATTCTAACAGTTTTCATGCATCACATAGCATACAACATCATACTCAGTTCATGCATTTATAAACAATTTATATTTACTACGCATGTTACTTTTCACATAACAAGTATATCATCAAATATTAACTTTCAATCTCATTTATATCTCATATACAGTTCATATATAAGTCCACATTATCACAGCATAATAAAATTCAACTAAGAGTTATTGAATTCATATATCAAATAGGAATGCCTGATTCGTAGTTTATCAACTACGACTTAACTGCTTATAGATATCTGCGCTTCGTGTATTCCTACACAGTTATATAATCGTGGAATTATATCCATCAGTTATACACATTCATATGTCCTCAGTATAATAATAAATACTTCATTGTCTCTTAACTTGATTTCATTTTTTACTTCAACTTAGGATAACCATGAGGCTAGCTCATTCTACTTTCATATTTATCTAAACAATTTTGTTTCATATCTTGTAGAATTTAAGGACAACATATAACCATAACATAAGACCATGCAGTTAACAAACTGCTCTTGGCAGCTCTGCAACACGGCGCGGCCGCGCTGCATTTAAGCTTCGGAGTGGCGCGGCCGCGCGACTCCCTGCTAGAACCAAACTTGAGATTTCATAAACTCAGTTTGGTCCTAATATATCATGCATTCTGATATATATTATACACACACATTAAGTAGGTTTTCAAATTCATATTCAAACTATTTAGCTTTGAATAGCGTAGCTCTACGTTGAATTACTTAAATCAATAAAGCTCAACTACTAAAGTCATGTTATCACATAACAAGGCTTAACCACACTAAGTAGGCATGCTCGTGCTTATACTACACATGTATACTTAATCACATAGTCTATGCTTTAGAAATTCATTTTCTCGAATATGCGTGCATAGGTGAAATCTATGTTTCATCACATGATGCTTATGTCAACATGTCTATAGGCATAATGAATCCTAATATACATGCTCGTATGATCATAATGCAACTCACTCCGTGTTTGATGCTATCATCTTACACATTCTAAACATTTCATAAAAATCGCTTTAAGTCAACAAAGGTAACTAAGTATATGCAAAGTACCTCGTAGTCATGACTCTCATGTATTAGAACACATATATAAGTCATCTATACATGCTCAATGATCAGAACGTGGACATCCTATATATATGTCCAAAAACTCTAAGTTTATCTTTTGAAATCAATGTAGTCTTCAATCATATATGCTAGTGTGTGGTCAATACTTTAAGCATGCCTTTCATGTCAATAAAGGCCACATGAACACGTTCACAAAATCAGAATATATACATGCTATGTATGCGTCAAGGTTTAAATCCAAGACCATAAGTTTTATTTTAAAACCATACATCTTCCTTCCATAATACGGACTAACATGGCCATGAAAGTATATGAACACATTCTACAAGTCAATACCAACTCTCATGCATGTCGAAGTCATACAAATGCGCTTACAAGGTCAGAACACACATGTTATACATGTATCAAAGTTCATATTGAAAACTATAAGTTTCATTTCTTTCAAAACGTTTAGTTTTCTATTAGAAAATCATGTCAAACCAAGCTAATACAACTCATTATATGCAAGGTAACCTTAGACCAAATGTTAGGCTCATTTATGTAGTTATTAGAGTCTAACAAGCATGCTCAACAAAATAGAAAACACAAAAATCACCTCCAATTTCTGCAGACCGGCGCGGCCGCGCGCCAGTTGTACTTGGGAGTGGCGCGGCCGCGCCACTCCGGTTCCAGGCCAAGAAAGGTTCTGCTAATGCAGAGTATTCTAAGCCAACCCTATCACACTTCATGAAACATGCTAGAAATCAACTACATAGTATTTATAACATGTATATAACTTAAATAACGTGCTAGCATCTTTTCACATGACCAATTACTACTATTTCATGCTATTGCTATGAATTGAATTCCAAAGTGGTTTAGAGATTATACCCCTTGAGCTTCAATTTGGGTAGAGTTTCCCTTGAATTTCAGAATTCTCTCACTCAATACTCATCAACACACTCACTATATGAAACTTATCAAGAGTTTAGCAACTTGAGTTTGTGAGGGGAAGGTTTCTATTTATAGGAAAGCCATGGACCAATTGGTGGTTCTTGCACATTGAATCAAACCAATGGGGGAAGGAAGAAGATGATGGATATGCATAAGTTGGTGAAATAGTTGCCAACCAGCCCATCAACCCACTCCCCTTGCCATCATTACCCTCAATTGTAGCTAGATTAAGAAATGCAAGGAAGGAGAAAGGCTATGCTTAGGCCTTTGGCCTATACACTTGATTTGTAGAAAATGGTCACTCAATATAGGACAACTTCTAAACTAAGCATTTTTAAACCAATAATGCCACATTCATAGGTCCAATATATATATATATATATATATATATATATATATATATACACATATGCCCCTACACAATTGTATATATATGTGTACTTAAGTTTTATTCTTTTGGACAATATAAGTCACACTTAGATGATTTAATATTGCTACATTAACTTAGGTTATTGGTACATATATACAAACCTACAAATATGTACACTCACACCTAATTAGGTATACTCATATTTTGAATATACACTACTACATAGAATCATGTACCTCATGTACATAGGTTAAGTTAATATTCTAATCAGACTAAATATAATATGGTTGGGTACTATCATCCCACCATTTTCCATAAAATTATTATCATAAATATACTCAAATATTATAATGATAATTAATATCAACCATTCATTTTCTTCTAATACTTCCAATTAAATCCCCTTGATTTAACTTCATTATTTATGCCACATAAGGCATAATTATGTGAACTTAGTACTTAATAGTCCACAAGCTTATAATAATATAATCTCCTAAAATAATATTATACTCAATGTTACATCTTATATAATGTTCATAATGTAATACCATTACATTACTAATTTACATGTTCTCTATTATAATCAATCTATTACCCTCCTATGGGTAAAACCCAATGATCAAAGAAGAGTTGGTGGCTAACTCCACCAACTACTACTATTCATGGTCCTTTCTCATCATTACACCTTATAACATGCTCATGATGTAATTACATTTCTTATTATATATTTTCTTAGCAACAACGTAGTAATTGAATTAACAAACTCTACACACTAATGTATTGCATCTATTCATTATCAAGCTATTATCCTCCTATGGTTATTACCCAAAGGGCAAAAGGGAAGTTGGTGGCTAACTCCCACCAACTACCCTATTCATGTACCCTAACCACTTGATTGACCATTATTGTTCTCACATGGACTAACTTGCAAGCTTATATCTAATAACTTAATGTTATTACCATATGATATGATAGGGTCACACATACACCCCATCATATAATCCATGTACATTTGACAATACCGAATATATTTTAATTGATTAGTGTCACACCCCATTATTGTAAACTTTATTATTACACTTAATCATATAGTTTCCTATATTATATAGTTACCTTGAAGTGTCACACTTCATTCCATATTATATAGATGTAGCTACTATATAACTTATAATTACACATCATTGCACATAGGAATTTATTCACATAATAATAATAATTAATTCCTTTAATTATTCATTCATTAAATTATTTAATGAATGTCTATTCCATCACTTTGCTATACTAGGCATATCTCACAAGCTTACCTTAAACTTATTATCATTCTCATCATTTATTCCTTTCCCACCATTTTTCTACTTATAATATGTTCAATTTACTTAGAACTATTAAATCACAAGGTTCATGTATAAAAATATATCGTGAATGAAAATATTCAAATATTCTTTACAATACTCATGGTAATATAATAACTCAAGTTATTTAGCAAATTGAAATAACTTAGTTTTCTTATATACTTTTACCCCTCTTGGAAATACATAAGATATAATTACTATTATGTATTCCGTCATAACATGATATGAAATATTATGTCTTCTACAATTAAAGGCATTCATTATTAGAAAATAATTTACTTATTGTCTCATGATATTGTTCTTAATATTGTAACGATTGAGATTTTATATTTAATTTTAAATATTTTTTGAATTAAATAAATATTTTATGTGATTTATTTATTGAGTTAAATAAATATTTTATGTGAATTATTTATTGAGTGAAATAAATAATTATGTGATTTATGGAAATAATTTAATTATTTGTTACATATTAATTTAATGAATGTTATTTAATTGATGTGTATATATTAATTTTATATTATAGTTCTAATTTAATTAAGAGAATTAAATTAGATGAATTTTGTGATGAAGTGTTACATGAATTATAATTAGCGAGTAATTATAATTATGTGGCAATTTTATGTGATTAATTGATGTTAGATTTTAATTAAGTAAATTAGTTGATTAATATTTAATTAATTAAAATGTGACATTAAAGTATGTGTTAAATGATTTGTTAAAATAAAGAAAAGGTTTTAAATTGTTTTGCCAAGCAAGGCCTTTATATTTGTTTTAAACCTATTTCTACCAAACAAGGCCCTAACTATCAAAAAGCTATTTTTAAATAAACTGTTACCAAACAATACCTTGGCATTAATAACCTGTTTTTAAAAATAACCTTGTTTTGTCAAACAAGGCATTGTGATTTTTGAATTTTTGTAACTTACATAATAAATGTATTTATTATATATATTAAGTGATTAGCAGTTACATATATATCATTAGTATACGTATATTATATCAGTTATAATATATCTAAACTACGTTAGTTTTTCCTAAGTCTAAACTAAGAACTAAGAAGAAAAGAGAGCAAAGAAAAGGAAGAGCAAAGAAGAGAAAAGAGGAAGAAGAATTGCTAGAATTGAACTCACATCATTTTTTCTTTCAATCTATTAACAAAAGGTATTATCTATAATCTCTAATTATTATAGAACTCAATTCATATGTTACATGTGTTTTATTCTCTGTCAAAAGTTGAGTTTTCATGAAGTTATATAATTATGACTATGTATATATGATGTTCATATGTTTTCATATGTAATTGTGTGCCATGGAAAGATTTTCAAAATACAATTGTTGTAAAAACCAGTTTTAAAGTTATGATCCTTATATTTTCATTCTCTGTAAAACATGTTTTGGAAGTTGTATAGCATGATGGATATATATATATATATATATATATATATATATATAATTATGTTCATATCATGTCTATATGTGATGGTATGCTTAATTAGTTGTTTAATTCATGAATATATATATGATATAATGGAGAATTTATGTTTTTCAAAAGTCACAGTGAAGTGTCTGGGAAAAATAAAGTTTCTCATAGAAATCAAAATATATGTTGATTGTTGATTTTTGTATAAATTAATTGTGGAATATGTTATTATGTTTAGAAATTAGTTGATTGGGATTGGAATTGTGAGAATTGGTTTTAAAACAAATTCGCAGTGTTCAATTTCATCTAGAACACTGACATTGGTATTTTCTTTAAATTTTTGTAAAAATTAAGCGTTGTAATCTTGCTAATTGATGTATTAGTGTGTTCAAAACATGTTAGAAGCTTTGCACTTTGTTTCTGTAAAGTTTTATATGAAAATTGCTGGCTGAATTGAGAACTCATTGTAGAGAATTAAGCCAATTTGGCTTTTCTCTGCACTTTTCGCGAAGCTGCTCTGTTTCTGTCCGCTGCCGACGCAGCTGCGCAGGCAGTAAGGGTAGAAGCGGCGCAGCTGCGCCGCTGGGTTTTCGCAGGTTTGGCCCCTGCGCAGCTGCGCCGGTGTCAAGGCTAAAGGTGGCGCAGCTGCACCGTGTCCCAGGCAGTGGCAGTGACTTTAGTTTTTGTGCAGTGTTAATTCTAAGCTTAGTTTAATTATTCTATGACAATGAGCATGTATCTAACTGCTATAACATGTGTTATAATTTGAGAAAAAGGAAGTTTTGAAAAACTAATATGGTATTTTAATTATAAACTATAATTGTTTAATTGTACAATAAGTTAATTATAATTTTATTAATTATAATTAAGAGTAAATGCTTAATTTAAATTATAATTTTTGTGAAATTATAATGTATAGAAGTTGATTTATTTTAATCAATTAGATGTTAATTTAAATTATAATTTATGTAATTATAATTTAATAAATGCATGTTTAATTATGGATTATAAATTGATAATTTCATGATTAATTATAATTTGTGTAATTAAATGCATGATGTGGTTTAATTGATTATAATTATTTATAATTTAAATGGTAATTATAATTTAAGTAATTCTAATTTGATTAAGTGTTTGAATTATAATTGTTTAATTATAATTTAGTTAAATACATAATTGATTTAATTAACTATGTGATAGTTGATTATTAGTATTAGAGTGAGTTAACCATGAGGGTTAACCACTTATGTGAATTAGTTACTTGTTAACTAATTTAGGTTATTGTGATTGAATATATATGTGTATGAAGTATTAAAGTACGTGAATTATGTTAAGTAGCTTGCGCTTGAGGCAAGTCTTCTAAACCCTAAACTCGTTAATTTTATGCAAGTTTTATAAACCCTAATCTTGTATAATTCCTGGAATTCATATATTCATTATTGAGAATGTCCTTTCCATTTCTGTATTGGACAATTGTTTATTTAATTGAAATGATCTTAACTTATCGTTCAAGTAAGATCCAGTTATTATGTTAAATGCTTTAAATTTACTTCTAAAGTATATGTTAATTTATAACTCTTTTATTTATGAATTATTGAAAGTCGATTCAACTAATCCTTAGTTGATGAACGTGAATTCTAAATTACCCTTGTAAGCTTATCCAAACCAAACTTTCTTTGGTGCGGACTTGAATTCAAATTACTGAGTTGAACAACCCTATTTACTAGGGGAGGTTACTACTCATAGCGTTAAGATGTTTGTGCACAATACATGGTACAAAGGGCTGATCCCCCTAAGTACGAGTTAAGGTCCATAGTCTTATTGACTGTTAAAGGTTTAAATAGAAATATTTATAACCTAGGACAAGAGTTCAATGGTCTTATGACCCTCAGATAAATTCTATATTCGAATTTTAATGTTGATAGAGAATTATTATTCAATTCTTTATTATTGAAGCAAGCTAAGTTGTTCAGATTCTTTTAAATATATCATTTTATGTCTATGTTATTGTTAAACTCCAGTGAGCTGTGGTTTGGTCACTCTTGCATTAAATAACAATTTCAGTTAAGGTTGATAACGCTGATGCTCCGTCTACAAGTAAGGGCAAGGGAAAGCAAAGCAAGTGAAGACTTGTTTTTATTATATTGAGAATGATTGTAATAAGACTTGAATGTTATATTTTTGTTTTCGCACTTTATTATATTCATGTCAGGGTTAGAGTAAACCAGGATTATCTTGAAAAGGTTGTAACCCTTATTTTAAGGGAGATTTATCTATTCTAATTTAAGTTGTAGTTTATTTTACATTATTCATTGGGTAGATGTATGTTATATTAGAAAGTGAACACCAAATCATGTGGAAACGAAGTACCCGGATTTGGGGGTGTCACAGGTTGGTATCAAAGCAATAGGTTATGAAACCTTAGGTGGGAAAAAACCTTAGGTAGTAGCCTTGCAGGTAAGATCGAAAAGATAGATGTGATAGGTAAAAGATAATAAACTACCTTATGTGCTACGTGTTTACATTATAGTATTCGAAGAGTGACGACTCGATATCACGTAATAATGAACTTTAAAATTCTTTTGTCAGGATGTCAAACGTTGGAGAACCTAGTCAGGCTAGAGAGGATGTACCTCAGGTGCCTAGAGAGGAGGAGCCCCGTGACATACATGTTATCTGGGAGCAGCTGGTTAGGAGAGAGCCATCTCCAGTGATCACCATAGCTGGTCGGGAGCGTGAGCTGACACCTATTCCAGAGGATGAGGACGAGGACGAATCTGAAGAGGAGGAAGAGGAGGAAGAGGATCCCGAGGAGGAATTCCCACCTCACTCTACTAGTACTGAGATGTACGAGGCAGTCTACGATAGTAATGTGGAACTTCATGGACGCGTAGGAGATCTTGAGGAGACTATCCAGCAGCGAGACGAGACGATCGAGGAAATGGCAAGTGACCTAGGAGATGCACAGTGGAACCTGATACATATGGAGGTTGAGAGAGATGCTGCTCGATTTGAACTGGCGAAGCTGAAACAAGACATCCAGGAGGAGTCGAGGGAGCGTGCCAGAGCTGAGGAGTCAAGCTTGAGAGCTAATCAACGAGCCGATCGAGCTGAAGATAAAGCTAAAGCCAAGAGGGCCAAGTTGAGGGAAACGGAATATGCTTTTCATACAGCGATAGAGAGAGCTCAAGACCGTGTTTTCTACTACCCAGCTCAGTTCCAAGGTTTACCGTGGTATGTGGTGGATCAAATAACGGCGTTTAGGGTGATGGGAGAGGAACGCAGAGAGGCTGTGCGACGTATTAATATGCCTAGGCAGTGGTATTAGCAGTAGCAGTAGTAGAGTTTTATTTATGTTGCTTTTTGTAGTAAAAAAAGTAAATCCCATAATTTGAAATAACAATGGGATAAGTTAATAATATAATCCTGCAACTTTTCCAGTTCAGGAAGGATGATGTAAATGGCAGAAATACTATCTGATTGATGTTTTTAAACTACGACTAATGAATAAAAGAAGTTTACTGACGTGCTTGGTGTTCTATGTGAACTGAATTGTCTAGAATGTGTAAGTATGAACTGGAGTACTTAATAGTTGAATAAAGGATCTAATAATAATATTTTCTTAACAAAAAATGCCTCCTAGAAGAAGAGTAACACGTCAAAATCCCGAGGGTTCGACAAACAACAACAATAACGATGGGACGAATCCCAATTCGGTTCAGCAGTTGGTGAACCTGTTGACCGGAGCTCTTGCGAATCAGCCGCAAGTGCAGGGAACAACATTCAAGGAATTCAAGGCAGTAGGACCGCCTGAGTTCAAATGATCGACTAACCCTATCGAAGCTCAGACGTGGGTTATGGAAATGGAGAAGGTATTTGACGTGGCTAGAGTAGGTGAAGACCAGAAGACAACATTCGCGGCTTTCATGTTAAAGTCAGATGCTAGCTTTTGGTGGCAGGCTAACAAGACTCGAGAGGGGGAGGGAGTCATCATGTGGGAACGTTTCAAGGAAATGTTCTACGAGATGTATTTTCCAGTGAGTTCGCAGGACCAGATGGAGGTCCAGTTCCTAGAACTTAAGCAAGGAGGGATGACGGTGTCCGAGTATGCCGCTAAGTTTAACGAGTTGGCCAGGTTCGCTACATACCAGGTCAGCACTGACGCTAGGAAAGCCAGGAGGTTTGAGCAGGGACTGAAGCCCTGGCTCTACAGCAAGGTTTCCATATTTCAGCTGAATACCTTTGCAGCGGTAGTGGAGAAAGCCATACTTGATGAAGGAGGAAGCAAAGCGGTGGCGAAGTTCAACCAAGTGAAGAAGAAGAAGAATGAGGTAGAAACCAAGACTGGGGGTAGCAGCGCTATGAACCAGAAGAGGAAATGGAATGGCAACACCTCTGCTGGGAGTCAGCAAGGAAGTCAGCAGAAGAGGAAGTTCGAAGCATGTGCTACATGCGGTAAGAATCAGACTGGCGTGTGCATGAAGGGGAAGCCGGTGTGCTTCAACTGTGGTCAGGAAGGCCACATTGTGCCTAATTACCCAAACCCGAAGAAGGGAGCTTGCTTTACATGGGGATCCAAAGATCACATGGCTCACAACTGCCCGAAGAAGCTAACGGCAAGGTCAACAGGGAACGGAGGGAATGGAAGCGGCAGTACCGTTACTATTGCTGCACCATTGCAAGCTGTTTGACCCACTGCACGGACATTCAATATGACGGTGTAGGATGCTGTGCAATCAAAAGACGTGGTGTCAGGTATTATTCCGGTCAATAGTATAAATGCATATGTATTATTTGATTCGGGTGCTACTTGTTCATTCATATCTGATGATTTTGCTAAAACCCTAGACTTACCTGTAGAGGAGTTAATTTACCCTTTGAACATAGAGATTGCGAATAGGAAAGTTATTTCTGTTAGGAACGTTTATAAGAACTGTAGACTGGACATTAAGGGTTAGGAGCTTAGAGTAGATTTGATTCCGATAAAACTTGGGGAATTCGACGTCATACTAGGTATGGATTGGTTGTTCAACCATGGGGCGGTAATCGATTGTCAGAAGAAGTCAGTGAACCTTACGACTCCGTCGAAGTTGGTGTTCTATGGTAGCAAATCGCCTAGACAAGCGAGTTGTCTGACAGTTATGCAAGCCAAGAAACTTCTGACGCAAGGCTGTGTAGGATATCTAGCCTGCATAGTAGATACGAGTAAGGAAAGCCCGAAGGTGGAGGAAATATCGGTGGTTAAGGAGTTTGCGAACGTTTTTCAGAGCGAATTACAAGGACTTCCGCCAGATAGGGAGACAGAGTTCGTGATCGATTTAGCGCCGGGAACTGCTCCAATTTTAAAGGCTCCGTACCGAATGGCTCCAGTCGAGATGAAGGAACTGATGGTTCAACTACAGGAATTACTGGACAAGAAGTATATTCAACCAAGCGTTTCACCGTGGGGAGCGCCTATTTTATTCGTGAAGAAGAAGGATGGATCGATGCGTCTTTGCATTGATTATAGGGAGTTAAATAAAGTTACGATCAAGAATAGGTATCCTTTACCTAGGATCGATGACTTGTTTGATCAACTGAAGGGTGCGAAGTACTTCTCGAAAATTGATTTGAGAAGCGGGTATCATCAATGGAAGGTGAGGAAGGAAGATATACCTAAAACGGCTTTTAGGACTCGATATGGTCATTACGAGTTCTTGGTGATGTCATTTGGTCTCACGAATGCCCCAGCTGCATTTATGGACCTAATAAACAGGGTGTTCAAGCCATTTTTGGACAAGTTCGTGGTAGTGTTCATAGATGACATCCTGGTTTATTCCAAGACCAAGGAGGAATATGTTGAACATTTACAACTAACCTTAGAAGCACTGAGACGAGAGAAGCTTTATGCCAAATTCTTAAAGTGTGAATTTTGGTTGGAACGAGTACAATTTCTTGGCCACGTGATCTACAAGGATGGTACTTCGGTGGATCTGTCGAAGGTTGAAGCTGTTATAAGTTGGGAACAGCCGAAGACACCGTCTGAAGTGAGGAGTTTCTTGGGATTGGCTGGTTATTACAGTAGATTTATCCAAGACTTTTCTAGAATCGCAACTCCTTTGACGAATTTGACTCATAAAATAGTTAAGTTTGTTTGGACGGAGAAGTGTGAGGAGAGTTTTCAAGAGCTGAAGAAGAGGCTGAGTACTGCGCCTGTATTGTCTTTACCGGATAGTTTGGGGAATTTCATAGTATATAGCGATGCCTCACATAAAGGATTTGGCTGTGTATTGATGCAGAGAGACAAAGTCATTGCTTATGCGTCACGTCAGCTGAAGGATTACGAGAAGGGGTATCCGACCCATGATCTAGAATTGGCGACAGTAGTGTTTGCCCTAAAGATTTGGAGGCACTACTTATATGGAGAGAAGTGCGAAATATACACAGATCACAAGAGTCTGAAGTATATATTTACCCAGAAGGATTTGAACATGCTCCAAAGAAGATGGTTGGAACTGATTAAAGACTACGATTGCGAGATACTTTACCATCCGGGTAAAGCTAATGTTGTTGCCGACGCATTGAGCAGAAAAGGTCAGGAAAAGCTAAACGTATTAACTGATCAGGATCGGTTAATAGAACAGATGGCTAGATTGGAGTTGGAAGTGAAGTTTTCGAAAGAATCGGATGAGATGTTGTTTCAAGTAACCACTAGTTCTACTCTAGTAGACAAAGTGAAAGAAGCACAACTTCATGATGAAGAATGTGAAAAGATTCGGAAGAGGTTAACTGATGGCGAAGAGTTCAAGTTCAAGATTGATAATGAAGGTCTGTTATGATTTGAAGGTAGAATCTGGATACCGCCAGTACCTGAAGTCAAAGAGGAGATTTTAAGAGAAACTCATAGTTCTAGATATTCTATTCACCCTGGGAGTACGAAGATGTACTAGGATCTCAGGCATCATTTCTGGTGGCCGAATATGAAGAGGGACGTGGCTGAATGCGTTGCGAAATGCTTAACGTGTCAGAAAGTCAAAGCGGAACACCAAAGACCTAGCGGGTTGCTACAACCGTTAGAGATCCCAGAGTGGAAGTGGGAACACATCACGATGGATTTTATGGTAGGACTTCCAATGACTCAGAAGGGATTTGATGCGATATGGGTTATAGTGGATCGACTGACGAAGTCAGTCCACTTTCTGCCGATCAGGGTCAAGTACAACCTGGATAAACTAGCGAAGCTCTACGTGAAGGAAATTATTTCTCGACATGGTGTTCTGGTGTCGATTGTGTCCGACAGAGATCCACGTTTCACGTCTAATTTCTGGAAGCGATTGCAAGAATGTATGGGCACGCAGTTGCGAATGAGTACAGCATACCATCCTCAAACTGATGGACAAAGCGAGAGAACGATTCAGATGCTTGAGGATATGCTGAGAGCTTGTGTGATGGACTTCAAAGGAAGCTGGGAAGATCATCTACCGTTGGTGGAGTTCACCTACAATAATAGTTATCATGCGAGTATAGGCATGCCACCTTACGAAGCATTATACGGCAGAAGATGCAGAACTCCTTTGTGCTGGTATGAAGTCGATGAACGTCAATTGTTGGGACCAGAATTGGTACAACAAACCGCTAAAATTGTGAAGCTGGTCAGAACGAGATTAGTTGCTGCTCAAGACAAACAGAAGAAGTATGCCGATTTACATTGACAGAACCGAGAATTCTTTCCAGGAAGTTTCGTGTTCCTGAAAGTATCTCCCTGGAAAGGGAAGATTCGATTCGGTAGGAAGGGGAAGCTGAGTCCCCGATTTATTGGACCTTTTGAGGTATTACGAAAGGTGGGCGAGGTAGCTTACGAGATTGCATTACCTCCGGAGCTCGAGAATATACATAATGTCTTTCATATTTCTGTGTTAAAACCTTACAAGCACGATTATAAACATGTCATAGAATATGAACCTTTGCTATTTGATAAAGACTTATCATATGAAGAAGTGCATGTTCAAATAGTTGATAGAAAGGAACAAGTACTTAGGAATAAAGTGATACCTTCTGTTAAGGTAATCTGGAGGAACCACAGTGCTGAAGAAGCTACGTGGGAACTCGAAGATGTTATGATTAAATCTTATCCGCATTTATTTGCTTAGTTATGTGTAACTCCTTATATACCGATTCTGGGGACAGAATTCTTTTAAGAAGGGAAGAATGTAATAGACGAGAAATTTTTATGTGTGATTCTGGGGACAGAATCCTTTTAAGGAGGGAAAATTATAACGATTGAGATTTTATATTTAATTTTAAATATTTATTGAATTAAATAAATATTTTATGTGATTTATTTATTGAGTTAAATAAATATTTTATGTGAATTATTTATTGAGTGAAATAAATAATTATTTGATTTATTGAAATGATTTAATTAAGTGTTACATATTAATTTAATGAATGTTATTTAATTGATGTGTATATATTAATTTTATATTATAGTTCTAATTTAATTGAGAGAATTAAATTAGATGAATTATGTGATGAAGTGTTACATTAATTATAATTAGCGAGTAATTATAATTATGTGGCAATTTTATGTGATTAATTGATGTTAGATTTTAATTAATTAAATTAGTTGATTAATATTTATTTAATTAAAATGTGACATTAAAGTATGTGTTAAATGATTTGTTAAAATAAAGAAAAGGTTTTAAATTGTTTTGCCAAACAAGGCCCTTGTATTTGTTTTAAACCTATTTCTACCAAACAGGGCCCTAACTATCAAAAAATTGTTTTTAAATAAACTGTTACCAAACAATACCTTGGCATTAATAATCTGTTTTTGAAAATAACCTTGTTTTGTCAAACAAGGCATTGTGATTTTTGAATTTTTGTAACTTACATAATAAATGTATTTATTATATATATTAAGTAATTAGCAGTTACATATATATCATTAGTATACGTTTATTATATCAGTTATAATATATCTAAACTACGTTAGTTTTTCCTAAGTCTAAACTAAGAACTAAGAAGAAAAGAGAGCAGAGAAAAGGAAGAGCAGAGAAGAGAAAAGAGGAAGAAGAATTGCTAGAATTGAACTCACATCGCTTTCTCTTTCAATCTATTAACAAAAGGTATTATCTATAATCTCTAATTATTATAGAACTCAATTCATATATTACATGTATTTTATTCTCTGTCAAAAGTTGAGTTTTCATGAAGTTGTATAATTATGACTATGTATATATGATGTTCATATGTTTTCATATGTAATTGTGTGCCATGGAAAGATTTTCAAAATACAATTGTTGTAAAAACCAGTTTTAAAGTTATGATCCTTATATTTTCATTCTCTGTAAAATATATTTTGGAAGTTGTATAGCATGATGGATATATATATATATATATATATATATAATTGTGTTCATATCATGTCTATATGAGATGGTATGCTTAATTAGTTGTTTAATTCATGAACATATATATGATATAATGGAGAATTTATGTTTTTTAAAAGTCGCAGTGAAGTATCTGGGAAAAATAAAGTTTCTCATAGAAATCAAAATATATGTTGATTGTTGATTTTTGTATAAATTAATTATGGAATATGTTATTATGTTTAGAAATTAGTTGATTGGGATTGGAATTGTGAGAATTGGTTTTAAAATAAATTCGCAGTGTTCAATTTCATCTAGAACACTGACATTGGTATTTTCTTTAAATTTTTGTAAAAATTAAGCGTTGTAATCTTGCTAATTGATGTATTAGTGTGTTCAAAACATGTTAGAAGCTTTGCACTTTATTTCTGTAAAGTTTTATATGAAAATTGCTGGTTGAATTGAGAACTCATTGTAGAGAATTAAGCCAATTTGGCTTTTCTCTGCACTGTTCGCGAAGCTGCTCTGTTTCTGTCCGCTGCCGGCGCAGCTGCGCAGGCAGTAAGGGTAGAAGCGGCGCAGCTGCGCCGCTGGGTTTTCGCAGGTTTGGCCCCTGCGCAGCTGCGCCGGTGTCAAGGCTAAAGGTGGCGCAGCTGCGCCGTGTCCCGGGTAGTGACAGTGACTTTAGTTTTTTTGCAGTGTTAATTCTAAGCTTAGTTTAATTATACTATGACAATGAGCATGTATCTAGCGGCTATAACATGTGTTATAATTTGAGAAAAATGAAGTTTTGAAAAACTAATATGATATTTAAATTATAAACTATAATTGTTTAATTGTACAATAAGTTACTTAATTATAATTTTATTAATTATAATTAAGAGTAAATGTTTAATTTAAATTATAATTTTTGTGAAATTATAATGTATAGAAGTTGATTTATTTTAATCAATTAGATGTTAATTTAAATTATAATTTATGTAATTATAATTTAATAAATGCATGTTTAATTATGGATTATAAATTGATAATTTCATGATTAATTATAATTTGTGTAATTAAATGCATGATGTGGTTTAATTGATTATATTTATTTATACTTTTAATGGTAATTATAATTTAAGTAATTCTAATTTGATTAAGTGTTTGAATTATAATTGTTTAATTATAATTTAGTTAAATACATAATTGATTTAATTAACTATGTGATAGTTGATTATTATTACTAGAGTGAGTTAACCATGAGGGTTAACCACTTATGTGAATTAGTTACGTGTTAACTAATTTAGGTTATTGTGATTGAATATATATGTGTAGGAAGTATTAAAGTACGTGAATTGTGTTAAGTAGCTTGCGCTTGAGGCAAGTCTTCTAAACCCTAAACTCGTTAATTTTATGCAAATTTTCAAAACCCTAATCTTGTATTGATTTTATATGATCTCTTGAATTCATATATTCATTGTTGAGAATGTCCTTTCCATTTCAGTATTGGACAATTGTTTATTTAATTGAAATGGTCTTAACTTATTGTTCAAGTAAGATCCAATTATTATTTTAAATGCTTTAGGTTTACTTCTAAAGCATATGTTAATTCATAATTCTTTTCTTTTGAATTATTGGAAGTCGATTCAACTAATCCTTAGTTGATGAACGTGAATTCTAAATTACCCTTGTAAGCTTATCCAAACCAAACTTTCTTTGGTGCGGACTTGAATTCAAATTACTGAGTTGAACAACCCTATTTACTAGGGGAGGTTACTACGCATAGCGTTAAGATGTTTGTGCACAATACATGGTACAAAGGGCTAATCCCCCTAAGTACGAGTTAAGTTCCATAGTCTTATTGACTGTTAAAGGTTTAAATAGAAATATTTATAACCTAGGACAAGAGTTCAATGGTCTTATGACCCTCAGATAAATTCTATATTCGAATTTTAATGTTGATAGAGAATTATTATTCAATTCTTTATTATTGAAGCAAGCTAAGTTGTTTAGATTCTTTTAAATATATTCTTTCATGTCTATGTTATTGTTAAACTCCAGTGAGCTGTGGTTTGGTCACTCTTGCATTAAATAACAATTTCAGTTAAGGTTGATAACGCTGATGCTCCGTCTACAAGTAAGGGCAATGGAAAGCAAAGCAAGTGAAGACTTGTTTTTATTATATTGAGAATGATTGTAATAAGACTTGAATGTTATGTTTTTGTTTTCGCACTTTATTATATTCATGTTAGGGTTAGAGTAAACCGAGATTATCTTGAAAAGGTTGTAACCCTTGTTTTAAGGGAGATTTATCTATTTTAATTTAAGTTGTAGTTTATTTTACATTATTCGTTGGGTAGATGTATGTTATATTAAAAAGTGAACACCAAATCATGTGAAAACGAAGTACCCGAATTTAAGGGTGTCACAAATATAATATCAAATAACTATATGTACGACACATGTACATATAATATATATAAAAAATAGATAATAAGTTTATTTTCTATTATAATAAATTATTTCCATCAATTTATTTATATATAGCAAATATGTTTTAATATATTTACCATATTAATTAATCATACCTATTACCTCATACAAAAACATATAAGGTAATATTATTATTCAAAAATAACATTTCCTCCTTTATTAAAATAATTCAATCTTAGAACTTATTTTAATATCCTTTATTAGAAATATATAATAATTATTTCTCTTTCTTTTCTATAAATTGTCCCCAAAAAAATTTCTTCAAATATTACATATTCATTTAAAGATATAATGATTTCCATCTCCCTTTAATAACGTATATATATTTATTAACGTTATTTGTACATTAGACTTTCTCACATATTACCATTCTAAGTAATATATATAAAAGTATCAACTATAATTACATATTCAACACACTTATTAATTCACTCATTTACTTAAGTAAATTAAACACTGCACCATATTATTAAGGTTCAATATTAACATTATATTATTCCATAATATAACTCCCAACTTAAATTAACTAATATTTATTCTTATTAGTTAATTCCTTAACTAACTCATGCTTTACTATCCAAACCTATTCACGGATAGCTTAAGTGCTATTAATAACCTATATTATAAACATACTAGTTATTAATACACATACACAAGAATATGATGATTATACATTAAGGATATTTAATGTCACCAACTTACTATAATAAAATAATTCTATAAATTATTTAATATCGATAGGAATTTATCCACTTCCTTTATCTCAACTGAATTGTCTCTACGCTAAGTAACAAATATATATTAATAATATATTTATAAATCACAAAAACACATATTACATAGTCCATATTATCCTATGTAATATAATACCACATACCTCATATCACATATATATTTTTATTCGAACCCATCTCACGGTTAAAGAATTTTATTTATTAATTCCTTATTTAATAATTTCTAAAAATTCGGGTTCTTACATGCAGTCTAGAATTCATCGAAGCATAGTTGGTAACTAGATACAGCATTGGAAGCTTCCATTGATTTGTTGATTATCCTGTGACGAGCAAAATTAGCTGAGCGTTTTGAGACTAAGGGTTTCTTTTGAGAGTGAGAGAGAAATGAGCTTTTGAAATTCAAAGGTGAATTGACAAAAGATATTTTAAAGTATTTGTAACTTCCCTCCTCACGATCTGCAGAGTGGGGCACGTGTCAAGTTCTACAGAGCTCCACGATTTTAAGTCGTATAAAAAGTAATGATTTGCCCCTAGCTGCCCCTGAGCTAGTGTATCCTTCAAGATGACTACGATTGTTGAGGCTACTCCATGATTGTTGAATTTATTTCTGAACCTGCTCCACGACTGTTGTCTCTACTAGTCCTTGTGATGCATTCTGAATCAGCATCCCTTCTGGGTTAAGGTTTCTATGGAAGGGCCAACCTCTTAGTCTAAAACTAAGGGTCAGGTTTGTCCCTGAGGCGCTTATCAGAAGGGCTGCTTAGACTTGGTAGTAATGTTGTCATCACAGTGGGCTTCTCTGCTATGTCGAGACTACTCCATGATCTTGGTTTTTTTTAGTTATTTCCATAATTTTGACATAACATTTTTATCTGCATGGTTAGCACCAACTAGAGCATAGAATTTATGGTTGTAGATTTAGCATCCCTAACTCACTTATTAATTTATTAAATCTGGATTCATCTAAAAGTTTTGTAAAGACATCAGTAAGTTGATTTTCAGTAAGGATATACTGTAAAGATATAGTTCCATTTTAAACATGATCCCTAATAAAATGATATCTTATTTCTATATGCTTAGTCCTAGAATGCATGACAGGATTATGTGTTATTGCTATGGCACTTGTGTTATCACAATGAATAGGTATAGACTTAAAATCAAACCCATAGTCTACTAGCTGGTTCTTCATCCATAAGATTTGAGCACAGCAGCTGCCTGTAACAATGTATTCAGCTTCTGTTGTTGAAGTTGATAATGAATTTTTTTACTTGCTAAACCAGGACACAAGTCTGTTTCCTAGCAGTTGACAAGTGTCACTGGTACTTTTTCTATCAATTTTGCATCCTGTAAAATCAGTATCTGAATATCCTATCAGTTCAAAGGAGGACTCCTTGGGATACCAAATCCCAAGTGAGGTGTGCCTTTGAGATACCTGAAAATACTTTTTATAACAGTTAAGTGTGGTTCCTTAAGATTAGCTTGAAATCTAGCATATATGCATGTTGCAAACATTATATCTGGTCTACTGGCAGTTAAGTACAGAAGAGAGCCTATCATACCTCTGTATTGAGTAATGTCAATACATTTACCTTTCTCATCTTTGTGAAGCTTAGTTGTTGGAGCAATTGGTGTTTTCATGGGAGAGGCTGATTCTATTCCATACTTCTTAAGTAAGTCTTTGATGTACTTGGCTAGGTTAATGAAGATACCTTCATCAGTCTACTTCACTTGCAGTCCAAGAAAGAAATTCATCTCACCCATCATACTCATTTCGAACTTGCTCTGCATAAGCTTGGCGAATCTCTTGCATATATTTTCATCAGTAGAACCAAAGATAATATCATCTATATATATTTAAACTAGTAAAACTTTATCTTTGTGCTTCCTAAGGAATAATGTGGTATCTACTCTACCTCTAGTGAATCCTTTTTCAATAAGAAAGTTTTTTAGTGCTTTATACCATGCTCTAAATGCTTGTTTAAGTCCATATAAGGCTTTGTCTAATCTATAGATATAATTAGAGAGAGTTGGATTGATGAAACCTAGAGGTTGCTCCACATATACTTCTTCTTGAAGTTCACCATTCGAAAATGCATTCTTGACATCCATTTGGAAGACTTTGAACTTCATTTGGGCAGCAAAGGAAAGGAATATCCAGATAGTTTTTAGTCTGGAAACGGGTGCGAAGGTCTCGTCGTAGTCGATGCCTACTTTTTAGGAATAACCTTTGGCCACTAGTCTTGCCTTATTCCTTGTGATCACCCCATCTTCATCCATTTTATTTCTGAAGACCCATTTGGTGCCAATAACTGGGTGATTCCTTGGTCTAGGAATAATCTCTAGACTTTGCTTCTTTCAAACTGATTCAGCTCCTCTTGCATGGCTTCTATCCAACTCGAATCTTCCATGTCATCTTTTATCTTCTCGGGTTCCATTTGGGACAGAAGGCTCAGATAGAAACATTCATTCTGGATGGCAGATCACGTCTAGATTCTTGAATTTGGATCTCCAATAATCAGGTTTTGAGTGTGATCTCTTGCCCATCTGTTCCCTGTTGGAACATCTGTTCTAGTGCCTTTTTGTCTGAATTCTTCACGATCTACTTCTGTCTCTTGTTGCAGTGATTCGTCGTCTGGTGTAGCTCTATCCACGATCTCTTCTTCAGGCTTGACGATTCAATCTTCTGGGGCTGCGATCGTGGTGTTGGGATCGACCACCTCATTCATAGTGTCTGGATCATCGATCGCAGTGCCTTGTGGTACAGACTTGTCTGAGTCTATTTCATCAAAGATGATGTGAATCGAGACTTCAACACTTAGCGTCTTCTTGTTGAACATCTTATAGGCCTTGTTGTCTGTGGCATATCCAAGAAAGATTCCTTCATCTGACTTGGGTTGGAACTTAGTCAGATATTATTTTCTATTATTGAGAATGTAGCACGCACAGTTGAACACATGGAAGTAACTGACGTTGGGCTTTCTACCTCTCCACAGCTCGTAGGGAGTCTTCTTTAATATAGAGTGAACAAGAGACCTATTTTGATTGTAGCAAGTAGTGTTGATAGCTTCTGCCTAGAAATATTAAGGCAGATGAGCTGCTGCTAGTAGAGTCCTTCCTGCCTCGATCATTGTTCTATTTTTTCTTTAAGCTACTCCATTTTGCTGTGGAGTTCGTGGTGCTGAGAAGTTGTGACTGATGCCGTTGTCTGCACAGAACTGATCCATCTCAGAGAAGTCGAACTCTCTTCCATGATCACTCCTTATGGCCTTGATCTTCTCTCCTTTTTCTTTCATTACCAGCTTGAACATCTTGATAAGTTGGGAGCTTGTTTCATCTTTAGAATTTAGAAAGAACACCCATATGAATCTGGTGTAGTCATCCACTACGACCAGTGAGTATCTCTTCCCTCCAAGGCTTACAGTCAGAATTGGCCCGAAAAGATCCATGTGATGTAATTGTAGGTGCTTATCAATTGAGTTGACTACTTTGCCTTTGAATGAGCTCCTTGTTTGCTTTCCAAGCTGACAGGCATTGCATGGCCTTTCTTTGACGAAGTTGAGCTTGGGTAAGCCTGCTACTAGATCTTTGGAGGCTAGTTTTGACATACTCTTGAAGTTGAGATGAGACAACCTTCTATGCTATAGCCAGCTCATTTCTTCAGAGGCTTTAGGAAGAAAGCAAATTGTCTCATCAGATCTCAGTTGAGTAAGATTAACAGTGTAGACGTTCCCTTCTCTTGTTTCAGTCAGCTTTATAGAAGAGGTCTTCAGATCTCTGACTTGACACTGATTGTTGAGGAAGTTGACTTGATCACCCTTTTCGCAAAGTTGCCTGATGCTCAAAAGATTATGCTTTAGTCCTTCCACATATGCTACTTTGCTGAAGAACACTTCACCATTCCCAGCTGAGCCATATCCTTTTGTCTTGCCAGAGCCGTTGTCTCCAAAGATGACTGTTGGTCCCTCTTTCTCAGTGAAGTTAGACAGGAGGGCTTTGTTCTCGGTCATGTGCCTTGAGCATCCACTGTCCAGATACCATATTGTGATCGTGGAGCTCGGTTCCTTCAGTAAGGTTAAGCTTTCATTTTGGTACCCAGACTTGCATGGGTCCGAACTTGTTAGTTCCCTTGGGGACCCAAATCTGCTTGACTGTAGGTCTATTATGAATAGGGTTATAATAGCATACTGCAGCCTTATGACCATATCTATCAAATACAAAGCATCTAGCATGATGCATGCTTGTGTGTGTGTGTGGATTCTTTCTCTAGTGGGACTTGTGTGAATACTTGGTGGCCTTTTACTTATACTGATTCTTCTTTTTCCATGCAGCCTTGTGATTCAGAGCTTGTGATGAGTGAATCTCAACTCTACGATTCCTTCCTGGTTGGTTTGTGGAGCCGATTTTACTTTACTCCACAAGACTGAGTTACTCTTCACCTTTATGAATCCCAGGCCAGCATGGGATCCGTGATGTCTTGGGATATGACTTGGATTAGAAGAGCAAGGATGCATTGGTTCTTCCTTTTTTTGTGGATTTCACAAATGTAATGCCTCTATTAAAATTTGAAGCACTAATAATGTTAGTTTCCTTGAGTTTTTGCACACATGGTTCTGAGGTAGATTCCCCAAAACCTAAACCTGTTCTGTCAGATGCCTTTCTCTGACTAGAGATCAGAGAGTCCATGGATGAAGAAGACCTATTCCACATTAAGATTGTCTATACTAACTCCTCAATCTTAGAGGTTAGTTTTAACTCTCTTTGTGTGGTGAGTTCATTGGTCTGTCTTAAGAGTTTATTTTCAGCATCAAGTTTAGACAGATAGGTAGTACTGAGTAGAGCTTTCTCCAGTTCTACTTGAACTTTCATCTTATGAATTATAAATGTATTCCATATATGCATCAATATTATTTAATGGGCAAAAGTTTTGCTAATATTTAGTTTTAGAACAAAATAAACTCTTTTATTCTAATCAAAAACCAAAATCACATTAAAATCCTTTAATTTTTAGCAATCTGAAATCATATGTCAGATAAAATAAACTTCTTTATTTTAAACTTTTATCAATTAAATAAACCATTTATTTCAATTGAATGAAAAAAATAATGATTCTATCCAGGGGCGGCCGCAGCTGCGACCAGAAAGAACTAGGGTGCGGCGTAGCTGCGCTGCTCAACCGAAAAACCTGAAATTACACAACGGCGCAGCTGCGCTCCAGAATAAACTGGAGGCGGCGCATGTAACGACCCCAAAATTCAGATAATAATATTCTCCTTCTCGATCGTTAATAATATAACTTTAATCTCTCATTACATCATTATTCGATATTAAAAATCACTAAAAATGCGGAATATTTAAAACTTTTATAAACTTTCTTTCTATATTGCCCTGAATCGCAACCTTTACATTACATCTCTTTGATTCAAATCTATATCATGATTCATTACAACAAAATGACTATACAAAGTCTTACATAATAAAACAATATCCATCTATATTGGATAACTCTACTTATAACTCAGCGACATATTTCATTCAAAACATTAACTACAATTTGAAATTGAACATAACTAATATTCTTGAACATTGATCTCTATAAATCACTTAACATGTATCATTACCTTGCGTCCTTAACCTGCAAAAATGGTTATTTGCAAGAGTGAGCTCGACAACTCAGCAAGTTCTAACAGTTTTCATGCATCACGTATCACATAATAAACATGCTCAACATAAATCTCATAATAATTAAAGTAACATGGCATACATGCTTTAATTCACATAACAAATATAAAGATTGAGTTCCATACTCAATCAACATTATTTAACCAAACAGTGTAGTCATAAATTGACTTTGACATTTCATGATTACAACATGTATAACATATCATGATCGCTTGCAATTTAAAACAGTTCATCAAATTCACGTAGACAAGTAGAAACCGAAAGACTTGCCTGGTTCGTGGATTACCAATTATCGAAAAACTGCTTAATATAATCTGCTTCATGATCCTATATAACGTATCACCATATACATCAATTATTAGTCACTTAGCAACGCTTATCAAACATCTAAGTAAATTTTAATTTACACTTTCTAATTTACACTTCGTAACTCTCTTCCATTCACTCGTTTGACACTCGCTGTCAAACCATATGTATAATTATTACATATCTAATCTTCATTGTTAGTTAACCAATTAAGATTAACTCATTCTTCATTAACTAATAAGTTAATAATTAATCACCACGTAATTTAATCACCTCACATAATCATATTACATTTCACATAATTAACCAATTATAATTACATCTTACGTCAATCAAATTACATTTCAAGTTAAACATAATTATATTTTTACTAACATTCATGTTTTATAACTTATAACAACATCTAATATCGTCGACAGCACTATACTTGTGTATGCGCATGACCGACGCCCTCCGATTGCCTCAGAATACGCATCAGTCCCAAAAATGCCATTTTGACCCTAGATAACGACCTCAAATCAAAAAGTCAAAAACAAAAAAGTTGTAGGTCTACTCGTACTCGTTCCGAATCATCTTGAATCACCTCAATCGGAGTTCGTATGAAAACGTTATGGCCATTTTAGTAACAGAGGTCAAAACAGTTTTGCATTACGACAACTAAACTACCCCGGGCAGCAAGTATACCTGCTGAGGCGGGTCCCCCAAGGCATAAACACCCGTTGGGGCGGGTCCAGGGGCTGGTGGAGGTGCTGGGTCGCGAACTGGTGGAGAAATAAGCTAATTTAGCTTATTTCGTCACACCGAATTCGAGTTTTCCCAACATGATAAACATGAAACATGTGACAAATAATATTTTAAGCTTATTAACATGCTCATAACATAAAAAATTCATATAAACACATAATCACAACCAAGATTTCATGGAATTCGAAGAAAAACACAACTTTAAGCGGTCTTGACGGAAATTGCTACTACGAACTCATTTTTCAATCAATTCAAGTGATTCCAACTGTAATCACTTCTATTCTTAACATACGAACATAATACTTAATCAATTTTAACAATAAATCATAATCAACATCAATTTTGATAGTTTCAAAAGTTATTTTTCAGAAATTACTTCACCGAGAATCACTATGAACACACTTCCTATTGTTTATCAAAAATTCATGGATTGAATTGCTAGAACAACCATATAACTCATATATAATCATGTTATATCACATATTACACATAATTCATGCTCACATCAAGGATTTAAAGAATTTTCAACATAATTCCATAATCTAACACTATGAACATGAATTTCATGGTGTTCATCATATACTTGTGAATTGAAATTCTTAAACAACTATGAAACTCTCATGGAAATATATATATATATATATATATACATACATATCCTATTCTCATAACAAAATTATGAAGTTTCACAAAGAGACTTCCACATAGAATTCTAAAACCATGAAAACATAGAAGAATATGCTTTGAAAACATGTTTTTACAACAATTGATTTTGAAAACCCTTTCATGGCATACAATTACATATGAAAACATATGAACACCATATATACATATAATTTTATGATTGTAAAAACCTAATTTGATAAAGAAGAAAACACAACACATATGAATTAATTCTAAGGTTAAAATTATAACCTTACTAGTTTTGACTTAAGAGAGATGAGATGATGAAGATGATGATCCTCTCTTGCCTTCTCAAGCTTTTCTTCCTCTTCTCTCTTCTTCTTCTCTAACAATTCTCTCTAACCCTCTTCTTCTTCTTTCTTTGTTTTGTTTAGACTTAGGCTTTTAGAAAACTAACGTATCTTTTAACTTAGCATATATTATACAATATACAATATACAATATACATATATAATATATATATAACTTATATTATTAATATAGCTAATAAATAATATACTAATTGCTATACTAACTACCACTTATTACATAGGTTACAAAATTTGAAAAGCCCAAGGCCATGTTTGGCAAAACCACATTATTTTTAAAAACCAACTTCTTGAGCTTAAGGCATTGTTTGGAAGAAATAAGATTAAACAAGTACAAAGGCCTTGTTTGGTAAAACTCATCATTTTAAAAATAGGTTTTAATAGTTAAGGCCCCGTTTGGCAAAACGAATTTAAAAACGGTGCTAGGGCCTTGTTTGGGAAAATAGTTTTGAAAACTCTTTTAATAAATCATTTTAACACATACTTTTTAATGTTATCCTTTAACTAATTAAAACTCAACATTAATTTAATTAATTAAAAGTTTAACATCAATTAATCACATAAAATTATCACATAATTATAATTACTCACTAATTATAATTTCATGTTACTCTCACCACATAACTCATCTAATTTAATTATCCCAATTAAATTAGAACTATAACATAAAATCATTATGTCAATTAAATTAAATACCAAATATTCATTTAATTAACATATAACACTTAATTAAATTACTCCATAATAATCACATAATTATTTATTTAACTCAATAAATAATTCAATTAATATATTTATTTAATTCAATAAATATATAAATTCTCTTCACACCAAATCACATATTTTACAATATATAACACATACACACATACTCGTACATAAACATCTTAAAATAAGAATTTTATTTATTAAATTCTCATTTATTAATTCTTAAAAATTCGGGATGTCACAGCGCAGCTGTGCCATGTCGCAGAACCAGAAACTTTTTATGTTGCCAAAAATCTTATCCAATCGCATATGATACATACATGGAATCAACAAAATCGATAATTAGCATATAGGTAGGCTCTGATACCACTGTTAGGTTTGTATATAGCACGAATACATCATCAAATTACGTAAACATAGCGAAAGCGCGACAAAAGGGAGTTTTTAAAAATTTAATACAAACCATCAACATGATTATTCTATATGCTTAGTTATCAATTCATACATGAAAGAGGAGAAGATGATATTCATACCCTTGTAGTTCGAGCTTTCTCATATACGAGTTCTACTCCAATTGCTTTCACGTTCAACTTGAATCCACGAGATTGATTCATTCCTTTGATCAATGTAAGCCACCAAAGTGTTTGGCCTCTAGAGGTGATCTACCAAAGGAAGAAAAATTATTTAAAAAGATGGGCGTTTGGCTAAATCCTAATTCTATCTATATAGAATATGTGTACTCTCCCAACTCATGGAATAAAGTGTGTAACCATGTTTCATAATAAGACTTTCTTATTTATAGATGTAGGTAACCCTCCTAAATCATTTAGGAATAGAGTTTCATATTAATTAATTAAACCCTTTTAATTAATTAGGCTTCCCAATCCTATTGGGAATAATTAAAATATTTTAATTAATTAGTCTCCTAATCTTATTAGGATATATATATGAGAGAGTATCTTATTAAGTAATTCTCAAACTCCTTTACGAACTAAATAATAATAATAATAATAATAATAAGATTCCTATTATTAATTTATATTTAATATTTACAAAATATTAAATATTAAATATTATGTTATTTAATTTATTCTATCATCATAGATTAAATTAAATATATACTTAACTTATTATTACGATTACGACTACTGGGTTGTCATTTATCGAATCACATAGGACATTCTTTTCTTTTACTAGAAGCGGTAGATTCTTTATTGATCAGTCATTATCTCCATGTATAAATTATTATACACAAGCATACCTTTTGATATACCCTTAGGGTCTTAAGGGATATGTCAAAGTATAACTCATCATACACAAGATACTATGATGATCTCAAGTCGAAGGATTATTTTTACTACTATCACGTAAGGAATTCCTATTGATAGGCAAGTAAAACTCCAGTAGGTATTCCTTAGCGAGTCATGCTCAGTGTACTTATTCTCCAAGAAGCACCTACATACTTGCTTTAGTGTCTCCACGCAAATGATTATGAGATCGATCATCCTTATCTAACGAGCAAGCAACGTATGTACCAATCTATCCGGATTCACTAATCCCCTTTTTAGTAATTCAACGATTGGAAAATTTTTAGTTTTAAGCTATCTAAGAATTTAGATACCATTAGCATGATCATCATCATGATTCTAAAAGCATTGTTTAAACCTATGGGTTTATCACATATTATAAAACAACATCATGTAGATAAATTAAATGTCTTTAATTAAATAGCACTTTTATTAATAAATGATTGAGATTGTTATAAAGTATATGCTTTATCATCAAACATGATTGGCTTGTGTGCATACTACTTTCAATCTCCCACTTACACTAAAGCCAATCGTCATTGTATCTCATACCCATCTTCTTTAAGTGACGATCAAACTGATGTTGTGTTCAAGCTTTAGTAAATGGATCTGTAATGTTATTTTCAGAGTCCACATGCTCCAGGGTGACATCTCCTATTTCAATGATCTCTCTAATCAAATGAAACTACCGCAACACATATTTGGATTTCTGAGGAGACCTAGATTCCTTAGCATGTGCAACAGCTCCGGTGTTATCACATAATAAAGGTACTACTCCTCTAATGCTAGGAACTAAACCAATTTTAGTTATGAACTTCTTCATCCAAACAGCTTCTTTTGCAGCTTCACTTGCAATTATGTACTCTGCCTCTGTCACTAATCAACAACTGTTTGCTGCTTGGAATTATTCCAACTCACTACACCACCGTTTAAGATAAATACATAACCCAAAATGGATTTACTGTCATCTTGGTCTGTTTGAAAACTTGAGTATGTATAGCCCTCTAGTTTCAACTCAGACCCACCGTAGACAAGAAATATATCTATAGTTCTTCTTAAGTACTTTAGGATATTTTTCACTGCCTTCCAGTGCTTTTCTCCAGGATTCAACTTATATCTACTCGTTACAATAATTGTATAAGCGACATCCGATGTAGTATATATCATACCGTATATGATAGATCCTATTGATGAAGCATAAGGAATCTTACTAATACGGTCTCTCTCCTCAGGTGTCTTTGGGGCTTGTTTCTTGGAGAGATGTATTTCGTGGCTCATCAGCTTGAGACCTCTCTTGGAATCTTCTATGCTAAACCACTTTAGCATCATGTCAATGTATGTTCCTTCGGACAAGCCAAGCAACCTTTTAGATCTGTAACGCTCCCAAAATTGAGACACTTAATCCAATATTAGGATCTATATTAATCTCGACCTTGTGCGTTATATACTATCTAAGTTCAGCCTTACATTATAATTAGATGCAATATCAGCTGAAAAATGCAGATAAATTTTTTCTACATGTCTTTCTTGCGTTCCCTGAATCGCAACCTTTTATAATCCCCTATATTAGCAAAGTAAATGAACTATGAAAGTTCAAGTATCAATGCGTAACATCTTTATATATTGATGTTAAACCTGTATAATTCTACATACAAACTGTAACGACCCCAAAATTGGTACAATAAAACTCTCGACATCGGTCGTTAACAATACATCAAACTTCTAACTTTACATCATTAATCGATATTAAACTTAATAAAATACGGAATAATTAAAACTTTTATATTTTTCTTTCTTCATTACCTTGAATCTCAACCTTTATCATTTACATATTTTTGAATCAAATCTACTTTTATGACTCGCTTCATCAGAGGTATAAACAAAATTTTACATTACAAATAAATATCCATTATACATCGGACATCTCAACTTTATAATTCAACCATTATGATACATCCAAAGCATCAAATACAATACTCATCTTGAATAAATAATTTTCTTGAATTGCTATTGATCTCTAACATTCAACTAGCACGTATCATTATCTTGAATCCTTGACCTGCAAAAATGGTTATTTTGCAAGAATGAGCTCGACAGGTCAGCAAATCTAACAGTTTTCATGCATCACATAGCACACAATATCATTCTCAATTCATACATCATAATCGTTTAACTAGACATCATACATGCTGTATTTCATATCTCAATTAAAGATTGAGTCCCATAACCCAATCAGTTTAGTCATAAATTAACTTTCATAGTGTAAAGTGTAATACCCGAGAATTTCTGAATATTATTAAATGAATATATTAATGGAAATAAATATTTATTTGAATATAAATATATATGTGTTGCGAGATAAGCTCATTCAAATGAATTCAAATTGAATATATAATAATTAAGGAAGAATGTGGAGTTTCTGTTAAACTCGTTGAAATGCCTTATGTGGTACGAGAATAGAAACAATAATGAGCTTAATTAAGCTTAAGTGATAAGCCTTGTGTGGCCTAATTAATTTTCTAATCTAGTTGGGTCATTAAATTAATAATGTATTGGACTTAGGATATATCTAAGCCCAACAACATTAATGTGATATGTTATAAGAATTAAGAGATGTGGCCCAAATCAATTTATGTACTAGATTAAATAATAGAGTCCATGTGCTTTAGTGTGCTTAGCCAAATTGATTTAATATGGTGTGATCCAATGTGTAATGTATAATGATAGGAATATGTATTATATACATGTAGATATATATGTATGTAGTTGTATAATAGAGGTTGTAAAATAAAGTGTGACATTGGAATGTGAATAAACTATATGATAAAAAGGAAATGAGCCATATGGGTGGACTTATGAGAATATATACTATATGTACATTATACAATATGGACTCAAACAATATTATATAAAGTGTAGCGTGACACTTTAGTGAAACTATGCAATATAGAAACTATATTGTATGAGTAATAAAATTGTATGAGTTATATACATGAACTTATGTGACCATGTGATAGGTATAATACTTTAATGAATACTATATGGTATATTAAACTATGTGAATAATTAATAGCAATAATTATTTTAATAAGTTACATAATTGGAATAATGAGGTTGGTAATAATGTAGTATGTCACTATTCAATTAACTCATAATTTAACATTATTAAAATGTACATGGATTATATATCAATGTGCATACATGTACCCCAATGTGCTACCTTGAAATATTGTTATGACATTTTATGTCCATGTATACCCTAAGTATATATTTAACCTAAGGTGTACATATATGTGTATTAAGCATAGTGTGTGGAATTGTGACACCCCCAAATCCGGTATCTTAATTTCTACAGGATTTGGTGTTCACTGTTCCAATATCATACAACTATCTACCCATAAATAATGAAATTCATTTATTAGATAAATAAATCATCATCTTACATCATCTGAAATAAAAGTACATCATAAATCCCAGGTTATACTTAACCTTAAATATCTGTTGCGGAAACGTAAATAAATAAGTCTTAAATCATCACACATAAATCTTAAACTTTAACATTATTCATGACAACACAAATCTTCATCACTTGTTAGCTTTTCCTTTGCCCTTGCTACTAGAAGGTACATCACTTCGTTCATTATTAGCTGCAATGTTATTATGCAAGAGTGAGCACGGATGCCCGCAAGTATAAAAATATGACAGAATAATAACATGCGAGTGAAAGAATTCTGAATAACAGAAAGCTCAACATTTGAATCAAGAATATTAACCAAGAGTCAAATTACTTCTCAACTTTTGAATCAAGAATATTAATCAAGAGTTACTTCTCAACTTTTGAATCAAGAATATTAATCGAGAGTAAAATTACTTCTGATGGTCATTAAGACCTTGAACCGAGTCTTAGGTTGTCAAGTATATTAACCTTTCCAACCTTTAACAGTCATAAGACTATAGACTTTACTTCTCGTACTTAGGGAGATCAGCCCTTTGTATTGATACTGTGCACATTATCTTAACGCTTAAAGCATCTTCATTAATCCCCTACATTAGGGTTGTTCATCTCAATTTGACATCAGAATCCGTACCAAATAAAGTTGGTTTGGATAATTCAATAAATGATATTCATATTGAATATTAACTTCTCAAGGTATACAATCGAATAAGTATTGTACACTTAAATGATACTTTTAAAAGAATCATGGCATCTCATGTGAAATTCTAAACTTGGATATTCAAGAGTAAGAATTTTCTCAACAATAGTAATTAAGCATAGCAATTGCTTAATTAAAAGAGTTTAGTTTAGGAAACTTGCCAAACAATATTAATAAGTTAGGGATAGAAAACTTGCCAAACAATAATAATAAGTTAGGGATAGAAACTTGCTTAAATATAAAGATTTGAGTTTAGGAAACTTGCCTCGTGCGCAAGCTACAATTATTACTCACTTCTTTAATTACTCTTACCTATCAATACATTCACAATATCAATTAATCACAAGTTCGATATGATTATTGATTTACAATAGTATTCTTCAAACTCATTATTAGGTTTTCAAATAATGGTTTACGTTGATTAATTAACTTGTTAATTAATCACGTAACTTAAGTTATTAACTTGTATTAATAACTCATTACATACATAACATGTCTTCATGTTAATTAGATTTAAAATAATGTCTTAATGTTTATAACACATTATTTAACCTTTATAAATAATAGTTTAAGTCACGTAATTAATTTATTAATTAATCACATAACATAAATTATTAAACTCATTTCAACATTTTATCATATTTATACAACATGTGTTCATGTTCATTAGACTCAAAACACATTTCACAAATTTTCAACACTTAGCAATTTTTTTTCAAAAATTCAGGCCTGGCGCGACCGCGCGCCGTTTAGCCTTGCACCCGGCGCGGCCGCGCGGCTGCGTTTTTCCAAAATTTCCAGTTCGCGAAGAACACTGAAATTCGGCCATTTTCTACAATTTTACCCTAATACACTGATTTATAGTATAACCCATGAAGTATAAACTTCACAAGAACATTATATATCACTTATAACATGTTCTTAATCATTTCAAGTCATATAATTACATAATTTAAAACCATCAATTTCACTGTTCTTCATAAATTTTATAAAATTTAATGAAAAATATAAAATCTAACATTACGGATTCGTTACTACATCGAATCCGTTCATTTTAATTCCATTCTCTTTGTTTAAACATATACACTTATAATCAAACGTCAATTTTAATCAAAACATATGATTACAACATGTATTTCACCCATATGGGTTATTAACCCATATTCAACACTCTGTATTTTTGAAAAATCCAACTCTTAACAAAATTTCTTGGTGTGATCAGTGTAAATCATACCTACATGATTCTACACATAATATCAACATATATGATTACATATATAAACATATCTTGGTTTAATTTTTCAAAATAATTATTAACAGAGAAAATTTGAACATATATTTAAATAAACTCTGTGATTTCCAAAAACTCAATTAAGGCCATCTTAAATAAAATTGATCCTTTTAAATCATGATTATATATTATAAAACACGTTATCATCACATACCCATATAGATAAAATTATATCGTAACCCAATTGGGAAACCCAATTTCACAGAAAACTTAAAAGTACGTATTTAAGAAATCTTAATTTTGAAAACTTAAAAGAAGAATTACCCTTTAGTAGTGAAGATAAATCAAAGTTAATAACACAATGATCTCTCAATTCTTCCTTTTTCAATTTCTCCCAATCTCTTCCTCTTTTTCTCTCTGAATTTTTTTCTGATATTTCTAAGTGTTTCTCTGATAATGGATTAGAAAAACAACGTATACGTATTATAAATATTACCGTTGTAGACTAACTCCTCCTAAGGCCTTGTTTGACTTGTTCCCTTATTCTTTTTCCATTTATTTTAATAAACTAATTTACTATATAGTTAATTGTCACCTTACTTATTGATTAATTAATTTTATTTAAATCAATTAAATAAAATAAGATAATTCACATTAAATCACATTGTCACATAATTAATATTTTTATTTATTAATTATGTTAATTTATTAATTCATTAATTAATTATTAAATTAACTAAAGTAACATATGCTTATTTAATTAATTCAATTAATCAAATAAACTCAATAAAATATATTCTTTGAACAATTAAATTACTCCATATTAATTTAATTAATGTCACACATATAATTAAATTAATCTACCACAAATTCATGAATTAATTATTTAATTCAATAATTAAATCATGAAAATATTTATTTATCTCCATAAATATTTAAATAACTTTACAAAATTCTCGTTCGTCACATCTTTCCCCCCTTAAAAGGATTCTGTCCTCAGAATCACGGTTCGATGTAATAATTTCGTCCCATTATAAATATTCAAACAACTTTGAACTATTAAATCACTACACATTAATTTAATTAATGTAACACATATAATTAAATTAATCTACCACAAATTCATGAATTAATTATTTAACTCAATAATTAAATCATTAAAAATATTTATTTATTTTAATAAATATTCAAATATCTTTACAAAATTCTCGTTCGTCACATCTTTCCCCCCTTAAAGGATTCTGTCCTCAGAATCACGTTCACCTATTCAAGAAAATAAGTGTGGATAATTATTCATCATATTCTCTTCGAGTTCCCACGTAGCTTCTTCAGCGTTGTGGTTCCTCCAAATTACCTTAACAGAAGGTATTACTTTGTTCCTGAGAACTTGCTCTTTCCTGTCAACTATCTGAACAGGAACTTCTTGGTATGATAAATCTTTCTCAAATTGTAGGGGTTCATATTCTATCACATGTTTGTAATCGGGTTTATAACGTCGTAATACCGACACATGGAAAACGTTGTGGACATGCTCCAGTGCCGGAGGTAAAGCTACCTCATAGGCTACTTCTCCAATTCTTCGGAGTACCTCAAAGGGTCCAATGAACCTTGGGCTCAATTTTCCCTTCTTACCAAATCTGATCTTTCCCTTCCAAGGAGAGACCTTCAAAAATACAAAACTACCCGATTCAAACTCTACATTCTTGCGGTGTGGATCGGCGTATTTCTTCTGCCTATCCTGAGCCGCTACTAATCTTGTCCGAATTACTTTAACTATTTCTGCCGTTTGTTGGACTAACTCTGGTCCTAGCAATTGTCTTTCACCAACTTCATCCCAGTACAGTGGAGTTCTGCACTTTCTACCGTACAACGCTTCGTAAGGCGGCATACCAATACTAGCGTGGTAACTATTATTATAACCAAATTCTACAAGCGGCAAATGATCATCCCAAGTGCCTTTAAAATCCATTATGCATGCTCTAAGCATATCCTCTAATGTTTGGATTGTTCTTTCACTTTGCCCGTCAGTCTGAGGGTGATAAGCGGTGCTCATCCTCAACTGTGTTCCCATGCATTCTTGTAGTCGCTTCCAGAAATTCGATGTGAAGCGCGGATCACGGTCAGAAATAATTGACACTGGCACCCCGTGCCTCGAAACAATCTCTTTTACATATAACTTCGCCAATTGTTCTAGGTTAAATCTGATTTTGATCGGAAGAAAGTGTATGGATTTCGTTAATCGGTCGACGATAACCCATACTGCGTTATAGCTTTTCTGGGTCGTCGGAAGGCCAACAACAAAATCCATTGTAATATGTTCCCATTTCCATTCTGGGATTTCTAAAGGTTGTAACAAACTCTTTTTCCTTTCATGCAGACTCCCAAGTGAGTCTTCCCACAGGTTGGGCATGGTTCTAACTTTTTCTTCTGACTACCTTGCTGACTTATAGACGACGGGTTGTCATTCCATTTTCGTTTATGATTATTAATTCCCCCTGTGTGATTGCCACTAGCCTTATTGTTTCCTTCACTATCATTCTTCTTCTTCTTTTGATCCTGATTGTACTTAGACACCGCTTCGCTTCCACCTTCAGCGAGAATTGCCTTCTCCAGAACTCCAGCAAAAGTGTTCAATTGAAACATCGACACCTTGCTATACAACCAGGGTTTCAGTCCCTGTTCAAAACGCCTAGCCTTTCTTTCGTCAGTATGCACCTGATATTGGGCAAACCTAGACAATTCGTTAAACTTTGCCGCGTAGTCGGGCACAGACATATTCCCCTGCTTCAACTCCAGAAACTGCACCTCCATTTGATTCTAGGAGCTGGTCGGGAAATACATCTCGAAAAACATTTCTTTAAACCTTTCCCAGGTTATTACACCTTCTCCTCCCCTGATCTTATTTGCCTGCCACCAATAGCTGGCTTCTGATTTTAACATAAATGTCGCGTAGGCGGTCTTCTGGTCCTCCCTAACACGGGCGACCTAAAAAATTTTCTCCATTTCCATAACCCAAGTCTAAGCTTCTATCGGGTTCGTGGAACCCTTAAAATCTGGCGGTCCCACTGCCTTAAAGTCTTTAAATGAGGTGTTTGGTGGAGCTTGAGGCTGATTGTTCATCGCTCCAACCAACAGATTTACCAACTGCTGAACGGGGTTCGCATTGGCATCATTGTTGTTATTGGTTGACCCCTCTTGGGCTTGTCGACGATTTTGTCTCCTTCTTGGCGGCATATTTCTGTTAAGAATATATGCTCATTAGATCTTTATTAAATCACTTAAATATTTAAGAATTAACTCAAATATTTAACATAACCACTTTAACTCTTCTTTTTTTTCAAATAACCTTTGATATTTTATTTAAATTAAAAGTTTTAAACATAGTACTATAGCATCTCTGCCATTTACTTCAACTATCCCAAGATAAAGAATCTTCAGGATTTAGTTTCTCAAAATATTCCTTTGTTTTTAATCACATCGGAATTTACATTAACTAGTCCAAAGAGTATCACATAATGTTAAATACTTTAACATATTCACCTAACCCATATCATCTTAAACAACTTTATTATTTTATTAAAACCAAAAGCTTTTAATACAATACGATAGCATTTCTGCCATTTACATCAACTATCCTGAAATAAAGTTTCTACAGGATTTACATTATCACAATATTCCTTTGTTTATAATCACATTGGAATTTACATTATTTACGATTATTTAAACATTAACAATATCATATTATCCTATCACGGCCTACTAAGGCGTCAGACAGCTTCACTACGTTCCTCCTTTATAATGCGGGACATAGTCTTGCGATCTAACATATACCCAGGCAGTCCCTCGAACTGAATTGGATATCTCATAACTCGGTCCTGGGCATCATCCATTTCCCTCAGAAACGTGTAGCACGTCTCTGCAACCTTAACTCTCTTCGCACGCGCATCATCCTCTGCCAGATCTGCACGTCGTGCATTTCTCACCCAAGCTTCTTCCACTATGGCGAGTCTTTCAGATTTCTCTTTCAACTCATTCTTTAACTTTTCTATCTCCTCTGTCTTCTGCTCAGTTTGGCCCTTCTCATGAACCAAATCCCACTCCACATTGCCAAGACGGGTGTGGAGTGTCTCAATCTCACCACCCTGAGCAACTGACTGCTCACTCAACTCCTGAATTGTATCTCGTAACTCTACATTGCGATCATATAATAAATCATACATATCAGCACTGATAGAGTTCGGTGGGAACTTCTCAAGATCTTCCTCCTCCTCTTCTTCTTCAGGGTCTTCTTCTTCCTCCTCCTCGGCTGCCTCAGCCGGGATCTCAACCTCCTCAGGGTCCTCCTCTGAGTAAATCTCTGGCTCATGCTCCTGACCAAAATCTGGAATCACAGGAGATGGCTCTGGCTGTACTAACTGCTCCCAGACAATGTGTATGTCCCGGGGCTCCTCATCTCTAGTCTCTAGGGGTACAACATCCCTGGACTGACTAGCTCCTTCAGTATCTGACATCCTGACAAAATAAGTTTTAAGTCTTAGTTTTTACGTGATGTTAGTCAATACTCTAACAAGTATGAACACATAAGCATATAGCACATAAGGTAATTTTATTATCTTTCTTAGAACTCAAATCAGAGTTGTCATTACTATCTTCATGAAGGCTACTATCCTAAGGTTTTCCCCCAACCTAAGGTTCATAACCTACGGCTTTGATACCAACTTGTGACACCCCCAAATCCGGTATCTTAATTTCTACAGGATTTGGTGTTCACTGTTCCAATATCATACAACTATCTACCCATAAATAATGAAATTCATTTATTAGATAAATAAATCATCATCTTACATCACCTGAAATAAAAGTACATCATAAATCCCAGGTTATACTTAACTTTAAATATCTGTTGCGGAAACGTAAATAAATAAGTCTTAAATCATCACACATAAATCTTAAACTTTAACATTATTCATGACAACACAAATCTTTATCACTTGTTAGCTTTTCCTTTGCCCTTGCTACTAGAAGGTACATCACTTCGTTCATTATTAGCTGCAATGTTATTATGCAAGAGTGAGCACGGATGCCCGCAAGTATAAAAATATGACAGAATAATAACATGCGAGTGAAAGAATTCTGAATAACAGAAAGCTCAACATTTGAATCAAGAATATTAACCAAGAGTCAAATTACTTCTCAACTTTTGAATCAAGAATATTAATCAAGAGTTACTTCTCAACTTTTGAATCAAGAATATTAATCGAGAGTCAAATTACTTCTGAGGGTCATTAAGACCTTGAACCGAGTCTTAGGTTGTCAAGTATATTAACCTTTCCAACCTTTAACAGTCATAAGAATATAGACTTTACTTCTCGTACTTAGGGAGATCATCCCTTTGTACTGATACTGTGCACATTATCTTAACGCTTAAAGCATCTTCATTAATCCCCTACATTAGGGTTGTTCATCTCAATTTGACATCAGAATCCGTAGTAAATAAAGTTGGTTTGGATAATTCAATAAATGATATTCATATTGAATATTAACTTCTCAAGGTATACGATCGAATAAGTATTGTACACTTAAATGATACTTTTAAAAGAATCATGGCATCTCATGTGAAATTCTAAACTTGGATATTCAAGAGTAAGAATTTTCTCAACAATAATAATTAAGCATAGCAATTGCTTAATTAAAACAGTTTAGTTTAGGAAACTTGCCAAACAATAATAATAAGTTAGGGATAGAAAACTTGCCAAACAATAATAATAAGTTAGGGATAGAAACTTGCTCAAATATAAAGATTTGAGTTTAGGAAACTTGCCTCGTGCGCAAGCTACAATTATTACTCACTTCTTTAATTACTCTTACCTATCAATACATTCACAATATCAATTAATCACAAGTTCGATATGATTATTGATTTACAATAGTATTCTTCAAACTCATTATTAGGTTTTCAAATAATGGTTTACGTTGATTAATTAACTTTTTAATTAATCACGTAACTTAAGTTATTAACTTGTATTAATAACTCATTACATACATAACATGTCTTCATGTTAATTAGATTTAAAATAATGTCTTAATGTTTATAACACATTATTTAACCTTTATAAATAATAGTTTAAGTCACGTAATTAATTTATTAATTAATCACATAACATAAATTATTAAACTCATTTCAACATTTTATCATATTTATACAACATGTGTTCATGTTCATTAGACTCAAAACACATTTCACAAATTTTCAACACTTAGCAATTTTTTTCAAAAATTCAGGCCTGGCGCGGCCGAGCGCCGTTTAGCCTTGCACCCGGCGCGGCCGCGCGGCTGCGTTTTTCCAAAATTTTCAGTTCGCGAAGAACACTGAAATTCGGCCATTTTCTACAATTTTACCCTAATACACTGATTTATAGTATAACCCATGAAGTATAAACTTCACAAGAACATTATATATCACTTATAACATGTTCTTAATCATTTCAAGTCATATAATTACATAATTTAAAACCATCAATTTCACTGTTCTTCATAAATTTTATAAAATTTAATGAAAAATATAAAATCTAACATTACGGATTCGTTACTACATCGAATTCGTTCATTTTAATTCCATTCTCTTTGTTTAAACATATACACTTATAATCAAACGTCAATTTTAATCAAAACATATGATTACAACATGTATTTCACCCATATGGGTTATTAACCCATATTCAACACTCTGTATTTTTGAAAAATCCAACTCTTAACAAAATTTCTTGGTGTGATCAGTGTAAATCATACCTACATGATTCTACACATAATATCAACATATATGATTACATATATAAACATATCTTGGTTTAATTTTTCAAAATAATTATTAACAGAGAAAATTTGAACATATATTTAAATAAACTCTGTGATTTTCAAAAACCCAATTAAGGCCATCTTAAATAAAATTGATCCTTTTAAATCATGATTATATATTATAAAACACGTTATCATCACATACCCATATAGATAAAATTATATCGTAACCCAATTGGGAAACCCAATTTCACAGAAAACTTAAAAGTACGTATTTAAGAAATCTTAATTTTGAAAACTTAAAAGAAGAATTACCCTTTAGTAGTGAAGATAAATCAAAGTTAATAACACAATGATCTCTCAATTCTTCCTTTTTCAATTTCTCCCAATCTCTTCCTCTTTTTCTCTCTGAATTTTTTTCCTGATATTTCTAAGTGTTTCTCTGATAATGGTTTAGAAAAACAACGTATACGTATTATAAATATTACCGTTGTAGACTAACTCCTCCTAAGGCCTTGTTTGACTTGTTTCCTTATTCTTTTTTCATTTATTTTAATAAACTAATTTACTATATAGTTAATTGTCACCTTACTTATTGATTAATTAATTTTATTTAAATCAATTAAATAAAATAAGATAATTCACATTAAATCACATTGTCACATAATTAATATTTTTATTTATTAATTATGTCAATTTATTAATTCATTAATTAATTATTAAATTAACTAAAGTAACATATGCTTATTTAATTAATTCAATTAATCAAATAAACTCAATAAAATATATTCTTTGAACAATTAAATTACTCCATATTAATTTGATTAATGTCACACATATAATTAAATTAATCTACCACAAATTCATGAATTAATTATTTAATTCAATAATTAAATCATGAAAAATATTTATTTATCTCCATAAATATTCAAATAACTTTACAAAATTCTCGTTCGTCACAGGAATTGTTGCACAAATGCTGAGTTTAGCTTGTCCCATATTGAGTGTCCAATTGCTCTCCCAATTCTCATTCACGTGTAACACCAAAAGGCTAGAAGCCTATCCCTCCTTCTTCTCCCAAGATCATTCTAGCTCATCATTTTAGGGGGAGTGGGTTTCATGATGGAGTATAACAACTACTCACCAACTATCTATTGCCCATTGATTTCTTCTTCCATCTCTTAGTTTGATTCATGGTGTAAAGCATTGGTATGGGTTTTCATTTCTCCTATAAATGGGAGCTTTCCCTTCTCATTTTGGTTGCTAGAAATCTAAAATTAGTTCAAGTGGAGTGAGAGTATTGTTGAGTAATCTGCAAATTGAAGCTAGAGTAGCATTTCAACTTCACAAGAGGTAATATCCCTTTATATGTTCTTAAATTCAAGTTTTACAAATTTCTTAGAAAAAGGGCTAAAATACTTGCTTGAGTTGGAAAATTTATGGTTGAATCTGTCAATTGATGCTAGATATTGTTAATATAGTTGAATACGAAATCAACGAAAGTTAAACGAAGTAATTTGGTCAAGTAACGAATCCGTAGTGAAGATAATCACTAAATGTATTAAACTTTGAGAAATGGCAAAAAAATCTTGAATTTGATTGTTTATGTGTTTGGAGTTGTTAGAATCATGCTATGTATGTTGGGTAGCAAGTTTATGGAGTTTATACATAATAGGTATGCTTAAAATTGCTATTTGTTATGATTTTGGGATGTTGGTTCGTAGCAGGGGAAAGGGATTTTCGAACTGCAACTGCTATGCCCGCCCCGGCGGGCTTCCTATAGCTCAATCACCCGCCCCGGCGGGGGGGTGGTCAGAGAAATTTTTAGCCATTGCCGCCCCGGCGGGCCTTTTTGTAGTAGGGGTGGTCAGGGAACCAAATTTGTTCTGTTAATTTCTCAAACCTAGTAACTTAACCGAACTTAACTTAAGGAGCTTACATAACCCTTAAACATGTATCAATGTGTATTGCAAGATGTGTTAGTAGGATTAGAGTTTGAGTTATAATCTTTAGAAAGAAAAGTTAAAGGACGAATACCATGTTTAGAAAACCTTACGCCTTTTTGAAATCTAACCTTCTTAGCATGTATTCGCAACTTAGTTTGTTATAACATGAGATTTCTTAAGACAAATATGTACACTATTTAATGTTGCTTAAAACAAGTTTTCAAAGAGTAAAGTTATGTCGACTAGGAATACATGAATCAAATACATGCAAGCATGCGTAGTAAAGATTGTTTAGCATTATTATATGGTTTAATGAGTACTATGGTTAGTCATTGACATAATAAGTTTTCTTGGCTTTGTAAAATGAAGATTTATGAATAGACCTATCCATTATTGAAGGTAAATAGAAAAGACCAAACCTAGTTTAAAAGTTCCTCAACATGTATGTATAAATGCCTTAAGCTATAATACATGGCTCAAGCAATGTTTTAAGTGTTCAAGCATATAGTGACTTTATGAACTAAGTTTTGCCAAGGTATTTCTAAGGTTTTCGAAACAATGTGGATTATACATCTATGATTTTAAATATGTGTCGAATACATGGATAAACATGTGTAATAAGAGTACGTTGATATATGTTTATAAACTTTTGAATGTTAAGTCCAAAAGGTATTTGCAAACTATAAAGCAATGATTAGAAACTATGTTATTTGACTTCATGGTGATTTATAAACTAAACGTTTGTGCTATAAGTACACAATATGTATAATGAAGTATGTAAAGAGTGTACAACTAAGTTAGACGTTTATGTATGCGTTTAAACTTACATATCATGTATGAGTATACGTAACTAATGAATATCCTATACGCATAACAATATTACGATAGGAATTCGAAAAGTGTTGATTTAGCTTTTCGTGGATAGACTACGCATAAGGCAAGTTTCCTGACTTACACTCATTTATTGTGCAAGTATCCTATCCTTGTGTTTACTTTATTCAAGGAATGTTATAAGCAAGTTCCTAACCTTACTCTTTATTGAGCATTCATTAAACTTGTGCTATTATTATCGTACAAGTAAACTTTTGAGATTGCAAGTCATGTATTATAAACTATATACTTCATGTATAAAATAAAAGTCGATTCATATTCTTCAAGCTTTAAATCTTGAGATTGAACTTATAATTGTTGTGATCTATGCCATTTGATTCGGCTAGACTTATATTGTTAAAAGGCGACCCAAACCAATCGATTGGTGCGGGATCTTGTGTTTGACTGAGATGAACAACCTTCTTTGAAGGGAAATTATATTTGTCGGGAGACCAACGTGCGCACTTTAGTACGATTGAACGATATGCATACCGTAGGGTACTTTAGGCTGATCACCTGTTGTTCTTGTTTTCATTGGATTATTAGTATATTTCTGTTAATTCTAGTAAGAGTTCATAGTCCTTAGTGACTGCTCAGTATTTCAATTATCTTGAAATCGTGAATTGATTTAGCATTGAATCCTATTGATACTATTCTGTCCTTAGCGACTGTTATTGAAAACTGTTGATATTCCTTGCTATCCTTGAACTATCATACCTTGCTATACCTTTTTGAGATTCGAGGACTATAATACTCACCCTTGTTGTTATATTACTTGCTGAGCAAACTTGTTGCTCATTCTTGCTTTCCCTAAAACATTTCAGTTAAGGCAGAACAGGGTGGACCGTAGGGTGCCGACAAGGGCAAGGGCAAGGTTACAGAGTAGCTTTATTTATGTAGAACTTTATGATTGTAATAAGAACTTATGCTATTATGTATTAGTTAGGTTTATATATACTTAAGGTATGTTTAAGCTATATAATCGATGTTTAAGTTATGAGACCTTGGGACGTGAATAAATTATATTAATTAAATGTAATCTATTTGGTAGTAGAGTTATGTATTATTCCGCTGTGCGATGCGACATTTAGTCGTAATATTATTATCATGATGTTAGATTATAGAACGTGACAAATTAAATTTGAGTGACCCTGTGGCGGTCCGAATTTGGGGGCGTCACATAAAGCATCATTTATAATTGCACATACATTCAACAGTATATATTATAACTGTCGACGTTGGTTTAAAAAATCAGCGGGTCGGGTCACAACCCGTGTCTTTTAATCTCTTTTCCTAAGTTCTCTCTATCCTCACTCTTTTTTATATAGGAAAAAGGTGTTGAATTTTTTAGGAGAAAGGCCAACATGTATCATGTCGATGATTTGAACGTTTTACAGAGTCGCCAGTTGGTAGATTTGAAATGGTTGTACCAACTCAACCGAGTTTTGTTTGAAAGAGGCCCAATTGCTGGATACTGTCAAAACTTGATCTTTTGAAAACAAAGTTTTGAGCTCGGGGGCTTGGTTAAGTGTGGGGAAAGTGTTAGGCACCACACGACTCCCGTGTAAACACGATACCGCATCTTTTCAATATTTCCCTTTAAAAGTGGAATGCGTGTGTGAATGCTGTTTGAAAATTGGGCCTATTGATTTGATTAATTGAAAGTAGTGCTCTGCTTCGTTGAACCTATATACGAAGGGTTTGATTTGATTTGAAAATCAGTCTTTGATTTTATTTGCAAAAGTATTTAATTTGATTTTCTTGAAAAGCTTTTGTTTTGATTGATTTGAAAATGATATTTTGAAAGCTGGTTTATCAAACCCTTACGTTGCCATAGGAATTGAAGCCTATTGATACTTCTAATTTTATCTTTATAGCCTTAAGGCTGCATGTGAATGGTGATTTGTCGGGCTGCGAAGCATCCTTGACTACAGAATATACAAGTGTCGGTCTCCTCATGGGTATGAAAACCATCGGAGGGACGCTGACACAACAATCGATATTTTTTCATTATCTGGAGACCTTAAATCCGGATAACCGTTTTAAGGTCTGTTTACATGTACATTTCTACAGAAAAACTGGGAGGGTACATTTTTAAATTGGAGTTTGTCCATTGTGGGAATTAAATTCTGATTGTTTTGATCGTGAATCCCACGATTCATAGGCTCACATATGAGTAGCCAAATCCTGCACAGTTCAAATTTGTACAGAAATAGATAAATATCCCAAAATTTCCAGAACCGAGGATTCATTCAGTAAATTCTGGTCCGCATGGCCAAATCGTCTCGTTCCCACTAGATAGCGATCTAAGAGATGCGAGATTGTTTTAGAAGTTGAAACTAGAAAGAAAGCTAGATTTAAGGAAATCTCAACTGTGACATCCCAGATTTTTTAAAATTTATAAATGAGAATTTAATATATAAAATTCTTATTATCTGATGTTTTGAGTTTGAGTATGTGAATACGTGTCATATATTATGAAATATGTGAATTGATGTGAAGAGAATTTAAATGTTAATTTTAATATATATTGATTAAATAAATATTTTAATTAAATTATTTATTGACTTAAATAAATAATTACATGATTATTATAGAGTAAGGTAATTAAGTGTAGTATATTAATTAAATGGGTATTTAGTATTTGATTTAATTGATATAATGATTTTATGATATAGTTCTAATTTAATTGAGATAATTAAATTAGATGAGTAAGGTGATGAGTGTTACATGCAATTATAATTAGCAAGTAATTATAATTATGTGTTAATTTGATGTGCTTAATTGATGTTAGACTTTTAATTAATTAAATTAGAATGTTAAGATTTAATTAATTAAAGGATAACATTAAGACTATGTGTTAAAGGATTTATGAAAAGAATAAAAAGAGTTTTTCTTTTAAAATCGTTTTCCCAAACAAGGCCCTTGCACCATTTTTATGTCCGTTTTGCCAAACGGGGCCTTAACTATTTAAAAACCTATTTTTTTTTTAAAAAAAATAACTTGTTTTGCCAAACAAGCCTTATGGATTTTTAAATTCTAATTGTAACTTATATATTAATGGTACTTATGATATTTAATATATGCCATTATGTAGTGGAAGTTATATGTATTATAATTATGTAATAAATGTATATTATATTATATGTATATTACGTTAGATTAAAACAAGAGTTAGAAAAGCAAAGTTAGTTTGCTAGAGAGAAAAAGAAAGAGCAGAGAAGAATTAGAGAAGAAGAGAAGGAAAGAAAGGAAGAACGTAAGATAATAATCATCTTCTTCTTCAAACATCTAAGCAGAAAGGGTATGTCTTAATTCCCTTATGTTTTTATATGTTTTCCTTATGATTGTTCATGAGTATGGGTTCTCTGTATATATATGATTTAGCATGAAAGTTATACATATATGATGTACATATATAAATTGTGTTTATAATGGTTTATATATGAATTGTATGCTATAAACAAGGATTTTAGAAATCAAAGTTTTGTCTGAACATGTTTTAAATGGAGAATATGTGTTCACATGGAGTTTTCATGTTTTGGTTAATTTTAGAGTAAAATTGATGAAATTAGTATATGTTAATATGCTTGTTAGAATTGTTTTTGATGATATGTTGAATCATAGAAAGAAAATGCATGAATTTCTTAAGAAATTATTTTACAGTGAATGGTTTTGGAAAATATATGAGTTTCTATGAAAATGTCAAAATTGAGTTGTTAAAACCTTTGATTTCATTGCTTGGACAATTTTTATGATTGGTAGCATCTATATAACATGTGTAGTATTTTGTATGCATGTCTTACATCGTTTGAGTGATTGGTAATTGCCGTTATTGAATTGTTTTGGTTAGAAGTGAAGTAGAGTGCCGTTGCTACACTGTTTCTGTCTGCGTTCCTGCGCAGCTGTGCCGACAACAAGGGCAGAAGTAGCGCAGCTGCGCCGTTCTAGATTTTGACACCTGCGCAGCTGCGCCGGTGCCAAGGCTTGTGGCTGCGTAGTTGCACCGCTGGCTGAGTAGAGGCAGAGAACTTTAGTTATTTCTTCAAGTTTTAAAACCTAAATTGATTTGTTTCTATAATAATGATCATGTACCAAGTTGCAATAACATATTGTTATAATGAATTTGACAATTTCATAACTGGAAAGAATAGAGGTTTTGAAAAACCTTAAAGTATTATTTGAATTGTTTATAATAGATATTAAATTATAATTGTTTAAATATAGCTTAGCTAATATGATATATATAATTATAATTATAGTAAAGGTTTAATGTAAATTATGATTGTTAAATTATAATGAATTGAGTTGATTGTTTTAATTAAAGTAAATATTTAACTTGAAGTATAATTTGTTTAATTATAACTTAATATGTTATTATAATTTCGAATAATTATAATCAAGGTAAAAGTGTAATTTAAATTATAATTTAATGAGGGCATGAATAGAAATTGAGTATTTATAATCTAAGTAATGGTTTAATTTAAATATGTTTAAATTATGATTTAATGCATGATGTAGTTGATTCATTATAAATTATGATTATTTAATTATAGTTTGATTAAAGTGGATGTTTAAATTATAATTTGTTTAATTATAATTTAAAATGAGTATGTAATTATTAATTGATTAATCATGTGAAATATAATATGATTATGTGATGTGATTAATTATTTGGTAATTAATTATTAACTTATTAGTTAAAGAGGAATGAGTTAACCTAAAATGGATAACTAACGATGAGGATTAGCTATGTGATAATTAACTGATATTGTTAATTATACATATGATTTGACAGCGAGTGTCAAACGAGTAAATAGAAGAGAATTAGAAAGTATAAAGTAGTATTTACTTAGACGTTTGATAAGCGTTGCTAGGTGACTAATAATTGATGCGTATGGTAATACGTTATGTAGGATCATGAAGCAGATTATATTAAGCTGTTTTTCGGTATTTGGTAATCTACGAGCCAGGCAAGTCTTTCGGTTCCTATTTTCTATGTGAACTTGATGATATTATGAACTGTTTTAAATTATTTTGCAAAGAGCATGATATGTTATATATATTGTAAACATGAATGTTAAAGTCAATTTATGACTATATTGATGGATTAAAAAATGTTGATTGAGTAAGAAACTCAATCTTTATATTTGCTATGTGAATTGAAGCATGTATGCCATGTTACTTTAATTATTATTAGATGTATGTTGAGCATGTTATTATGTGCTATGTGATGCATGAAAACTGTTAGAACTTGCTGAGCTGTCGAGCTCACTCTTGCAAATAACCATTTTTGTAGGTCAAGAATGCAAAGTAATGATATGTGCTAGTTAAACTTTAATTGAGATCAATAGCGATGCGAGGAATTATTTATTCTAGATGCGTAATGTAATTGTTTTAAATGTAACATGATTGATAAATTGTAAGTTGAGCTATCCGATGTATATGGATATTGCTTCATGATGTAAGACTTGTATAGTCATTTTGTTGTTACGATTCATGATATAGATTTGAATCGAAGAGATGTTATGTAAAGATTGAGATTCAGGGTAATAAAGAAGAGATTATATAAAAGTTTTAATTATTTCGCATATTTAGTGATTTTAATATCGAATCATGATGTAAAATTAGAATAAAGTTGTATTGTTAACGATCGAGAAGGGGAATTATACTGTACGAATTTTGGGGTCATTACAGTTGGTATCAAAGCTGATAGATTATACACCTTAGGTAAGAGTACCTTAGGCTATAACCTTAGAGAATGAGAAGTTAAGTTACGTATAACAAAAATCTGATTCCTTTCACATACATAGAAGTATAGGATGAGTTAAGTCCTAGAAATGTTATAAGAAGAAGGTGAGAATAACGAGGAATAAAACTCGAATAAAATGTTGAACTTTATGAACGAAGTTAGAAATTCTTAATAAGAAGAGTTAATAAATAAACAAGAAGATTCAAAGAAGAATCTTGAAGAGATATGAAGATGAGAATCAGGAGTTACCTAACTCTAATAATAAAGATGACGAATAACGATGAATAGGCGAAGTCTATAAGATTAAATCATAATGAGGTCTTGATATAACCTGATGAAAGGAAAAGATAAGAAGTTTTAAAACAAAACGATAATGAGATAAGGAAGAATCATAAGGGAGATGATTATAGAATAAGATCACGACGTGATCTTTTAAAGTTGATAGACAGATGGTCAGTAATGATTGAATAGTTAAAGTTTGATACTATAACGAGAATGTACTGTGATATAGTACGAGGTTAACTCACGAAGAGTTATAAATAATGTGATGCGAAACATTCGTATCAAGTAAAGAGCAAGTTATGAGCAAGATAGAGTTAGGCGGGATTTCAATTGAAGAATCATGTGATGGCTGAGTTGTACAAACCTTTGTATGGGCGAGGGTTTTGTGCTTGTACTTAGTTTATCACATTTATAATCATTGGAATGTTAGTGTCGCGCTATCAATGTATATGTGGTGAAAAGGGGATTCTTGTCTCATATGTATATTTGATAGTTAGAGACTATTAAGATTAGTAAGATGTTATTAGGATTAAGTGCGAGTTCTTAAAACTCATGCCTATGGTAAGTTCTTGACTCATAATCATATGGTATGTTTGGAACTCCTCAGCGAATGGACGCCTATGGTCTGACTAAGAAGTTCTTAAACTCATATTATTATGGAAAGTTCCTGACTTCCAAAGTATGGAAAGTTTGATGAACTATACTGGGTATAGAAAAGTTATGATGTAAGAAGCATTGATGTTGTTTAAGGTTGATAGAATGATTAAGTAATGATGGAGTAAAGATTTAATTGATGGAGAAAGTTTTTATATTCTAAATCTCCTAGCTTTGCTAGATTTTCAAAATTTATTGACTTCGTGCTGATGTTGCACTTCTGTTTTCTTAAAAAACATTGGATCAAATGATGAAACCAATGAATTTTTAAAATAATGCTATTATTCACATGTCTATGCTAATTGCTTCAGCTAGACAAAAATGATTTGAATTTTCAAAATATATTTTACATATTCTATACATCATTTGATAGTGTGTAAAAAAAATCGAGGAAGTTATCAATGTAGTTAAACCTAGTGTTGGATGTGATCGTATGATCGTCAGCCCACTATGGTATGATGCAGTATGACGGCGTTGTGTAATGACAAAATCCTCAACGTACCATTACTACGGTACGGTATCAGAATATTATGAAAAGATTTATTATTTTTAGTTCCTTAATTTATAAAAAAAATTATTTACTTATAGCTTCCTTAAACGAAAAAAAATATAGAATTTTATTGAGTTGGTTAAAATATATATATATATATATATATATATATATATTTTGATTGATGTCTGAATTATTGCTAGAAGTCTATGCTACTTGATTCAGCTAGACGAATATTGAAAGATGTTCATGAAATTCAAGCGTTCTTTGTCAAACTATACCAAACTAAATTGTTTTGGTGTGGATTCAAATGTTAAGAAGCTGATGTGAACAACTCTGTAAAATGGGACATGTTATCAGAGACAATGGTTCTGAGAGTAACGCATATAGTCGTTACGATGTTACGATGTAATACGTTGTGCCCGACATAGGGGTACGATAAGTTGGCCACCTAGAGTACCGATGTGGTTTATAGTGTGAAGTACCGGGGGTGAAGCACTTTTAAACCTAAAAAACAAAGTTCAAGGTCTTGCGACCACTCAACATAATTTGGAATCTTTTAAATTTCCGAGTTATTTATATCGCTTTCCAATTATTGAGTAATTGTGGAAGATTCTTATTATTCTGAAAGAAGTAGTTGTTGAACGCCTTAATCCAGTGAGTAGAGATTAACGTAAAATCTATTTTGATAGAATGATATATATAGATTGATAGACTTAAATTTCGAGGACGAAATTTTTAGAAGAATGGGTGAATGTGATAACCCGAATAATTGTAGATGGTGAAGTACGAAATATATTAATTCAATGAGTAAAGTATGTAGTAATGATCCTTAGAAAGGAAATGAACGAGTTAGAGAATATATAATATTTGAAACATAATTGTGTTTAATTTAGGGTTATGAAATAAAATCTAAAATTTGTTGAAGAACTGAATGTAGTAGAATATATATGTATAACTTATATTAAGGTAATGTGTTGAAGTTATTCAACAATAAATATTTTTAAAGAGATTTGATGTAAACTTGAGTAAGGTAGGGTTTCGGTGATTCCGAGGACGGAATCCTTATAAGGATGGAAGGATGTGACATCCCAGATTTTTTAGAATTTATAAATGAGAATTTAATAAATAAAATTCTTATTATCTGATGTTTTGAATTTGAGTATGTGAATACGTATCATATATTGTGAAATATGTGAATTGATGTGAAGAGAATTTAAATATTAATTTTAATATATATATTGATTAAATAAATATTTTAATTAAATTATTTATTGAGTTAAATAAATAATAACATGATTATTATGGAGTAACGTAATTAAGTGTAGTATATTAATTAAATGAGTATTTAGTATTTGATTTAATTGATATAATGATTTTATGTTATAGTTCAAATTTAATTGAGATAATTAAATTAGATGAGTAAGGTGATGTAGGTTACATGTAATTATAATTAGCAAGTAATTATAATTATGTGTTAATTTAATGTGCTTAATTGATGTTAGAATTTTAATTAATTAAAATAAAATTTTAAGATTTAATTAATTAAAGGATAACATTAAGAATATGTGTTAAAGGATTTATGAAAAGAATAAAAAGAGTTTTTCTTTTAAAATCGTTTTCCCAAACAAGGCCCTTGCACCATTTTTATGTCCGTTTTGCCAAACGGGGCCTTAACAATTTAAAAACCTGTTTTTTTTATAAAAAAAATAACTTATTTTGCCAAACAAGCCTTATGGCTTTTTAAATTCTAATTGTAACTTATATATTAATGGTACTTATTATATTTAATATATGCCATTATGTAGTGGAAGTTATATGTATTATAATTATGTAATATATGTATATTATATTATATGTATATTACGTTAGATTAAAACAAGAGTTAGAAAAACAAAGTTAGTTTGCTAGAGAGAAAAAGAAAGAGCAGAGAAGAATTAGAGAAGAAGAGAAGAAAAGAAAGGAAGAACGTAAGAGAATAATCATCTTCTTCTTCAAACATCTAAGCAGAAAGGGTATGTCTTAATTCCCTTATGTTTTTATATGTTTTCCTTATGATTCTGTATATATATGATTTAGCATGAAAGTTATACATATATGATGTACATATATAAATTGTATTTATAATGGTTTATATATGAATTGTATGCTATAAACAAGGATTTTTAGAAATCAAAGTTTTGTCTGAACATGTTTTAAATGGAGAATATGTGTTCACGTGGAGTTTTCATGTTTTGGTTAATTTTAGAGTAAAATTGATGAAATTACTATATGTTAATATGCTTGTTAGAATTATTTTTGATGATATGTTCAATCATGGAAAGAAAATGCATGAATTTCTTAAGAAATTATTTTACAGTGAATGGTTTTGGAAAATATATGAGTTTCTATGAAAATGTCAAAATTGAGTTGTTAAAACCTTTGATTTCATTGCTTGGACAATTTTTGTGATTGGTAGCATCTATATAACATGTGTAGTATTGTGTATGCATGTCTTACATTGTTTGAGTGATTGGTAATTGCCATTATTGAATTGTTTTGGTTAGCAGTGAAGTAGAGTGCCGTTGCTGCACTGTTTCTGTCTGCGTTCCTGCGCAGCTGCGCCGGCAACAAGGGCAGAAACAGCGCAGCTGTGCCACTGGGTTTTCTGGATTTTGACACTTGCGTAGCTGCGCCGGTGCCAAGGCTTATGGCTGCGCAGCTGGCTGAGCAGAGGCAGAGAACTTTAGTTATTTCTTCAAGTTTTAAAACCTAAATTATTTTATTTCTATGATAATGATCATGTACCAAGTTGCAATAACATATTGTTATCATGAATTTGACAATTTCATAACTAAGAAAGAAAAGAGGTTTTGGAAAACCTTAAATTATTATTTGAATTGTTTATAATAGATATTAAATTATAATTGTTTAAATATAACTTAGCTAATATGATATATATAATTATAATTATAGTAAAGGTTTAATGTAAATTATGATTGTTAAATTATAATGAATTGAGTTGATTGTTTTAATCAAAGTAAATGTTTAACTTGAAGTATAATTTGTTTAATTATAACTTAATATGTTATTATAATTTGGAACAATTATAATCAAGGTAAAAATGTAATTTAAATTATAATTTAATGAGGGCATGAATAGAAATTGAGTATTTATAATCTAAGTAATGGTTTAATTTAAATATGTTTAAATTATGATTTAATGCATGATGTAGTTGATTCATTATAAATTATGATTGTTTAATTATAGAATGATTAAAGTGGATGTTTAAATTATAATTTGTTTAATTATAATTTAAAATGAGTATGTAATTATTAATTGATTAATCATGTGAAATATAATATGATTATGTGATGTGATTAATTATGTGGTAATTAATTATTAACTTATTAGTTAAAGAGGAATGAGTTAACCTAAAATGGATAACTAACGATGAGGATTAGCTATGTGATAATTAACTGATATTGTTAATTATACATATGATTTGACAGCGAGTGTCAAACGAGTAAATAGAAGAGAATTAGAAAGTATAAAGTAGTATTTACTTAGACGTTTGATAAGCGTTGCTAGGTGACTAATAATTGATGCGTATGATAATACATTATATAGGATTATGAAGCAGATTATATTAAGCTGTTTTTCAGTATTTGATAATCTACGAGCCAGGAAAGTCTTTCTGTTCCTATTTTCTATGTGAACTTGATGATATTATGAACTTTTTAAAATTATTTTGCAAAGAGCATGATATGTTATATATGTTGTAAACATGAATGTTAAAGTCAATTTATGACTATATTGATTGATTAAAGAATGTTGATTGAGTAATAAACTCAATCTTTATATCTGCTATGTGAATTGTGTTGGGTTTGTACGTAACGCAATCATGCAATCAAATCACATAAATAGGGCGGAAGCGTAAAAAACTAGGTTTTTAAAAATTTATACAAACCCATTACCATGATCATTCTTATGCATCAATTATCAGTGAATGAGGAAGGAGAAAAATAGAATTATACCTTTGAAGATCCAAGCTTCCTCAGGTACAAGTTCTACTCCTTTGATTCCTTTGATTCCTCTGTAGTGGCTCCTTCCCTTGATCAATGTCAGCCACCCAAATGTTTGGCCTCTAACGGTGATCCACCAAGGAAGATGAAGAACTCAGTAAGATGGGTTATTGGCTTAACCCTTGTTTCTATCTCTATAGAATATGTGTACTCCCAACTCTTGAAAAATTCACGTACCTTATTTTTGATATAAGACTCTCTTATATAGATATTAGGTTAACCCTCCTAATCCAATTAGAATAGGGTATTATTTAATTAATTAATTAAATACTTTTAATTAATTTATATCCTAATCTTTATTAGGATTGAGAGAGAGTAATGATATTATATTAATTTCTAAACTCCTTTAGAATTAAAATAGTAATAATAATATTAATATTAATAAGACTCCTCTTATTAATTTATATTTAATATTTCTAAAATATTAAATAATAAACATTAAGCTATTTAATTTATTCTATCATCATAGATTAAATTAATTATACTTAATGCATTATTACTATCATGCCATTTTCTTCTTAAATAATTCTTCTTCCTTTTATGGTGTGACCCTTTAGGTTCTCCATATTAAACCGGTTGTGAATAAATCAATTAGAACAATTATAATCTTATTTAAATAAACAAATTAAACTAATAATCTATTTAAATAAATAACATTTATTCTACAATAGGGATAAGCCTCCCTAGCGATCAACGACTTTCCAGATAATATAGATTTCAACATTAATCATAAAAGAACCTGTGAGTTAATAGTTACCGTAAAATTCAATCCTTCCACCATACAATGTCCCAATTAAATATAAGACATGGATTTACTGTCAAGTCATAATTTATTTAATCATATGTATTTCGATTAGAAAATGCACAACTCCAAATATTGCAAATTAGAAACCTCTTTCTAATTTCATTCTACCTTGGCCAAGGATTCCTGGGTTGTCATTTAACGAATCACATAGGACATATCTCCTCTTTTACTAGAGGTGGTTGATTCTTTATTGATCATTCATTATCTCCATATGTAACTCATTACACCCAAGCATACCCTATATATGCCTTAAAAGGCCTTAAGAAATTAGTCAAAGTATAATTTGTTACATACAAGATACTTTGATGATCTCAAGTCCAAGGATCACATGTACTACTATCACATTAGGAATTCCTATTGACAGGCGAGTAAAACTCCATTAGGTATTCCATAGCGAGTCACGTTCAGTGAACTTATTCTCCAATAAGCACCTGCATACTTGCTTTAGTGTCTCCACACAAATGACCATGAGATCAGTCATCCTCATCCAATGAGCAAGCAACATATGTACCAATCTATCCGGATTTACTAATCCCCATTTTAGTAATCTCACAATTGGGAACTATTTTAGTTTTTAAGCTTTCTAAGAATTTAGATCTCATTATCATGATCTCATCATGATTTTAAAAGCATTGCTTAAAACTATGGGTTATTTACATATTATAAAAACATCACCATGTAGATAATTATATGCCTTAAATGAATATTTTATTAATAAATAAATAAGATTGTTTACAAAGTATGTGCTTTGTCATCATACATGATTGGCTTGTATGCACACTACTATCAATCTCCCACTTGCACTAAAGCCAATCGCCATGGTATCTCATACCCATCTTCTCTAAGTGACGATCAAACTGCTGTTGTGTTAAAGCTTTAGTAAATGGATCTGCAATGTTGTCTTGAGAGTCTACACGCTCCAAGGTGACGTCTCCTCTTTCAATGATCTCCCTGATCAAGTGAAATCGCCGCAACACGTGTTTAGATTTCTGATGAGACCTGGGTTCCTTAGCCTGTGCAACCGCTCCGGTGTTGTCACAGTATACGGGAACTGCTTCTCCAATGCTAGGAACCACACCAAGTTCAGTTATGAACTTCTTCATCCAAACAGCTTCACTTGCAGCTATATACTTTGCCTCTGTCACTGAATCAGCAACCGTTTGCTGCTTGGAACTCTTCCAACTCACTGCACCTCCGTTCCAGGTAAACATATACCCTGAAACAGATTTACTGTCATCTTAGTCTGTTTGAAAACTTGAGTCCGTGAATCCCTCGAGTTTTAATTCAGACCCACCGTAGATAAGAAAAATATCTTTAGTCCTTCTCAAGTACTTTAGGATATTTTTCACTGCCTTCCAGTGCTCTTCTCCTAGATTCGACTGGTATCTGCTTGTTACACTAAGTGCGTGAGCAACATCCGGTCTAGTACATATCATACCGTACATGATAGATCCTATTGCAGAAGCATAAGGGATCTTACTCACACGGTCTCTCTCCTCAAGTGTCTTTGGGGCCTGTTTCTTGGAGAGATTTATTCCATGGCTCATCGGCATGAGACCTCTTTTGGAATCTTCCATGCTAAACCTCTTTAGCATCGTATCAATGTACGTTCCTTGGGATAAGCCGAGAATCCTTTTAGATCTATCTCTATAGATCTTTATTCCCAAAATATAGGATGCTTCACCCAAGTCCTTCATGGAGAAGTTTTTAGATAACTAGATTTTAATGGATTGTAACATAGGAATGTCATTCCCTATCAGTAATATATCATCAACATATAATACAAGGAATGATACTGCGCTCCCACTAACCTTCTTGTATACACATGGTTCATCCTCATTTTTGATAAAATCAAACTCTTTGATTGTCTCATCAAAACGAATGTTCCATCTACGAGAAGCTTGCTTCAACCCATAAATGGATCGTTGTAGCTTACAGACTTGATTTGTTCCAACTTTCGAAATAAATCCCTTTGGCTGTGTCATATACACATCCTCCTCAAGTTTCCCATTGAGGAAGGCCGTTTTCACATCCATCTGCCAGATCTCAAAGTCGTTGTAAGCTGCAATCGCAAGCAAAATCCGAATGGACTTGAGCATGGCTACTGGTGAGAAGGTTTCATCATAGTCAACTCCTTGTCTTTGTTTGAAACCTTTTGCAACCAGTCGGGCCTTATAGGTCTCTACCTTTCCGTCTGCTCTAGTCTTTTTCTTAAAAACCCATTTACACCCAATAGGTTTAATACCTTCAGGTGGTGAAACCAAAGACCATACTGTGTTTTCATACATGGAGTCTATTTCGGATTTCATGGCTTCAAGCCATTTCCCTGAGTCTTTATTACTCATAGCCTGTTCCTAATTCAATGGATCATCATCATTCATGATGTGTACCTCATCGTCATCCTCTATAACGAATCCATACCTCTCAGGTATCTTCGGTACTCTTGCAGATTTACGAACAGGGTGTGGTACAGTAGATTCTTCTACTTGGTTAGGTACCTGACTTTGATCCGTGCTAACTTGTGGTTCTTGAACTTCTTCAAGATATATCTTGCTCCCACTGACCCCTTCATGGATAAACTCTTTCTCCAAGAAGGTATCATATTTCGCAACAAACACCTTTTGATCAGTTGGATGATAGAAATAATACCCTACGATTTCTTTAGGGTATCCCACAAATCTACGCTTATCGGATTTAGTCTGTAGCTTATCATTTTCAAACTTTTTGACATAAGCTGGACAACCCCAAGTCTTAACATGCTTAAGATTTGGTTTCCTCCTTTTCCACATCTCATATGGAGTCTTTGGGGCGGATTTGGTAGGTACCTTGTTAAGTAGGTATGCAGCCGTTTCTAGGGCATATCCCCAGAAGGAAATTGGAAGGTCGGTAAAACTCATCATGGATCGAACCATGTCCAACAGTGTTCGATTTCTCCTTTCAGATACTCCATTTAACTGTGGTGTACCTGGAGGAGTCCATTGTGAGATTATACCATTTTCTCTGAGACAATTGAGAAACTCACTGCTTAAGTATTCTCCACCTCGATCTGATCGAAGTATCTTAATACTCTTGCCCGTTTGTTTCTCTACTTCACTTCTGAACTCTTTGAACTTTTCAAATGATTCTGATTTGTATTTCATTAAATACACATATCCAAATCTTGAGTGATCATCAGTGAAAGTAATAAAATAAGAATACCCACCCCGTGCAGTTGTTGTCATAGGTCCACAAACGTCTGTGTGAATCAATGCCAACAACTCTGTAACTCTCTCTCCTTTTTCACTAAAAGGAGATTTAGTCGTTTTACCCATGAGACAAGATTCACAAGTTGGATATGATTCATAATCAGATAGCTCGAGGAGCCCATCTTTATGCAACTTGGATAATCTTGTTTCATTGATATGACCGAGTCTACAGTGCCACATATAGGTATAATTAATATCATCTCTTTTCCTTTTCTTAATTTGTTCAATTTGAAATATATTTTCTTGTAATTCAAGTGTATAAAGTCCATTTCGCAAATTTCCAATACCATATAAAACATCGTCTTTATAAATAGAACAACCATTGTTCTTTATAATAACGTCAAAATCTTCCATATCCAATACAGAAATTGAAATAATATTTTTAATAATATTCGGAACATAATAACAATTATTAAGATAAATGGATTTGCCCGAAGGCATTGCTAAACAATAAGTTCCTACAGCTAATGCAGCAACTTTTGCTCCATTTCTCACTCGTAGGATCACCTCATCTTTGTTCAGCTTTCTACTTCTGACCAGTCCCTGCACAGTATTACATATGTGAGAACCACAGCCGGTATCCAATACCCAAGTAGAATTATGACTTTCAGAAAAATTAATTTCAATCATAAACAAACCTTGATTGGAAGTCGAAGCTTCTCCAAGCTTCTTCTCTGCTAGAAACTTCTTGCAGTTCCTCTTCCAATGTCCCAGCTCATTGCAATGAAAGCACATTCCTTTAGCTGGTTCAGGTTTCTTTTGCTCTTTTTCTTTCCCTTTTCCCTTAGCCTTCTTAGATTTCTTCTTTTCAGAAGACACCTTGGGCCTCTTCCTTTTATTGGAAGAATCCACCATCAAGACATGGTTCTTCTTGGATGAGAAGTGACCTTCTGCAGTTTTCAGCATGTTAAGCAGCTCAGGTAAGCTGACATCTAGCTTATTCATGTGAAAATTAACCACAAACTGCGAGAAGGTCTCAGGGAGTGACTGCAAGACCAAGTCTTGACTCAACTCCCCATCCATGACGAACCCAAGCTGTCCAAGGCGTTCAATCAAATTATTACCTTCAGAACATGAGTCTCGACGGCAGTGCCCTCGGTCATCCGAGATCGGAAGAGCTCCTTAGATATTTCATATCTAGCAGTCCTACTCTGTTCACCATACAACTCCTTGAGGTGAAGCAGCATAGCAGGAGCATCCATTTTTTCGTGCTGACGCTGAAGCTCGTTATTCATGGATGCGAGCATGATGCATTGAGCCACAGATGCATCATCTTGCCACTTATTGAAAGTGGCAATCTCTTCCTCAGAGGCTGTTTCTGAAACAGATTCAGGGATAGTGGAATTTAGGACATAAGAAATCTTTTCAGCAGTGAGAACAATTCTCAGATTTCTTAGCCAGTCCTCATAATTCGGGCCGGTAAGCTTATTTGCATCAAGTATGCTTCGTAGTGAGATTAGTGATTTTGACATTTTTAAAATTCTGCATGTGAAAAGACAACATTTTAGCAAACATTCATTTTATTAACTTTGCATACCAAAATAAATTTAGGTCTTTATTTTAAATTGGTATCTCCCACTATTTTCATCAAACTATATTACCCTCACTCATATAGTTCGGCAACATCTAATTAAAGATTTGCTAGTGAGATTAAGGATCCCATTTCAAATGTATATAACCTTGTGGATAGCACAACAAGCGATATACAAATAAATAGGTAGACAACTCTTGTCAATTACATCACCATGTAACTCCTTTTATTTTGCCTCTTAAATCATAATGGTCATGTGTGTGCACATCCGAACTAAAATGATTTAAGTTAAGTCCAGCCTAGCACTTCCATAAATTCAAAAAAGAAAAATTTTCGTCCTTGTGGATAGCACAACAAGACTAGATCGTTCAATTTTCTTGATAAGCATCAAATGTGATTAATTAACATCTTAAATATTCAATACTCGCCTTGTGGATAGCACAACAAACTCATATTAAATATTTAATACTCTATTAACTAATCATGCTAGAAGGCGACGTTCGATATTCCAAATATCATTTGAACGCTTTAGACTTAATAATATTTCTTTGAGGGGTTTGTTATTATTTGTCTCATCTTTTTAAGCGCGCATGCACATATATATATAAAATACGCGTCATTTTATTAAACATGCGAAGCATGTTTGTATAAAATATAATATATATAATATTTAGCATGCAATATAGAATACTATATTCTACCCGGATTGATTATGGACTTTTATTCTAGTTTGGTTCACTAGAGCCACCAAGTGAACCAAAAGGTCAAACCTAGGAGTGCAAAAATTTAAATTTAAACGTAACTGTTACATTTAAACCCGGGCTCCATACAAACGGGTCTTCACGCGCTCCTTGCTCCTTGGTCTCCAGTTTCATCAAGATAATTCTAACTATCTCTATTACATAAATTATTTTTAAATAGAAACCTTGATCAGCAGTCAAGGGGAAGTACATAGAAGGGAGATAGAATTTTACACCGAGAATAAAATCAGAGAAGGCGAGGTACGCAGACCCCATTTTATAAAACCCATACATTTAAGCATTCATCCAAAATAAAATCCAATCACATTGGTCATAGTCCATAATCAATCCCTTTTATTACCATACATATCATCATACGTATCAATAAAACTTATTCATCTCATGAAAGTAAATTCATTCCATATATGTATTAATATCAGTTAATGGGCAAAAGTTTACTAAACTTTGTTTTTTGGAAAAATAAACTCCTTTATTTCATTCAAAAAATAATTCCAAATTAAACTCTTTAATTTTAGCAATTCTGAAATCTCATTTCATATAAAATAAACATCTTTATTTTAAACCTTTATTAATTAAATAAATCATTCATTTAATTAAATAAAACAAAAAAAAATTCAGATTCTGTTAGTGGCGCAGCTGCGCCAGGAATATAAAAAGAACCAGCGCAACTGCGCAGAATGAAAAACCAGGCCAAGACACCGGCGCAGCTGCGCAGCAAGAAGGCTAGGAACCGGCGCAGCTGTGCAGCCTGAAAACCAGCACAGGACACTGGTGCAGCTGCGCAGCAAGAAGGCCAGGAACCGGTGCAGCTGCTCAGCTTCGCAGAATCAGAAAAAATTTTGTTGCCCAGAACTCGATCCAATCGCATATTATACATGTATGGAATCACATAGACTGATAATTAGCACAAGATTGGCTCTGATACCACTGTTGGGTTTGTACGTAACGCAATCATGCAATCAAATCACATAAATAGGAAGGAAGCGTAAAAAACTAGGTTTTCAAAAATTTATACAAACGCATTACCATGATCATTCTTATGCATCAATTATCAGTGAATGAGGAAGGAGAAAAACAGAATTATACCTTTGAAGATCCAAGCTTCCTCAGGTACAAGTTCTACTCCTTTGATTCCTCTGTAGTGGCTCCTTCCCTTGATCAATGTCAGCCACCCAAATGTTTGGCCTCTAACGGTGATCCACCAAGGAAGATGAAGAACTCAATACGATGGGTTATTGGCTTAACCCTTGTTTCTATCTCTATAGAATATGCGTACTCCCAACTCTTGAAAAATTCACGTACCTTATTTCTAATATAAGACTCTCTTATATAGACATTAGGTTAACCCTCCTAATCCAATTAAAATAGGGTTTTAATTAATTAATTAATTAATTACTTTTAATTAATTTATATCCTAATCTTTATTAGGATTGAGAGAGAGTACTGATATTATATTAATTCCTAAACTCCTTTAGAATTAAAATAATAATAATAATATTAATATTAATAAGTCTCCTCTTATTAATTTATATTTAATATTTCTAAAATATTAAATAATAAACATTAAGCTATTTAATTTATTCTATCATAATAGATTAAATTAATTATACTTAATGCATTATTACTATCATGCCATTTTCTTCTTAAATAATTCTTCTTCCTTTTATGGTGTGACCCTTTAGGTTTTCCATATTAAACCGGTTGTGAATAAATCAATTAGAACAATTATAATCTTATTTAAATAAATAAATTAAACTAATAATCTATTCAAATAAATAACATTTATTCTACAATAGAGATAAGCCTCCCTAGCGATCAACGACTTTCCAGATAATATAGATTTCAACATTAATCATAAAAGAACCTGTGAGTTAATAGTTACCGTACAATTCAATCCTTCCACCATACAATGTCCCAATTAAATATAAGACATGGATTTACTGTCAAGTCTTAATTTTTTTAATCATATGTATTTCGATTAGAAAATGCACAACTCCAAATAATGCAAATTAGAAACCTCTTTCTAATTTCATTCTACCTTGGCCAAGGATTCCTGGGTTGTCATTTAACGAATCACATAGGACATATCTCCTCTTTTACTAGAGGTGGTTGATTCTTTATTGATCATTCATTATCTCCATATGTAACTCATTACACCCAAGCATACCCTATATATGCCTTAAAAGGCCTTAAGGAATTAGTCAAAGTATAATTTTTTACATACAAGATACTATGATGATCTCAAGTCCAAGGATCACATGTACTACTATCACATTAGGAATTCCTATTGACAGGCGAGTAAAACTCCATTAGGTATTCCATAGCGAGTCACGTTCAGTGAACTTATTCTCCAATAAGCACCTGCATACTTGCTTTAGTGTCTCCACACAAATGACCATGAGATCAGTCATCCTCATCCAATGAGCAAGCAACATATGTACCAATCTATCCGGATTTACTAATCCCCACTTTAGTAATCTCACAATTGGGAACTATTTTAGTTTTTAAGCTTTCTAAGAATTTAGATCTCATTATCATGATCTCATCATGATTCTAAAAGCATTGCTTAAAACTATGGGTTATTTACATATTATAAAAACAGCACCATATAGATAATTATATGCCTTAAATGAATATTTTATTAATAAATAAATAAGATTATTTACAAAGTATGTGCTTTGTCATCATACATGATTGGCTTGTATGCACATTACTATCAAATTGAAACATGTATGCCATGTTACTTTAATTATTATTAGATGTATGTTGAGCATGTTATTATGTGCTATGTGATGTATGAAAACTGTTAGAACTTGCTGAGCTGTCGAGCTCACTATTGCAAATAATCATTTTTGTAGGTCAAGAATGGAAAGTAATGATATGTGCTAGTTAAACTTTAATTGAGATCAATAGCGATGCGAGGAATTATTTATTCTAGATGAGTAATGTAATTGTTTAAATGTAACACGATTGATAAATTGTAAGTTGAGCTATCCAATGTATATGGATATTGCTTCATGATGTAAGACTTGTATAGTCATTTTGTTGTTACGTTTCATGATATAGATTTGAATCGAAGAGATGTTATGTAAAGATTGAGATTCAGGGTAATAAAGAAATGATTATATAAAAGTTTTAATTATTTCGCATTTTTAGTGATTTTAATATCGAATCATGATGTAAAGTTAGAATAAAGTTGTATTGTTAACGATCGAAAAGGAGAATTATATTGTACGAATTTTTGGGGTCGTTACAGTTGGTATCAAAGCTGATAGATTATACACCTTAGGTAAGAGTACCTTAGGCTATGACCTTAGAGAATGAGAAGTTAAGTTACGTATAACGAAAATGTGATTCCTTTCACATACATAGAAGTATAGGATGAGTTAAGTCCTAGAAATGTTATAAGAAGAAGGTGAGAATAACGAGGAATAAAACTCGAATAAAATGTTGAACTTTATGAACGAAATTAGAAATTCTTAAAAAGAAGAGTTAATAAATAAACAATAAGATTCAAAGAAGAATCTTGAAGGGATATGAAGATGAGAATCAGGAGTTACCTAACTCTAATAATAAAGATGACGAATAACGATGAATAGGCGAAGTCTATAAGATTAAATCATAATGAGGTCCTGATATAACCTGATGAAAGGAAAAGATAAGAAGTTTTAAAACAAAACGATAATGAGATAAGGAAGAATCATAAGGGAGATGATTATAGAATAAGATCACGACGTGATCTTTTAAAGTTGATAGACAGATGGTCAGTAATGATTGAATAGTTATAATTTGATGCTATAACGAGAATGTACTATGATACAGTACGAGGTTAACTCACGAGGAGTTATAAATAATGTGATGCGAAAAATTCATATCAAGTAAAGAGCAAGTTATGAGCAAGATAGAGTTAGGCGGGATTTCAATTGAAGAATCATGTGATGGCTGAGTTGTACAAACCTTTGTATGGGCGAGGGTTTTGTGCTTGCACTTAGTTTATCACATTGATAATCATTAGAATGTTGGTGTCGCGCTATCAATGTATATGTGGTGAAAAGGGGATTCTTGTCTCGTATGTATATTTGATAGTTAGAGACTATTAAGATTAGTAAGATGTTATTAGGAATAAGTGCGAGTTCTTAAAACTCATGCTTATCGTAAGTTCTTGATTCATAATCATATGGTATGTTTGGAACTCCTCAGCGAATGGACGCCTATGGTCTGACTAGGAAGTTCTTAAACTCGTATTATTGTGAAAAGTTCCTGACTTCCAAAGTGTGGAAAGTTTAATGAACTATACTGGGTATAGAAAAGTTATGGTGTAGGAAGCATTGATGTTGTTTAAGGTTGATAGAATGATTAAGTAACGATGGAGTAAAGATTTAATTGATGGAGAAAGTTTTTATATTCTAAATCTCCTAGCTTTTCTAGATTTTCAAAATTTATTGACTTCGTGTTGATGTTGCACTTCTGTTTTCTTGAAAAACATTGGATCAAATGATGAAACCAATGAATTTTTAAAATAGTGCTCTTATTCACATGTCTATGCTAATTGCTTCAGCTAGACAAAAATGATTTAAATTTTCAAAATGTATTTTACATATTTTATACATCATTTGATAGGGTGTAGAAAAAAAATCGAGGATGTTATCAATGCAGTTAAACCTAGTGTTGGATGTGATCGTATGATCGTCAACCCACTATGGTATGATGCAGTATGACGGCGTTGTGTAATGATAAAATCCTCAACGTACCATTACTACGGTACGATATCAGAATATTATGAAAAGATTTATTATTTTTAGTTCCTTAATCTATAAAAAATATATATTTACTTATAGCTTCCTTAAACAAAAAAAAAATATAGAATTTTATTGAGTTGGTTAAAATATATATATATATATATATTTCGATTGATGTCCGAATTATTGCTAGAATTCTATGCTACTTGATTCAGCTAGACGAATATTGAAAGATGTTCATGAAATTCAAGCGTTCTTTGTCAAACTATACCAAACTAAATTGTTTTGGTGTGGATTCAAATGTTAAGAAACTGAGGTGAACAATCCTGTAAAAGGGGACATGTTATCAGAGACAATGGTTCTGAGAGTAACGCATATAGTCGTTACGATGTTAAGATGTAATACGTTGTGCCCAACATAGGGGTACGATAAGCTGGCCACCTAGAGTACCGATGTGGTTTATAGTGTGAAGTACCGGGAGTGAAGCACTATTAAACCTAAAAAACAAAGTTCAAGGTCTTGCGACCACTCAGCATAATTTGGAATCTTTTAAATTTCGGAGTTATTTATATCGCTTTTCAATTATTGAGTAATTGTGGAAGATTCTTATTATTCTGAAAGAAGTAGTTGTTGAACGCCTTAATCTAGTGAATAGAGATTAACGTAAAATCTATTTTGATAGAATGATATATATAGATTGATAGACTTAAATTTCGAGGACGAAATTCTTAGAAGAATGGGTGAATGTGATAACCCGAATAATTATAGATGGTGAAGTACGAAATATATTAATTCGACGAGTAAAGGATGCAGTAATGATCCTTAGAAAGGAAATGAACGAGTTAGAGATTATATATAATTTGAAACATAATTGTGTTTAATTTAGGGTTATGAAATAAAACTTAAAATTTGTTGAAGAACTGAATGTAGTAGAATATATATGTATAACATATACTAAGATAATGTGTTGATGTTATTCAACGATAAATGTTTTTAAAGAGATTTGATGTAAAACTGAGTAAGGTAGGGTTTCGGTGATTCCGAGGACGGAATCCTTATAAGGAGGGAAGGATGTGACATCCCAGATTTTTTAGAATTTATAAATGAGAATTTAATAAATAAAATTCTTATTATCTGATATTTTGAGTTTGAGTATGTGAATACGTATCATATATTGTGAAATATGTGAATTGATGTGAAGAGAATTTCAATATTAATTTTAATATATATATTGATTAAATAAATATTTTAATTAAATTATTTATTGAGTTAAATAAATAATAACATGATTATTATGGAGTAAGGTAATTAAGTGTAGTATATTAATTAAATGGGTATTTAGTATTTGATTTAATTGATATAATAATTTTATGTTATAGTTCTAATTTAATTGAGATAATTAAATTAGATGAGTAAGGTGATGAGTGTTACATGCAATTATAATTAGCAAGTAATTATAATTATGTGTTAATTTGATGTGCTTAATTGATGTTAGACTTTTAATTAATTAAATTAGAATGTTAAGATTTAATTAATTAAAGGATAACATTAAGACTATGTCTTAAAGGATTTATGAAAAGAATAAAAAGAGTTTTTCTTTTAAAATCATTTTTCCAAACAAGGCCCTTGCACCATTTTTATGTCGGTTTTGCCAAACGGGGCCTTAACTATTTAAAAACCTATTTTTTTTTATTAAAAACAATAACTTATTTTGCCAAACAAGCCTTATGGCTTTTTAAATTCTAATTGTAACTTATATATTAATGGTACTTATTATATTTAATATATGTCATTATGTAGTGGAAGTTATATGTATTATAATTATGTAATATATGTATATTATATTATATGTATATTACGTTAGATTAAAACAAGAGTTAGAAAAACAAAGTTAGTTTGCTAGAGAGAAAAAGAAAGAGCATAGAAGAATTAGAGAAGAAGAGAAGGAAAGAAAGGAAGAACGTAAGAGAATAATCATCTTCTTCTTCAAACATCTAAGTAGAAAGGGTATGTCTTAATTCCCTTATGTTTTTATATGTTTTCCTTATGATTGTTCATGAGTATGGGTTCTTTGTATATATATGATTTAGCATGAAAGTTATACATATATAATGTACATATATAAATTGTGTTTATAATGGTTTATATATGAATTGTATGCTATAAACAAGGATTTTATAAATCAAAGTTTTGTCTGAACATGTTTTAAATGGAGAATATGTGTTCACATGGAGTTTTCATGTTTTGGTTAATTTTAGAGTAAAATTGATGAAATTAGTATATGTTAATATGCTTGTTAGAATTGTTTTTGATGATATGTTGAATCATAGAAAGAAAATGCATGAATTTCTTAAGAAATTATTTTACAGTGAATGGTTTTGGAAAATATATGAGTTTCTATGAAAATGTCAAAATTGAGTTGTTAAAACCTTTGATTTCATTGCTTGGACAATTTTTGTGATTGGTAGCATCTATATAACATGTGTAGTATTGTGTACGCATGTCTTACATTGTTTGAGTGATTGGTAATTGCCATTATTAAATTGTTTTGGTTAGCAGTGAAGTAGAGTGCCGTTGCTGCACTGTTTCTGTCTGCGTTCCTGCGCATCTGCACCAGCAACAAGGGCAGAAGCAGCGCAGCAGCGCCGCTGGGTTTTCTACATTTTGACACCTGCGCAGCTGCGCCGGTGCCAAGGCTTATTGCTGAGCAGAGGCAGAGAACTTTAGTTATTTCTTCAAGTTTTAAAACCTAAATTATTTTATTTCTATGATAATGATCATGTACCAAGTTGCAATAACATATTGTTATCATGAATTTGACAATTCATAACTAAGAAAGAAAAGAGGTTTTGGAAAACCTTAAATTATTATTTGAATTGTTTATAATAGATATTAAATTATAATTGTTTAAATATAACTTAACTAATATGATATATATAATTATAATTATAGTAAAGGTTTAATGTAAATTATGATTGTTAAATTATAATGAATTGAGTTGATTGTTTTAATCAAAGTAAATGTTTAACTTGAAGTATAATTTGTTTAATTATAACTTAATATGTTATTATAATTTGGAATAATTATAATCAAGGTAAAAGTGTAATTTAAATTATAATTTAATGAGGGCATGAATAGAAATTGAGTATTTATAATCTAAGTAATGGTTTAATTTAAATATGTTTAAATTATGATTTAATGCATGATGTAGTTGATTCATTATAAATTATGATTGTTTAATTATAGTTTGATTAAAGTGGATGTTTAAATTATAATTTGTTTAATTATAATTTAAAATGAGTATGTAATTATTAATTGATTAATCATGTGAAATATAATATGATTATGTGATGTGATTAATTATGTGGTAATTAATTATTAACTTATTAGTTAAAGAGGAATGAGTTAACCTAAAGTGGATAACTAACGATGAGGATTAGCTATGTGATAATTAACTGATATTATTAATTATACATATGATTTGACAGCGAGTGTCAAACGAGTAAATAGAAGAGAATTAGAAAGTATAAAGTAGTATTTACTTAGACGTTTGATAAGTGTTGCTAGGTTACTAATAATTGATGCGTATGGTAATACGTTATGTAGGATCATGAAGCAGATTATATTAAGTTATTTTTCGGTATTTGGTAATCTACGAGCCAGGCAAGTCTTTCGGTTCTTATTTTCTATATGGACTTGATGATATTATGTGTAAGAACCCGAATTTTTAGATATTTTTAAATAAAGATTTAATAAATAAAATTCTTAAACCGTGAGATGGGTTCGAATAAAAATATATATATATATATATATATATATATGTGTGTGTGATATGAGGTATGTGGTATTATATTACATAGGGTAATATGGACTATGTAATAAGTGTTTTTGTGATTTATAAATATATTTTTAATATATATTTGTTATTTATTTTAGAGACGATTCGATTGAGGTAAAGGAAGTGGATAAGGTTTCCTATCGATATTAAATAATTTATTGAATTATTTTATCATAGTAAGTTGGTGACATTAAAAATCCTTAATGTATAATCACCATATTCTTGTGTATGTGTATTAATAACTAGTATGTTTATGATATAGGTTATTATTAGCACTTAAGCTATCCGTGAATAGGTTTGGATGGTGAAGCATGAGTTAGTTAAGGAATTAACTAATAAGAATAAATATGGGTTAATTTAAGTTGAGAGTTATATTATAGAATAATATAATGTGAATATTGAACCTTAATTAACTATGGTGATATAGTACAGGGTTTAATTTACTTAATTAAAGGAGTGAATTAATATGCGTGTTGAATATGTAATTATAGTTGATACTTTTTATATATATTACTTAGAGTGGTAATATATGAGAAAGTCTAATGTGCGAATAACGTTAAATATATATACGTTATTAAAAGGGAGATGGAAATCATTATATCTTTAAATTAATATTTAATATTTGAAGAAATTGTGTTAGGGCAATTTATAGAAAAGAAAGAGAAATAATTATTATATATTTCTAATAAAGGGTATTAAAATAATTTATAATATTGAATTATTTTAATAAAAGGAGAAAATATTATTTTTGAATAGTAATATTACCTTATATATTTTGTATAAAGTATGATTGATTAATATGATAGCTATATTATATATTTGCTATATGTAAATAAATTGATGGAAACAAACTATTATAATAGAAAATAAACTTGTTATCTATTTTCTATAAATAATATATGTACATGTGCCGTACATACTTTTAGTAGATATTATATTAAGAATAATATCTTGAGACAATAAGTAAATTATTTTCTTATTTGGAGAAAACATAATATTTTATGATATGGCTAAATACATAAATTTAAATGTATTTTCAAGAGAGTTTAATTAATAAAAGGAAACTAAGTTATTTTAATAACTTGAGTTGCTATAGTACCGTAAGTGTTATAAATAATATTTGAATATTCTATTTGTAATATATTTATATGTGGACCTTGGACTTGATAGTTCTAAATTAATTGAACATGTTATAAGTAGTAATGTGCTGAGAGATGAGTAAGTGATGAGAATAATAATAAGCTTAAGATTAAGCTTGTGGGAGATACCTTGGGTGGCACGATAGTAGATTCGTTGATGAATTAATTAATTCAAGGATGGTAGAATTTTTAATTAAGCAATTAATCTATATTAATTGTTATTATAATAGTATATTTCTTTATTATTATGGCTAGTGGTAATATAATAATAAAAAAATTGATTATGAATATAATCGAAAATTGTATTGATAAGGAATGAGGTATATTATCCTATTATATTATTATTATGGATAATATAATATTATCAAGTAATTATGTGATAATATGTTGATTAATGAGTAAATGATTTATAAATATAATAAGATTTATATTTATTTAACGTGATAATAAATCATATAAAGTGTTAATCAATTAGTGTAGAAATTATAATTCCATTGATTAATGAGAAATAGATTAATTAATATTATTTTTAATTAATTGATGAGATAAGTAAATTATTTACTTCTATATGCAAGCATGAGAATAAATGTATAGCGTATAGTAACTAACTATATATTATATGAAGTGTGAAGTATAGTGCAACTATGTTATATAGTGTAGTGCGATATGTATGTGACTACATATATAGAAACCATATATTAAGACTTATTAAACTATATATTATGAATACATCATGAATATATATAGTAAATGATTATAATTGATGATTACTTCAATATATAATTGAATAATAAATGTGATAGTATCTGAGTAAATTATACCGGCATGATAAATGTACATGGATTATATGCGTACAAATTACCTTTACTACACTGGAGTATTACTTATGTAAATTTATATTGTGACATTAAGTTATAACCTATGTATGGATAATAGTTATACAAAATATAACATAAGAGTAAGAATTATGTTATGTGTGTATAATAATTTATGTGTGGTGTGTTACTAGAATGCTGAGTATTGTTGCATTGTCCCATTATAAGAGACCCTTTCTTCCTCACGTGTATGGCAAAAAAAGGCTAGTCTATTTCTCTATTTATCAAACTCAGCAAACCTTAGCTATCATGATGAACAAGGGAGTGGAAATTATGATTGATTCTAACAACTAATCACCAACTCCCTCGTAACCAACATGCAATCTATGATGAACGAGAATTTCGTAAAGATATTTAAATATTTATTGAAATAAATAAATATTTTTAATAATTTAATTATTGAATTAAATAATTAATTCATGAATTTGTGGTAGATTAATTTAATTATATGTGTGACATTAATTAAATTAATATGTAGTAATTTAATAGTTCAAAGAATATATTTAATGGAGTTTATTTGATTAATTGAATTAATTAAATAAGCATATGTTACTTTAGTTAATTTATTAATTAATTAGTGAATTAATGAATTGACATAATTAATAAATAAAAATATTAATTATGTGACAATGTGATTTAAATGTGAATTATATTATTTTATTTAATTAATTTAAATAAGATTAATTGAATTAATTAAAGTGTTACATTAACTATATTATAAACTAATTATTAAATAAAGAGAGGAGGAAAAGAAGGAAGGCAAACAGGGCCTTAGGAGGAGTTAGTCCGTTGTAATAACAACGGTAATATTTATATATACGTATATTGGGTTATCCTAATTCATTATCAAATGAAAAGTTAGAAATTCTCAGAGAAAAGTTGAGAGAAAAATATCAGAGGAAAAGAGAAAAATTGAGGGAAAGAAAGAGATTTGAGAAAATCTTAAGTGTTGTCTGTGATTATCTTCATACTAACAAAGGGTAATCTTCCTTTTTAAGTTTTTAAAAGTTATATTTTTCCAAAGTCTTTATTTACGTATTTTAGTTTTCTATGAAAAACTAGTTTTAAAATTGGGTTATGATATGGCTTTATTTATATGGGTATGTGATCATAACGTTTTTTCTAACATATAAACATGTTTTAAAGGATCAATTTTATATAATTTGGCTTTAATTGGGTTTTTCAAATATTTACAGAGTTTTTATACGTCTTTGTAAAAACTCTCTGTTAAGAATCATTTTGGAAAATTAAAGTATGAGGTTATCATATATGTGACCGTAGATGTTAGTATTATGTGTTAGATCATGTATCCATGATTTACACTGATCACATCAAATAACTTTGTTAATAAATGGGTTTTATGAAATTATAGAGTATTGAATATGGGTGAATAACCCATATGGGTTAAATTAATGATTGAATCATATGTTTATATTTAAATTGATACATGAATATGATTGTATATGTTAAAACAAAGAAAATAAAATTGGAATGAGTGGATTCGGTTTAGTAACGAATCCGCAATGAGAAATTTTATATTTTTCTTTAAAGTTTGCAAAATGTTGAAGAACAGTGAAATTAAAAGTGTTTAGATTGTGTAACTATGTGATTATGATTGTTAAGAACATGATATAAGTGTTGTATAATATTTTTATGAAGTTTATACTTCATGGGTAATGTTATTAATCAGTGTAATGATGTGAATTGGGAGAAAATGGGAGAAAATCTATGTTCGTTCGCAAACTTCAGATTTTAAAATATCGCAGCCGCGCGGCCGCGCCGGCTGCAAGGCAAAATGGCCCGCGGCCGCGCTTGTCCGAAAATTTTGAAAAAAATTGCTAAGTGTTGAAAAATTGTGAAATGTGTTTTGAGTCTAATGAACATGAACACATGTTGTATAAATATGATAAAATATTGATATGAGTTTACTAATTTATGTTATGTGATTAATTAATAAATTAATTACGTGACTTAAACTATTATTTATAAAGGTTAAATAATGTGATATAAATATGAAGACATTATTTTAAGTCTAATAAATATGAAGGCATGTGATGTAAGTAATAAGTTATTAATACAAGTTAATAACTTAAGTTATGTGATTAATTAACATGTTAATTAATCAACGTAAGCCATTATTTGAAAAACCTAATAATGAGTTCAAGGAATACTAATTGTAAATCAATAATCATATCGAACCTGTGATTAATTGATATTGTAAATATGTGATAGGTAAGAGTAATTAAAGAAGTGAGTAATAACTGTAGTTTGCGCATGAGGCAATTTTTCTATCCCTAGCTTATTATTATTGTTGGGCAAGTTTCCTAAACTAAACTCTTTAAATTAAGCAATTTCTATGCTTAATTACTATTGTTGAGCAAATTCTTACTCTTGAATATCCAAGTTTAGAATTTTACATGAGATGTCATGATTATTTTAAAAGTATCATTTAAGTGTACAATACTTATTCGATTGTATACCTTGAGAAGTTAATATTCAATTTGAATATCATTTATTGAGTTATCCAAACCAACTTTATTTGGTGTTGATTTTGATGTCAAACTGAGATGAACAACCCTAATATAGGGGATTAATGAAGATGCTTTAAGCATCAAGATAATGTGCACAGTATCAGTACGAAGGGCTGATCTCCCTATGTACGAGAAGTAAAGTCTATAGTCTTATGACTTTTAAAGGTTAGAAAGGTTAATATACTTAACAACCTAAGACTCGGTTCAAGGTCTTAATGACCCTCAGAAGTAATTTGACTCTTGATTAATATTCTTGATTCAAAAGTAGATAAGTAATTTGACTCTTGATTAATATTCTTGATTCAAATGTTGAGCTTTCTGTTATTCAGAATTCTTTCACTCGCATGTTATTATTCTGTCATATTTTTATACTTGCGGGTATTCGTACTCACTCTTGCATAATAACATTGCAGCTAATAATGAACGAAGTGATGTACCTTCTAGTAGCAAGGTCAAAGGAAAAGCTAACAAGTGGTGAAGACTTGTGTTGATGTTAAGAATGTTAAAGTTCAAGATTTATGTATGATGACTTAAGACTTATTTATTTACGTTTCTGCAACAGAGATTTAAGGTTAAGTTTAACCTGGGATTTATGATATATTATTATTTTAGATGATGTAAGATGATGATTTATTTATCTAATAAATGAATTTCATTATTTATGGGTAGATAGTTGTATGATATTAGAACAGTGAACACGAAATCCTGTGGAAATTAAGATACCGAATTTGGGGGTGTCACAAGTTGGTATCAAAGCCGTAGGTTATGAACCTTAGGTGGGGGGAAAAACCTTAGGATAGTAGCCTTCGTGAAGATAGTAATGATAACTCTGATTGAATTCTAAGATTGAAAATAAAATTTACCTTATGTGCTATGTGCTTATGTGTTCATACTTGTTAGAGTATTGATCAGCATCACGTAAAAAAAACTAAGACTTAAAGCTTATTTTGTCAGGATGTCAGATACTGGAGGAGCTAGTCAGCCCAGGGATGTTGTACCCCTAGAGACTAGAGATGAGGAGCCCCGGGACATACATACTGTCTGGGAGCAGTTAGTACAGCCAGAGCCATCTCCTGTGATTCGAGATTTTGGTCAGGAGCATGAGCCAGAGATTGACTCAGAGGGGGACCCTGAGGCGGTCGAGATCCCGGCTGAGGCAGCCGAGGAGGAGGAAGAAGAAGACCCTGAAGAGGAAGAAGAGTAGGAAGACCCTGAGGAGTTCCCACCGAACTCTGTCAGTGCTGATATGTATGATTTATTATATAATCGCAATGTAGAGTTACGATATACAATTCAGGAGTTGAGGGAGCAGTCAGTTGCTCAGGGTGGTGAGATCGAGACACTCCACACCTGTCTTGGCAATGTGGAGTGGGATTTGGTTCATGAGAAGGGCCAAACTGAGCAGAAGACAAAGGAGATAGAAAAGTTAAAGAATGAGTTGAAAGAGAAATCTGAAACACTCGCTATAGTGGAAGAAGCTTGGGTGAGAAATGCACGACGTGCAGATCTGGCAGAGGATGATGCGCGTGCAAAGAGAGTTAAGGTTGCAGAGACGTGCTACACGTTTCTGAGAGCAATGGATGAGGCCCAAGACCGAGTTATGAGATATCCAATTCAGTTCGAGGGACTGCCTGGGTATATGTTAGATCGTAGGACTATGTCCCGCATTATAGAGGAGGAACGTAGTGCAGCTGTCCGACGCCTTAGTAGGCCGGGATAGGACAATATGATATTGTTAATGTTTAAATAATCGTAAATAATGTAAATTCTGATGTGATTATAAACAAAGGAGTATTGTGATAATGTAAATCCTGTAGAAACTTTATTTCAGGATAGTTGATGTAAATGGCAGAAATGCTATCGTATTGTATTAAAAGCTTTTGGTTTTAATAAAATAATAAAGTTGTTCAAGATGATATGGGTTAAGTGAGTATGTTAAAGTATTTAACATTATGTGATACTCTTTGGAGTAGTTAATGTAAATTCCGATGTGATTAAAAACAAAGGAATATTTTGAGAAACTAAATCCTGAAGATTCTTTATCTTGGGATAGTTGAAGTAAATGGCAGAGATGCTATAGTACTATGTTTAAAACTTTTGATTTAAATAAAATATCAAAGGTTATTTAAAAAGAAAAGAGTTAAAGTGGTTATGTTAAATATTTGAGTTAAGTCTTAAATATTTAAGAGATTGAATAAAGATCTAATGAGCATATATTCTTAACAGAAATATGCCGCCAAGAAGGAGACAAAATTGTCGACAAGCCCAAGAAGGGTCAACCAATAACAACAATGATGCCAATGCGAACCCCGTTCAGCAGTTGCTAAATCTGTTGGCTGGAGCGATGAACAATCAGCCTCAAGCTCCACCGAACACCTCATTTAAAGACTTTAAGGCAGTGGGACCGCCAGATTTTAAGGGTTCCACGAACCCGATAGAAGCTCAGACTTGGGTTATGGAAATGGAGAAAATTTTTGAGGTCGCCCGAGTTAGGGAGGACCAGAAGACCGCCTACGTGACATTTATGTTAAAATCAGAAGCCAGCTACTGGTGGCTGGCAAATAAGATCAGGGGAGGAGAAGGTGTAATAACCTGGGAAAGGTTTAAAGAAATGTTTTTCGAGATGTATTTCCCGACCAGCTCCCAGAATCAAATGGAGGTGCAGTTTTTGGAGTTGAAGCAGGGGAATATGTCTGTGCCCGACTACGCGGCAAAGTTTAACGAATTGTCTAGGTTTGCCCAATATCAGGTGCATACTGACGAAAAAAAGGCTAGGCATTTTGAACAGGGACTGAAACCCTGGTTGTATATCAAGGTGTCAATGTTTCAATTGAACACTTTTGCTGGAGTTCTGGAGAAGGCCATTCTCCCTGAAGGTGGAAGCGAAGCGGTGTCTAAGTACAATCAGGATCAAAAGAAGAAGAAGAATGATAGTGAAGGAAACAATAAGGCTAGTGGCAGTCACACAAGGGGAACTAATAATCATAAACGAAAATGGAATGACAACCCGTCGTCTGTAAGTCAGCAAGGTAGTCAGAAGAAAAAGTTAGAACCATGCCCAACCTGTGGGAAGACTCACTTGGGAGTCTGCATGAAAGGAAAAAGAGTTTGCTACAATTGTGGTCAGGAAGGCTATATAGCACCTAACTGCCCTAACCCTAAGAAGGGCTCCTGCTACACATGTGGGTCAAAGGATCACTTGGCTAGAGACTGTCCAAAGAAGGCATCTGGAGGGGCAGGGTCAGGTGGACATAAGGGAAATAATAGTGGAAATCCTCTTACCATTACCGGACTGACTTCGACAAACTGACCAACTGCAAGGACATTTAACATGACCGTACAAGACAATGTGCAGTCTCGTGATATGGTGTCAGGTATCATTCCGATCAATAAAGTCAATGCTTATGTTTTATTTGATTCGGGTGCTACTTGTTCATTTATATTCGATGACTTTGCAAAGAATTTAGAATTGCTTAAAGACGAATTAGAAATCCCTATGAACATAGAGATTGCGAACAAGGAAGTAATTCCTGTTAAGTATATACACAAGAACTGTAGAGTGGATATTAAGGGTAACGTTATGAATGTAGATCTTTTCCCGATTAAACTTGGAGAATTTAACGTTATCCTGGGAATGGATTGGTTATTCAATTATGGTGCAGTAATTGATTGTCAAGAGAAATGTATTAACCTTATGACTCAGTCAAAGGTTGTGTTTTATGGCAGCAAATCGACTAGACAAGCGAGTTGTCTGACAATGATGCAGGCCAAGAAGTTATTAAGACAGGGTTGTGTGGGGTATTTAGCCTACATAGTCGATAGTCGTAAAGAGAATCCAAAGTTAGAAGAAATACCAGTCGTAAGAGACTTCGTGGATGTTTTCCCGGATGATTTGCCAGGACTTCTGCCTGACAGAGAAGTAGATTTTGTTATCGATTTGGTGCCAGGAACGGCTCCAATATTGAAAGCACCGTACCGGATGGCTCCGGTAGAAATGAAGGAATTGATGGTACAGCTACAAGAGCTGTTGGACAAGAAATATATTTAACCGAGCGTATCACCGTGGGGAGCGCCGGTATTATTTGTTAAGAAGAAGGATGGAATGATGCGACTCTGCATCGACTATAGAGAATTGAACAAGGTTACCATTAAGAATAGGTATCCGTTGCCAAGGATTGATGATCTGTTTGATCAATTAAAAGGAGCGATATATTTCTCGAAGATAAACCTGAGAAGTGGTTATCATCAGTTGAAGGTAAGGCCAGAAGATGTCCCGAAGACAGCGTTTAGGACACGATATGGTCACTACGAATTTTTGATTATGTCATTTGGTCTAACAAATGCGCCTGCAGCATTTATGGGCCTAATGAATGTAGTGTTCAAGCCGTTTCTGGACAAATTCGTAGTGGTTTTTATTGATGATATATTGGTCTATTCTAAGACCAAGGAAGAATATGTTGAGCATTTGAAGTTGACGTTAGAAGTATTAAGAAGAGAGAAATTGTATGTGAAATTCTCAAAGTGTGAATTCTGGATTGAAAGGGTGCAATTTCTCGGACATGTGATTGATAAGGACGGAATTTCGGTGGATCCCTCCAAAGTCGAAGCGGTGATGAATTGGGATCAACCAAAAACACCGTCGGAAGTGAGAAGTTTTCTTGGATTAGCTGGTTACTATAGAAGATTTATTCAGGATTTTTCCAAGATCGCCACTCCATTAACGAATTTGACTAGGAAAGTTGTGAAATTCGTTTGGACAGAGAAGTGTGAGGAAAGTTTTCAAGAACTTAAGAGAATGTTAAGTATAACACCTGTGTTGTCCCTTCTGGATGACACAGAAAATTTTGTGGTATATAGTGATGCGTCGCATAAAGGTCTAGGCTGTGTGTTTATGCAAAACGGTAGAGTCATTGCGTATGCGTCACGACAACTAAAAGATTACGAGAGGGGATATCCAACCCATGATTTAGAATTGGCTGCGGTGGTATTCGCTTTAAAGATTTGGAGACACTATCTCTATGGGGAGAAGTGTGAAATATATACAGACCATAAGAGTCTGAAGTATATTTTCACACAGAAAGACTTGAATATGCGCCAAAGAAGGTGGCTGGAGTTAATAAAGGATTATGATTGTGATATCTTATACCACCCAGGCAAAGCGAATGTTATAGCCGACGCCTTAAGCAGAAAGGGTCGGGAAAAGTTGATGATGCTGACAGCACAGGAAGAATTGATTTCAGCAATGGAAAAGCTGGAATTGGAAGTAAGATGTCCAATGGAGATTGATGGGAAACTCTTTCATATGCAAGCTGGTACAACTTTATTGGATAAGGTTAAAGAAGTTCAAATTCTGGATAAGGAATGTGAGGAAGTAAAGAAAAAGATATCTGAAGGGACTAAACTTAGATTTAAAGTGGACAGTGAAGGATTGTTGAGGTTTGAAAGTAGAGTTTGGGTACCGCCAATACCAGAAATCAAGGAGGACATTCTGAGCGAGGCTCATAGTTTGAGGTATTCCATTCACCCCGGAAGTACCAAGATGTATTAGGATTTATGACAACACTTTTGGTGGCCAAATATGAAGAAAGACGTTGCCGATTGTGTTGCCAAGTGTCTGACTTGCCAAAGGGACAAGGCAGAACACCAAAGACCAAGTGGTTTGTTACAACCTTTAGAAATCCCAGAATGGAAATGGGAACATATTACAATGGATTTTGTTGTTGGCCTTCCGACGACCCAGAAAGGCTATGATGCAGTATAGGTTATCGTCGACTGATTAGCGAAATCCGCACACTTTCTTCCGATCAAAATCAGATTTAACCTAGAACAATTGGCGAAGTTATATGTAAAAGAGATTGTTTCGAGGCACGGGGTGCCAGTGTCAATTATTTCTGACCGTGATCCGCGCTTCACATCGAATTTCTGGAAGCGACTACAAGAATGCATGGGAACACAGTTGAGGATGAGCACCGCTTATCACCCTCAGGCTGACGGGCAAAGTGAAAGGACAATCCAGACCTTAGAGGATATGTTGAGAGCCTGTATCATAGATTTTAAAGGCAATTGGGATGATCATTTGCCGCTTGTAGAATTCGGTTATAATAATAGTTACCAGGCTAGTATTGGTATGCCGCCTTACGAAGCGTTGTACGGTAGAAAGTGCAGAACTCCACTGTACTGGGATGAAGTTGGTGAAAGACAATTGCTAGGACCAGAGTTAGTCCAACAAACGGCAGAAATAGTTAAAGTAATTCGGACAAGATTAGTAGCGGCTCAGGATAGGCAGAAGAAATACACCGATCCACACCGCAAGAATGTAGTGTTTCAATCGGGTAGTTTTGTATTTTTGAAGGTCTCTCCTTGCAAGGGAAAGATCAGATTTGGTAAGAAGGAAAAATTGAGCCTGAGGTTCATTGGACCCGTTGAGGTACTCCGAAGAATTGGAGAAGTAGCCTATGAGGTAGCTTTACCTCCAGCACTGGAGCATGTCCACAACGTTTTCCATGTGTCGGTATTACGACGTTATAAACCCGATTACAAACATGTGATAGAATATGAACCCCTATAATTTGAGAAAGATTTATCATACGAAGAAGTTCCTGTTCAGATAGTTGACAAGAAAGAGCAAGTTCTCAGGCACAAAGTAATACCTTCTGTTAAGGTAATTTGGAGGAACCACAACGCTGAAGAAGCTACGTGGGAACTCGAAGAGAATATGATGAAGAATTATCCACACTTATTTTCTTGAATCTGTGAACGTGATTCTGGGGACAGAATCCTTTTAAGGGGGGAAAGATGTGACAAACGAGAGTTTTGCAAAGTTGTTTGAATATTTATTGAAATAAATAAATATTGAGAATTTTGCAAAGTTGTTTTGAATATTAAATATTGAGAATTTTTCAAAGTTGTTTTGAATATTTATTGAAATAAATAAATATTTTGGTTATAAGAATGTGATGGGACGAAATTATTAATCGAACCGCGATTCTGAGGACAGAATCCTTTTAAGGGGGGAAAGATGTGACGAACGAGAATTTTGTAAAGATATTTGAATATTTATTGAAATAAATAAATATTTTTAATGATTTAATTATTGAATTAAATAATTAATTCATGAATTTATGGTAGATTAATTTAATTATATGTGTGACATTAATTAAATTAATATGTAGTAATTTAATAGTTCAAAGAATATATTTAATGGAGTTTATTTGATTAATTGAATTAATTAAATAAGCATATGTTACTTTAATTAATTTAATAATTAATTAGTGAATTAATGAATTGACATAATTAATAAAAAAACATTAATTATGTGACAATGTGATTTAAATGTGAATTATATTATTTTATTTAATTAATTTAAATAAGATTAATTGAATTAATTAAAGTGTTATATTAACTATATTATAAACTAGTTATTAAAATAAAGAGAAAGGAGGAAAAGAAGGAAGGCAAACAGGGCCTTAGGAGGAGTTAGTCCGTTGTAAATACAACGATAATATTTATATATACGTATATTGGGTTATCCTAATTCATTATCAAATGAAAAGTTAGAAATTCTCAGAGAAAAGTTGAGAGAAAAATATCAGAGGAAAAGAGAAAAATTGAGGGAAAGAAAGAGATTTGAGAAAATTTTAAGTGTTGTCTGTGATTATCTTCATACTAACAAAGGGTAATCTTCCTTTTTAAGTTTTTAAAAGTTATATTTTTCCAAAGTCTTTATTTACGTATTTTAGTTTTCTGTGAAAAACTAGTTTTAAAATTGGGTTATGATATGACTTTATTTATATGGGTATGTGATCATAACGTTTTTTCTAACATATAAACATGTTTTAAAGGATCAATTTTATATAATTTGGCTTTAATTGGGTTTTTCAAATATTTACAGAGTTTTTATACGTCTTTGTAAAAACTCTCTGTTAAGAATCATTTTGGAAAATTAAAGTATGAGGTTATCATATATGTGACCGTAGATGTTAGTATTATGTGTTAGATCATGTATCCATGATTTACACTGATCACATCAAATAACTTTGTTAATAAATGGGTTTTATGAAATTATAGAGTATTGAATATGGGTGAATAACCCATATGGGTTAAATTAATGATTGAATCATATGTTTATATTTAAATTGATACATGAATATGATTGTATATGTTAAAACAAAGAAAATAAAATTGGAATGAGTGGATTCGGTGTAGTAACGAATCCGCAATGAGAAATTTTATATTTTTCTTTAAAGTTTGCAAAATGTTGAAGAACAGTGAAATTAAAAGTGTTTAGATTGTGTAACTATGTGATTATGATTGTTAAGAACATGATATAAGTGTTGTATAATATTTTTATGAAGTTTATACTTCATGGGTAGCGTTATTAATCAGTGTAATGATGTGAATTGGGAGAAAATGGGAGAAAATCTGTGTTCGTTCGTGAACTTCAGATTCTGAAATTTCGCAGTCGCGTGGCCGCGCCGGCTGCAAGGCAAAATGGCGCGCGGCTGCGCGTGTCCGAAAATTTTGAAAAAAAGTGCCAAGTGTTGGAAAATTGTGAAATGCGTTTTGAGTCTAATGAACATGAACACATGTTGTATAAATATGATAAAATATTGATATGAGTTTAATAATTTATGTTATGTGATTAATTAATAAATTAATTACGTGACTTAAACTATTATTTGTAAAGGTTAAATAATGTGATATAAATATGAAGACATTATTTTAAGTCTAATAAATATGAAGGCATGTGATGTAAGTAATAAGTTATTAATACAGGTTAATAACTTAAGTTATGTGATTAATTAACAAGTTAATTAATCAACGTAAACCATTATTTAAAAAACCTAATAATGAGTTCAAAGAACACTAATTGTAAATCAATAATCATATCGAACCTGTGATTAATTGATATTGTAAATGTGTGATAGGTAAGAGTAATTAAAGAAGTGAGTAATAATTGTAGCTTACGCACGAGGCAAGTTTTCTATCCCTAACTTATTATTATTGTTGGGCAAGTTTCCTAAACTAAACTCTTTAAATTAAGCAATTGCTATGCTTAATTACTATTGTTGAGCAAATTCTTACTCTTGAATATCCAAGTTTAGAATTTTACATGAGATGTCATGATTCTTTTAAAAGTATAATTTAAGTGTACAATACTTATTCGATTGTATACCTTGAGAAGTTAATATTCAATTTGAATATCATTTATTGAGTTATCCAAACCAACTTTATTTGGTGCGGATTTTTATGTCAAATTGAGATGAACAACCCTAATATAGGGGATTAATGAAGATACTTTAAGCGTTAAGATAATGTGCACAGTATCAGTACGAAGGGCTGATCTCCCTAAGTACGAGAAGTAAAGTCTATAGTCTTATGACTGTTAAAGGTTAGAAAGGTTAATATACTTAACAACCTAAGACTCGGTTCAAGGTCTTAATGACCCTCAAAAGTAATTTGACTCCTGTTTAATATTCTTGATTCAAAAGTAGAGAAGTAATTTGACTCTTGATTAATATTCTTGATTCAAATGTTGAGCTTTCTGTTATTCAGAATTCTTTCACTCGCATGTTATTATTCTGTCTTATTTTTATACTTGCGGGCATTCGTGCTCACTCTTGCATAATAACATTGCAGCTAATAATGAACGAAGTGATGTACCTTCTAGTAGCAAGGGCAAAGGAAAAGCTAACAAGTGTTGAAGACTTGTGTTGATGTTAAGAATGTTAAAGTTCAAGATTTATGTGTGATGACTTAAGACTTATTTATTTACGTTTCCGCAACAGAGATTTAAGGTTAAGTTTAACCTGGAATTTATGATGTATTATTATTTTAGATGATGTAAGATGATGATTTATTTATCTAATAAATAAATTTCATTATTTATTGGTAGATAGTTGTATGATATTAGAACAGTGAATACCAAATCCTGTGGAAATTAAGATACCGGATTTGGGGGTGTCACACAATCCTTACTCCCATTGGTTTGAATTGGTGGAAATTAACATTGTCTGGATTCTTATTCTTCTATAAATAATAGCTCTTCTCCTCTCAAATTCATTTGCTGAGAATTTTGTCTAAGTATTGAATTGAGAGTGTTGTGAGTTGGATAACAACGTAGTTTACAGAGAGTTGGGAATCCAATTTGAGCTAACTTAATGCATAGCAGAGGTATAAAATTCTTCATTCTTGTTCTTCCTTCAAATTTATCATCAAGATTTTTATTCTTGAAATTGAGCATGGAATCCATGATTTGGTGATTTAATAATGATTGTTAGTTGTTATATGGACATGTATACATGTTGGAATTATAATATGGTTGTTTAAAAGTGTGTTCGTGAAAGAAATTTAGCATTTGGGTTGGAACCTGCCGAAGCAGGCTGTTCTTGGCATGAACCAGACACGGCGCAGCTGCGTCGGTTTATAACTGAGGCGCAGCGCAGCTGCGCCGGCCTCTGGAATTTGTTTCTTGTTTTGTTGCAGATTCTGCTATGTGCTATCATAAGATATCTCTTAAGGAAAACAAGTAAACAAGATTGACATGCATATATGACTATCTTAACGTAGCATGATGAATGTATGGCCGTGTTAGTATGTGATATGGAAGAAAAACATAGTTTTAAAATAAACTTATAGTTTTAATATGAATTTTGACATGTGTGTGTCATGTGCACATTCTGATTTTGTGAACACAATAGTGTGGTCTATATTGACATGAAAGGCATGTTGACTTAAGTATATGGGTTTCATAAGGTAATATGAACATGTGAACCTCACTAGTGCACATTCCTAACGAAAATGGAAGTTTTGAAAACAAATTTTGACATGCTATAACCATGTTGATATTCTGATTTTTTGCGAGCATAGTAGTATGGTTTAGAAATGCAGGAATAACCCGTTAAACTTGTGTTTATATGATTCTTAAGGAAGCATGAACATGTTGGACTAATTAGTGAACATTACCAAACGAAGTACGAACTTTGAACGTGAACTTTAACATGTTACCTTGAGATTTGAATTCTGATGTTTATGGACATGTGTGATAGTACTCTTAGACTCACCCATGCATCATACATATATATATACCAAGATTAGGTATTGTGATTCAAGTGAAGCGTAAACGAAGCATGTTTCAAACTAATAACTATGATAGCTACATGTATGAAATATGAATATTCATGAGCATGCCTAACATGGGTTATATGATTACCTTATGTGTTTAAAGGCGAGCATGTTATACTTTGTGACTTTATAGCCTTGAGTGGACTTAAGTTTTTACGGGTATTAATTTAGAACCTATATCATGTAAATTGAACGTGAAAAGGTTAAACGAGCATGAAAGTATCCTTTAATGTGTATACATGCTAGGTAGGACCATATGTTAATACTTGAATCTGATTTCGACGATTAATAGAGTATATTTACTTTGATATGGTCTTATGTGTTAGTAATGATATATGAGAATAATTAACTCAAAAGATGGACTACACTAGCTATATGTAAATAGAATAGTGGTAGACGGGCATGTGTATGTAGAGAATGGTAGTAAGTACATATGGTTAAAGAATACGTATACTTATATAGTTATTCTAAGAATACGATAAGAAAGTGAGACGAAGGTTCTAAGAACCAAGTTAGACAACAATGTAACCTTTATTATTACATTGAGAATGTGTGGATACATATAACTGATAAGTGTGAATCCATGATTATAAAATTGTGTAGGATTACACGAAGTGCAGATATCTTTAAGCAGTTAAGTCGTAGTTGTTAAACTACGCATCAGGCAAGTCTTTCAGTTCTTATTTGATATATGAATTCAATAACTGTTAGTTGAATTATATTATGATGTGATAATGTGAACTTATATATGAACTGTATATGAGATATAAATGAGATTGAAAGGGTATCTTTGATGATATACTTGTTATGTGAAAAGTAACACGTGTAGTAAATATAAATTGTTTATAACTGCATGAACTGAGTATGCTGTTGTATGCTATATGATGCATGAAAACTGTTAGAATTGCTGAGCTGTCGTGCTCACTCTTGCAAATAACCATTTTTGCAGGTTGAGGACTTACGATAAAGATTTCGTGCTCCTTAATTGATAAAGATAGATAGTATCGCATTGAAGAATACTACTTAGATTATTATCTGAACCGTGTTTAGGTTCTAGATGATGTACTTGATAGTTGTTTACACTGGTTAATACTCGTTGTATTGTAAAAATGTATTAGTTAATACATAGGAGATATCGAGTTGAGTTGTAAACACTTATACGATAACTCAAATAAATGAATCATATTATATAGTTGATTCCAGAATATGTAATTGATTTAAGTTATGAAATCAATAAAAAGATTTTATTCAAAGGATGTTGAAAAGTTTAAATTATTCTGCATTTTAGTAACATCGAATATGATGTAAAGACGAGATCTTGGATATAAATAGAATTTATATTCTAAATTGTAATAAACAAAGTTGTATTCTTTTACTAATGATTAAAAGATGTAATAGTTTGACGATAGTAGTATCGTGACTGCACCGGATCCGAGGAAAGAGAGGAACCAGGATTTGGGGGCGTCACATTATGAACAATTTTAAATTATTTTGCAAAGAGCATGATATGTTATAGATGTTGTAAACATGAATGTTAAAGTCAATTTATGACTACATTGATTGATTAAAGAATGTTGATTGAGTAAGGAACTCAATCTTTATATTTGTTATGTGAATTGAAGCATGTATGCCATGTTACTTTAATTATTATGAGATGTATGTTGAGCATGTTATTATGTGCTATGTGATGCATGAAAACTGTTAGAACTTGCTCAGCTGTCGAGCTCACTCTTGCAAATAACCATTTTTGCAGGTTAAGAATGCAAAGTAATGATATGTGCTAGTTAAACTTTAATTGAGATCAATAGCGATGCGAGGAATTATTTATTCTAGATGAGTAATGTAATTATTTTAAATGTAACATGATTGATAAATTATAAGTTGAGCTATCTGATGTATATGGATATTGCTTCATCATGTAAGACTTGTATAGTTATTTTGTTGTTACGATTCATGATATAGATTTGAATCGAAGAGATGTTATGTAAAGGTTGAGATTCAGGGCAATAAAGAAAAGATTATATAATAGTTTTAATTATTCTGCATTTGTAGTGATTTTAATATCGAATCATGATGTAAAGTTAGAATAAAGTTGTATTGTTAACGATCGAGAAGAGGAATTATATTGCACGAATTTTGGGGTCGTTACATCTGCCATTCTAGCTTCCCGGTTCAGTCTGAAGGTTTTGAACCGTTTGAAAACTAGAATTGGCGAGATTTAAATAAATTTAGTCCGCCTGCAGATATATATCAGTGTCAATTCACATAAGATGAATATTTACAGCAACAGTTAAATAGAAAGCGAATAAAGCAATATATATACAAATATATATAAGCTGTAAATATATATACAAATATATATATATATATATATATATATATATATATATATATATATATATATATATATTGAAAGAAATATAGTCAACTAAGACTGGGAAGAGGACCAGTGATGGTGAAGGTGCTTATATATGCATAAATATATATAAAAGCAGTAAAAAGGCCACAGAATGATCCAGGCCGAACTGGAATGTAAATGTACAAAAAAGTAGTCAACCAGTAACTGGAGAGATCACCCAGTATGGCGAAGTGTGTAAAAAATAGTATAAAGGCCACAAAATAATCCAGACTAGACTAGAATGTAAATTGCAGAAAAGTAGTTAACCAGTGATTGGGAGATCACTTAGGATGGCGAAGTGTGAAAAAATAGTATAAAGGGCGATGGGTTTTCACGCCGGTGCCCGGACTAAATTAAAATATATATGTATATATATTAACAGAAATGTAGTCAACCAAGACTGATATGAGGACCAGTGATGGTGAAAATTGCTCATATATGCGTAAATATATATACAAGCGGTAAACTATCTCGGATTTGACATCCGGGCTTGACAGAATTGAAATGTTAGTATAAATATAGTTAAATATATACAAAAAAGGGCCAAACCAGGACTGGGAAGATAACCCAGTCTGATGAATTTGCCAGAACGTGTGTGCTAGTGCATTGAAGCTGCTGGAGCTGACGGATCTTCAATTCGAGTTGTAGAAATGCCAGAAAATCAGTTTATGTACAAAAATGTACCATATTTTGATGAAAACGGCTACGGAACTAGGTTCCGGGGATTTTTAGAGAACGAAACTTAACGTGCAAGTGTATAAAAGTACGAAGAAGTAATATTCACTTTCTGATCGTGAAAATACTTACAATGGACTGCTACACTGACTTTTTGCCAAATTGTAGGCTCTATACGTCCAAATCTACCGGTTATTTTCTGATATGTGGTAGTATTGTTGGGTTTGTACGTAACGCAATCATGCAATCAAATCACATAAATAGGGCGGAAGCGTAAAAACTAGGTTTTCAAAAATTTATACAAACCCATAACCATGATCATGCTTTGTGCTTGTTATCAATAACAGAAAAGAGAGAACATGGAATTATACCTTTGAAGATCTAAGCTTCCTCAGGTACAAGTTCTACTCCTTTGATTCCTTTGATTCCTCTGTAGTGGCTCCTTCCCTTGATCAATGTCAGCCACCCAAATGTTTGGCCTCTAACGGTGATCCACCAAGGAAGATGAAGAACTCAAGAAGATGGGTTATTGGCTTAACCCTTGTTTCTATCTCTATAGAATATGTGTACTCCCAACTCTTGAAAAATTCACGTCCCTTATTTTTGATATAAGACTCTCTTATATAGATATTAGGTTAACCCTCCTAATCCAATTAGAATAGGGTTTTATTTAATTAATTTATATCCTAATCTTTATTAGGATTGAGATAGAGTACTGATATTATATTAATTCCTAAACTCCTTTAGAATAATAATAATATTAATATTAATAAGACTCCTCTTATTAATTTATATTTAATATTTCTAAAATATTAAATAATAAACATTAAGCTATTTAATTTATTCTATCATCATAGATTAAATTAATTATACTTAATGCATTATTACTATCATGCCATTTGCTTCTTAAATAATTCTTCTTCCTTTTATGGTGTGACCCTTTAGGTTCTCCATATTAAATCGGTTGTGAATAAATCAATTAGAACAATTCTAATCTTATTTAAATAAATAAATTAAACTAATAATCTATTTAAATAAATAACATTTATTCTACAATATTTAATACTCTATTAACTAATCATGCTAGAAGGCGACGTTCGATATTCCAAATATCATTTGAACGCTTCAGACTTAATATTATTTCTTTGAGGGGTTTGTTATTATTTGTCTCATCTTTTAAGCGCGCATGCACATATATATATAAAATACGCGTTATTTTATTAAACATGCGAAGCATGTTTGTATAAAATATAATATATATAATATTTAGCATGCGATATAGAATACTATATTCTACCCGGATTGATTATGGACTTTTATTCTTGTTTGGTTCACTAGAGCCACCAAGTGAACCAAAAGGTCAAACCTAGGAGTGCAAGAATTTAAATTTTAAATGTAACTATTACATTTAAACCCGGGCTCCATACAAACGGGTCTTCACGCGCTCCTTGCTCCTTGGTCTCCAATTTCTTCAAAATAATTCTAACTATCTCTATTACATTAACTATTTTAAAATTAAATAGAAACCTTGATCAGCAGTCAAGGGGAAGTATATAGAAAGGAGATAGAATTTACATCGAGAATAAAACTAGAGAAGACGAGGTACGTAGACCCCATTTTATAAAACCCATACATTCAAGCATTCATCCAAAATAAAATTCAATCACATTGGTCATAGTCCATAATCAACCCCATTTATTATCATACACATCAACATATGCATCAATAAATATCCATTCATCTCATGAATAACAATACTATTCCATATATGAATCGATGTTATTTAATGGACAAAAGTTTTGCTAAATTTTATTTTTGAAACAAAATAAACTCTTTTATTTTAATCAAAAATAAATCCAAATTAAACTCCTTTAATTTTAGCATTCTGAAATCATATTTCAGATAAAATAAACTTCTTTATTTTAAAACTTTATCAATTAAATAAACAGTTTACTTAATTAATTAAAATCAATTTTCAGGGTCTGTCCAGGTACCGGCGCAGCTGCGCCAGAAATGAACTGGGCATCTGCGCAACTGCGCAGGTAGACGGAAGCAGCAGTTTTTTGCAAACCGGCGCAGCTGCGCCAGTAATGAACTAGGATGCTGCGCAGCTGCGCTGTTCACCGCATAAACTTGCAGAAAATGATTTTTGTCCAGAAAAACGATCCAATTCTCACATCAATTCATACATGGAATTATAAAATTGATAATTAGCACAAAGTTAGGCTCTGATACCACTGTTGGGTTTGTACGTAACGCAATCATGCAATCAAATCACATAAATAGGGCGGAAGCGTAAAAACTAGATTTTCAAAAATTTATACAAACCCATAACCATGATCATGCTTTGTGCTTGTTATCAATAATAGAAAAGAGAGAACATGGAATTATACCTTTGAAGATCTAAGCTTCCTCAGGTACAAGTTCTACTCCTTTGATTCCTTTGATTCCTCTGTAGTGGCTCCTTCCCTTGATCAATGTCAGCCACCCAAATGTTTGGCCTCTAACGGTGATCCACCAAGGAAGATGAAGAACTCAAGCAGATGGGTTATTGGCTTAACCCTTGTTTCTATCTCTATAGAATATGTGTACTCCCAACTCTTGAAAAATTTACGTCCCTTATTTCTGATATAAGACTCTCTTATATAGATATTAGGTTAACCCTCCTAATCCAATTAGAATAGGGTTTTATTTAATTAGTTTATATCCTAATCTTTATTAGGATTGAGAGGGAGTACTGATATTATTTTAATTTCTAAACTCCTTTAGAATAATAATAATAATAATATTAATAAGACTCCTCTTATTAATTTATATTTAATATTTCTAAAATATTAAATAATAAACATTAAGCTATTTAATTTATTCTATCATCATAGATTAAATTAATTATACTTAATGCATTATTACTATCATGCCATTTTCTTCTTAAATAATTCTTCTTCCTTTTATGGTGTGACCATTTAGGTTCTCCATATTAAATCGGTTGTGAATAAATCAATTAGAACAATTCTAATCTTATTTAAATAAATAAATTAAACTAATAATCTATTTAAATAAATAACATTTATTCTACAATAGGGATAAGCCTCCCTAGCGATCAACGACTTTCCAGATAATATAGATTTCAACATTAATCATAAAAGAACCTGTGAGTTAATAGTTACCGTACAATTCAATTCTTCCACCATACAATGTCCCAATTAAATATAAAACATGGATTTACTGTCAAGTCTTAATTTATTTAATCATATGTATTTCGATTAGAAAATGCACAACTCCAAATAATGCAAATTAGAAACCTCTTTCTAATTTCATTCTACCTTGGCCAAGGATTCCTGGGTTGTCATTTAACGAATCACATAGGACATATCTCCTCTTTTAGTAGAGGTGGTAGATTCTTTATTGATCATTCATTATCTCCATATGTAACTCATTACACCCAAGCATACCCTATATATGCCTTAAAAGGCCTTAAGGTATTAGTCAAAGTATAATTTGTTACATACAAGATACTATGATGATCTCAAGTCCAAGGATCACATGTACTACTATCACATTAGGAATTCCTATTGACAGGCGAGTAAAACTCCATTAGGTATTCCATAGCGAGTCACGTTCAGTGAACGTATTCTCCAATAAGCACCTACATACTTGCTTTAGTGTCTCCACACAAATGACCATGAGATCAGTCATTCTCATCCAATGAGCAAGCAACATATGTACCAATCTATCCGGATTTACTAATCCCCTTTTTAGTAATCCCACGATTGGGAACTATTTTAGTTTTAAAGCTTTCTAAGAATTTACATCTCATTAGCATGATCAACATCATGATTCTAAAAGCATTGCTTAAAACTATGGGTTATTTACATATTATAAAAACAGCACCATGTAGATAATTAAATGCCTTTAATAAATAAATATTTTATTAATAAATAAGTAAGATTGTTTACAAAGTATGTGCTTTATCATCATACATGATTGGCTTGTATGCACACTACTATCAAGTATATGGGTATATCTACTTGTTAGAGTGAAAATATTTGGGTTTGGAAGAGGTGTAAAAGTTGGAAAATTGAACTACCAGAGCTTCGCTACGTTTCTGGATTCTTGAAAATGAGGCGGGGGGGGGGGGGGGGGGGGGGGGGCTCACATTTATTGACCAGGGAGCCTCCACTTTACTTGCTGCTACTGCTATAGGTAGAGGTGCGGCTCCCCTAGTGGGGCCTGCGGTGCCGAGTTCTATCGTCTCGAAGTACGTGCACTCCGGACAACGCGTAGTCGAAGTCAAAACTTTCTAACTTTTGATCGGAGCGTCCGTTTGAGCCGTGCGATCCCTTTTTGGAAAGCCCTCACCGAGAGTGTCGCAATGACATGGGATAAAACATTTTTTTGGGTCCGAGAAGACGGGTTCATAATCAGGTCTTTGATTCCCCGCAGTTTGTCCGTTGAGCTGTCTTGCGTCGTTTGCACTCGGGATTGTCGTTATAGTTCATTATGACTTCGATGGCATCAACTCAGCTTGAGTTTGACCGAATTGATTGAGAGTTGATAAAATGACCGTTTTACCCCTCTCGGGGTGGTCCTTGGTGGATCTGGCTTCCCAGGGTTATCTCTGGGGCTGCATTGCACTTCCCAGATTGACGTCAGGGCTGACTTGTACTTTTCGAACTGAGATCGGGATGACTTGACACGTCCTAGGTTTGATGTCAAGGTTGAATTTTACCTCCCGGGTTGATGCCGAGGCTTACTTGAAGGCCCGATATTGATATCGGGGTTAATCGATACCTCCCGGGTTGATGCCTGGGCTGACTTGTATTTCTTGGATTACTGCCGAGGCTGATTTGAAGGCCCGATATTGAGATTGGGGTTTGACTTGATGGCCTGATCAGAAATCAGGGTTGATTTGATAGCCCGATATTGAGATCGGAGCTGGATTGGAGGTCCGATTAGAGATCAGAGCTGGATTGACGGTCCGATTGGAGATCGGAGCTGGATTGATGGTCCGATTGGATATTGAAGCTGGATAGATAGTCCGATTGGAGACCAGAATTGGATTGAAGGTCCGATTGGATATTAGAGCTGGATAGACTGTTCGATTAGATATCAGAGCTGGATTGACTGTCTGATTGGAGATCGGAGATGGATTGACGGTCCGATTAGAGATCGAAGCTGGATTGAATGTCCGATTGGAGATCGGAGCTGGATTGACAGTCCGATTGGGGATCAGAGCTAGATTGACGATCCAATTGGAGATCGGAGTTGGATTGATGGTCCGATTAGAGATAAGAGCTGGATTGACTGTCTGATTGGGGATCGGAGCTGGATAGACGGTTCGATTAGAGATCGGAGCTGGATTGACGGTCCGATTGGAGATCGGAGTTGGATTGACGGTCTGATTGGAGATCGGAGCTGGATTAACTGTCTGATTGGAGATCGAAGTTGGATAGACGGTACGATTAGATATCGAAGCTGATTGACTGTCTGATTGGAGATCGGAGCTGGATTGACGGTGCACTTGGAGATCGGAGGTGGATTGAAGGTCTGTTTGGAGATCGGAGCTGGATTGAAGGTCCGATTAGAGATCGGAGCTGGATTGACTGCCTGATTGGAGATCGAAGCTGGATTGACTGTCCGATTGGAGATCGAAGCTGGATAAATGGCCCCATTGGAGATCAGAGATGGATTGACGGTCCGATTAGAGATCAGAGCTGGATAGACGGCCCGATTGGAGATCGAAGCTAGATTGAAGGTCCGATTAGAGATCGGAGCTGGATAGATGGTTTGATTGGAGATCAGATTTGACTGGAGTACTGATATTGGGGATCAAATTTGACTGGAGTACCGATATTGGGGATCAAATTTAACTAGAGTACCGATATTGTGGATCGAATTTGGGTTTATCGATATTGAGGATCGAATTTAGATTGGAAGCCTGGTATAGGTACCGGGGTTAGCTTGATTGACGGTTTTGTCCTCCCACAGTGTTCGTATTGGGGTAAGGAAAATTTTGAGTGTCTACCGATGCCCCTCTTTATCATGTTCATGTAATGTAGTGGAATAGACAGGATAAAGATTAGTAGACACTAGAAATAAGACAAATGCCAGAATTGCTACGGAGGTTGGGTGTCTTTGAGTGGAACGAGGATGCTCTTGGCTGCTTACGTCATCTATCTGCTGGGATAACATTGCTATGGACAGCCCTTAATATTATTGATAGGTTACTACAAACTATATTCACGGTAGCCTATTTAACTCTGATGAGGATGCTATTATTTTGATGTTACCATGGTTTGAAACTCATGGTTTCCCACATCTGTCAGCATTATCAGGGGGTAGATTTCCTCCCTTGGCTGATGTCGTTTGTGTGTTCCGGAAGGCTCCTCTGACGGGGTTGTCCCTCAAGTATCTAGTCACCTTGCTGGGATCTTCCGATGTTTTATTCGGATGATAGGTTTCACTTGGCAGCTTACAGTAGAGAGTTGAATATCCAATCTTCTACCTCATTCTCTTTTGAGGATGTGTATAACAGTTTCCATCATTGGCGATGGATTACTATAATTGCCTTTATCACCGGATCACTCCCGAAGCTTTGATAGGGCTGAGCAACCGGTTAAACTATATCGGTCAGTACCCGACACTTCGCGGGAGTTGTGCCAATAGCTGAACTATCATTGGTCAGTACCCAACGCTTCGCTGGGGTTGTGACAATGGCTGAACTATCATCGGTCAGTACCCGACGCTTCGCTGGGGTTGTGCCAACGGTTGAACTATCATCGGTCAGTACCCGATGCTTTGGTGGGATTGTGCCAACGGTTGAAATGTCATCGGTTAATACCCGACGCTTCGCTGGGGTTGTGCCAACGGTTGGACTGTCATCGGTCAGTACCCGATGCTTCGTTGGGGTTGTGCCAACGGTTGAAATGTCATCGGTTAGTACCCAACACTGCGCTAGGGTTGTGCCAACGGCTGAATTGTCATCGGTCAGTACCCGACGCTTCGTTGGGGTTGTGCCAACGGTTGAACTGTCATCGGTTAGTACACGACGCTTCGCTGGGGTTGTGACAACGGCTGAATTATCATCAGTCAGTACCCGATGCTTCACTTGGGTTGTGCCAACGGTTGAAATATCATCGGTCAATACCCGACGCTTCACTGGGGTTGTGCCAACGGTTGAACTATCATCGGTCAGTACCCGACGCTTCGCTGGGGTTATGCCAACGGCTGAACTGTCAACGGTCAGTACCCGACCCTTTGCTGGGGTTGTGCCAACAGTTGAACCTATCATCGATCAGTACCCGACGCTTCACTGGGGTTATGCCAACGGTTAAACTGTCATCGGTCAGTACCCGACGCTTCATTGGGGTTGTGCCAACGACTGAACTATCATCGGTCAGTACCCGACGCTTCGTTGGGGTTGTGCCAACGGTTGAACTATCATCAGTCAGTACCCGACGCTTCGCTGGGGTTGTGCCAACGGTTGAACTTGACTTCTAATTTTTCTTCATAAATATGAACTGTTTCTATTTTTGGGTAGGTGTGCTACTGAATGGCCACCTAGACATGCCTGTGTGCATGTGGACAGTCCATTTTACAAAGGAGACTCTGGCAAAAAATTTCCAAAATCTTAGGCATTGAAAAACATGCATTTTTTGACTCTACTGGGGATTTTTGACTGACCCATATAGGTTTTTAGTTTCTAAGTTTTGAAAACATGCAATTTTAACTTTACTGGGTATTTCTGGCCTATACATGTCTTGGGACCTAGAGATATATGCTGGACTGATTAAAAATGATAAGCCACAGGTTTTAGGCGTACCTCACCCTTTCTGAGGTGATTTGGAGTATTAGTGTATGCGATGGATAGTGAGAGACCCAGCAGTTCCAGCAGGGTATCCTCAGCTATCAAACGGAAGAGGGCTTCTGATGTTCCCAAGCCTCGTCCAGCTTGGACACCTCGTAGATTGATGGAGGCGGTGATTCATCCAGCACAGGATGAACAACCACTTGATATTAATGATGAGGAGGCTTCTTTTGTTGCTCCTGTTCCCGCTTAGGCTCCACGTACGGAGGTCCCAGGCATTGTTGTGCAGACGCAAGAGTTGCTGGGTGATTTGAGTCGCCATCCATTAAGATACCTTCACGCCAATGAGGTGACTTGAAGTTTTTCTATTCTTGGATTCTTTTTCTTCCTTTTTGCCATCTTGGGGTACAGGTTTTTGACATGGGTTGGTTTTTGATGCAGGTTCCCGGCTTTACACAGCCTCGAGGGAACTGGTTCAGTGTGCACTCCCTGTATCATACTCTGCACGAGGATTATATGGAAATTATAGATGGCTCGAGCTTTCTGGCCTTTTTCTCGATCCTTCCCCTCCGTTGCCCCTGGGCGTATGTGAGGGCTTTGTCTGAGCGCTGGTTCACACAGACTCAGTCCCTTTATCTGCTAGATTACGAGGTGATGATGACTCCTATGGATTGGAGATTTATCACCGACATTGAGTTTGAGGGCGAGCCAGTGCCTGTTGTGGCCAACATTATGCCCACTGTCGTTCGGTCCCTGCTGGGAGTCCCTACGATGGCACTCAAGGGTCGGATGGTCCGATCTGGTACCTTGAGTATAGATGCCTAGGATGGGACTTTACAGGAGCCCCCGCCTGATGATCAGAGGGCTAGAGATCGCATTCTGAGGCGATTATTTTTGTCGATCATCAGGGGTTGTTTTATGGCGGACAACTTGTCTACTGTGTCCTTCGCCTTGATTAGCTCCACTCTACATGTAGAGCGCCTTAGTGACTATGATTGGGGCTCCTATACCTTTACATATTTTCTCCGTGGCATGCGCATGCTTTCGGAGGGTGTGACGGAGGCTTGGCTAGGATTTTACCCATTTCTGCTGGTGAGTTCATCTTTCTGTACCTTTTTGATTTCAGCATCCATTTTTTTCAGTCTTGGTCACTGAGGACTTTTTCTATTTGCATGATCAGCTTTGGGCATTTGAGAGGCTTCCTTGCCTATGACCCGCTTCTGCCCTAGGTCTGGAGACCTACCCTCAGGGACTGAGATGGCATCACTCCACTTTGACGGAGGTCCCTGTTGCTGAGGGATTCACTCATGCCCGTTTGTAGTTGGAGCTTTTGACGGCAGGTTTGATCACCTAGACGCCATATACCTCTGAGTTTTTGACCGTCGGATTTGAGGGAGGCGTCCTTACAGGTCATGAGTTTGTTTTATCGACCCAAAGAGTCCCTTTGTTGACGGTGGTAGGTTGGGAGCTCTATCTTGGAGAGCGTGACATTAGGAGCGTTACGAGGGAGATCCGTATTCCCATTGCTCCTCTTGCTTAGCATTATTGGCCATTGACCGTGCCATTGACAGATATCCCTATGGAGGGCATAGATGGCTTCGCCTTATCAGAGGTTCCGTACAGCCAGGTGGCATTTAGCAGTTGGTGGAGTCCTCGCACTATGGAGCTTAGACTCATGCCACCCAGTTCATGGCAGACATAGTGCCAGGGACCGTGATGATGACGGACTGGATAGCTTGCCTTAGCGAGCCCACTCATGCAGACCAGATAGCAGATCTGTCCAGGGAGTTGGAGAGAGCTCATTTCTTTATCAGGCACCTTGGCCAAAATCTGTCAAAGGCATCTTCTTTTGACCCGTCCGGCTATGGAGCGGGCCCTTCTTTAGGTCCATTTAGCAGTAGCATTACAGGGGCAGATCCTCCGTTATACCGCCCAGATATGCCTGATAGCAGCGGTGTTGTATCCACTGAGGAGATGGAGCAGGTCGATTGCTTTGACACTGATGTCTTCGACTTCCGTTGATAGCTATTGGAGCTATATTTTTGGTCAGCCACTGTTTTGGCTATTTGGCATTTGTGCCATCATTTTGATAGACCACTATATTAGTCTGGTGGTGGTGCCCCCATTTCCCTGTATTTTCCTTTCTGCTTTGTATTATCAGGCAGGGATGATGTCCTGCAGTAGATAGTTTGTTGTAGATATTCATGATCTTCTCTATCTATCACATCATATTTATATGTGTCATCATGCATATATTATGTCATGTGTATGCATTCAGACAGCTAAGACTTGATTTGACCTCTGGATAGTCTTGTGGTACAGTGCTACAGATGACGTCATCTGCGGTCAGCCGTATTGAGCATTCACCACCGTTTAAGGTGGCCACATCATTGAGGTCGTGGTATGAGAGCCTGCCCTACCCAGTTTAAGGGACAGTGGACCACATGCTAGGGCATTTGTTGGCCCTCGCAGATTTTCGGGTGCCATCTGGATTTGTTGATGGTATTCTACCTATCTGGAAACCTGAGAGACAGTTGTTCCGCTTCAGGTGGTATGAGTTGACGCCGACTCTTGAGGAGTACGAGCGATTTATTGGATTGCCTCTGGATTTGCTGTGTGCTCGTACGGCTATTAGTGATATGAGGAGATAGTTTACTAGCATATCCTGTCTCCATCAGAGTGTGATCAGGGATGAGATTGTATCTGGACACGTGATCTCAATTAATTTCTTGATCTATCGATTTGGTGAACTCGACAGCTATGATCGCTATGTCAGAGATTTTATTTTTTCCGCAGAGGCATGGCATTTGGCCAGAGTAGACATATTGCTGATGTGTATTGTGGCATACGTCTATATGCCGCTTCGCTTGGATCATTTGGACGTGGGATTGGTAGTTGTGGTTCGGACCCTTAGACAGGGTAGCACCATCGTCCCGATGATATTGGCTAAGACATTAAATCCGCCACACATTGTAGTACCCATCCTGTGACACCCCCAAATTCGGATACTTCGTTTCCACATGATTTGGTGTTCACTTTCTAATAAAAACATACATCTACCCAAATATAAAGACTTGCAAAGTAAATTACAACCTTCATAAAACCTTACTAAAATCTTCCTTGAAAAAGGAATACAACTTGTCCGATAAAATCCCAGGGTTAACTAAACCTTAACATTAATCAAATAAATGCGAAAATAAAACATAACCAACTAAGTCTTATTACAATCAAAACTTGAAACAACAAGCCTTCACTTGCTCATCTTTCCTTTTCCTTTACTTGTTGACGGTATGCCAACATTCTTTGTTTCAACTACAAGTGGTGGTAAAACATGCAAGAGTGAGCAAACAAAAGTTCACTTGAAATTTAAACAGTGATATGACATATATGAATAGTTTTCAAAAGAGTTTGAATAACTTTACTTTCATCAAAATAAGAATTGAATAATAATTCTTTCATCATCTTTAAAATTCTAATATAGAATCTATCTGAGGGTCATACGACCTTGAACAATGTCCTAGGTTATAAATATTTCTATTTAAACCTTTAACAGTCAATAAGACTATGGACCTTTAACTCGTACTCAGGGGGATCAACCCTTTTGTACCATGAATTGTGCACAACCATCTTAACGCTTTCGCATAAATATCCCCTAATAAATAGGGTTGTTCATTCTCAATAATTGAATACAAGTTCCCAGCAAAGAAAGTTTGGTTTGGATAGTAAGGGAACTTTAGAGTTTCAACTATCATCAACTAGGAGTAGTTGAATCGACTTATAGTACTTTAACCGTTCGATAATATAAGAATCATGAACCAATTGCAAAATATAGAACAAATCTGCATAATAGATAGGTATGGTTTAGAAGTAACTTAAAGCAACTTAAAGAATAAGTAGATCTTGCTTGAACAACTAAGTCAAGAACACAATGCTTCAATAATACTTCAATACTTATGCAATAAGAATTTTTGAATGCAACAAAGCTTGTACAATATAAGTAACAATTTTCGAAATAGAAAACTTGCTTAACGTAAGAGAATAAAGATTATAACACTTGCACAATAATAAGTTTAGAGATAGGAAACTTGCCTCAAGAGCAAGCTACACTTAACAATTACAATCACCCTACACATATACGTTACGTTCAAAACATCTATTAGTATCCAACTACTATATTTAAACCGTTGAACTCCATACTCAAGTCCAACTCACAATGTAATTTACCACATTGGTTGCTAACTAGTCAATTACGTGAGTCTATACTGACGGCATATATTCATAAGCTTATAACTCAAAGAATCGTGTTGTGTACCTTATGAAAGAAACACATCCACACACATATAACACACTCATATTCAACTTCAATCCATCTTAAACACATCAAAAACATGTTATCTTATTACTTATTTCACTTCCCAAGTCATAGAAATAAGTTAGCTAAACAAACGGGGCATGAAAACTCAACAAGCAAAAACCAACATTCCCAGACAGCAGGATCACCCGCTGGGGCGGGTCACCCCCCTGGTGAGGGTCCTGGTTCGCAAACTGGTGGTGAAATAAGCCAATTTGGCTCATTCCTTCACACCGAATTCGATTTTTTCAAACATGATAAACATGAAACTTGATACAAACAATATTTTAAACTCATTAACATGATCATAACATATAAATTCCATATAACACATAATCAAACCCAAGATTTAATGATTTTCAAAGAAAACTACAAAATCAAGCGTTCTTAACGAAAATTGCTATTACGAAATCATTTTTTAATCAATTCAAGTGATTCCAATTGTAATAACTTCTATTCTAAATATACTAACATAATACATGATCAATTTTAACAATAATCCAAATTTAAACATCAATTTGATAGTTTTAAAAGCCATTTTTCAAAAATTAATTCACAGAAAATCACTATGAACATAATTCTTCATGTTTATCAAAAATACATGGATTGAATTGCTAATACAACCATATAACTCATATATAATCATGTTATATCACATACTACACATAACTTCATGCTTTCATCAATTTCTTTGATAATTTAAAAACTATTTTCAAAATAACTTCATGATCAGACACTATGAACATGATTTCATTGTGTTCATCACATCTTTGTGAATTGAAACACTTAACAACTATAGAAATCATTTGTAAACATATATATATATATATATATATACAAATATATATTTACACATCCCATATACATATCAAACTTAAGAACTTTCACAAAAAGACTTTTACATAGAATTCTAAAACTATGAAAATGTAGAAGAACATGATTTTAAAACTTGTTTCTACAACAATTGATTTTTGAAAATCCTTTCATAGCATACAATCACATATGAACAACATAGGTATACCATATATACATATAATTTCATGATTATGACAAACCCAAATTGACAAAGAAGAAAACACAACACATATGAATTGATTCTAGGGTTAGGATTATAACTTTACTAGTTTGAATTAAGAGAGAGATGAAGATGATGATAGCTTTTCTCTGGTTTTCTCAAGCTTCTCTTCTTCTTCCTTTCTTCTTCTCTGAGAACTCTCTCTAACCCTTTCTCTCTATTTCTTTTCTAAGTTTAGACTTAGGCTTTAGAAAAACTAACGTACTAGTAGTATATACATATAATATATAATACAAGTAATATATAATATATGTAACTCCTATATACTAAATATATACACTAACTACTATTTAATATAAGTTACAAGAATTTGAAAAGTATAAGGCCATGTTTGGCTAAACAAAATTCTTTTAAAAATAATTCTTTTATTAGCTAAAGCATTGTAAATATATACAGTAACTACTATTTAATATATAAGTTACAAGACTTTGAAAAGTATAAGACCATGTTTGGCTAAACAAAATTCTTTTAAAAACAATTCTTTTATTAGCTAAAGCCTTGTTTGGGTAAAATAGATTTAAACAAATACAAGGGCCTTGTATGGTAAAACCACTTAAAACCCTTTTTCCATTTTTTTAATTACCCTTTAAATCAATAGATTAAATACTACACTTATTTAATTAAATTACAACATTCTAATTTAATTAAATAAAAACTAACACTTACATAATACCAAATTGTTACACAATTGTAATTCCTTTATTAAACATAATTCATGTAACAAATTATTATTAACACTTAGCACATAACATTAAATCTAATTGAATTATTCTCAACTAAATTAGAATTATGCGACAACATATCTATTTAATTAAATATTACTCTTAATTAAATCAATCCACACAATCACATAATTCATTTATGTAACTCAATAAATAAATCACATATAATATTTATTCACTCGATAAATATTAAAATTTAATATATAAAATCTCAATCGTTACAATCTTTACTCCTTAAAACGATTGTCCCCAGAATCACAACATAAAAAAAATCTCATAAAATATTTTCATAAAATTCTCATCTGTTACATTCTTCCCCCCTTAAAAGGATTCTGTTCCCTGAATCGATATATAAGGGGTTACCCAAATCAATTAAACAAATAATTGAAGATACGATTTCCTCATTACATCCTCGAGTTCCCACATTGCTTCTTCAGCACTGTGGTTCCTCCATATTACCTTAACATAATGTATCACTTTATTCCTAAGCACTTGTTCCTTTCTATCCACTATTTGAACAGGAACCTCTTCATAAGTTAAGTCTTTATAAAATTGTAAAGGCTTATATTCTATTACATGTTTATAGTCGTGCTTATAAGGTCGTAACACCGAAATATAAAATACGTTATGTATATTGTCAAGCTCCAGAGGTAATGCCACTTCGTAAGCTACCTCACTAACTTTTTGTAGTACCTCGAAAGGTCCAATAAATCGGGGACTCAGCTTCCCTTTCTTGCTGAATCAAATGTTCCCCTTCCAGGGAGATACCTTCAGGAAAACGAAGCTCCCCGGTAAGAATTCTCGGTTCTGTCGATGTTGATCGGCATATTTCTTTTATCTGTCTTGAGCAGCAACCAATCTTATTCTGATCAGCTTCACTATTTCAGTAGTTTGTTGCACCAATTTCGGTCCCAACAATTGACGTTCACCGACTTCATCCCAACACAAAGAAGTTTTACATTTCCTGCCGTATAACGCTTCGTAAGGCGGCATGCCAATACTTGCGTGGTAACTGTTGTTATAGGCGAACTCCACCAACGGTAGATGATCATCCCAGCTTCCCTTGAAATCCATCACGTAAGATCTCAGCATATCCTTAAGCGTCTGAATTGTTCTCTCGCTCTGGCCATCGGTCTGAGGATGGTATCCTGTACTCATTCGCAATTGCGTTCCCAGACACTCTTACAAACGCTTCCAGAAATTTGACATAAACTGCGGATCTCTGTCTGACACAATCGATACTGGAACACCGTGTCTAGAAACAATCTCCTTAACATACAATTTAGCCAATTGCTCCAGGTTGTTCTTAATCTTGATTGGTAGAAAGTGGACTGACTTCGTCAGTCGATCCACAATCACCCATATCGCATCAAAACCCTTCTGAGTCGCTGGAAGACCAACCACAAAATCCATCGTGATATGCTCCCATTTCCATTCTGGAATTTCTAACGGTTGCAGCAATCCGCTAGGTCTCTGGTGTTCTGCCTTGACTTTCTGACAAGTTAGACATTTCGCAACGCACTCAACAACACCCCTCTTCATATTCGGCCACCAAAAATAGTGCCTGAGATCCTGGTACATCTTTGTACTCCCAGGGTGAATTGAATACCTTGAACTGTGAGTTTCACTCAAGATCTCCTCCTTAACATCTGGTACTGGCGATACCCAGATTCTACCTTCAAATCTTAGCAGTCCCTCACTGTCGATTCTAAATTTAAACTCTTCGCCATTGGCTATTCTCTTTCAAATCTTTTCGCATTCTTCATCGTGAAGTTGTGCTTCTTTCACTTTGTCTACCAGAGTAGAACCAGTAGTTACTTGAAACAACTTCTTATCCGAATCCTTCGAAAACTTCACTTCCAGCTCTAATCTAGCCATCTGTTCTATCAACTGATCCTGATCAGTTAACATATTCAGCTTTTCCTGACCTTTTCTGCTTAAAGAGTTGGCGACAATGTTAGCTTTACCCGGATGGTAAAGTATCTCGTAGTCATAGTCTTTGATCAGTTCCAACCATCTTCTTTGGCGCATGTTCAAATCCTTCTGGGTAAAAATATACTTCAGACTCTTGTGATCTGTGTATATTTTACACTTCTCTCCATATAAGTAGTGTCTCCAAATCTTTAGAGCAAACACTACTGCTGCCAATTCTAAGTCATGGGTCGGATACCCCTTCTTGTAATCCTTCAGCTGACGTGATACATAAGCAATAACCTTGCTGCTCTGCATCAACACACAGCCTAAACCCTTATGTGAGGCATCACTATATACCACGAAACTCCTCGTACTATTTGGTAAAGACAACACAGGCGCAGTACTCAACCTCTTCTTCAATTCCTGGAAACTTTCCTCACACTTTTCCGTCCAAACAAACTTAACCGTTTTATGAGTCAAATTCATTAACGGAGTTGTGATCTTGGAAAAATCTTTGATAAATCTCCGGTAATAACCTGCCAATCCCAAGAAACTCCTCACTTCAGATGGCGTTTTTGACTGATCCTAATTCATTACCGCTTTCACCTTCGACGGATCTACCGAAATCCTATCCTTATCGATTACGTGGCCCAGAAATTGCACACGTTCTAACCAAAATTCGCACTTCGAGAATTTTGCATAAAGCTTCTCTCGTCTCAGCGATTCTAAGGTTAACCTTAAATGTTCAGCATGTTCCTCCTCAGTCTTGGAATAAACCAGGATGTCATCTATGAACACCACTACGAACTTATCCAGGAACGGCTTAAACACCCTGTTCATTAGGTCCATAAATGCAGCTGGGGCATTCGTTAGACCAAATAACATCACCAAGAACTCGTAATGACTATATCGAGTTCTAAAAGCTATTTTCGGTATATCTTCCTTCCTCACCTTTAATTGATGATATCCACTTCTCAAATTAATTTTTGAGAAGTACTTAGCACCCTTCAGTTGGTCAAACAAGTCATCGATCCTAGGTAAGGGATACCTATTCTTGATCGTAACTTTGTTCAACTCTCTATAGTCAATGCAAAGACGCATTGTTCCATCCTTCTTTTTCACAAACAACACTGGCGCTCCCCACGGTGAAATGCTCGGTTGAATATACTTTTTGTCTAGCAATTCTTGAAGTTGAACCATCAGTTCCTTCATCTCAACTGGAGCCATTAGGTACGGAGCCTTCAAAATTGGAGTAGTTCCCGGCACTAAGTCGATCACGAACTCTATCTCCCTATCTAGCGGAAGTCCTGGAAAGTCGCTCGGAAACACGTCCACAAACTCCTTAACCACCGATAACTCTTCTATCTTCGAGCTCTCCTTACGCGTATCTACTATGTAGGCTAGATATCCTACACAGCCTTGCGTCAAAAGTTTCTTGGCTTGCATCACCGTCAGAAAACTCGCTTGTCTAGGCTATTTACTACCATTGAACACTACTTTCGATGGAGTCGTAAGGTTTACCGACTTCCTCTGACAATCGATTACCGCCCCATGGTTGAACAACCAGTCCATCCCCAATATGACATCGAATTTCCCAAGTTTTATCCGAATCAAATCTACCCTCAGCTCCTAACCCTTAATATCCAATCTACAGTTCTTATATACAAACCTAACATAAATGACTTCCCTATTTGCAGTTTCTATGTTCAAGGGGTAAACTAACTCCTCTATAGGTAAGTCTAGGGTTTTAGTAAAATCATCAGATATGAATGAACATGTAGCACCCGAATCAAATAATATATATGCATTTATACTATTGATTGGAATAATACATGCCACCACATCCTTTGATTTCACGACGTCCTGCACCGTCATGTTGAATGTACGGGGAGTGGGTCGAAAGGCTTGCAGTGGTGACGGTCCGATAATAGTTAAAGTGCTGCCGCTGGCATTTCCTCCATTCCTTGTTGACCCTGCCACTGGCTTCTTAGGGCAATTACGAGCCATGTGATCCTTGGATCCACATGTATAGCAAGCTCCCTTCTTCGGGTTTTCACAATTCAGCGTGATGTGGCCTTCCTGACCACAGTTGTAGCACATACATTTCCCTTTCATGCACACTCCAATGTGAGTCTTCCCGCATGTAGCACATGCTTTGAGCTTTCTCTTCTATTGTCCTCCCTTCTGACTCTCAGCAGAGGTGTTGTCATTCCACTTCCTCTTCTGATGGATAGCTACGCTACCACCAGCCTTATTTTCTGTCTCAATCTTCTTCTTCTTGTCTTGGTTGAATTTAGTCACAGCTTCGCTTCCTCCTTTAACTAGAATGGCCTTTTCCAGCACGGCTGCAAACGTGTTCAGCTGGAACATAGAGACCTTGCTGTACAGCCAGGGTTTCAGTCCCCGCTCAAACCTCCTCGCCTTCCTAGCGTCCGTGCTGACCTGGTAAGTAGCGAACCTGGCCAACTCATTGAACTTAGCGGCATATTCCGACACTGTCATTCCTCCCTGCTTCAACTCTAAGAATTAGACCTCCATTTGGTCCTACGAACTTACTGGGAAGTACATTTCGTAGAACATTTTCTTAAAACGTTCCCACGTTATGACTCCTTCACCCTCTCTGGTCTTATTCGCCTGCCACCAGAAACTAGCATCTGACTTCAACATGAAAGTCACATATGCCATTTTCTGGTCTTCACCAACCCTAGCCACGTCAAAGACTTTCTCCATTTCCATAACCCATGTCTGAGCATCTATCGGGTTCGTCGATCCCTTGAATTTAGGCGGTCCTACTACCTTAAACTCTTTGAACGTCGTGGCCTGCACTTGTTGCTGATTCGCCATCGCTCCTGTCAGCAAGTTCACTAACTGCTGAATCGAGTTAGGGTTTGTTCCATCGTTATTGTTGTTGTTCGTCGAACCCTCGGGGTTTTGACATGTTGGTCTTCTTCTAGGAGGCATTTTCTGTTAAGAAAAATTACTATAAGCTCCTTTATTCAATTCTTAAGTATTTAAGTTAAACTTAAACAATCAAATAACTCAGTTCATATATGAACACATAGCACATTAATAAACTTCTTTTATTCATTACACGTAGTTTAAAAACATCAATTAGATAGCATTTCTGCTATTTACATCATCCTTCCTGAACTGGAAAAGTTGCAGGATTACATTATTAACTCATCCCATTCTTATCTCAAGTTATGGGATTTACATTATTTACTACAAAAAGCAACACATAAACAAAAACTCTACTGCCTAGGCATATTAATACGTCGCACAGACTCTCTGCGCTCCTCTTCCATCACCTAAAACGTTGTCCTTCGGTCCACCACATACCATGGTAAACCTTGGAACTAAGCTGGGTAATAGAAAACAAGGTCCTGGGCTCTTTCTATCGCCATGTGGAAAGCATACTCTGTCTCCCTCAGCTTTGCCCTCTTGGCTTCAGCCTCGTCTTCAGCTCTATCGGCTCGTTGAGTAGCCCCCAAGCTTATCTCCTCAGCTCTGGCACGCTTCGTCGACTCCTCCTGTATGTCTTGCTTTAGCTTCACTATCTCGGCTCGAGCCGCGTCTCTATCATTTTCCATGTGTATTAGGTTCCACTGTGCTTCTCCTAGGTCGTTAGCCATATCCTCGATAGTCTCGTCTCTCTGCCGGATAGTTTCCTCGAGCTCTCCAACTCGACCATGAAGCTCCACATTACTGTCGTAAACTGCCTCTTCGGGATCCCCTTCCTCCTCTTCCTCCTCTGACTCATCCTCGCCCTCTTCCTCTGGAATAGGTGTCAGCTCACGCTCCCGACCAGCTACGGTGATCACTGGAGATGGCTCTCTCCTAACCAGCTGCTCCCAGATAACATGGATGTCTCGGGGCTCTTCCTCTCTAGGCACCCAAGGTATATCCTCTCTAGCCTGACTGGATTCTCCAATGCTCGTCATCCTGACAAAAGAATTTTAAAGTTTATTATTACATGATATCGAGTCGCCACTCTTCGAATACCTAAATATAAACACATAGCACATAAGGTAGTTTACTATCTTTACCTATCACCACTATCTTTTCGATCTTCCTATAAGGCTACTACCTAAGGTTTTTTCCCCACCTAAGGTTCATAACCTATAGCTTTGATAGCAACCTGTGCCCCAAATCCGGGTACTTCTTTTTCACATGATTTGGTGTTCACTTTCTAATAAAAACATACATCTACAACCAACTAAGTAAATTACAACCTTCATAAAACCTTAATAAAATCTTCCTTTAAAAAGGAATACAACTTGTCCAATAAAATCCCAGGGTTAACTAAACCTTAACATTAATCAAATAAATGCGAAAATAAAACATAACCAACTAAGTCTTATTACAACCAAAACTTGAAAGAACAAGCCTTCACTTGTTCATATTTCCTTTTCCTTTACTTGTTAACAGTATGTCAACATTCTTTGTTTCAACTTCAAGTGGTGGTAAAACATGCAAGATTGGGCAAACAAAAGCTCACTTGAAATTTAAACTGTGATATGACATATATGAATAGTTTCCAAAAGAGTTTGAATAACTTTACTTTCATCAAATTAAGAATTGAATAATAATTCTTTCATCATCTTTAAAGTTCGAATATAGAATCTATCTGAGGGTCATACGACCTTGAACAATGTCCTAGGTTATAAATATTTCTATTTAAACCTTTAACAGTCAATAAGACTATGGACCTTTAACTCGTACTCAGGGGGATCAACCCTTTGTACCATGAATTATGCACAACCATCTTAACGCTTTCGCATAAATATCCCTTAATAAATAGGGTTGTTCATTCTCAGTAATTGAATACAAGTTCCCACCAAAGAAAGTTTGGTTTGGATAGGTAAGGGAACTTTAGAGTTTCAACTATCATCAACTAGGAGTAGTTGAATCGACTTATAGTACTTTAACCATTCGATAATATAAGAATCATGAACCAATTGCAAGATATAGAACAAATCTACATAATAGATAGGTATGCTTTAGAAGTAACTCAAAGCAACTGAAAGAATAAGTAGATCTTGCTTGAACAACTAAGTCAAGATCACAATGCTTCAATAATACTTCAATACTTATGCAATAAGAATATTTAAATGCAACAAAGCTTGTATAATATAAGTAACAAGTTCCGAAACAGAAAACTTGCTTAACGTAGAAGAATAAAGATTAGAACATTTGCACAATAGTAAGTTTAGAGATAGAAAATCTGCCTCAAGCGCAAGCTACACTTAACAATTACAATCACTTCCACAATTATCCTACACATATACATTACGTTCAAAACATCTATTAGTATCCAACTACAACATTTAAACCATTAAACTTCATACTCAAGTCCAACTCACAATGTAATTTACCACATTGGTTGCTAACTAGTCAATTACGTGAGTCTATACTCACGGCATACATTCATAAGCTTATAACTCAAAGAATCGTGATGTGTACCTTATGAAAGGAACACGTCCACACACATATAACACACTTATATACAACTTCAATCCTTCTTAAACATATCAAAAATATGTTATCTTATTACCTATTTCACTTCCCAAGTCATAGAAATAAGTTAGCTAAACAAACGGGGCATGAAAACTCAACAAGCAAAAACCAACATTCCCATACAGCATGATCACCCGCTGGGGCGGGTCACCCCCCTGATGAGGGTCCTGGTTCGCGAACTGGTGGAGAAATAAGCCAATTTGGCTCATTCCTTCACACCAAATTCGATTTTTTCAAACATGATAAACATGAAACTTGATACAAGCAATATTTTAAACTCATTAACATGATCATAACATATAAAATCCATATAACACATAATCAAACCCAAGATTTAATGATTTTCAAAGAAAACTACAAAATCAAGCGTTCTTGACGAAAATTGCTATTACGAAATCGTTTTTCAATCAATTTAAATGATTCAAACTGTAATAACTTCTATTCTTAACATACTAACATAATACATGATCAATTTTAACAATAATCCAAAGTCAAACATTAATTTTATAGTTTTAAAAGCCATTTTTTAGAAATTAATTCACAGAAAATCACTATATACATAATTCTTCTTGTTTATCAAAAATACATGGATTGAATTGCTAATAGAACCATATAACTCATATATAATCATGTTATATCACATACTACACATAACTTCATGCTTTCATCAATTTCTTTGATAATTTAAAAACTATTTTCAAAATAACTTCATGATCAAACACTATGAACATAATTTCATAGTGTTCATCACATCTTTGTGAATTAAAACACTTAACAACTATAGAAATCATATGTAAACATATATATATATATATATATATATATATATATATATACAAATATATATGTACACATCCCATATACATATAAAACTCAAGAACTTTCACAAAAAGACTTTTACATAAAATTCTAGAACTATGAAAATATAGAAGAACATGATTTTAAAACTTGTTTTTACAATAATTGATTTCTGAAAATCCTTTCATGGCATACAATCACATATGAACAACATATGTATACCATACATACATATAATTTCATGATTATGACAAACCCAATTTGACAAAGAAGAAAAAATAACACATATGAATTGATTCTAGGGTTAAGATTATAACCTTACTAGTTTGAATTAAGAGAGAGATGGAGATGATGATAGCTTTTCTCTGGTTTTCTCAAGCTTCTTTTCTTCTTCTTCTTCTTTCTTTCTTCTTCTCTGAGAACTCTCTCTAACCCTTTCTCTTTGTTTCTTTTCTTAGTTTAGACTTAGGCTTTAGAAAAACTAATATACTGATAGTATATACACATAATATATAATACAAGTAATATATAATATATGTAACTCCTATATATTAAATATATACACTAACTACTATTTAATATATAAGTTACAAGAATTTGAAAAGTATAAGGCCATGTTTGGCTAAACAAAATCCTTTTAAAAACAATTCTTTTATTAGCTAAAGCCTTATTTGGGTAAAATAGATTTAAACAAATACAAGGGCTTTGTTTGGTAAAATCACTTAAAACCATTTTTCCATTCTTTTAATAACCCTTTAAATCAATAGATTAAATACTACACTTATTTAATTAAATTACAACATTCTAATTTAATTAAATAAAAACTAACAGTCACATAATACTAAATTGTTACACAATTGTAATTCCTTTATTAAACATAATTCATGTAACAAATTATTATTAACACTTAGCACATAACATTAAATCTAATTGAATTATTCTCAACTAAATTAGAATTATGCTACAACATATCAATTTAATTAAATATTACTCTTAATTAAATCAATCCACACAATCACATAATTCATTTATTTAACTCAATAAATAAATCACATATAATATTTATTCACTCGATAAATATTAAAATTTAATATATAAAATCTCAATCGTTACACATCCAGAGGGGTTTTTTAGGGGTAGCTCGGTCTTGCTGTATATATGGCTGATGTCCTATATACGACCGATTGGATTCTTCAGGCCTCGGGGTTTTTACTTTACTCACGAGACATCCACAGTTTACTCCTTTCAGCCTACGGAGTACATTGATGCAGAGTCATGATTGGTATTTTTGTCGGATATTGAGCATCCATTCTGGATCTTGCCATGCTCAGGGCTAGCGTCCCCATATAGCTTTATCACCAATTCTTCTGGCCTGGATTATTTGCCCCTGGCGGGATTGAGGGGAGTGACTACCTATCATCCCCTGGTAGCCATGTGTCAGTTTGATCAGCTGCAGAGTTTGTACCATTTTGAGGGGTCTGCTGATCAGAGGACGTCGGCTTCTTCTATGTCATCCACCGACTTGGTTAGAGTGTATGAGTGTTGGACTCATCGAGAAAGGCTGATTTCTCTGGTAGCCATCTGGGTCATTCTCCGCAGTACTCTGTATGGTTTGAGGCAGAGACCGCCGTTGTAGCAGCAGAGCCTCATTTATCTCTGATTATGGACTCCGACGAGGAGGAACCTATGGAGGATTCGAATTCTCTTACCGAGGATGAGCTATTCATGGGTTTGACAGAGGCTCTAGTTAGTGATCCATTGGTTATTCCTGTAGAGACGGATCCTACTTTAGCGGACTCACTATTCAGATTGACCTTTGAGCGAGATTCAGCTAGAGCGCATATGTTAGCTGCCTTGTCTAACAAAGATTTAGCTTTTGCTGATAGAGATGGACTCAGGGCCGCTTTGGATGCTGGATTGATTGAGCGGGAGGAGCTCCGCTCTGCTAGAGACACAATGGTTGTGGAGCGAGATGAGATCCGTTCAGCTAGAGACTCAACATATGTTGAGATCGAGGAGACTTTAATTGCTCGAGATGTAGCTTTTGCGAAGAGGGATGAGGCTATAGCTTCCCGTGATTTCCATATTGCTGATAGTACTGCTCTTCGATCTTACACTCATGATTTGGTTACCGAGATGAGTGCATATATTGATGACCACAGTGCCACCTTGCAGATGACTGTGGAGGTATTGAGCCGTATGGAGGCTGAGTGGATGGCACTGAAAGCTGCTCCCCCATCTTCAGAAAGAGATGCCATGCTGGCATTGATGACCCGCTTGTCCTTGGGTCCATAGACTAGCTTCATTTTTCCTGCACAGACTAGATCAGCCATATTTTTCATGTACAGGGAACTATATATATATTAAACAGTGTTATATATCAGAGAAATATAGTTTTAATTCACTTCCCTGATTGGATTTGTACTGTCATTGCTGAGTGATTACCACTTGTGACGCCCTCGAATTCGGGGCGGCCACTTGGTCAGTCGAATTCGGTTCGTCACGTGCTCATGGTAATACAATAATAACTAAAATCACACATCCACAGCGAAATATCTAATTTAGAATAATATACAATGATTTATTATAATTATTCCCCCAAGTCTCGCAACCTATAGTATTTAATAGATTACATAATAATATCAATTAACGACTTATTACATAATCTAACTTAAGCTTAAACATAATCAAATCCAGTCTAACTACATCATCTTAATACAACATTAAAATATTTAAAAATATAAAAGAGACAAGCTAGTTGGTAGCCTTGCCCTTGCCCTTATCAATGCCCGAAGGTTCGCCATGGTCTGCCTTAACTGAAATATTTTAGGGAAAGCAAGAATGAGCACAATTTGCCCAACAAGTAATATACAATATAAATCAATTCAAGATTTCAAGATAACTGAATACTGAGCAGTCACTAAGGACTATGAACTTCTACTAAAATTAGCAGTATTAAACTGATAACCCAAATCAAAAACAAGTACAACAGGTGATCAGCCTAAAGTACTCTACGTTATGCATAACAATCAATCATACTCAAGTGCGTACGTCGGTTCTCCGACAATTATATATTTCCTTCAAAGAAGGTTGTTCTTCTCAGTCAAATACAAGATCCTGTACCAATCAATTGGTTTGGGTCGATTTTAAATAACATAAGTCTAGCCGAATTAAATGGCATAGACACTTTCACAATATTCAAGAACAATACCAAGTTCATCATGAATAATAGCTTTAATGAAATAAGAGTTCAAGTATGCTAATTCAATTCAAACGATTAAGTAAAGAAACTAGTTCGCAATATACAAGGATATAATACTTGCACTGTAAAAGAGTGTAAGTTAGGAAACTTGCTTACAACGTTTCTCAAATAACGTAAACACAAAGATAGGATTCGGATACTTGCCTTATACGTAGTTTATCCATGAAAAGCAAATCAACACTTTTGGATTCCTATCGTAATATAGTTATGTATATATGACATCCATTAGCCATATAGTTCAACATTATATCTCATCTCGTATATACGATAATCACATAAGCTAAATCTTGACCTAGCGACACAGTTATATAGTATTATATAATTTCTATCCTTAACGTTCCTCCTTTGAGTTAAAACACATTCTCATATCATATAAGATTGCAACAACTAGCAACAAACTCTCATATTTATTAATATCACATAAAACCACAATCAATACTAAATATATTTTATTTTAGCAAGTTATGGCATTTCTATAAGTTAACCGTCAAAATCAGTTTCAAATAACAACATATAATATCATATAGCATATATACGTTAAAGAATAGTTTTATGTTTGTATAACCTTCCCTCATTCCAAACATATGTGATATAGCTTCTAAGTTAACCCTTTCGACAACTTACGGTCATTCAAGGTCATGGAATTCACAAAACCTATCATGCTCGCTTTTAAAACATGTAAAGTATTCATATACTTATTTTAAGCATGTTCATGAGTATTCATATCGCATACATACAACTATTATTGTCATTAGTTTGAAAACATGCTTCGTTTACACAAATTTTGAATCACGACAACTAATCATGGTATGTATACATGTACGATGCATGAGTGAGTCTAAGAGTACTATCAAACATATTTACAAATATCAGAATTCACATCTCAATATACATGTCAAGAGTTCGTTTGTAAAAACTTACATTTTCGTTACTTATGAGGTTTGCATGTTCATATTATATCACGATACATATATACTTAAGTCAATATGCATTCCATGTGTTTCTAGGTGGTACAAACATGTCTCAAAAGTCAGAATGTCTAAAATGGATACAACGATCCAACGTCCATTTTGAAATTCCTAAGTTCATTTCGGAAATCTATAACTTCATCGTTCACGTAAGCGATCAGAATATAACATGCTCATACTAGTTTAACAAGTCCATATACATGTATTAATCATACCAGCATGCTTGTCTTTATTCCTTTCACTAACTATTACTTAGCAGACATCAAGCAGGAACAAAATCTGCAGAAACTTGGATCAGGGCCCGACGCAGCTGCGTTGCGCCGCAGTGTAATTCTGGCACAGCTGCGCCATGCCTGGTTCAGTTCAAGATATAGTCTGCTTCGACAGACTCTATCCTAAATCACAGAAATTCTTCACGAATTCATTTATAACTAGCAACATTGTATTACCAATATGTTTACAAGCTAATATAGCAACAAATTAACATTATCAAATTGCATAATCATGAATTCCATGTAACATTCAAAATCTAAGAAATCTTAGAGACAAAATAAAGAACAAGGAAATTGTCGTATGAATTTAATTGTTAGCCAGCCATATTGTATATTATCATGTTATTAAGTCTATACAACAACCATATAAGGGTTCTATAACCCAAACACAACTCAATTTGGCAAAACCAAGAAATGAGATATTTTCAGAAACTCCAGAAACAGAAAACGAAAATGAAGAACAAGGAATGTAGTGTTAACTGAGTTCTCAACTCTTGGAATACTTAACACTGATATATATGCTCTCACCCAACTCTTAAAAAAAATTCTCAGTAAATGAATTTGTGAAGGGAGGTCTCAATTTATAGAATTTCCTATACACAGACAATGTCAATGTTCTCCAAATTAAACCAATGTATGCAAGGATTGCATGAAGGTTATGGAGTGGTAGGTAATTAGTTGTTGAAGGAAATCATGAAGCCCACATCCTTGTTCATCATTGCTGTGATTTTAGTGAGTTTGAGGAGTAGAGAGTAGGCTTAGGCTTATGGCTATGCACGTGAAGGAGAAATGGGTCTCTTATAAGCAATATACATCTCAGCATTCTAGCAAACACAATGTTATATTATACACTTAGGTTAACACATATATATATACCTAATATATATTTAGATTATAATTAAAATTACAATGTAATCCCAATAATACTACCATGTAATTCATACAATGTAGTAAATGTAATTTACACACATATAATCCATGTACAAATATTACCACATTACATTATCTCATTCATTATTAAATTCTATTAATTCAATAATTGTTTACAATATATATCTACACATGATGTATTCATAACACATAGCTTCAATATGTACAATCATATAATATAGTTTAAATATACTTGCATGGTCACACTTAAGTGTATCTTTACACTATATAATATAGTTGTATTCCATATACCTTATATTATCAATTATTGCATACTGGCACAAAACAATCAACAATCAATACAACCTTACTTATTTGTTTTATTATTCATAATGTCAAATAAATAATTTATTCATTTTATCAATTAATTAACAATAATATTAATTAATCCATTTCTCGTAATTATTAATAACACTTAATTAATAAGCATAGGATTAATTATCATATGAATATAGATCTTATTATATTTATGAACACGTTGCTTATTATTATTATATTATTTGCAATAATAATAATCCCCACATCATCAATTAATTATCATTAATATTCTATAGGAATTAATTAATATTCTATGATAACAATTAACAACAATTAACAATTAATTAATTGTTCACTTAATAAGTCCCTCGTCAATTAATATCATTACTAATATTCCTCATCACTATGCCACTCAAGGCTTTCACGAGTTTATTATAAACTCCATATTTTTCTCAATTATTATAATTATTCAATTTAATAGAATTGAATTAATCCTTCTCATAACACAAAATCATTAATATTAAATAAATTCTCATTTCCATTAATATATTTATTTAATAATATTAGGAAATTCTCGGGTATTACACCACTTCTTTCATGACTCGCAGTTGTTGATGTATCTTGAGCTTCTCCTTGATGGACTGACAGTTGAGATGTCATGGAGTATCTCAGATGGGCCTGTTGGCCAGGATAGCTTAATAGGATTTAGCTTTTATTTGTCTTCGGTGTCTTGGAACTGGTTTTTTATTTTAATCATTTTTTCCTTGAAGGTCAAACCGCACCGTAAATGGCTGCCTACGTACTCCCGGGTGTAAGGAGATCAGGTCATTCGTAGTTCCGGCTGTTTGTCGGAATGGTTTGAAAAGTATTTATCTTGGATTTTGAGTTTGGTTTGATGAGTTTTTGAGTTTTTTATTTGGTTTGAGCGCACCAGAAATGGCTGCCTATGTACTCCCGGGTGTAGGGAGATCAGATCATTCGTAGTTCTGGCTTTCTAGTGAAAAATCGAACCTTATTTGATTTGTAGGACACAGATGCGGGTATGCATGTGTCTTAGAATTAGTACCTTTTTAGCGTGTCTGAATTGATGAGTTGGGGAAATTCATTCCCATCCATTTCTTGTAGTCTTATAGCTCCCCCTATCAACACCTCCTTGACAATGAAATTGCCTTCCCAATTTGGGGCTAACTTTCCTTTAGCTTCATCCTGATTGGCCAGGACTTTCTTTAGCACCAAGTCATTTTCTTTAAATTATCGGATTCGGATCTTTTTGTTGTAGGATCTGGCGATCCTTTGCTAGTATAACTGAACGTGGAAAATGATTATAGCTCTCTTTTCATCTATCAGGGACAGTTGATGATACCGATTTTGCAACCACTGATCCTCGTCTATTTGAGCATCGCTCAATACTCGCAAGGATTCCATCTCTACCTCTATGGGAAGGATTGCCTCCATGCCATAGACCAACGAATAGGGGGTAGCCCCAGTAGAGGTGCGCATTGACGTCCTATATGCTAACAAGGTAAGAGGCAGCAGGTCAGGCCATTCCTTGTGATTGGCAGACATTTTCTGCATGATTTTCTTGATGTTTTTATTTGCCGCTTCGACAGCGCCGTTCATCTTGAACCGATAGATGACGAAATTGAGATACTTGATGTGGAACTTACTGCATAATTCTTTCATCATTTGATTGTTCAGGTTCTTGGCGTTGTCTGATTCGATCACCTCCGGTTGTCCGTATCGACAGACGACATTGTTTCTGATAAAACTAATGATGACCTCTTTTGTGACTTTGGGAAAGGAGGCTGCTTCAACCCATTTGGTGAAGTAATCAAACATGGTGAAAATGAATCGATGACCATTGCTAGCTTTTGGTTCCACTGGACCTATCACATCCATTCCCCACATAGAGAAAGGCCATGGTGAACTTATGTTGTGCAGCTCATTCGGAGGAGCGTGGATGGCATTTCTATGTATTTAGCATTGATAACATCCCTTAACGTGATCGTCACAGTCAACCTTAAAAGAGATCCAATAATGGCCTATTCTGAATATCTTCTTGGCCAGCAGATGACCGCTCATGTGTGGACCACAGACTCCACTGTGGATTTCATCCATAAGTCTTTGGGCTTGCCCTTTGTCGAGGCATCTCAATAGGCCTATTCCAGCATCCCTTTTGTAAAGTGCATCTCCGCTCAAATAGAACTTCATGACCATTTTGTGAATTCTCTTTTGCTTTGATTGACTTGCCCCAGTGGGTGTGGACCCATCACGGAGATATTTCTTGATGTCTTGATACCAAGGCTGCTTGAGATGAGGTATTTTATCTGATACTTCTCCAATGTATTTCACATATGTCGGGGTTTTCTGAATTATGAACTTGATGTTGGGCAATCCACTGTTATAGGATATGCAGATTATTGAAGCTAACGTTGCCAATGCATTAGCGAAGTCATTCTGACCCCGAGGAATATGAACGAAGGTTATGTCTTCAAATTTCTGAGATATTTTGAGGACCAGCCGATGATAGGGCAGCAAATGCAGTTCTTTGGTGAGATACGCGTCGATGGTTTGTTTGATGACCAGCTCGGAATCTCCTAAGACGAGTAGGTGTTTCATAGACATGGATTGGGCTAGTTTTAACCCCATTATACAGCCTTCATACTCAGCCGTGTTGTTGGTGTTGCCAAATTAAAGTTTGATAGCCACAGGATACTGCTTTCCTGCACCAGAGATGAGGACTGCCCCAGCTCCGGCACCTTCCATGTTTACCACTCCGTCAAAATATATTTTCCATGGTTGGACTGTATTCTCTGACTGGAGTTGTTGAATTGTCATGATTCCATCATCTGGGAAATATGTCTCAAGGGGCTCGAACCCTCCTGAAGGTGCTTCAGCTAATTGATCTACAATGCCTTGACCTTTGATTGACTTCTGAGTCACATAGACAATGTCGAACTGCTGTAGGATCAACTGCCATTTGGACAGTCTGTAATTCAGCATTGGTTTGTTGAATACGTATTTGAGTGGATCTATGCGGGATATGAGGTAGGTCGTATGCCCATGCAAATAGTGTTGCAACCTCATGGCAGCCCATGCTAACGCACAACATGTCTTTTCGATTAGGGTGTACTTCTGTTCACCACTGTTGAACCTTTTGCTGATGTAGTAGATAGCTCTTTCTTTACTACTATCATCCTTCTGTCCTAACATGCAGCCCATTGCATTATTATTGACGGACATGTACATAAATAAGGGAACTCCATCCCTTGGGGGTACCAAAATAGGTGCTTCAGTCAGCTGCTTCTTGATGGCAAGGAAGGCTTGTTGACACTACTCATTCCATTGGGTAGAGGAATTCTTCCTTAACAGCTTGAAGATAGGTTCACAGTTTGCTTTGAGCTGTGAAATGAATCGGCTTATGAAGTTGATCCTTCTTAGGAATCCCCGTATCTCCTTCTCTGTATGAGGTACGAGCATTTAAGTAATGGCTTTGATCTTGGCAGGGTCAATTTTGATGCCCCGATTGCTCACCAAAAATCCTAGCAGCTTGCCTGCTTTGATGCCAAAAGCGCATTTGGCGGGATTGAGCTTGAGGTTATACTTACGTAACTTGTTGAACAGCTTCCTGAGATGGTCGATGTGATCATCCTCCCTCCAGGATTTGATGATGATGTCGTCGACATAAACTTCGATCTCTTTGTGCCTCATATTATGAAAGAGGTCCATCACGGCTCGCTGATACGTGGCTCTAGCATTGATAAGGCCGAAGGATAGTCGTCTATAGCAGAAAGTTCCCCAGGGAGTAATAAAAGTTGTTTTCTCTCGGTCCTCTTTAGCAACCATGATTTGATGATAACTAGCAAAGCAATCCACGAAGGAATACATGCTATACTGCGCAGTATTGTCGATCAGGAAGTGGATGAACGGTACCGAAAAATTATCCTTGAGGCAGGTTTTGTTCAATTCCCGGTAATCCATGCAGACTCGTAACTTCCCTTCGGGCTTAGGCACAGGAACTATATTTGACAGCCATTCTGGGTATGTTGATACCATGATGATTCCGACTTTGAACTGTTTAACAATTTCTTCTTTGACTTTCAGACTCCATTCAGGTTTCAATCGCCTAAGCTTTTTCTTGACTAGTTTGAATCCATCTTTGATGGGCATTCGATGGATGACAATATCAGTGGATAAGCTAATCATGTCTTCATGTGACCATGCAAATACATCCTGGTACTATTTTAGGAGTTTGATCAGGTCAGCTTTTTGATTGGGTGTAAGGTCTGAACCTATTTGGATTTCTTTGATGTTTTTGGAGGTTCCTATGTTGATGGTGGTGGTTTGTTTGAGGTTTGGTTTGGGTTTGTCTTCGACCCATTCTTGAACATTGAATAGTTTCTGGAACTCCTCCCAAGACATCTTGAGTGCGGCAGGCTTGGTACGCTTCACAGATTCCCACCAGTAATCTGCCTCTCCACGGAACATAAAGGTGGCAAATGGAACCTTTTGTTCCTCCGTGCATCCTAAGACATCAAATATCTTAGTAATTTGCTTAACCCACGTCTCCGCCTTGATCGGATCCGGCATTCCCAAAAACTCTGGTGGTCCCAATTCTTTGAACTGGTTGGCAGTGACAATTCGCATGTTGTTATTATCTCCACCTGTATTTTGCACACGAGTCTCCCTTGTCTGGTTTTGCATGAACTGCAAAAAGCTTCTAAACATCTCATCGTTTATCGTCTGATCAGTGTTATTTTCAGGATGAACATTGCCTTCCTGTTGCACGTTCTCCTGGTTGGTGATTAAAGGTGTCTCCACGGTCTCATTCACTCCATTGTTAACATTCTCAGTTGCCATTCTTAAATACTACCATAAAACAAGGGTTAATTAAACAAATTAACATATCACATATTAACCCTATGTTCTAAACGACCAATTAAATAACAAATAAGCTTAGGTAGGACACACTAGCGAAGGTTTTATTCGTCTCTCCCTTCCTAGTTCTATTCCCAGATCTCCGCCAGAGACCATATCCCTAAGCTCTGATACCAACTGTGACGCCCCCAAAATAGGTTCAATACCAACCCATTCTGAGTCGCCAAATACATGGTACAGAATTCAAATACAATCTTTTATATCACACGGTCGTGCAAAATACGACCACACAACTGTGAGTGTCAATACAAATATGTAGAAAATATTAACATTCAAACTAAGTCCTCATTACAATTATTATCACACTATTTATTAGAAATAGTGAGGACTACTACTGCTCTAACTCAGACCATCACTCTATCCCCCGACTAGTTCCTGCGATATTCTCATTTCCTGAAGAGGACAATAGATGAAATGGGTGAGCTCAACTAGCCCAGTAAAGAATATTATAACTAAGATAATAAAGAACAATTTATTGTTAGTCTTCAACAATTCAGATAAAATATTATTTACAACAAGTTTTAGATCAATATTCGCAGCGAAAATAACAATTCATTAGAAGAGTTAAGTAGAGAATGAAGTCTACTATCTTATATGATTTAAAAATCCATCATCAATATTTTATCCCTGCAACATCAATCAATATACATCTCGAATCAAATATTCATCTTTGCACTACAGGCCAAAGATATTCATTTGTATCACCAGTGGTCATGTTCATCTCAACACCTATTCATCTTTGCACTACGGGCCAAAGATATTCATCAGGTAATCATTCATATTTGCTCTACAGGCCAAAGATATTCAGTTATATTACCATTTAGGACTGAGGATGATAAAAAATAATATAAATAACTAATCCAGTGAGATAAAAGACAACATTAGGGATTCGTAATTTAGTTTATCCAAGTTCAATAATACTCCGTAATAATCAATTATGGAGCAAAATTCAAGAATGAAGATCAAAACTTGGATCCAATCAAAGATAGGACCCATAATAGCCAACTTAGACAAATAGAAGAAAATTTAATTTTTTTTCGTGAATAGTGTCGTGTACGTGAATAGTGTCGTATACGTGAATAGTAACCCCGACGAAAAAAGTAAGAATTTCATAATAAAATCCATGCCAATATTTTGGTATAATGATATTGAAAAGAATAACATCATTTACGAAAGAAAATAACATTCCTTACCTTAACAGGAGAGTAGTTTTGACCGAAATATCAGATATTATGTGGACGAAAACTTGCACTGTTATCAACGCTCGAAGTATCTAAATACTCACAAGAAATACGCTCGATATTATAGAGAGAAAATTTTCTGATTCTGGTGTGATTTTCATTTTTAACTAAGCACCCTATTTATAGGAAAATGCCAGGACACCAAAATAGACTTTTGAAACCAACGGAGCATTTCTTCAAAGTTTGGCAGGTTGGCAGCATACCAAGATTGATCAAAAACTTTTCCACCAAAAATCCCACATGCTTTATATAATATATATATATATATATATATATATATATATATTAAAATATTTATTTTTAAAACTTCAATAATTCATAATAATAACCCTTTATCAGAAAAATATAAATTATATATTTTTTATATAGGAAATTTAATTCTCTACAACTTTGTAGAAGGAAGTTTTTCCAAATTCCCAACCGAAAATGACCGAAATCCACAAACGGATGATTTTTCACACCAAAAATACTGATAAAAATACCTCAGCACTAATTCCTTCTTTTATATCCAAAAATAAATATTTCTTTATCATATAAATCAATAATTAGTTATTCACCCATAATATTACAGAATTACAATATTGAGAATTAGGTCGTTCCCAGGAAAAAGGGGGCCTTCCGATAAGGATTTCTCCTTACTGGTGCGCAATTAAATAACCCCTCCTAGACAGAATTTTCTTAGACATTGCCAATAATGCTATCTAATAATATTATTCAAATAATATGAATTATTGATTTGATAATTTGAAATACTGTGCAATGACAATTATTGAATCAATAATACAAAATATCAACGGTAGCAATTATTGAATCAATCATATAAAATATCAACGTAGCAATTATTGAATCAGTAATATAAAATATCAACGTAGCAATTATTGAATCAAAAATATAAAATATTGAACAGTAATTATTGTAACAATAATTGAGTAAGTGCCTTCTTACGTAAGAATCAATAATTCGAAATACTGTGCAATACCGTGTGCTACTGTATAACAACGCGTATTACTGTATTTTTATCACCGGGTATTTCAACAGTTTAACGGTAATAGTTTTACCGTTATTTATAAAAAAGTTATTTATGTCGCTTTTTATATCCGACAGTTATTCCGTTGTGGGGCCCACAAATGGCTGCGCTGTCGTACGAATATTCCCCGACAACAAGAATATTCCACGACCAAACGAATATTCACCGACAACAATGAATATTTTATAACCACTTGCTTATTTAGAAATATTTGCACATTTCACTCATAACTTATCACATTTATCAAATCAACACCTTACTATTTTAAAATAATATATAAAGAAAATTAAATCTTTATTTATAAAATTCGGGGTCTTACACTAGGGATCTTCTTTGAACTGTTCCCTTTACCCTTCTTGATGCGAGGAATTTGAACTTGATCCTCGTCGTTGCTGTTTGGGAATTCGTCATTCATGCCCTCGTAGTTGATAATAACCCTCATATTAGCGAATGGGTCTCGTCCTTCATACAGGACCTTTTCTTTTCCCTTTTCCCTGTCTGCCTCAGGCTTGAGGGCTTTTCTTTCATGGACAGGTATGATTGGAGGGAATAGCATGGCTGATACCATAGTCGGGATTTTCCTCGTAGGTTTCACCCATCCGACATTTATGAGGTTTTGCAGCAGAATTGTGGAGGTATGAGCCTTGGGATGTTTATGTGGGTTCCGGTAGCTTGACCCGGATGAATATCCCAATCCTGCTCTCCCAGTCTGACTTGGGATTTGGACTAACATCATGATACCTTGCTTATCCTTTTCTAACCCTTCTCCATGTTGGAAGCCCGAAGATACCATTTCTTGCCCCACTGTCATTACTTCGGTGGAGACTTTAGGTTTTAGGGCTAGTGCCCCGATAGGTAGGTACTGAGTACCGTTCACCTCTAGAGCTTAAAAATTGACACGTTCAATCCCCGCATCCAGGATAATCACTTGAATATCCCCATGTATGTAGGTAGGGTATTCTGGTTTGGCATTTACTGTGATGAGGATGTCGTTGATAATGTACTTGAGTTGTTGATGGAGGGTGGATGGTACTGCCCCTGCTATGTGGATCTAGGGTCTGCCCAGTAATAAGTTGTATCCGGTGGCAATTTTGAGCACCTGGAAAGATACGTAGAAAGTGTGTGGGCCAATCTCTAGAGGTAGCTCTATGTCACCCATAGCTTGTCGACGAGATCCATCGAAGGCCTAGATGACCATATGACTGGTTTTGATCCAGTTCAGATTGATCTTCATCCTTTTTAAAGTGTCGTATGGACAAATATTGAGGGATGATCCTCCATCAATGAGCACACCTCCGATCACATATCCGGAGGACATTACAGCTATATGTATGGACTTGTGGTGGCCCGTTCTTTCTGTCGGGATATCATCGTCAGTGAAAGATATCACATTGCTGTTGAAGATGTGCTCTATCACGTGACGGAATTTATCGGTGTCCACTGTATGTGGCAAATGAGCTTCTTCTAGTACTTTCATTAGAATGTTGCGATGATCCTCTAAGGATAGGACCAAGTCGAGGATGGACATTTGTTTGGGTGCGTCCTCCAAGCTTTGCACTATTTTGATTTCATTGTGTCCCATTTTGTTGAGGAACTCTTTGATTTTCTCTTTAGCCACCTTTTCTTTTGCTTTGATGACCGGTTTGATTACCCGCTGATGTAGGTATAAGGGACTGTCCTTGGGCACAACGGTAACGTTGTTTGAAGTGGAGCCTTCATTGTCCCCGTAGTTCCATGGGACACACTTCAGACTGATGATTGGATACTGAGGTCTGAAGGGCAAGATTAGAGGCTGAGGTGCAACCACCTTCACAGGACCTGGTAGTTCTTGAACCCCTTTCTTAGGTAGTACTAAGGGTTTGAGAGTCGACTCCCCATCGCAGAATATAACAGCCACTGTGTTCTGGATCCATAAGTGGGGATCCAGAGAGTGTTATTGTCTAGGAGATCGAGGATTTGATTTCCCGTTACCAGGTTCCCATTTTCAATCATGTCTTGAATCAAGTTACAAAGTGCCCAACAATCTTCAGTATTATAGTCGGGTGAATTTGAATGGTACTGACATATTTGGTTATATTTGAATTTTTTGGCTCGAGGATTCAATGGAGGTAATAGGTCTGCAACCATTCCTTCATTGATTAGCATTTGAAGGATTTCTTCCATTGATTGATTTAGGTTGGTGAAGTTCCTTTGGAATAGGAATTTCCCATCTGCTCAGAGATTCTCTTCTTCGGCCACCCTGTTGGCCCAAAGATCATTCTCATTAGCCTAGTATTGACTTCTCGGGGGAGTGATCTCTGGTGTGGGAGGATGATTGACAATGGACTGTTTGATTTGTTTCACCATATTCCTGGTGAGTTAATGATGGTAAACGACTAGTTGTACTAACTGCTCGATTTACTCCTTGATAGATTTGATCTCCTGCTCTATCAGGAACTGCCTTTAAAAAACTTCTCAACTATTTGGGCTGGTGTTGTTGGATTGAATTGATTCTCCCACATAACGGAGGTAATTGGATCCATCTCCATTTGTGGCGCTGATTATATTGACATTCACCTCTTTATGTTGTGGCAGAGGATTGTCCTGCACATGGGGTTGCTCAAGATTTGTGACCACAATCTCTCCGTTGTTAATCAAGTCTTCTATTTTATGCTTGAGAGACCAACAGTCTTGGGTGTCATGGCCTGGAGCTCCAAAGTGATAAGCATACTTCTTGCTTGGGTCAAAATTCCGACCATTAGTGTTAGTAGGTGGAAGGAGTTGGATAATATTCTTCTGGGCTGTCAAAAGTTTGAATACGTTCTCAAGTGAATCCCCTAGAGGGGTGAAGGTTCTTCGATGCCTAACCTCCATATTTTTCTAGAGTGGAGGGTTTGAAGGTTGTGCTGGATTTTGAAAAGGGGTATAATTCCTCCTTTGAATGGGCATACTGTTTGACTCGCCCCTTGGATTTTGTCCTTGTAAGACTAAGGACACTTCCTCGTCTTTCTTTTTGTGCACCCTCCGAGGATTACTCCCTTAATTTCTGGACTGGATATGCTCAGCGACAGCTTTGAGGGTGGTTAGATCTTTTATCGTCCCTGATTTGAGCCCCAATTCAGCCATTTCGCCATGTTTGATCTTTTCAAAGAATGATTTTCCTATGCCTGCTAGGACCCTTTCATAATAAGGCACTTCTTGGATGTCGATGAAGGTCATGACTATTTCAGATTCAGTCATGGCTGGGGTGACTTGTGCTGCGACCCGTCTCCATCGCTGGGCATATTCTCTAAATGATTCAGTGTTATTCTTCCTGATCTTGGTAATTTGGTATCTGTCTGGAGCTAGCTGTGATTGTTCTTCCCAACTGTGGATTTTGGAGTTGTCCAGACGGGCGTACCATGCTCTCGCCTCTCTGGTTAGACTCTTCTAAAATAGCTGCATTCGAAGCTTCTCGTCCTCTGCATAGGATCCGAGTTCTCTAATGAATACTTTTAAGTGTGTGTAAGGATCTCCCGTTCCATCATACTTCTCGAAGTCAGGAGTTTTAAATTTTTTGGGATAACGAGCCACGGGGAATGTACAGAGGTCGGAGTTATTGACACTACCGAATGCCCTAATCCCTTTGATTGATCTGAGAGCTTCCTCCATTTGTTGTACTTTCTTTATAATGTCACCGGCTTCCTGTTCTTTTACGAGGGGGTGATTTTAGGGGTTTTGTTGGTCGTGTCCGGGTTTTGTGGTCCAAGAATCTAAGTTTTGACCTTTTCAGTCTCTTGACCGCCAGCCCTACCACCAGATGCTCCAGGTTCTGTGTGAGTTTGAGATTGTTTCCCTCTAAGGGTCTTTCTTTGTTCTCATAGAAAACCAACTAACTCGGCTATCTAATTTTTCAGTTCTTCAAACTCTTCCCGGGATACCGAGGCGGATTTTACTTGAGCACTAGAAGCCATGTCCGTGGATGGACTGGGTGCTTTAGATTTAGACCTAGTGACAGGACCAATTTTTACCTACAACAAAACGTAGGTGTGTCAATTTCCTAATGTAGGTAAGAACAGGATGCATGATGTGTTTTTTAGATTTGATCCTGCAAAACCAAGGTTAGTTATTTTGATGGCAAGATGACATGGTATTTTGACAAGGAAAGTAAATATTTCATTATGATATTTACATTGTGCTCCTCGGTAATTGGAGACTTAACATGGAATTGAAAGAGGAAGGCATGAAGAAGCTTCCCTTCGAATTTGGTTAATCAGAGGCTGGCCTATACTAGGTTACTCTCGCGGCTTTTGTTTCGGCATGAAGGTTCCCAGATCATCGCAATCTACTAGAGGGGAAATTAATTCGATCGTTCAACTGGAGCGAATCTGGGTGATGCACTTTCATGAGCCCCAGAGACTTAGCCATCCCCAGAGACATTACTTATCCCAACTGAGTTTTCCTCCTTGTGAGAGGGACACACAACATACATTCACATACATCGTGCCTTACCGTAGTGCATATGATGACATGGGTGCGAAGCACTAAATATGGGTGCGAAGCACTAAAAAGCAGGAAAGCATTCATTCACATTCATTCAATGTAAAGATGCAACATTCACTCATTCATTGATTGTGGAGACGCAGAATTTCACGCATTCAATAGTTTTGAAAGGGACATGTTTGAAAAGATTTGAAAGCGGCCTAAGCCCTCTACTGTCCCCAGCAGAGTCGCCACCTGTCGACGTTGGTTTAAAAAATCCGCGGGTCGGGTCACAACCCAGGTCTTTTAATCTCTTTTCCTAAGTTCTCTCTACCCTCACTCTTTTTATTTTGGAAAAAGGTTTTAAAGGATTTTTTAGGGGAAAGGCCAACATGTATTATGTCGATGATTTGAACGTTTTACAGAGTCGCTAGTTAGTAGATTTGAAATGGTTGTACCAACTCAACCGAGTTTTGTTTGAAAGAGGCCCAATTGCTGGACACTGTCAAAACTTGATCTTTTGAAAACAAAATTTTGAGCTCGGGGGCTTGGTTAAGTGTGGGGAAGGTGTTAGGCACCCCACGACTCCCGTGTAAACACGGTACCGCATCTTTTCAATATTTCCCTTTAAAACTAGAATGTGTGAGTGAATGCTATTTGAAAATTGGGCCTATTAATTTGATTGATTGAAAGTAGTGCTCTGCTTCGTTGAACCTATATACGAAGGGTTTGATTTGATTTGACAATCAGTCTTTGATTTGATTTGCAAAAGCATTTAATTTGATTTTCTTGAAACGCTTTTTTTTTGATTGATTTGACAATGATATTTTGAAAGCTGGTTTATCAAACCCTTATGATGCCATAAGAATTGAAGTCTGTTGATACTTCCAATTTTATCTTTATAGCCTTAAGGCTGCATGTGAATGGTGATTTGTCGGGCTGCGAAGCATACTCGACTACAGAATATACAAGTGTCGGTCTCCTCATGGGTATGAAAACCATCGGAGGGATAGTGACATGACAATCGATATTTTTTCATTATCTGGAGACCTTAAATCCGGATAACCGTTTTAAGGTCTGTTTACATGTACATTTCTACAGAAGAACTGGCAGGGTACATTTGTAAATCGGAGTTTGTCCATCGTGGGAATCAGATTCCGATCGTTTTGATCGTGAATGCCACGATTCCTAGGCTCACATATGAGTAGCCAAAACCTGCACAGTTCAAATTTGTACAGAAATAGATAAATATCCCAAAATTGCCAGAACCAAGGATTCATTCAGTAAATCCTTATTCGCAGGGCCAAAGCATCTCGTTCCCACTAGATAGCGATCTAAGGGACGCAAGGTTGCTTTTGAAACTGAAACTAGAAAGAAATCTAGATTTAAGGAAATTTCAGCCATTCTAGCTTCGCGGTTCAGTCTGAAGGTTTTGAACTATTTGAAAACAAGAATTGGCGACATTTAAATATATCTAGTCGGCCTGCAGATATATCAGTGTCAATTCACATAAGATGAATATTTACAGCAGCAGTTGAATAGAAAGGGAATAAAGCAATATATATATATATATATATATATATATATATATATATATTTATATACAAATATATATAAAAGCTGTAAAGGGCGATGGATTTTCACGCCGGTGCCCGGATTGGTATTGAAATATACATATATATTTATATATATATATATATATATATATATATATATATTGACAAAAACGTAGTCAACCAAGATTGGGAAGATGACCAGTGATGGTGAAGGCTTCTTATATATGCATAAATATATATAAAAAACAGTAAAAAAGCCATAAAATGATCCAGGCCGAACTGGAATGTAAATGTATAGAAAAGTAGTCAACCAGTGACTGGGGAGATCACCCAGTATGGCGAAGTGTGCAAAAAATAGTATAAAGGCCATGAAATATTCCAAGACAGACTAGAATGTAAATTGCAGAAAAGTAGTCAACCGGTGACTGAGGAGATCACCCAGTATGGCGAAGTGTACAAAAATAGTATAAAGGGTAATGGATTTTCACGTCGGTACCCGGACTGAATTGAAATATATATGTATATATATATATATATATTGACAGAAATATAGTCAACCAAAACTGATACGAGGACCAGTGATGGTGAAAATAGCTCATATATGCTTAAATATATATAAAAGCGGTAAACTACATCGAATTTGACATTCGGGCTTGACAGAATTTAAATGTTAGTATATATATAGTTAAATATATACAAAAAAGGGCCAAACTCGGACTGGGAAGATAACCCAGTCCGGCGAAGTTGCCAGAACGCGTGTGCTAGTGTATTGAAGTTGCTGGAGTTGACGTATTGTCAATCCGAGTTGTAAAAATGCCAGAAAATAAGTTTATGTACAAAAATGAATCAAATTTTGACGAAAACTGCCACAGAACTAGGTTCCGGGCATTTTTAGAAAATGAAACTTAACGTGCAAGTGTATAAATGTACGAAGAAGTAATATTCACTTTCTGATCGTGAAAATACTTACAATGGACTGCTACACGTGCTATTTGCCAAATCGTAGGCTCTATACGTCCAAATCTACCGGTTATTTTCTGATATGTGGTAGTATATGGGTATATTTATGTGTTAGAGTGAAAATATTTGGGTTTGGAAGAGGTGTAAAAGTCACAAAATTGAACTGCCGGAGCTTTGCCGCGTTTCTGGATTCTTGAAAATGAGGGGGGGTAGGCTCATATTTATAGACCAGGGAGCCTCCACTCTACCTGCTGCTGCCGCAGGTAGAGGTGTAGCTCCCCTGGTGGGGCCCACGATGCCGGGTTTTGTCATCTCGAAGTACGTGCACTCCAGATCACGCGCAGTCGAAGTCGAAACTTTATAACTTTTGATCGGAGCGTCCGTTTGAGGCGTGCGATACCTTTTTGGAAAGCCCTCGCCGAGAGTGTCACAATGACATGGGATAAAACATTTCTCGGGTCCAAAAAGACGGGTTCATAATCAGGTCTTTGATTCCCCTTAGTTTGTTCGTTGAGCTGTCTTGCGTCATTTGCACTCAGGATCGTCGTTATGGTTCATTCTGACTTCGATGGCATCAATTCGGCTTGAGTTTGACCGAATTGACTGAGAGTTGATAAAATAACCATTTTTCCCCTCCCGGGGTGGTCCTTGGTGGATCTAGTTTCCCAGGGTTATCTTTGGGGCTGAATTGCACTTCCCGAATTGACGCCGGGGCTGACTTGTACTTCCCGGGGTGAGACCGGGGATGACTTAACATGTACTAGGTTTGAAGTCAAGGTTGAACTGTACCTCTTGGGTTAAAGTCATGGCTGACTTGAAGGCCCGATATTGAGATCGGGGTTTGACTTGACGGCCTGATCGGAAATCATGGTTGATTTGATAGCCCAATATTGAGATCGGAGCTGGATTAAAGGTCCGATTAGAGATCAGAGCTGGATTGATGGTCCGATTGGAGATCAGAGCTGGATTGAAGGTCCGATTAGATATTGGAGCTGGATAGACGGTCTGATTGGAGATCAGAGATGGATTGAAGGTCCGATTGGATATTTGAGGTGGATAGACGATCTGATTAGAGATCGAAGCTGGATTGACTGTTCGATTGGAGATCAGAGCTGGATAAACGGTCCGATTGGAGATCGAAGCTGGATTGAAGGTCCGATTAGAGATCAAAGCTGGATTGATGGTCCGATTGGATATCGGAGCAGGATTGACAGTCCGATTGGAGATCATAGCTAGATTAACGGTTCGATTAGATATCGGAGCTGGATAGACGGTCCGATTGGAAATCAGAGCTGGATAGATGGTCCGATTGGATATCGGAGCTGGATTGAAGGTCCGACTGAAGATCGGAGCTGGATTGATGGTCTGCTTGGAGATCAGAGCAGTATTGAAGGTCCGATTGGAGATCGAAGCTGGATTGAAGGTCCGATTGGAGATCGAAGCTGGATTGAAGGTTCGCTTGGAGATCGGAGCTGGATTGACTGTCCAATTAGAGATTGGAGCTGGATAGATGGTCCGATTAGAGATCGGAGCTGGATTGACGGTCCGATTAGAGATCAGAGCTGGATAGACAGTCCGATTAGAGAGTAGAGCTGGATTGAAGGTCCGATTGGATATCAGAGCTGGATAGATGGTCTGAATGGAGATCAAATTTGACTGGAGTACCGATATTGGGGATTGAATTTGGGTTTACTGATATTAGGGATCAGATTTAGATTGGAAGCCTGGTATAGGTACCGGGGTTGGCTTGATTGACGGTTTTGTCCTCCCACAGTGTTCGTATTGGGGTAAGGAAAATTTCAAGTGTCTACAACAACAATCAGTTACCAAATTCATAAAATAAATAGGAACTGAAAGACTTGCCTTAATTGTTGTTTACCAACAACAGATTAACAGCTTACAGCTATCTGCACTTCACGTGCCCTACACAATTATATAATCGTGCACATCAACTATTAGTCTCATAGCAATATTAGTTGTAATGTAAACTCTACTCTACATCCATAACCCTTCATATTAATTAATACACATTGTTCAATTTAATTATGTTAACTTTTGACTTATATCTCACTATATTTCTTCTTAGTCATACTCAAAGTTCCTTCAAGTGTTTAAGTCTTGCTACGACTCCTTATTGGTTTATATTAACTACATTCCATATCTTATAATGTTCATTTCATTTGTGTTAAAATACTTTTTAAGTTCATTAACACTTGGCACGACGTTTCGACGTTCATTCGTTGCACGCCCGATTCGTCCGTCTTGTGTATGCTTAACATGCTCATACAACTTGTCTAAAACATCATTGATTAATGTTAAGCATCATTATATTTCATAATATTCATGTTTTAAAAATTAGAACAACATCTGTTATCGTCGAGAGCACTACACTTGCGTGCGTGCATGTCCGACGCCCTCCGATTGCCTCCGAATACGCATCAGTCACAAAGATGGACATTTTGACCCTTGCTAATGACTTCAAATCAAACAACCTTAAGAATGAAAATTGTAGGCCTACTCGTTATCTTTTTGAATCATCCTGAATCGCCTTAATCGGAGTTCGTATGAAGACGTTATGCTTGTTTTACTACAGGAGGTCAAAACAGTCTCGCCTTACACTATTCCGGACAGCGGGAAAGTCCGCTGGGGCGGGTAAATATCCGCTGGGGCGGGTGTCTAGGCTAATGGAGAAATCAGCTCACGAACTGTGCAGAGAAAAAGCCCAATTTGGCTTATTTCTTCGCACCAAACTCAGATTTTTGTACATATAATGCATATAAACTTTATAAAACCATAACTTTACACTTCTAACATGTTTTTAATATACATAAACACCACAACACATAATCAAAATCCTTAATTTTATGATTTGAAGAAAACACCATTGTTAAGTTTTCTTGAAGAAAATTAACGCTGTGAGTTCGTTTTTAAACCAAATCACATAATTCAAATCATGTTTTATTCATTTCTTAAAATATTATTATAATCTATGATCAATTTACATAACATATCACAATCAAATATAAATTTTGATATTTTAAAAACTATTTTTCAAGTTAGTTCACTATAAATTGTTATGAATATGATTTTTTCATGTTCATCATATTTACATGAATTGAACCACTTAATTTACCATATAACACATATAAAATAGTTTATATACATAATCTCACACATATAGATCATAAATTTATAGTTTATCATGAAAACTAAATTACAGAGAACTTAAAATTATGAAAACATGGAAGAACAGGGTTTAAATTAGATTATACCTTTTGTTGTTTTAGGAGAAGAATATGATGGTGATGATGATGACTCCTTATTTTGATTTCTAAAAACTCTTCTTCCTCTTTCTTTCTTCTTCTTTCTTCTCTTTTTTCTCTCTAACTCTCTTACTTTGTTCTTTTTCTAACTCTTATTTCTAACTTACGTATAAAATATATAACTGACATATACATATAATATACATATAAAATATAACTGACAAACATAATATCCTATATTAATATTATATCAGTTATAAATTATTTAAAAATCAAAAGCCTTAAGGCTTATTTGGCAAAAACCCTTTATTTTCAAAAATAAATTTTTACGAACTAAGGCCTTGTTTGGTAAAACATAATTAAAATAGATTTAAGGGCCTTATTTGGCAAAAACTAATTTAAAACTCTTTTAATTTATTTTAATAACTCATTTAACACATAGTTTTCAATGTCACACTTTATCTAATTAAATCTTACCATCCCAATTTAATTAAATTAAAGCTAACATCAATTAACTAAATAAAATTGTCACATAACAATTATAATTACTCATTAATCATAATTCCATGTAACAATTAGTATATCTCTACTAAATAATCCCACAAAATAACTTAAACATCAATTTAATTAATGTATTGTACTTAATTAATTTACTCTAATACATGAATATAATTCTCTTCATACCAAATCGCACATTTCAGAATATAACACATATACACATACTCGTACTCAAAACATCTCAAAATAAGAATTTTATTTATTAAATTCGCATTTATTAATTCTTGAAAATTTGGGTTATCACATCCTTCCCTCCTTATAAGGATTCCGTCCTTGGAATCAATGAATCCTCCCTTACTCGATTTTCACTAAATCTCTTTCACAATTAATGTTGAATAACTTAACACATTACCTTAGTGTGGGTTTTATTTCATCATCTTCACTTAAACCTAGAACATTTCGAGTTCTATATATTCTTTAACCCTTTAACGTATTCATTTCCTTTTTCTAAGGATCATTGCCTATCATACTCATTGTAATCATTTAATATCCTGATTTAGCATCGTACAAATATTCAGGTTATCACATTCACCCCTTCTTCTAAGAATTTCGTCCTCTAAATTTTAATTTTGTAATCTTCGTTCATTTGATCTACCAAAATAGACTTTAAATTAATCTTTACTCACTGAATTGTATAACCAAATTCTTTTCTAAAAAGATCTTTCATCATCACAAGTTGCGTTCTACAACTACTTCTTTCTAAGGAATATCCTTCTTGCCACATTCATCTTCAGAATAATAAAAATCTTTCACAATTGCTCAATACTTGGGAAGCGATATAAATAACTCATGAATTTAAAAGATTCCAAATCATGCTGAGGGGTCATAAGACCTTGAACTCTTCTCCAAGTTTAATAGTGTATCACCACTACAAACAGAACGTTTAGCAATCACACAAACTAAAAACACTCTCTGCAAGTACTCTAGGTGATCAGCCTATCGTACCCCTACGTCGTGTACAACGTATTACATTATAACATCGTAACGAATATATGCGTTACTTTCGGAACCATTGTCTCCGATAACGTGTCCCCTTTATAAAGTTGTTCACCTCAGTTTTCAACATCTGAATCCGCCCCAAAATAATTTGGGTTGGCATACTTTGTCAAGAACGCTCAAATTTCATAAACATCTTTCAATATTTGTCTAGTTGAGTCAAGTAGCATAGACTTTTAGCAACAATTCAAACATCAATCAAAATATATATATATATATATATATATATATATATTTAACCAACTCAATAATTTTTTGTTTATATATAGTTTATGGAAACTAAAAATAAATAAATATTTTTATAATATCATGATACCGTACCGTCGTAATGGTACATTGAGGATTTCGTCATTATATGATGTCGTCATACTACATACCATAGTCGGATGACGATCTTATGATCACATCCAACACTAGGTTAAACTGCATTGATGACTTCCTCGATTATTATTTCTACACCATATCAAATGATGCATAAAATATATATAATACATTTTTGGAAATTTTAAATCATTTTTGTCTAGCTGAAGAAATTAGCATAGACATGTGAATAATAGAACTATTTAAAAAATCCATTGGTTCAATCATTTGATCCAATGTTTTTCAAAAGACTCAAAAGTGCAAAGATCAACACGAAGTCAATAAATTTCAAAAATCTAGCATAGCTAGAAGATTTAGAATATCCAATTTTCCTCCATCAATATTAATCTCTACTCCACCGCTTCATTACTTAATCATTCTATCAATCTTCAACACCATCAATGCTCTGTATACCATAACCTTTCTATACACAGTATAGTTCATCAAACTTACCACACTTTGGAAGTTTAGGAACTGATAGTAGTGTGCATACAAGCCAATCATGTATGATGATAAAGCACATACTTTGTAAATAATCTTATTTATTTATTAATAAAATATTCATTTAAGGCATATAATTATCTACATGGTGCTGTTTTTATAATATGTAAATAACCCATAGTTTTAAGCAATGCTTTTAGAATCATGATGAGATCATGATAATGAGATCTAAATTCTTAGAAAGCTTAAAAACTAAAATAGTTCCCAATTGTGGGATTACTAAAATGGGGATTAGTAATCCGGATAGATTGGTACATATGTTGCTTGCTCATTGGATGAGGATGACTGATCTCATGGTCATTTGTGTGGAGACACTAAAGCAAGTATGTAGGTGCTTATTGGAGAATAAGTTCGCTGAACATGACTCGCTATGGAATACCTAATGGAGTTTTACTCGCCTGTCAATAGGAATTCCTAATGTGATAGTAGTACAAGTGATCCTTGGACTTGAGATCATCATAGTATCTTGTATGTAACAAATTATACTTTGACTAATTCCTTAAGGCCTTTTAAGGCATATATAGGGTATGCTTGGGTATAATGAGTTACATATGGAGATAATGAATGATCAATAAAGAATCTACCACCTCTAGTAAAAGAGGAGATATGTCCTATGTGATTCGTTAAATGACAACCCAGGAATCCTTGGCCAAGGTAGAATGAAATTAGAAAGAGGTTTCTAATTTGCATTATTTGGAGTTGTGCATTTTCTATTCGAAATACACATGATTAAATAAATTAAGACTTAACAGTAAATCCATGTCTTATATTTAATTGGGACATTGTATGGTGGAAGGATTGAATTGCACGGTAACTATTAACTCACAAGTTCTTTTATGATTAATGTTGAAATCTATATTATCTGGAAAGTCGTTGATCGCTAGGGAGGCTTATCCCTATTGTAGAATAAATGTTATTTATTTAAATAGATTATTAGTTTAATTTATTTATTTAAATAAGATTAGAATTGTTCTAATTGATTTATTCATAACCGGTTTAATATGGAGAACCTAAAGGGTCACACCATAAAAGGAAGAAGAATTATTTAAGAAAAAAAATGGCATGATAGTAATAATGCATTAAGTATAATTAATTTAATCTATGGTGATAGAATAAATTAAATAGCTTAATGTTTATTATTTAATATTTTAGAAATATTAAATATAAATTAATAAGAGGAGTCTTATTAATATTATTATTATTATTATTATTTTAATTCTAAAGGAGTTTAGGAATTAATATAATATCAGTACTCTCTCTCAATCCTAATAAAGATTAGGATATAAATTAATTAAAAGTATTTAATTAATTAAATAAAACCCTATTCTAATTGGATTAGGAGGGTTAACCTAATATCTATATAAGAGAGTCTTATATCAGAAATAAGGTACGTGAATTTTTTCAAGAGTTGGGAGTACATATATTCTATAAAGATAGAAACAAGGGTTAAGCCAATAACCCATCTTCTTGAGTTCTTCATCTTCCTTGGTGGATCACCGTTAGAGGCCAAACAATTGGGTGGCTGACATTGATCAAGGGAAGGAGCCACTACAGAGGAATCAAAGGAATCAAAGGAGTATATCTTGTACCTAAGGAAGGTTGGATCTTCAAAGGTATAATTCCATGTTCTGTCTTTTCTGTTATTGATAACTAGCACAAAGCATGATCATGGTTATGGGTTTGTATAAATTTTTGAAAACCTAGTTTTTGCGCTTCTGCCCTATTTATGTGATTTGATTGCATGATTGCGTTACGTACAAACCCAACAGTGGTATCAAAGCCTAACTTTGTGCTAATTATCAATTTTATAATTCCATGTATGAATTGATGTGAGAATTGGATCGTTTTTCTAGACAAAAATCATTTTCTGCAAGTTTTTGCGACGAACGGCGCAGCTGCCCAGTTCATTACTGGCGCAGCTGCGCCGGTCTGCAAAAACTGCTGATTCAGGCTACCTGCGCAGCTGCCCAGTTCATTACTGGCGCAGCTGCGCCGGTTCCTGGACAGACCCTGAAAATTGATTTTAATTAATTAAGTAAACTGTTTATTTAATTGATAAAGTTTTAAAATAAAGAAGTTTATTTTATCTGAAATATGATTTCAGAATGCTAAAATTAAAGGAGTTTAATTTGGATTTATTTTTGATTAAAATAATAGAGTTTATTTTGTTTCAAAAATAAAATTTAGCAAAACTTTTGTCCATTAAATAACATCGATCCATATATGGAATAGCATTGTTATTCATGAGATGAATGGATATTTATTGATGCATATGTTGATGTGTATGATAATAAATGGGGTTGATTATGGACTATGACCAATGTGATTGGATTTTATTTTGGATGAATGCTTGAATGTATGGGTTTTATAAAATGGGGTCTGCGTACCTCGTCTTCTCTAGTTTTATTCTCGATGTAAATTCTATCTCCTTTCTATGTACTTCCCCTTGACTGCTGATCAAGGTTTCTATTTAATTTTAAAATAGTTAATGTAATAGAGATAGTTAAAATTATTTTAAAGAAATTGGAGACCAAGGAGCAAGGAGCGCGTGAAGACCCGTTTGTATGGAGCCCGGGTTTATTGATGCATATGTTGATGTGTATGATAATAAATATTATATATATTATATTTTATGCAAACATACTTCGCATGTTTAATAAAATGACGCGTATTTTATATATATATATATATATATGCATGCGCGCTTAACAAGATGAGACAAATAATAACAAACCCCTCAAAGAAATAATATTAAGTCTGAAGCGTTCAAATGATATTTGGAATATCGAACGTCTCCTTCTAGCATGATTAATTAATAGAGTATTAAATATTTAATATGAGTTTGTTGTGCTATCCACAAGGCGAGTATTGAATATTTAAGATGTTAATTAATCACATTTGATGCTTATCAAGAAAATTGAACGATCTAGTCTTGTTGTGCTATCCACAAGGACGATTTTTTTTTTTTTTTGAATTTATGAAAGTGCTAGGCTGGACTTAACTTAAATCATTTTAGTTCGGATGTGCACACACATGACCATTATGATTTAAGAGGCAAAATAAAAGGAGTTACATGGTGATGTAATTGACAAGAGTTGTCTACCTATTTATGTGTATATCACTTGTTGTGCTATCCACAAGGTTATATACATTTGAAATGGGATCCTTAATCTCACTAGCAAATCTTTAATTAGATGTTGTCGAACTATATAAGTGAGGGTAATATAGTTTGATGAAAATAGTGGGATATACCAATTTAAAATAAAGACCTAAATTTATTTTGGTATGCAAAGTTAATAAAATGAATGTTTGCTAAAATGCTGTCTTTTCACATGCAGAATTTTAAAAATATCAAAATCACTAATCTCACTACGAAGCATACTTGATGCAAATAAGCTTACTGGCCCGAATTATGAGGACTGGCTAAGAAATCTGAGAATTGTTCTCACTGCTGAAAAGATTTCTTATGTCTTAAATTCCACTATCCCTGAATCTGTTTCAGAAACAGCCTCTGAGGAAGAGATTCCACTTTCAATAAGTGGCAAGATGATGCATCTGTGGCTCAATGCATCATGCTCGCATCCATGAATAACGAGCTTCAGCTTCAGCACGAAAAAATGGACGCTCCTGCTATGCTGCTTCACCTCAAGGAGTTGTATGGTGAACAGAGTAGGACTGCTAGATATGAGATATCTAAGGAGCTCTTCCGATCTCGGATGACCGAGGGCACTGCCGTCGAGACTCATGTTCTGAAGGTAATCAATTTGATTGAACGCCTTGGACAGCTTGGGTTCGTCATGGATGGGAAGTTGAGTCAAGATTTGGTCTTGCAGTCACTCCCTGAGACCTTCTCGCAGTTTGTGGTTAATTTTCACATGAATAAGCTAGATGTCAGCTTGCCTGAGCTGCTTAACATGCTGAAAACTGCAGAAGGTCACTTCTCATCCAAGAAGAACCATGTCTTGATGGTGGATTCTTCCCATAAAAGGAAGAGGCCCAAGGTGTCTTCTGAAAAGAAGAAATCTAAGAAGGCTAAGGGAAAAGGGAAAGAAAAGGAGCAAAAGAAACCTGAACCAGCTAAAGGAATGTGCTTTCATTGCAATGAGCCGGGACATTGGAAGAGGAACTGCAAGAAGTTTCTAGCAGAGAAGAAGCTTGGAGAAGCTTCGACTTCCAATTAAGGTTTGTTTATGATTGAAATTAATTTTTCTGAAAGTCATAATTCTACTTGGGTATTGGATACCGGCTGTGGTTCTCACATATGTAATACTGTGCAGGGACTGGTCAGAAGTAGAAAGCTGAATAAAGATGAGGTGATCCTACGAGTAGGAAATGGAGCAAAAGTTGCTGCATTAGCTGTAGGAACTTATTGTTTAGCAATGCCTTCGAGCAAATCCATTTATCTTAATAACTGTTATTATGTTTCGAATATTATTAAAAACATTATTTCAATTTCTGTATTGGATATGGAAGGTTTTGACGTTATTATAAAGAACAATGGTTGTTCTATTTATAAAGACGATGTTTTATATGGTATTGAAAATTTGCGAAATGGACTTTATACACTTGACTTACAAGAAAATATATTTCAAATTGAACAAATTAAGAAAAGGAAAAGAGATGATATTAATGATACCTATGTGTGGCACTATAGACTCGGTCATATCAATGAAACAAGATCATCCAAGTTGAATAAAGATGGGCTCCTCGAGCTATCTGATTATGAATCATATCCAACTTGTGAATCTTGTCTACTAGGTAAAATGACTAAATCTCCTTTTAGTGGAAAAGGAGAGAGAGTTACAGAATTATTGGCATTGATTCACATAGACGTTTGTGGACCTATGACAACAAGTGCACGGGGTGGGTATTCTTATTTTATTACTTTCACTGATGATCACTCAAGATTTGGATATGTGTATTTAATGAAATATAAATCAGAATCATTTGAAAAGTTCAAAGAGTTCAGAAGTGAAGTAGAGAAACAAACGGGCAAGAGTATTAAGATACTTCAATCAGATCGAGGTGGAGAATACTTAAGCAGTGAGTTTCTCAATTGTCTTAGAGAAATGGTATAATCTCACAATGGACTCCTCCAGGTACACCACAGTTAAATGGAGTATCTGAAAGGAGAAATCGAACACTGTTGGACATGGTTCGATCCATGATGAGTTTTACCGACCTTCCAATTTCCTTCTGGGGATATGCCCTAGAATCGGCTGCATACCTACTTAACAAGGTACCTACCAAACCCGCCCCAAAGACTCCATATGAGATGTAGAAAGGGAGGAAACCAAATCTTAAGCATGTTAAGACTTGGGGTTGTCCAGCTTATGTCAAAAAGTTTGAAAATGATAAGCTACAAACTAAATCCGATAAGTGTAGATTTATGGGATACCCTAAAGAAACCGTAGGGTATTATTTCTATCATCCAACTGATCAAAAGGTGTTTGTTGCGAAACATGCTACCTTCTTGGAGAAAGAGTTTATCCATGAAGGGGTCAGTGGGAGTAAGATATATCTTGAAGAAGTTCAAGAACCACAAGTTACCACGGACCAAAGTCAAGTACCTAACCAAGTAGAAGAACCTACTGTACCACACCCTGTTCGTAAATCTGAAAGAGTACCGCAGATACCTAAGAGGTATGGATTCGTTATAGAGGATGACAATGAGGTACACATCATGAATGATGATCCATTGAATTACGAACAGGCTATGAGTAATAAAGACTCAGGGAAATGACTTGAAGCCATGAAATCCGAAATGGACTCCATGTATGAAAATAAAGTATGGACTTTGGTTTCACCACCTGAAGGTATTAAACCTATTGGGTGTAAATGGGTTTTTAAGAAAAAAACTGGAGCAGACGGAAAGGTAGAGACCTATAAGGCCCGACTGGTTGCAAAAGGTTTTAAACAAAGACAAGGAGTTGACTATGATGAAACCTTCTCACCAGTAGCCATGCTCAAGTCCATTCGGATTTTGCTTGCGATTGCAGCTTACAACGACTATGAGATCTGGCAGATGGACGTGAAAATGGCTTCCTCAATGGGAAACTTGAGGAGGATGTGTATATGACACAGCCAGAGGGATTTATCTCAAAAGTTGGAACAAATCAAGTCTGTAAGCTACAACGATCCATTTATGGGTTGAAGCAAGCTTTTCGTAGATGGAACATTCGTTTTGATGAGACAATCAAAGAGTTTGATTTTATTAAAAACGAGGATGAACCTTGTGTATACAAGAAGGTTAGTGGGAGCGCAGTATCATTCCTTGTATTATATGTTGATGATATATTACTGATAGGGAATGACATTCCTATGTTACAATCCATTAAAATCTGGTTATCTAAAAACTTCTCCATGAAGGACTTGGGTGAAGCATCCTATATTTTGGGGATAAAGATCTATAGAGATAGATCTAAAAGGATGCTTGGCTTATCCCAAGGAACGTACATTGATACGATGCTAAAGAGGTTTAGCATGGAAGATTCCAAAGGAGGTCTCATGCCGATGAGCCATGGAATAAATCTCTCCAAGAAACAGGCCCCAAAGACACCTGAGGAGAGAGGCCGTATGAGTAAGATCCCTTATGCTTCTGCAATAGGATCTATCATGTACGGTATGATATGTACTAGACCGGATGTTGCTCACACACTTAGTGTAACAAGCAGATACCAGTCGAATCCAGGAGAAGAGCACTGGAAGGCAGTGAAAAATATCCTAAAGTACTTGAGAAGGACTAAAGATATTTTTCTTGTCTACAGTGGGTCTGGATTAAAACTCTAGGGATTCACGGACTCAAGTTTTCAAATAGACCAAGATGACAGTAAATCTGTTTCAGGGTATGTGTTTACCTTGAACGGAGGTGCAGTGAGTTGGAAGAGTTCCAAGCAGCAAACAGTTGCTGATTCAGTGACAGAGGCAGAGTATATAGCTGCAACTGAAGCTGCACAGGAAGCTGTTTGGATGAAGAAGTTCATAACTGAACATGGTGTGGTTCCTAGCATCGGAGAAGTAGTTCCCGTATACTGTGACAACACCAGAGCGGTTGCACAGGCTAAGGAACCCAGGTCTCATCAGAAATCTAAACACGTGTTGCGGCGATTTCACTTGATCAGGGAGATCATTGAAAGAGGAGATGTCACCTTGGAGCGTGTGGACTCTCAAGACAACATTGCAGATCCATTTACTAAAGCTCTAACACAACAGCAGTTTGATCGTCACTTAGAGAAGTTGGGTATGAGATACTATGGCAATTAACTTTAGTGCAAGTGGGAGATTGATAGTAGTGTGCATACAAGCCAATCATGTATGATGATAAAGCACATACTTTGTAAATAATCTTATTTGTTTATTATTAAAATATTCATTTAAGGCATATAATTATCTACATGGTGCTGTTTTTATAATATGTAAATAACCCATAGTTTTAAGCAATGCTTTTAGAATCATGATGAGATCATGATAAATGAGATCTAAATTCTTAGAAAGCTTAAAAACTAAAATAGTTCCCAATTGTGGGATTACTAAATTGGGAATTAGTAAATTCGGATAGATTGGTACGTATGTTACTTGCTCATTGGATGAGGATGACTGATCTCATGGTCATTTGTGTGGAGACACTAAAGCAAGTATGTAGGTGCTTATTGGAGAATAAGTTCACTGAACGTGACTCGCTATGGAATACCTAATGGAGTTTTACTCGCCTGTCAATAGGAATTCCTAATGTGATAGTAGTACAAGTGATCCTTGGACTTGAGATCATCATAGTATCTTGTATGTAACAAATTATACTTTGACTAATTCCTTAAGGCCTTTTAAGGCATATATAGGGTATGCTTGGGTATAATGAGTTACGTATGGAGATAATGAATGATCAATAAAGAATCTACCACCTCTAGTAAAAGAGGAGATATGTCCTATGTGATTCGTTAAATGACAACCCAGGAATCCTTGGCCAAGGTAGAATGAAATTAGAAAGAGGTTTCTAATTTGCATTATTTGGAGTTGTGCATTTTCTAATCAAAATACATATGATTAAATAAATTAAGACTTGACAGTAAATCCATGTCTTATATTTAATTGGGACATTGTATGGTGGAAGGATTGAATTGTACGGTAATTATTAACTCACAGGTTCTTTTATGATTAATGTTGAAATCTATATTATCTGGAAAGTCGTTGATCGCTACGGAGGCTTATCCCTATTGTAGAATAAATGTTATTTATTTAAATAGATTATTAGTTTAATTTATTTATTTAAATAAGATTAGAATTGTTCTAATTGATTTATTCATAACCGGTTTAATATGGAGAACCTAAAGGGTCACACCATAAAAGGAAGAAGAATTATTTAAGAAAAAAATGGCATGATAGTAATAATGCATTAAGTATAATTAATTTAATCTATGGTGATAGAATAAATTAAATAGCTTAATGTTTATTATTTAATATTTTAGAAATATTAAATATAAATTAATAAGAGGAGTCTTATTAATATTATTATTATTATTATTATTTTAATTCTAAAGGAGTTTAGAAATTAATATAATATCAGTACTCTCTCTCAATCCTAATAAAGATTAGGATATAAATTAATTAAAAGTATTTAATTAATTAAATAAAACCCTATTCTAATTGGATTAGGAGGGTTAACCTAATATCTATATAAGAGTGTCTTATATCAGAAATAAGGTACGTGAATTTTTCCAAGAGTTGGGAGTACACATATTCTATAGAGATAGAAACAAGGGTTAAGCCAATAACCCATCTTCTTGAGTTCTTCATCTTCCTTGGTGGATCACCGTTAGAGGCCAAACAATTGGGTGGCTGACATTGATCAAGGGAAGGAGCCACTACAGAGGAATCAAAGGAATCAAAGGAGTAGAACTTGTACCTGAGGAAGCTTGGATCTTCAAAGGTATAATTCCATGTTCTCTCTTTTCTGTTATTGATAACTAGCACAAAGCATGATCATGGTTATGGGATTGTATAAATTTTTGAAAACCTAGTTTTTGCGCTTCTGCCCTATTTATGTGATTTGATTGCATGATTGCGTTACGTACAAACCCAACAGGAACTTGCCACAATAATATGAGTTTAAAAACTTGTCCTACCAATACGTAGTCCAAGAACTGATCAGGGACTATCCACACGGTTAGGGGTTCAAAAACATACATACGATTGTAAGTCACGAACTTACTATAAACATGAGTTTTAAGAACCGCACCTAACCTTAATATCATCTAATCTAATCTTAATAGTCTCTAACTATCAAATATAAACATGGGACAAGAATCACCTTCTCACCATATATATATCGATAGCGCGACACCAACCTTCCAATGACTATCCATGCGATAAACCAAGTGTAAGCACAAAACCTCTACCCATACAAAGGTTTGTACAACTCAGTCACCACATGAGTCCTCAGTTGAAATCCCACTTAACTCTATCTTGCTGATAACTTTTCTCTTTGGTCGATACGAATTTTCTGTATCTCATTATTTATAACTCCTCGTGAGTTTATCTCGTACTATATCATAGTACATTCTCTTTATAGTATCAAACTATAACTATTCAATCATTACATACCATCTGTCTTTTACAACTTTAAAGGATCACGTCGTGATCTTATTCTATAATCATCTCCCTTCTGACTCTTTTCTTATCTCATTATCATTTTGTTTTACAATCTTCTTATCTTTACCTTTCATCATATCATATTATGATTTCATTTATGCTTTTAATCTTATAGACTTTGTCTATTCATCATTATTCGTCATCTTGATTATTGGAGTTAGGTAACTCCTAATTCTTATCTTTATATCTCTTCAAGAATCTTCTTATTTATTTATCAATTCTTCCTTTAAGAATTTCTAACTTCATTCATATTGCTCAATATTTTATTTGAGTTTACTCCTCGTCATTCTCATCTTCTTCTTATAACATTTCTAGGACTTAACTCATCATATACTTCTACGTATGTGAAAAGAATCACCTTTTTATAATACGTATTCATAACTCTATACTTGGTACACATCGAGTCTCTAATAGTGTTCAATATAGTAAGCTAAGTGGTTTCCCACAAACAACCAACAAACTAGTTTCCCGTCTCGTCTACACTGTATTTCACAGCGAGTTAGATCGATGGCTAGTTCGTATATACCTCCGCTCCATGAAGGAATCGTTTAGCCCAGATACTATATATCAACTATTAAAGAGTACGACTGTACCACTACTTAAACTTAACTTTTTATAACCTAAGGTCATAGCCTAAGGTGCTCTTACCTAACGTGTATAACCTATCAGCTTTGATACTAACTATAACAACCCCAAAATTTATACAATAAAACTCTCGACATCGGTCGTTAACAATACATTGAACTTCTAACTTTACATCATTAATCGGTATTAAACTTAATAAAATACGGAATAATTAAAACTTTTATATTTTTCTTTCTTCATTACCCTAAATCTCAACCTTTAACATTTACATATTTTTAAATCAAATCTACTTTTATGACTTGCTTCATCAGAGGTATAAACAAAATTTTACATTACAAATAAATATCCATTATACATCGGACAACTCAACTTTACAATTCAACCATTATGATACATCCAAAGCATTAAATACAATACTCATCTAGAATAAATAATTTTCTTGAAACGTTATTGATCTCTAACATTCAACTAGCACGTATCATTACCTTGCATCATTGACCTGCAAAAATGGTTATTTTGCAAGAATGAGCTCGACAGCTCAGCAAATCAAACAGTTTTCATGCATCACATAGCACACAATATCATTTTCAGTTCATACATCATAATCGTTTAACTAGACATATCATACATATTGTATTTCATATCTCAATTAAAGATTGAGTCCCATAACCCAATCAGTTTAGTCATAAATTAACTTTCATAGTGTAAAGCATCATTTATAATTGCACATACATTCAACAGTCTAAATTACAACAATCAGTTACCAAATTCATAAAGCAAATAGGAACTGAAAGAGTTGCCTTGATCGTTGTTTACTAATAACAGATTAACAGCTTACAGCTATCTGCACTTCACGTGCCCTACACAATTATATATTCATGCACATCAACTATTAGTCTCATAGCAAATATTAGTTGTAATGTAAACTTTACTCTACATCCATAACTCTTCCTATTAATTAATACACAATGTTCAATTTGATTGTGTTAACTTTCGACTTATATCTCACTATATTTCTTCTTAGTCGTACTCAAAGTTCCTTCAAGTGTTTAAGTCTTGCTAGGACTCCTTATTGGTTTTTTATTAACCCCATTCCATATCTTATAATGTTCATTTCATTTGAGTTAAAATACATTTTAAGTTAATTAACACTTGGCACGATGTTTCGACGTTCATTCATCGCACGCCCGATTCGTCCCTCTCGCGTATGCTTAACATGCTCATACAACTTGTCTAAAACATCATTGATTAATGTTAAGAATCATTATATTTCTTAATATTCATATTTTATAACTTAGAACAACATCTTTTATCGTCAAGAGCACTACACTTGCGTACGTGCGTGTCCGACGCCCTCTGATTGCCTCTGAATACGCATCAGTCACAAAAATGGCCATTTTGACCCCTGCTAACAACTTCAAATCATAAAAATTAAAGAATGAAAATTGTAGGTCTGCTCGTTATCTTTCCAAATCATTCTGAATCGCATTAATTGGAGTTTGTATGAAAACGTAATGCTTGTTTTACTACATGAGGTCAAAATAGTCTCGCCTTACACTATTTCGGACAGCGGGAAATTCCACTGGGGCGGGTGTCTAGGCTGATGGAAAAATCAGCTCGCGAACTGTGCAGAGAAAAAGCCTAATTTGGCTTATTTCTTCGCACTAAACTCAGATTTTTGTACATATAATGCATATAAACTATATAAAACCATAACTTTAAACTTCTAACATATTTTTAATATACATAAACACCACAACACATAATCAAAACTCTTAATTTTATGATTTAAAAAAAACACCATTGTTAAGTTTTCTTGAAGAAAATTAACACTGTGAGTTCGTTTTTAAACCAAATCACATAATTCAAATCATGTGTTGTTCGTTTCTTTGCATATTATTATAATCTATAATCAATTTACATAAAATATCACAATCAAACACAAATTTTGATATTTAAGAAACTATTTTTCAAGTCAGTTCACTGTAAATTGTTATGAACATGATTTCTTCGTGTTCATCATATTTACATGAATTGAACCACTTAATTTACCATATAACTAATATAAAATAGTTTATATACATAATCTAACACATATAGATCTTAAATTTATAGTTTATCATGAAAACCAAATTACAGAGAACTTAAGATTATGAAAACATGGAAAAATAGAGTTTAAATTAGATTATACCTTTTGTTGTTTTAGGAGAAGAAGATGATGGTGATGATGATGACTCCTTGTTTTGATTTCTCAAAACTCTTCTTCCTCTTTCTTTCTTCTTCTTTCTTCTTCTCTCTTTTCTCTCTAACTCTCTTACCCTGTTCTTCATCTAACTCTTATTTCTAACTTACGTATAAAATATATAACTGACATATACATATAATATATAACTGACAAACATAATATCCCATATTAATATTATATCAGTTACAAATTATTAGAAAATCAATAGTCTTAAGGCTTGTTTGGCAAAAATCTTTTATTTTCAAAAATAGATTTTTAGGAACTAAGGCCATGTTTGGTAAAACAGAATTAAAACAGATTTAAGGGCTTTGTTTGGCAAAAACTAATTTAAAACTCTTTTAATTTATTTTAATAACTCATTTAACACATAGTTTTAAATGTCACACTTTATCGAATTAAATCTTACCATCCCAATTTAATTAAACTAAAGCTAACATCAATTAACTAAATAAAATTGCCACATAACAAATATAATTACTCATTAATCATAATTCCATGTAAAAATTAGTAAATATCTACTAATAAATACCATAAAATTACTGAAACATCAATTTAATATTAAACATCAATTTAATTAATGTATTGCACTTAATTAAATTACTCCAATACATGAATATAATTCTCTTTATACCAAATCGTACATTTCAGAATATAACACATATACACATACTCGTACTCAAAACATCTCAAAATAAGAATTTTATTTATTAAATTCAAATTTATTAATTTTGAAAATTCGGGTAATCACACAAACAATCACCATAATATACACTCATTTCAAAGTAAACTTTCCCTTTTTATTGAATATGTCAGAAATTTACATATCTATATCTTGTACATCATTATCATAATATTATCTAAGTTTCAAATAAAGAAAACAGTATTCTCTTGCACGCCTTCTTTTCCTCATTGTCTGGATAATAGATAATCTTTCTTTGAATCCTTAACCTACACAAAGTTTATTTTTGCAAGATTGAGCTCGACAGCTCAACAAATCTAATAGTTTTAATGCTTCACATAGCACATAATATCATGCTCAGCATATATCTCAACTTAAAATAAATATAAACTCCACATGCTCAACATATCGCATATCACCTCTTGAGTTCCGTAACTCAATAAAATATAGTCATAATTTGACTTTCCCAATTCATAGCGAGTAACATGTAATTCAACATTTCATATGGTTACAGTGAGTACATGTAATTAAAAATCAAGTTCAAGTAGCACATAGGAGCTGGAAGACTTTCCTTAAGCGTTCTTTTTCTTCTTCTTAGCCTTAACCACCCCTTCATCTTGATCTTGATCTTTTTCCTCTCCCTCTTGATCCTGCTAACTCTCCCTCTTTTCTCTCCAATTTGATAGAGTTTTCCCTCTTAGTTTTGGTGAATTGGTGAGTTCTAAGTGAAGGAGTAAGGTCCTATTTATAGACAACTGTGATACCTCGGATTTTCAAAAATTATTAAAATAAGAATTTAATAAATAAAATTCTTATTACGAGATGTTTTGGGGTTGGATATGTGTATATATGTGTTATATATTGTGAAATATATGATTTGGTATAAATATAGAATATATATATATATATATATATATATATATTCATATGATGGAAGAATGAGGTTTAGTAGTTAATTTAATTTAACTATTGGGAAAGATGAATGGAATTATTTGAAAAGAGAATTTAGCTAATCTAATTATGTTAGGAATTACATTATAGAATAATATAATTTGATTATTATGCCTTGTGGCAATGAATTTGTTATAATTAAATCTCCTAAATAATGTGAGTATTCACTTAATTAAAATGGTGGATTAATGTAAAATAATTAAAATAAGAATTTAAGGGATAAAATTCTTATTATGATGTGTTTTGATAAAATGAGAGAGTAATATATATTACAAATAAATGTAATATGTTAATGTAACACGATTGTGAATCTCATAAATTGTTAAAATATTTATCGAATAAAATGAATATCTTAGTTGGAATATTTATTAAATTTAAAATGAATATTTTAGTTGGAGATTGTTATGGAATAATTTGTTTAAAGTGTGATGATATCAAGTGAATGAAAATAGTCTAATTTAATTGAGTAATTAAATTAGAGGATTAATGGTTGTTAAATAAAATTATAATTATATTGGCTAAATAAAAGTTAGAATTTTATTAGTAAGGTTTACTTGGATTTATTAATGAATTGAGATTAATTCAATTCAATTGGTTAGTGGGTGTGACAAGGGTATATTATATGATAAGGAAGAAATTTAAACAAATTAGAAGATGATAATTGGGTTCCAGCCAAATATGGCCTTGAGACCCTTGGGCTTTTGTAACTGAGGAAGCCATATTGATGTACATATTATGTTTATATCAGTTATATGAATTTTACATTTTTGTTCCTAAAGCTTAAAAAACAAAGAAGAAAAAATACAGAGAAGAGAGGAAGAGAGAAATTGAGAAGAGGGAGCTTAGAGAAGAAATTCTATGTAATTGAACAGGAGTTTCAGAATCAAAGGAGGGAGAAACAAGAAATTGTTCAAGCTTTATAGCAAATCAAATGTAAAATTTCTAGGTTTCTAGTTTATGGTTTTGTTTTCTAAATTCTCTGTAATTGAGTTTTGGTGGTTGAGTTTGTTGAGGTATAGTTTGTATATGTTTTTAGATGGATATAATTTGTTAATGGTCATCTAGAAGCAATTTTGGAGTGTTTAAACTCATAAAAACATGTTAAAGATGAAGAATTGAGTTTTGGTTGAATATGTACATTTTGGTCATTTTTGAGACTAAAATTAGTATGAAATCTTGATGAAAACCTTAAATTGTTGATGGATGTTGTAAGAACGTTGAAAAACAAAACAAAAACGCAAGTTGAATGAATCAATTTGGTTAAGAAACGAATTCGTTGTGAATGAATTTGCTAAACATGTTAAAACATGAAAGTTTAGTATGAACATGAGTTTTGAGTCAAGATTTAGGTTAGATAATAGTTATGTAAATTATGGATTTCCTTGTTATGTTGTAGTTCTATGAATTACGAATCCATAGAGTTGAAAACGGACTCAATCTTAGTTTGAGTTATGAAGATTAGAAGGAGGAAAGGGTCCGAAATTCGCCAGAACAGCAAAACTGGAGAAAAATCACGTAGCACTCTGCTAGGGGGCACATCTGCGCTTCCCCCAAGGCTGTTTTGGGCACAACTGCGCCGGGAACAGTGTCAGTCCGGGACTGTTTTGACCTCCTGTAGTAAAATAGTTGTAACGTATTCATACGAACTCTGATTGAGGCGATTCAAGATGATTCGGAGCGAGAACGAGTAGACCTACAACTTTCGTTCTTTAAGTTTTTCAATTTGAGGTCAGTAGAAAGGGTCAAAATGGTCATTTTTGGGACTGATATGTATTCGTAGGCAATCGGAGGGCGTCGGGCATGCACGTATGCAAGTGTAGTGCTTTTAACGATTAAAGATGTTGTCCTAAGTTATAAAATATGAATGCTAGTCAATATAAGGATGCTTAACATTAATAAATGATGTATTAGATAAGTTATATAAGCACACTAAGCATACACAAGAGAGACGATTCGGGCGTGTGACGAATGAACGTCGAAACGTCGTGACAAGTGTTAATGAACGTAAAAAGTATTTTAAGTCAAATGAAATGAACATTAGAAGATATGAAAGAGGGTTAATATAAAACTAATAAGTAGCCCTAGCAAGACTTAAACACTTGAATGAATTTCGAATATTACTAAAAAGAAATATAGTGAGATATAAGTCAAAAGTTAACACAATCAAATTGAACATTGTGTATTGGTTAATAAGAAGAGTTATGGGGTGTAGAGTAAAGTTTACATTACAACTACTATGCTTTGCTATGTGACTAATAGTTGATGTGCATGATTATATAATTGTGTAGGGCACGTGAAATGCAGATAGTTGTAAGCTGTTAAACTGGTATTAGTAAACAACGATCAAGGCAAGTCTTTTAATTCCTATTTTCTACGTGAACTTGATGATGAACTGTATTAAATTGTTTTGCAAAGAGCATGATATGTTGTATATATATTGTAAGCATGAAAGTTAAAGTCAATTTATGACTACAATGATTAATTAAAGAATGTTGATTGAGTAAGGAACTCAATCTTTATATTTGTTATGTGAAGTAAAGCATGTATGCCATGTTACTTTAATTATTATGAGATGTATGTTGAGCATGTATTTACGTGCTATGTGATGCATGAAAGCTGTTAGATCTTGCTGAGTTGTCGAGCTCATTCTTGCAAATAATCACTTTTGCAGGTTAAGGATTCAAGGTAACGCTATGTGCTACTTGAAATAAATGAATCAGATGTAATGCATGAAGATTTATATACTTTGGCTGAATTGTTATTATTTAAGACCCTGTTTAAGGTTTCAGATAATGTATTTGATAATGTATGATGGTTAACAGATGTTGAGTTATAAAGTTTAAATTTTACCCGATGTATAAAGGTTATTGAACGTGCTTGTAAGTTTTAGTTTATAATAACTCTGACGAAGCGATTCATGAAATAAGTTGAATCAAAGTTATGTAATGATAAAGGTTGAGATTCAGGAAAATAAAGAAGGAATAATATAAAAATTTTAAATATTTCGTATTTTTAGTGATTGTATCATTGATTAATGATGTAAAGTCTGAATAAGGATGCATTGTTAACGACCGATGTCGAGAGTTGTATTGTATGAATTTTGGGGTCGTTACAGTTGGTATCAGAGCTGATAGGTTATACACCTTAGGTAAGAGTACCTTAGGCTATGACCTTCGAGAATAAGAAGTTAAGTTTAAGTTACGTATAATGAAAAGGTGATTCTTTTCACATACGTAGATGTATATGATGAGTTAAGTCCTAGAAATGTTATAAGAAGAAGATAAGAATAACGAGGAATAAAACTCGAATAAAACGTTGAACTTTATAAACAAATTAGAAATTCTTAAAAGAAGACTTAATAAATAAACAAGAAGATTCAAAGAAGAATCTTGAAAAAGATATGAAGATGAGAATCAGGAGTTACCTAACTCCAATAATAAAGATGACGAATAACGATGAATAGACGAAGTCTATAAGATTAAATCATAATGAGGTCCTGATATAACTTGATGAAAGGAAAAGATAAGAAGCTTTAAAACAAAACGATAATGAGATAAGAAAGAATCATAAGGGAGATGATTATAGAATAAGGTCACGGTTCGATCTTTTAAAGTTGAAAGATAGATGGTCAGTAATGATTGAATAGTTATAGTTTGATGCTATAACAAGAATGTACTATGATATAGTACGAGGTTAACTCACGAGGAGTAATAAATGATGAGATACGAAAAATTTGTATCGAGTAAAGAGCAAGTTATGAGCAAGATAGAGTTAGGTGGGATTTTAATTGAAGAATCATGTGATGGCTGAGTTGTAAAAACTTGTGTATGGGCGAGGGTTTTGTGCTTGCACTTAGTTTATCACATTGATAATCATTGGAATGTTGGTGTCGCGCTATCAATGTATATGTGGTGAAAAGGTGATTCTTTTCTCATGTGTATATTTGATAGTTAGAGACCATTAAGATTAGTAAGATGTTATTAGGATTAAGTGCGAGTTCTTAAAACTCATGCTTATGGTAAGTTCATGACTCATAATCATATGGTATGTTTGGAATCCTCAGCGAATGGACGCCTATGGTCTGACTAGGAAGTTCTTAAACTCATATTATTGTGGAAAGTTCTTGACTTCCAAACTGTGGAAAGTTTGATGAACTATATTGGGAATAGAAAGGTTATGCTGTAGGAAGCATTAATGTTGTTTAAGGTTGATAAAATGATTAAGTAATGATGGAGTAAAGATTTAATTGATGGAGAAAGTTTTATATTCTAAATCTCCTAGCTTTGCTAGATTTTTGAAATTTTTTAACTTCGTGCTGATGTTGCACTTCTATTTTCTTGAAAATAATATTGGAACAAATGATGGAACCAACTAATTTTTTAAAATAGTGCTATTATTCACATGTCTATGCTAATTGCTTCAGCTAGACAAAAATAATTTTAAATTTTCAAAATGTATTTTTTGTGTTCTATGCATCATTTGTTATGGTGTAGAGAATAATCGAGGAAGTTATCAATGCAGTTAAACCTAGTGTTAGATGTGATCGTATGATCGTCAGCCCACTATGGTATGATGTAGTATGACGACGTCATGTAATGACGAAATCCTCAACGTACTATTATTAAGGTACGGTATCAGGATATTATGAAAAGATTTATTTATTTTTAGTTTCCTTAAACTATAAAAAAAGGGGATTTATTTACTTTTAGTTTCTTTAAATGGAAAAAAAAATTGAGTTGGTTAAAGATATATATATATATATCTCGATTGATGTCTGAGTTATTGCTAGAAGTCTATGCTACTTGATTCAGCTAGACGAATATTGAATGATGTTCATGAAATTCAAGCGTTCTTTGTCAAACTATACCAAACCAAATTATTTTGGTGTGGATTCAAATGTTAAGAAGCTGAGGTGAACAACCCTGTAAAAGGAGACATGTTATCGGAGACAATGGTTCCGAGAGTAACGCATATAGTCGTTACGATGTAATACATTGTGCACGACGTAGGGGTATGATAGGTTGATCACCTAAAGTACTTGCAGAGAGTGTTTTTAGTCTGTGTGATTGCTAAACAATCTGTTAAAGATGGTTTACAGTGGTGATGCACTATTAAACCTGGAGAAGAGTTCAAGGTTTTATGACCCCTCAGCATGAATTGGAATCTTTTAAATTCCTGTTATTCATATCGCTTCCCAATTATTGAGCAATTGTGGAAGATTCTTATTATTCTGAAGGTGAAGGTGGCAAGAATGATATTCCTTAGAAAGAAATAGTTGTAGAACACAACAAGTTAGTGAATAAGATTAACATAAAATCTACTTTGATAGATTGAATGAATGAAGATTAATAAAAAATTTGAGGACGAAATTCTTAGAAGAATGGGTGAATGTGATAACCCGAATACTTATAAGATAGTGAATTATAAAGTATATGTCTTCGACGAGTAAAGTATATGGTAATGATCCTTAGAAAGGAAATGAACGAGTTAGAGAATATATAATATTTGAAACATAATTGTGTTTAATTGAAGGTTATGAAATAAAACCTAAAATTTGTTGAAGAACTGAATGCAGTAAAATATATACGTATAACCTACATTAAGGTAATGTGTTGAAGTTATTCAATGATAAATGTTTTTAAAGAGAGTTGATGGAAACCTGAGTAAGGTAGGATTTCGGTGATTCCGAGGAAGGAATCCTTATAAGGAGGGAAGGATGTGACAACCCAAATTTTCAAAAATTATTAAAATAAGAATTTAATAAATAAAATTCTTATTACGAGATATTTTGGGGTTTGGATATGTGTATATATGTGTTATATATTGTGAAATATATGATTTGGTATGAATATAGAATATATATATATATATATATATGCATATGATGGAAGAATGAGGTTTAGTAGTTAATTTAATTTTACTATTGGGAAAGATGAATGGATTTATTTGAAAAGGGAATTAAGCTAATCTAATTAAGTTGGAAATTACATTATGGAATAATATAATTTGATTATTATGCCTTGTGGCAATGAATTTGTTATGATTAAATCTCATAAATAATGTGAGTATTCACTTAATTAAAATGGTGGATTAATGTAAAATAATTAAAATAAGAAATTAAGTGATAAAATTCTTATTATGATGTGTTTTGATAAAATGAGAGAGTAATATATATTACATATAAATGTAATATGTTAATGTAACACGATTGTGAATCTCGTAAATAGTTAAAATATTTATCGAATAAAATGAATATCTTAGTTGGAATATTTATTAAATTTAAAATGAATATTTTAGTTGGAGATTGTTATGGAATAATTTGTTTAAAGTGTGATGATATCAAGTGAATGAAAATAGTCTATTTTAATTGAGTAATTAAATTAGAGGATTAATGGTTGTTAAATAAAATTATAATTATATTGGCTAAATAAAAGTTAGAATTTTATTAGTAAGGTTTACTTGAATTTATTAATGAATTGAGATTAATTCAATTCAATTGGTTAGTGGGTGTGACAAGGGTATATTATATGATAAGGAAGAAATTTAAATAAATTAGAAGATGATAATTGGGTTCCAGCCAAATATGGCCTTGAGACCCTTGGGCTTTTGTAACTGAGGAAGCCATATTGATGTACATAATATGTTTATATCAATTATATGAATTTTACGTATTTTGTTCCTAAAGCTTAAAAAATAAAGAAGAACAAATACAGAGAAGAGAGGAAGAGAAAAATTGAGAAGAGGGAGCTTAGAGAAGAAATTCTCTGTAATTGAAGAGGAGTTTCAGAATCAAAGGAGGGAGAAACAAGAAATTGTTCAAGCTTTATAACAAATCAAAGGTAAAAATTCTAGGTTTCTAGTTTATGGTTTTGTTTTCTAAATTCTCTGTAATTGAGTTTTGGTGGTTGAGTTTGTTGAGGTATAGTTTGTATATGTTTTTATATGGATATAATTTGTTAATGGTCATCTAGAAGCAATTTTGGAGTGTTTAAACTCATGAACACATGTTAAAGATGAAGAATTGAGTTTTGGTTGAATATGTACATTTTGGTCATTTTTGAGACTAAAATTAGTATGAAATCTTGATGGAAACCTTAAATTGTTGATGGATGTTGTAAGAACGTTGAAAAACAACAAAAAACGCAAGTTGGATGAATCAATTTGGTTAAGAAACGAAATCATTGTGAATGAATTCGCTAAACATGTTAAAACATGAAAGTTCAGTATGAACATGAGTTTTGAGTCAAGATTTAGGTTAGATAATGGTTATATAAATTATGGATTTCCTTGCTATGTTGTATTTCTATGAATTACAAATCCATAGTGTCGAAAACGAACTCAATCGGATGTGTATAGCTTGAGTTATGAAGATTAGAAGGAGGAAAGGGTCAGAAATTCGCCGAAACAGCAAAACTGGAGAAAAATCACGTAGCACTCTTCTAGGGGGCGCAACTGCGCTGCCCCCAAGGCTATTTTGTGTGCAGCTGCGCCGAGAACATTGTCAGTCCGGGACTGTTTTGACCTCCTGTAGTAAAACAACAATAACTTTTTCATACGAACTCTGATTGAGGCGATTCAAGATGATTCAAAACGAGCACGAGTAGACCCCTTGCATGGTGCACAGCTAACAGCAAGTGAAGATGAGCTGAATAGACTGAAGATCAAATGCAACATAGAAGAGGTCCATACTCGAAGCAGAATGCTGAGGACCAAGATGATCAAGCTTTAAGACATCTTAGCAGCAAAGCATAAACAACAACAACAACAACAACTGCAACTACAAGTAGCAAGAGCCAAAGGGTCCTTGTCCAGAGGGACTAAATGAGTTCCAAACCAGAGGGCTTGAAGAGTTAAAAAGTGAACTAGAGTTCCAAGCCAAAGGGCTTGAAGACTTCTTAGTGAACTAAAGGAGTTCCAAGCTAAAGGGCTTGAAGAGTTCAAAAGTGAACTGAAGTTCCAGGGCTGCTGGCCTTGAAGGAATCTTAGTGATTCAGGGTGCTGCCCATTCATTAGTGGATTTTCTGCGAGAGTGCAGAAGAGTGGATTAGGAGTCTGTAATATCCGAGATTATCAAGTAATTTAATAATTTTCAATAAAGGAATTTATGCGAAACTCTTGTGTGATTTCTTTTATTAGATATTCATGTGTTATACATATGGGTGTTATTTTAAGATATGTGATGTGAAGTATTTTCATAGTTGGTTTGGTTTGATCTAACGAATTGAATTGGTTAAATAGATAATTAATTCTATTAATTTCGTGGGATGGCATTACAACCCGAGTTGGAGTTCGGAGCAGAATTTAGAGATGCAGTCTGCGTATTTGAGTCCGAAACATCAAAATTAGTCAGGATAGGCTGTAACCACAAAAATGTGTCACGGTTGACTTTTTGGTCAAAGTCAACCGATTGACTTTTTCAGGAAAAAAGTCAACCACAAATTTTGGAGATGAATTTGATGAAACGGATAGTCCCATGACGTTCGGAACGTCGACTTTAGTAGGAATCGATATAAGTATCACAACGTTTTGCTACGAGGGGCAAAATGGTCAAAATAATTATTTAATTGATTTAATTAATTATAATAATATTTTATTTAGTACAAGTCAGCAGCTGGTGGGACCCTTGTGACTCATGAATTGGGACAAGGGAAGGAGTATATGTATATTACATAATAGTTAAGGAGGGAGTACTTCATTTTACTCCTTAAAACCAAAATCTTTTCATTTTCTCTAACCCCCACATTCTTCTTATTTAATTAGCTAAACTAATGTTCTAGCTTAATGTTTGTAACTGTTAAGTTAAGAATGGAAGAGGTAAGGGAAGATTATTATAGTGATATATATATATATATATATATACACTCTCCACCTAAATCAAATTGCTCTTTTCATTTGTTAATAAACTACACCAAGAGAGAAAAAGGAGAGATTGAGTATGAAAGTGTGAGAGGTGGACGAATTCTAGAGATTGCAGAGATTAATCAAGCAAGGAAAATCATTATAAGAATTCAAGCAAGAGTAATTCATCAAGGAGGTAAGCCATGAACTCTCTTTTTCATGTTCTCAAGTAAAAAAAATGAGAGAATATGCATATGAGACTTTGCAAATGGTTTATTTTGGCTTTGTGTGGCCACGTTATTGTGTATTACTATTATGTGGCCAATAGGAATGAAAATTCTGGTCTTAACATGTTACAATTACGTAGAGAATCAAGAAATTGTGCCATGTATGCTAACTATTCGATAAAATGTCTCTTACATGCCAACTTGTTCAAATCATTGTAATCTAGTGAAGTTAAATGTTGGGTTACGTGTATATATGTTAGTATATGTGTTCTGGACAGTAGGAGCCTTTCCATTGCATGCTAAAATCAAAAACAAGGATTTTTGTTTCGGGTTTTTCGGAGCCTTGGAATCATGGTTTCTATGACCCGATTAGTGTATGTAATAATTTTATAAAATAGTAGGTAGTATCATGTACAATCTGTCCAAATTTTATAGTGATCGGAGTTATATTGAGGGAGATATGAAATTCGTAAGCATGCATATTCATAATAAAATATGCAAAAAATCTGGAAATTTCCAGAATTTTTCCAAGTGTTAGAACCTGTTCTAGCACGCTTTTCAAGGCAGCCGGTTTGTGGTCTTAACTTGCTGTTTTCTGGAAGGTGATATTTTTGTAAAATACTATGCTATATGGAGTGTATTGTGTCAAAAGGTTAGAGTCATATCATGTATGGATTGTTCGTAATGAAATTTCAAAGTAGGTTGCTCGAACTGCCGAAAATTTTCTAGGCATGAAGAGCTACGCAACTGCACAGCTCATAAGGCCTAAGCCTGCGCAGCTGCGCAGGGCTGGGTTGGGTCGGGCCGGATCTGATCCGGGTCGGGTCAGGTCAGGTCGGGCGGGGAAAAATTTCAGAAACTCTATTTTTCTAGATTTTAATACTGGACCTATTTGATGCAACATGTTTATAGAGTTAAAGTGTATGTTAAGTGAATACGTGCTCGTTAATAAACTTATTAAAGTAAACAGAAATCATTATCTTTCAAATTTGAGTTCGAGAACTTAGTTGCTTAACGTAACGTATGTCATTAGGTTACGTGAAGGATTAATTGCTAGCTTTAACGGTAGAAGACGTACCAGGCAAGTTTCTTACCCTATTTTTCATTGAGAAATTATTCACATCTTATTCATTTGCTTTCAGCGAGGATAAGTTCGGACTTGTGATTATTTAATTATTCATACAAGTTCCTTTAACGTAAAGTTCTACAACTTCAATGATCTTGCTAGTTTATTGTGGATTACTCAGTTATTACTTCAATTGCTATGCCTTAAGGTTCTATGTATTTAAAGAACTGTTCTTAAGTATATTGCATGGCCTTTGTTTTCGTCTAGTTATTATCGATGAAAAATGATTTAATTCAAAACTTTCGAAGCTATTTAATGTTTACTAATCCAAATTTCTTTGGTGCGGTTTTCCATGGATACTAAGATGAACAACCCGAATAAACGGTCAAACAGATGTCGGGCAAGTAGTCTCATTTATGCTTATGCAATTTAAATTTTATACTTGTGCACAATGTAGGGTACGATAGGCTGATCACCTGGAGTACTTGCAGAGACCGTTTGCAATCTATTTGATTGTTAAACCGTCTGATGGTTTTTAATGAAACAAAGTAATGTTTTGGGTATTCAACACCCCTTAGTATGATATTGAGAATTCTTAAACTCTTATCTTTGATATTCTTGTTTAACACTTGATAATTCTTTCAACTGTTGAGATATGGCCATACAGATGCTTTTACTCCTGATTTTAAACTACTTTATATACTTGCTGGGCAATTTGTGCTCATTCTTGCTTAAACCTTTCAGTTAAGGATGAACAGGGTGAGGGCTCGGGCAAGGACAAGGGAAAATCTAAGATGAAATTATGCTAGTTACCTTATGTAATAAGTTTATATTTTTGCATATGATGTAATGTAGCGATAAATGCTATGTTTAAGTTTTGGTTTATTAAAGGTTGTAAAGACTTGGGATTTTCTTTTGAATAAGTATGTAATAGTTATATTGTTATTATTATTTCTGGAGTTTACGTAGTTAGATAATGATGTATGCTGTATCGTGAGCACCATGTCTTGTAATCGATGTTACACGGATTTGGGGGTGTCACAAGTTGGTATCAGAGCTGTAGGTTATAAATCTTAGGTGGGGAACCTTAGACTATAACCTTAGAGAAGTTAGTGGAGATAATAAGGAGATGAACTCACGTAGAGTTCTAAGTGTAGTGTCGAATCTATTTTTCTAAAAACAAAATCAATATCTATTTTAAAATACTAATCGAGTTATTTGTCTTGATTGTAGGATGTCAGGAGAAGAGGAGGTTAGAGATATTCACGTCGTGAGTGAGCAGTTGGTGACAGCTGTACCTGAGCCTATAGCTGAGGCAGCAGCTGAGTTAGACCCAGAGGAGTATCCTGAAGAGGAAGAGGAGCCAGAGGAGGACTCCGAGGAAACACATGGGGATGGTCTATTGGATAAGTTGATGGATAGGATTACTAAATTGGATGACAAGATCCATGAGTTGGAAGAGCTATATCAGGGGGAGTAGCAAGCTGCAGCATTGCTTGAGGCATTGGTGCACCACCTGATAATTAGGAACGGGGATTTGGCTGACAAGCTACGAGTAGCAGGTCACAAGGCGGATAGGCTGAAGGATGAAAAAGAAGCTATCAGGACCCACTTGGGACATACCATTAATAGATTAGAGACAAGGATACAAAGTCTCCAAACTGATAAACAGATCATTACCACATTCTGTGGAAATGAGAGGAGAGGCCGTGTTCGGGCCGAGAAGCTAACTGGCGAGTTAGAAGGAGAAGTAAGAGATAAGAAGGTTAGGATAGACAAGATGAAGTACACCTTCAAGTCAGCACATGGAAGGTTTCAGCATAGGGTGTATCACTTTCCACGTGAGGAGCACCGGTCTAGACATGTTATAAGCCGAGGGCTGGTACTGGAAATAGCGGATGAAGAGCATGAAGACGCCAATAGGCGGGGTCTTTAGTTTATTCGTGATGAACTTTTACTATTAGCGTATAGAACGCTTAGCTATGGAATAAAAACTTGGTTTCCGGTTGTTACCAAGTGCTTTGGGTTGAAGAGATGTAAAGGGTATAATTCAATAAGATGATGAGATACTTTGTGATTATGTTTTTTTTAAATAAATATGCTTTTATTTAAATATGTGGTGTGATGATTAAGTTTTATATGAATTATTTATGCTCTAGAATAAGTTATGAGATGATAACGTTAAGTTTATTTAAACAGAAGGATGGCTAGAGGAAGACGTCGTCAACAAGTACCAAAAGGGTCAGGTGGTAATGCTGGGCGTCCACCGAACCCCATGCAACAATTCATAGACATATTAGTTGGGGCACTTCAGAATTGAACCCCAAATACCAATAACCCTCCAGCGGCCCAAGTGGCACACTTTAAGGACTTCAAGAGCGCGAGACCCCCTGAGTTCAAAGGAACCACAGAACCTATTGAAGCCCAAACTTGGGTCAAGGAAATCAAAAAGGCGTTCGCTATCGCCCGAGTAAGAGATGATCAGAAAATAATCTTTGCCACTTACATGCTGAAGGGTGAAGCCAATTTCTGGAGGGAGGCAAACCAGACCAGTAAGGGAGAAGGTGTGATACCTTGGGAAGAGGTTAAGAAGATCTTCTTCGAAAACTATTTCCCTGTGAGTATGCAGAGTCGTATGGAGATGCGATCCTGGAGCTGAAGCAAGAAGACATGACGGTACCTCAATATGCCACAAAGTTCAACGAACTGGCGAGGTTCGCGCGTCATTAGGTTGACACTGAGGAGAGGAAAACGAGGAGGTTTGAGCAGGGTCTCAAATCATGGTTATATAGTAGACTTTCGGTGTTGCAGACGAACAGCTTCGCGACTCTCCTAGAGAAGGCTATAATTGCTGAGGGCGGAAGTGAAGCCCTAATGAAGTTTAATAAGGAGAAAAAGAAGAAGAATGAAGGAGGGAATCGCGGGGAAGGTAGCAGCAGCAGTGGTGCGAACAAGAGGAAGTGGAACAACAACAACAGCAACAATAATTTAAACTCGGGAAACTCTGGGGGGAAACCAGGGGAAACAAAGAAGAGGACTGAGGCATACAAGGAGTGTGGGATGAATCACTCGGGTGCATGTCTAAAGGAGAAGAATGTCTGTTTCAATTGCGGGCAAGAGGGGCACATCTCTCCCAATTGCTCTGCACCAAAGAGAAATGGATGCTTCAACTATGGAGCATTGGATCATCAAGCAAGGAATTGCCCAAAGAAGAATTCAACAGGAGAAAATGGAGGAAGGGGACCAAGCGGTGGAAATCTCACAATTACTGGACCACCAACTCAGAATCGACCAACAGCAAGGACTTTCAACATGACAGTTCAGGATGCAGTCACATCCAAGGACGTGGTTTCAGGTATCATTCCGGTCAATGATATAACTGCTTATATATTATTTGATTCGGGTGCTACTTGTTCCTTCGTATCGCATGAATTCTCCCAACGATTAAACTTACCCCAGGAAGAATTAGAATATCCGATGAACATAGAAGTTGCTAATAAGGAAATAATTCTGGTAAGCCATGTCCATAGGAATTGTGTTGTAGATATCAGGGGATATAAGTTACCTGTGGATTTAATTCCGATTCAATTAGGGGAATTTGATGTAATTTTAGGAATAGATTGGTTATTTAATCATGGAGCGATGATAGATTACCAGAGGAAGGGTATAAACCTTAAGACTCCAGATCAGTCTAAGGTAGTATTTTAGGGGAGTAAGTCGCCGAGACACTCGAGTTGTCTGACGATGATGCAAGCGAGAAAGTTACTAAGAAAGGGATGCGTAGGATATTTGGCCCATATCGTCGATACACAGAGGGTAGGGATAAAGATGAGTCAAATACCAGTAGTGAATGAATATCTGGATGTATTTCCAGAAGAATTACCAGGACTTCCACCGGATAGAGAGGTCGAATTTGTTATAGATTTAGTACCAGGAACGACATCGATTTCGAAAGCCCCATACAGAATGGCACCGGCAGAGATAAAAGAGCTGATGGTACAGTTACAGGAATTATTAGATAAAAAGTATATTCAACCGAGTGTGTCTTCTTGGGGAGCACCAGTTTTATTTGTGAAAAAGAAGGACGGATCGATGAGACTTTGTATCGACTATCGAGAGTTGAACAAAGTAACGATCAAGAACAAGTACCCGTTACCTAGGATAGATGATCTATTCGATCAGTTGAAGGGAGCAAAATATTTTTCCAAGATTGACTTGAGGACGGGATATCACCAGTTGAAGGTGAGGAAGGAGGGCGTACCTAGACAGCATTCAGGACTCGTTACGGTCACTACGAGTTCCTGGTGATGTCATTTGGGTTAACGAACACGCCGACAGCGTTTATGGACATGATAAATTGGGTATTCAAGCAATACTTAGATAAATTCATGGTAGTGTTCAAAGATGATATCCTGATCTACTCCAAGACTCAGGAAGATCATGTTGAACACTTAAGGTTAGTATTGGAGGCGTTGAGGAAGGATAAGTTATACGCAAAATTTTTGAAGTGCGAGTTCTGGTTGGAGAAAGTTCAATTTCTGGGTCACGTGATCGACAAGGACGGAATCTCCGTGGATCCAGCAAAGGTGGACGCGGTACTGAATTGGGAACAATCGAAGACACCGACCGAAGTAAGAAGTTTCTTAGGACTGGCCGGCTATTACAGACGGTTCATCCAAGATTTTTCGAAGATAGCGGGAACATTGACGAATTTAACGAAGAAGTCGGTAAAATTTGTCTGGACTGAGAAATGTGAAGAAAGTTTTCGGGAACTTAAGAAAAGACTGAGTGAAGCACCGGTGTTATCTCTACTAGACGATACTGGTGATTTCGTAATTTTTAGTGATGCGTCGCACAAAGGACTAGGCTGTGTGCTTATGCAACATACGAAAAGGGATATCCTACCCATGACCTGGAATTGGCAGCGGTAGTAGTTGCCCTGAAGATTTGGAGGCACTATTTATATGGTGTAAAGTGTGAAATATACACGGACCATAAAAGTCTGAAATATATCTTCACGCAGAAGGAGTTGAATATGAGACAGAGAAGATGGTTGGAACTAATAAAGGATTACAATTGCGACATCTTATATCATCCGGGGAAAGTTAATGTGGTAGCAGATGCGCTAAGCAGAAAGGGCAATGGTAAGTTGGCAATGCTAACAGCTCAAGAGGAGTTAATTAGGGAGATGGCGAGATTGGAAATCGAGATAAAAAGTCCGAGGGAGCCAGACGGGAAATTATTCGCAATGGAGGCTCATCCAACTCTATTGGACAAAATCAAGGAAGCACAAAGCAGCGATGAAGAATGTGAGAAGGTGAGGAAAAGAATTTTCGATGGAGAAGAGCTTAAGTTCATTGTGGATGGCGATAAGTTGTAAAGGTTTGAGAAGAGAATTTGGGTGGTTGCAGTAGCGGAGCTAAAAGAAGAAATTTTACAGGAAGCTCATAATTCAAGTTACTCAATCCACCCGGGAAGCACAAAGATGTATCAGGATCTTCGCCAACATTATTGGTGGCCCAATATGAAAAGAGAAGTCGCAGAGTGCGTCAGTAAGTGTTTAACATGTCAGCGAGTCATGGCAGAACATCAGAAACCGAGCGGGGTACTTCAAACCTCTAGAAATTCCAGAATGGAAATGGGAGCATATCACGATGGACTTCGTGGTAGGACTTCCAAATACACAAAAGGGTTACGATGCAGTTTGGGTGACCGTTGATCGATTGACCAAGTCAGCGCATTTCTTGCCAATCAAGATCAGATATACCTTGGATCAGTTGGTAAAGCTTTATATCAAGGAGATCATTTCCAGGCACGGTGTACCTATATCAAGTGTGTCAGATCGCGATCCGCGGTTCACAGCTAATTTCTAGACAAGCTTTTAAGATCGCATGGGAACGCAACTGAGGTTGAGCACAGCGTATCATCCTCAAACAGACGGGTAGAGCGAAAGAACTATCTAAACGTTAGAGGACATGCTGAGAGCATGTGTTATGGATTTCAAAGGAAGCTGGGATGACCACCTACCGTTGGTGGAATTTGCATAAAACAACAGTTACCACGCGAGCATCGGGATGCCACCTTATGAAGCTTTATATAGAAGGAAATGTAGAACGCCATTGTGCTGGGATGAAGTAGGAGAACGTAAATTGCTAGGGCCAGAATTGGTGCAGCAAACTGCGGATGTGATCAAAATAATACGAGGGAGATTAGTGACAGCTCAGGATCGACAGAAAAAATATGCTGATCAACACCGGCAACAACGAGAGTTCGACGTCTGCATTTATGTGTTTATGAAAGTGTCACCTTGGAAAGGGAAAATGAGATTTGGGAAGAAGGGAAAACTTAGTCCCAGATTCATAGGACCCTTTGAAGTGTTAAGGCGAGTCGGTGAGGTAGCTTATGAAATAGCTTTACCTCTAGAGTTAGAATATATACACAACGTGTTCCACGTATCAGTTCTACGACCTTATAAGCAAGACTACAAACATGTCATAGAATATGAACCCATCCAGTTTGAGAAGGACTTAACCTATGAAGAGGTTCCTGTACAAATTATTGATAGAAATGAATAAGTGTAAAGAAATAAGATAATACCTTCTGTTAAGGTAGTATGGAGGAACCACAACGCCGAAGAGGCTACGTGGGAACTCGAGGAGAAAATGATAAAAAATTACCCTAATCTTTTTGTTTAACTTGTAATAATTCCGGGGACAGAATCCTTATAAGGGAGGGTGAATGTAATATCCGAGATTATCAAGTAATATAATAATTTTCAATAAAGGAATTTATGCGAAATTCTTGTGTGATTTCTTTTATTAGATGTTCATGTGTTATACATATGGGTGTTATTTTAAGATATGTGATGTGCAGTATTTTTATAGTTGGTTTGGTTTGATCTAACTAATTGAATTGGTTAAATAGATAATTAATTCTATTAATTTCGTGGGATGGCATTACAACCCAAGTTAGAGTTTGGAGTGAAATTTAGAGATGCGGTCTGCATATTTGAGTCTGAAACGTCGAAATTAGTCAGAATAGGCTATAACCACGAAAATGTGTCACGGTTGACTTTTTGGTCAAAGTCAATCGGTTGACTTTTTCGGCGAAAAGTCAACCACAAAATTTGGAGATGAATTTGATGAAACGGATAGTCTGACGTTCGGAACGTCGACTTTAGTAGGAATCGATATAAGTATCACAATGTTTTGCTACGAGTGGCAAAATGGTCAAAATAATTATTTAATTGATTATAATAATATTTTATTTAGTACAAGTCAGTAGCTGGTGGGACCCTTGTGACTCACGAATTGGGACAAGGGAAGGAGTATATGTATATTACATAATAGCTAAGGAGGGAGTACTTCATTTTACTCGTTAAAACCAAAATTCTTTCATTTTCTACATTCTTCTTATTTAAATAGCTAAACTAATGTTCTAGCTTAATGTCTGTAACTGTTGAGTTGAGAATGGAAGAGGCAAGGGAAGATTATTCTAGTGATATATATATATATATATATACTCTCCACCTAAATCAAATTGCTCTTTTCATTTGTTAATAAACTACACTAAGAGAGAAAAATGAGAGATCGAGTATGAAAGTGTGAGAGGTGGATGAATTCTAGAGATTGCAGAGATTAATCAAGCAAGGAGAATCATTAGAAGAATTCAAGCAAGAGGAATTCATCAAGGAGGTAAGCTATGAACTCTCTTTTTCATGTTCTTAAGTAAAAAAAATGAGAGAATATGCATATGAGACTTTGCAAATGGTTTATTTTGGCTTTGTGTGGCCACGTTATTGTGTATTACTATTATGTGGCCAATAAGAATGAAAATTTTGGTCTTACCAAGTTACAATTTCGTAGAGAATCAAGAAATTGTGCTATGTATGCTAACTATTCGATAAAATATCACTTACATGCCAACTTGTTCAAATCATGGTAATTTAGTGAATTTAAATGTTGGGTTACGCGTATATATGTTAGTATATGTGTTCTGGACAGTAGGAGCCTTTCCATTGCATGCTAGAATCAAAAATATGGAGTTTTATCGAATTGAACTAAACTAAAATCTGTGACTTTTTGGGTTTTTCGGAGCCTTAGAATCATGGTCTCTATGACCCGATTAGTGTATGCAATAATTTTATAAAATAGTAGGTAGTATCATGGACAATCTGTCCAAATTTTATAGTAATCGGAGTTATATTTAGGGAGATATGAAATTCGTAAGCATGCATGTTCATAATAAAATCTGCAGAAAATCTAAAAACTTCCAGAATTTTTCTAAGTGTTAGAACCTATTTTGGCACTCTTTTCAAGGCAGTTGGTTCGTGGTCTTAACTTATTGTTTTCTGGAAGGTGGTATTTTTGTAAAATACTATGCTATATGGAGTGTATTGTGTCAAAAGGTTAGAGTCATATCATGTATGGATTGTTCGTAATGAAATTTCAAAGAAGGCTGCTCGAACTGCCGAAAATTTTCTGGGCATGAAGAGCTGCCCAGCTGCGCAGCTCATAAGGCCTAACCCTGTGCAGCTGCGCCTGGCTGGGTCGGGTCGAGCCGGATCTGATCTTGGTCGAGTAGGGTCGGGCTGGGAAAAATTTCAGAAACTCTATTTTTCCAGATTTTAATACTGGACCTATTTTATGCAACATGTTTATGTAGTTAAGGTGTATGTTAAGTGAATATGTGCTCGTTAATAAACTTATTAAAGTAAACGAAAATCGTTATCTTTTAAATTTGAGATCGAGAACTTAGTTGCTTAACGTAACGTATGTGATTAGGTTACGTTAAGGATTAATTGCTAGCTTTAACGGTAGAAGACGTACCAGGCAAGTTTCTTACCCTATTTTTCATTGAGAAATTATTCACATCTTATTCATTTGCTTTCAGCGAGGGTAAGTTCGGACTTGTGATTATTTAATTATTCATACAAGTTCCTTTGACGTAAAGTTCTACAACTTCAATGATCTTGCTAGTTTATTGTGGATTACTCAGTTATTACTTCAATTGCTATGCTTTAAGGTTCTATGTATTTAAAGAACTGTTCTTAAGCATGTTGTCTGGCCTTTATTTTCGGCTAGTTATTATCGATGAAAAATGATTTAATTCAAAACTTTCGAAGCTATTTAATGTTTACTAATCCAAATTGCTTTGGTGCGGTCTCCCATGGACACTAAGATGAACAACCCGAATAAACGGGCAAACAGATGTCGGGCAAATAGTCCCATTTATGCTTATGCAATTTAAATTTTATACTTGTGCACAATGTAGGGTACGATAGGCTGATCACCTGGAGTACTTGCAGAGACCGTTTGCAATCTATTTGATTGTTAAACCGTCTGATGGTTTTCGATGAAACAAAGTAATGTTCAGGGTATTCAACACCCCTTAGTATGATATTGAGAATTCTTAAACTCTTATATTTGATATTCTTGTTTAACACTTGATAATTCTTTCAACTATTGAGATATAGCCATACAGATGCTTTTACTCCTGATGTATGTTTTTAAACTAATTTATATACTTGCTGGGCAATTTGTGCTCGTTCTTGCTTAAAGCTTTCAGTTAAGGATGAACAGGCTGAGGGCTCGGGCAAGGACAAGGGAAAATCTAAGATTAAATGATGCTAGTTACCTTATGTAATAAGTTTATATTTCTGCATATGATGTACTGTAGCGATAAACGCTACGTTTAAGTTTTGGTTTATTAAAGATTGTAAAGACTTGGGATTTTATTTTGAATAAGTATGTAATAGTTATATTGTTATTATTATTTCTGGAGTTTACATAGTTAGATAATGATGTATGTTGTATCGTGAGCACCATGTCCTGTAATCGATGTTACACAAATTTGGGGGTATCACAGAGTCGAGTTGGCTCTGAACCACTTAAAACCCTTTTGTGTCTTTTACATTCTGTCATTTACTTTATGTCTTTACATTATGTACCTAACTGCGATAACTGCTATGTATGTACTAACTACTTACAACTAAACTAACTCCAAGAACAATGTATCAATGTTTATCAATATATCAATGAAGGGGAGATTTAACTTATTTCGCTGTGCTTGAAATGATTCTTATGTTTGTCATATGCTAACTTCTTAGCTATACAAATTAAAATAAAAGACTTTATAAATTTAAAGAATCTATTCAACCCCCCCCCCCCCTTTCTAGATCTATTGTGTGCCTACTGGGAACTAACAGAATGAATTTCAAATATTACTAAAAAGAAATATAGTGAGATATAAGTCGAAAGTTAACACAATCAAATTGAACATTGTGTATTGGTTAATAAGAAGGGTTATGGGGTGTAGAGTAAAGTTTACATTACAACTACTATGCGTTGCTATGTGACTAATAGTTGATGTGCATGATTATATAATTGTGTAGAGCACGTGAAGTGCAGATAGCTGTAAGCTATTAAACTATTATTGGTAAACAACGATCAAGGCAAGTCTTTCAGTTCCTATTTTCTACGTGAACTTGATGATGAATTATTTTAAATTATTTTGCAAAGTGCATGATATGTTGTATATATGTTGTAAGCATGAAATGTTAAAGCTAATTTATGACTACATTGATTGATTAAAGAATGTTGATTGAGTAAGGAACTCAATCTTTATATTTGTTATGTGAAGTAAAGCATGTATGCCATGTTACTTTAATTATTATGAGATGTATGTTGAGCATGTATTTACGTGCTATGTGATGCATGAAAACTGTTAGATCTTGCTGAGCTGTCGAGCTCATTCTTGCAAATAATCACTTTTGCAGGTTAAGGATTCAAGGTAATGCTATGTGCTACTTGAAAGAAATGAATCAGATGTAATGCATGAAGATTTATATACTTTGGCTGAATTGTAATTATTTTGGACCCTGTTTAAGGTTTCAGATAATGTATTTGATAATGTATGATGGTTAACAGATATTGAGTTGTAAAGTTTAAATTTTACCCGATGTATAAAGGTTATTGAACGTGGTTGTAAGTTTTAGTTTATAGTAACTCTGAAGAAGAGATTCATGAAATAAGTTGAATCAAAGTTATGTATTGATAAAGGTTGAGATTCAGGAAAATAAAGAAGGAATAACATAAAAGTTTTAAATATTTCGTATTTTTAGTGATTATATCATTGATTAATGATGTAAAGTCTGAATAAAGATGCATTGTTAACAACCGATGTCGAGAGTTGTATTGTATGAATTTTGGGATCGTTACAACAACTCAAGACTTAGCCCCTAAGTCTTATGTTTTAACAATCTTGACACCTCTTGCTAAATTAAGCTTAACAAGGCTAATAGTCAGCCACCTCGTGCTAGATTTTATCTTGATAAGGCTTATGGTCAGCCATCTCGTGCTAGGTTTTAGCTTGAAAAAGGCTTTTGGTCAACCACATCGTGCTAGGTTTTAGCTTGACAATGATTATGGTTAGCCACCTCGTGCTAGGTTCTAGCTTGACAATGCTTATAATCAACCACCTCGTGCTAGGTTTTAGCTTGACAAGGATTATGGTTAGATAACTCGTGCTAGGTTCTAGCTTGACAATTCTTATGATCAGCCACCTCGTGCTAGGTTTTAGCTTGACAAGGATTCCTGTCAACCACCTTGTGCTAGGTTTGAATTTTTGGTTGATTGTGGGGCTAATTAGTGGCAACCTACTTGTGTCGTGCTTTAGATTTTGATCAGCTATAGAAAACCAAATCTATGTACTTTGATCTGATTGGTCTAATGTGGTTTCTTAGAAACTTAATCATGAAGCCTACGTAGCTTACAGGTTACTTAACTTGAACGCACGAAAAATCACTATATCAGTTTATACACGATAAAGCAACTTTTCTTAAATATACTGAGACGCTCGTCGGTGAAAATATTTTTATTTCGTCTATGAAACCACAACACATACACATAATCACATAACACACATACTAGGTCTTAATTTGACCTTAAATATCATAAAATCACACAATTACACATAATAATATCTATAAAATTCTATCTTATTAGATATTCATATTCATGAACCCAAATAATAGATTACACGAATTATCGAGTTGTCACAACATAACACAACTTATATCCACTTATGCAATCTAATTTTCATAACTTATCACATAATAAGAATTTTATATATTAAATTCTTATTTTAATATTTTACGAAAACTCAGATTATCACATTCTCCCTCCTTATAAGGATTCTGTCCCTGGAATCACAATACCAAACCTCCCTACTCTGTTCTATATCCATTCTCTCTCGATCACACTGATTCCCTCCTTGCAGCATTATTTTGTGATAGTGGAATATATCATTTTTCACATATCATAACACATATTAACATACATATAAACATGTATTTCCAACTATTTATTAGCTTTCGCTATTTTATACATAATCTTTTATTACTGCGAAAGGTCCTAAAATCTTCGGACTTAATCGTTCACCTTTGACCCTCTCCGGAGTCTATTTTCATTTGACACTATCAATGTTTATCCATCTTTGACATCACATATATCTTAATTTCATCATCCTATATGCCTATTCTTATTATCATAACACCATCTGTGTTTATTTTTTTTATGACACATTAGCTGTGTCTAGCTTCTTATGACATATCATCAATGTCTATGATACCACACCAATGTCTGACTTTCTATGACACATTACAAGTGTCTAATTTCCTATAACACATCACCAGTGTCTTTATTCCTCATAACTCTACCTTTTTCATCCTTCAAGGATTCATGTACCATTGTCGTATTCTATGACCTACTTCCTCTGAAGGAATTCATTCTATCCACACCCAGCTTTCGGATTAGAAATCCTCCACAAGTGTTCAATAATTGTGAAGCAATAAAAATAATTGAGGAATTCAAAAGATTCGTTTAGGAAGAGCTTTCTATATCATGATAAAGGACATAGAGACCATAAACTTTGTTTATGAAAAGGTTTTAATAGAAATTCATCTGCAAACTGACATATCTTACTGGCATATAGGTGGTCAGCCTGTTTACACCCTATGTTGATCAATAATATCTTAGCGAAACACTTTTTCAGTCCCTCTTTGCCGTCCGTAGGACGCAATATAAATTTGAACAACATTTACGTTCATCGCCATCGCTATTAGCGCAAACAGAATTTCCTAATACAAGGATGTTCTATGTTGATCAACACTATCATGACGGAACAATTTATTTCAGTTCCTCTTTGCTGTCCCCAAGACGCAATATAAAATAATCCCATTATAGGGAAGTTCTTACTCAATCTGGAGTCCATACTCAATGAATTTAGTTGGACAGTTCAAAAGCTTAATATAAGCTATATTTGAATCTGTGTTTAGCCGATTCAAATGGCTTTTGACACATCTTTATTTATTAAAATTCTGAAAATAATTTTATGACGCATAGTATCGCACAATTTTAACAATACGTTGAGGATGTTGTCATTTATGACTTTATCATACTACATCGTACCATAAAGGGTTGACGATCCTTAGATCACATCCAACACTAGGTTAAACTGCATTAATGACTTCATCATTTATCATAGCTACATCATTTTAATGATGCGTTGATGACTACATAAAATACATTTTGATTTTTTCAACTTTAACTAGCCGAAACAGTTAGCATTGACATAAGAAACAACCGAACTTTTTAAAACTTATTGGTTCAACATTTTGACCCAATATATATTTCAAAAAAAATACAACAGTGCAATTTTCAGCACGATGTCAATAAATTTTGAAATCGAGCATAGCTAGAAGATTTGAGAATATCCATTTCTTCTATTATCAGCTTCAACTTTCTTTATAATTCCACTATATAACTCTATCATCAATGCTTAATATACATAAAATATTCAGCACTAAATCTATAATATTCCTAAACCATGGTATAGTTCATCAAACTTACCACACTTTATGTGTTCAAAAACTTGCCATAAAAATATGTGTTTAAGAACTTGTCCTAGCAGTATGTAGTCCAAGAACCAATCAGGGACTGTCCATATGCTTAGGGGTTCAAAAACATACCATACGATTATGAGTCACAAACTTATCGTAAGCATGAGTTTTAAGAACTCGCACCTAATCTTATATTATTTAATTACCGAATATACATATGAGAACAAATTAACCTTCTCACCATATGTATCTCGATAACGCGATACCAACATTTCAACGATTATCAGTTTGATAAACTGAGTGGTTGTTAAACCAAGCACAAAACCCCTGTCCATACAAAAGTTTGTACAACTCAGCTACCACATGAGTCCTCAATGGAAATCCTACCCAACCCTATCAAATCTTATCTTACTCTTTGCTCAATACGAATTTTTTTCTTTAATTCGTATTCCATTATCTTTATAACTCTTTTTGAGTTTTTCTTTGTTCTATCTTATAGTACCTTTCCTGTATAGTATTATGCTATAAATTTTTAATCATTTGAGTGATGACATGTTCTTCTTTAACTTGATTAGATCACGTCGTGATCTTATCTTATAATCGTGTTATATTATGATTCTTTCTCATGCTATGATCATTTCATTTTTATGATCTTGTTATCTTCTTTCCAATCATGTTATTTTTTTATTATTCAAATCAGGTTTCCTCTGATCCTTTAGCTTTTCAAGATTCTTCTTTGAATCTTTGCATATTATTTTAACGCATTCTTTATGAATTTCTAAATTCATTTAAGATCATATAAACCTTATATAATTTTATACTTAACATCTTCTTCCTTTTCATTTACCTTGTTTATGGTTATAGTCTAGGGTACACTTACCTATGATTTATAACCCTTAGCTTTGATACTAACTGTAACGCCCCCAAAATCGAGACCAACTTAACTCAAGATTAGGACCAATATTAGTCTCGACCTTGTGCGTTCTATACTATCTAAGTTCAGCCTTACATCATAATTAGATGTAATATCGACTAAAAATGCAGATAATTTTTTTTCTTCAAGTCTTTCTTGTGTTCCCTGAATCGCAACCTTTATGATCCCTTGTATTAGCAAAGTAAATGAACTACGAAAGTTCAAGTACCAATGCGTAACATCTTTATATATTGATGTCACACTTGTATAATTCTACACACAAACAATCACCATAATATACACTCATTTCAAAGTAAACATTTCCTTTTTATTGAACATGTAAGAAATTTACACATCTGTATCTTGTACATCATTATCATAATATTATCTAAGTTTCAAATAAAGAAAATAGTATTCTCTTGCACGCCTTCTTTTCCTCATTGTTCAGATAACAGATAATCTTTCTTTGAATCCTTAACCTACAAAAAGTTTATTTTTGCAAGATTAAGCTCGACAGCTCAGTAAATCTTATAGTTCTCATTCTTTACATAGCACATAATATCATGCTCATCATATATCTCAACTTAAAATAAATATAATTTCCACATGCTCAACATATCACATATCACCTCTTGAGTTCCATAACTCAATAAAATATAGTCATAATTTGACTTTCCAAATTCATAGCGAGTAACATGTAATTCAACAATTCATATGGTGACAATGAGTAAATGTAATTAAAAATCAAGTTCAAGTAGCACATAGGAACTAGAAGACTTGCCTTAAATGTTCTTTTTCTTCTTCTTAGCCTTAATCACCCTTTAATTTTGATCTTGATCTTCTTCCTCTCCATCTTGATCCTACTAACTCTCCCTCTTTTCTCTCCAATTTGATAGAGTTTCCCCTCTTAGTTTTGGTGAGTTCTAAGTGAAGAGGGAAGGTCTTATTTATAAACAAATCAAGACTTAGCCCCTAAGTCTTATGTTTTAAAAATCTTGACACCTCTTGCTAAATTAAGCTTGACAAGTCTTATAGTCGGCCACCTCGTGCTAGATTTTAGCTTGACAAGGCTTATGGTTAGCAACCTTGTGCTAGGTTTTAGCTTGACAAGGCTTTTGGTCAACCACCTCGTGCTAGGTTTTACCTTTACAATGATTATGGTTAGCCACCTCGTGCTAGGTTCTATCTTGACAATGCTTATGACTAACCACATCGTGCTAGGGTTTAGCTTAACAAGGATTATGGTTAATCATTTCGTGCTAGGTTCTAGCTTGACAATGCTTATGATCAACCACCTCGTGATAGGTTTTAGCTTGACAAGGCTTTTGGTCAACCACCTTGTGCTAGGTTTGAATTTTGGTTGATTGTGGGGCTGATTAGTGGCAACCTACTGGTGTCGTGCTTTAGATTTTGACCAGCTATAGAAAACCAAAGCCATGTCCTTTGATTTGATTAGTCCAATGTGGTTTCTTAGTTACTTAATCATGAAGCCTAAGTAGCTTACAAGTTACATAACTTGGAAGCACGACAAATCACTTTATCAGTTTAAGCACGACAAAGTAGCTTTTCATAAATATACCGAGAAGCCCGTCGGTGAATATATTTTTATTTTGTTTATGAAACTACAACACATACACATAATCACATAACACACATACTAGGTCTTAATTCGACCTTAAATCTCATAAAATCACATTTACACATAATAATATCCATAAAATTTTATATTATTAGATATTTATATTCATGAACCCAAATAATAGATTACACGAATTATCGGGTTGTCACAATATAGCACAACTTATATCCATTTATGCAATCCAATTTTCATAACTTATCGCATAATAAGAATTTTATATATTAAATTCTTATTTTAATATTTTATGAAAACACGAATTGTCACAAGATCTATCTCTATAGATCTTTTTCCCCAAAATATAGGATGTTTCTCCCAAGTCCTTCATGGAGAAGTGTTTAGATAACCAAATTTTATCGACTGTAGCATAGGAATATCATTCCCTATCAGTAATATATCATCAACATATAATACAAGGAATGATATAGCTCTCCCACTAACCTTCTTGTACACACATGATTCATCCTCATTATTGATAAAATCAAACTCTTTAATTGTCTCATCAAAACGGATGTTCCACCTTCAAGAAGCTTGATTCAATCCATAAATGGATCGTTGCAACTTACAGACTTAATTTGTTCCAAGTGTTGAAACAAAATCCTCTAGCTGTGTTATATACACATCCCCCTCAAGTTTTTGATTGAGGAAGGCCTTTTTCACGTCTATTTGCCAGATCTCGTAGTCGTTATAAGCTGCAATCGCAAGCAAAATCTGAATGAACTTGAGCATAACTACTTGTGAGAAGGTTTCATCTTAGTCAATTCCTTGACTTTGTTTGAAACCTTTTTCAACCAATCTGGCCTTATAGGTCTCTACCTTGCCATCTGCTCCAGGATTTCTCTTAAAGAGCCATTTGCACCCAATAGGCTTAATGCCCTCAGGAGATGAAACCAAAGTCCATACTTTGTTTTCATACATGGAGTCCATCTCGGATTTTATGGCTTCTTGCCATTTCTCTAAGACTTAACTACTTCTGGCATGTTCGTAATTCAATGGATTATCATCATTCATGATGTACCTCATCGTCATCCTCTATGACGAATCCATGCATATCAAATTTACGAATAGGGTGTTGTACAGAAGGTGTAACGACCCCAAAATTTTAATAATTCAACCTTTGATCTCGGTCGTTAACAATACGTCTAATTTTAAATTATACATCATTAATCGATGGTACAATTTATAACAATGCAGAATAATTTAAACTTTTCAATTTCCATACTTTACATTCCCTGAATCATAAACTTTATCAATTACATATCTTCTAATCAAATTTATTTTATCACCCGCTCCATCAGAGTTATAAATAAAAGCTACATCTCGAATCAATTCTAATATACATCGGATAACTCAACTTACAACTCAACATTTATGATACATCAAACCGTCAAAAAAACATTTCTCATCTAAAATAATTAATCTTCTTAAATTGCTATTGATCTCTATCATTCAAATAGCACGTAGCATTACCTTAAATCCTTGACCTGCAAAAGTGGTTATTTTGCAAGAATTAGCTCGACAGTTCAGTAAAATCTGACAGTTTTCATGCAACACATAGCACATAAGTAACATGCTCATCACATACATCATAAACATATGACTAAACATATCATAATGTTGTACATCACATATCAAATAAAGATTGAGTTCCATAACTCAGTCAACATTCTTTACTCAACCAGTGTAGTCATAAATTGACTTTAACATTTCACACTTACGACATATGTATTACATCATGCTCTTTGCAATACAGATTTAAAACAGTTAATCATCAAGTTCAAATAGCAATTAGGAACTAAAAGACTTGCCTGATTCGTTGCTTACCAACTACAGCTTAACTATCTTGCGTTTATCTTACAATAGTTTAAAAGTTCATATATACAAGCATCAATTACATACACAATGAAAACATTTAGATGACATTGCCTTTTAGTCTTATTCTCTTACAAGTTGCATTTCTTTAAAAAACTTATAACCTGTCCTCAGGTTTTAACTTTTCTTCGACTGACACTTAAATTTAGTTAAGTCACTAAATTAATCTTCGTCCCACTTCTTTTATACCCCTATTTTAATCAACACATAATGTTTGGTTAAGTCGTCATAGATAACCTCATATTGGATGTATTACATCAATTAATATTAATTAAATAATCATTCGTCTTAGGCTTCTTTACATTCCTCTATAATTGTTACTTAACAATCAGTTAAATAATTTAAAGTTTGTATTTACATTGCATTGTTAGGTTTATATAATTTAAGGAACCTTCATATCATTCTTCAAATATTTCTTCTTTTATTAATATCTAATTAAGTCTTTAAGGCCTCCTATTTCATCACATTATATGAGTAATGTTCATTATTTTTAATAAAATAAATCTTCATATCATGCCTTCCAAATACATCTTTTAATTTAATACTTATCATTTATTTAAGTTTGTAAGACTTTCTATTTTATCACAATTTGTGGATAATACTTATTTAAAATTTATTAATTAAATTTCCCTTTTTCCATGCTCTTAAAAGCTCTTCTCTGTGCTTGGTCAAGTACCGGCGCTGCAGCACCAGGTCCTTGTTTTCGTTAACTGCCACGTCGGCGCTGTGTCGCTCGAATTTAGTTCATATGAGGCACAGCGACGCCTCTTAACAGAAGCATTTTTTTTCCAGATTTTGTTCTTCGCGATTTTTGACTCTTCTTCCTTCCAATCTTCATAACTCGAGTTATACATGTCCAAATCAGTCCGCTTTCGACTCAATAGACTCCTTACTCTTAACACTACAACATGTCAGAAAATCAACATGACCCAAAAGCACCAACAACCATTCCAATGACCCAATTCCAAAGTTCAGACTAAATTTTCCTATTCCACCATATTTAGCGAGATCGAACATCACAAATTCGTTTTAGGTCTGTTATGGTTCATTCAACTTGCGTTGTTTTCGTAATTCAATACTTTAACAACATCTAACACCAATTTCAGTTTCTATACATGAACTAACTATCAATTTTAGTCTCAAAGTAAGCCAAAATGTATATATTCAACCAAAAACGCAAGTCTTTATTTTAAACCATGTTTTCATGGATTTGATTACTCAAAATCCACTTATAGATGATATAAAACGAATTATTCATACCCATTAACACTTATAACAAATACTTTAACAAATCAACCCTAGAAATCTATCTTTAAATGAAAAACTCAAGAGATTATGAGCTAGAGTTTATAATTCAGATTATTATCTTTGATTTCTTCTTTAAATCTAGGATAGATGATATGAATCTTCTTCTTCTTCCTTCTTTGATTCTCAAAATCTTCTCAATTTACAGAGAATTTCTTCTCTTTCTCTCTCAATTTTCTCTCTTCCTCTCTTCTTTGTGTTTGTTCTTCTTTCTTAGGCTTAGCCAAATAACACGTAAAATAAGCTAATGGGATATAACATCACATGCGTCAGTGAAAATGAACATGGGTCTTAGCAGTTACAATCCACCAAATGTCATAGGACTTTGTTTGGCTAGCACAATATATAACCCTTTTTAATTTATTTTAATATTATTCCTATTATAAGTTACACCAAATGTCACAGTTTTTAATTTAATCATAATCTTTATTTAGCCAACACATGAATCTTTACTCAACCAATAAAATTATAATTTTATTCAACAAATCATTAATCCTCTAATTTAATTATTTAATTAACTTAGAATATTTTCAAAATAATTTTCATCGAACATTTATTCAATTCCATAAATATTCCAAATAAAATATTTATTCAATTCTATAAATATTTTTAACAATTTACAAAACTGACAATCTTACTATATTAACATATTACATTTATATATGATATATATCAATCTCTCATTTTATTAAAACATATATATTTACATTAATTCTATAGTTTAATTTAGTGAATCACTCACATTATTTATGAAACTTAATTCATAATAATTTCCATTGTCACAATAATAATCAAATTATATTTTCTTGTAATATAATTTTAACTTAATTAAATTAACTAATAATATTCAGTTAATTTCCTTTTCGAAACAACTTCATTTATTTTCTTCAATAGTTTAATTAACTATTAAATCATTTTTCCCCAATACATGAATATATAATTATCTTCACATCAAACCACATATTTTACAATATAACACACACACACACACACACACACACACACATATATTTATATATAGACATACCTAAACTCAAAACATCTCATAATAAGAATTTTATTTATTAAATTCTTATTTAATATCTTCTAAAAATTCGGGTTGTCACATCCTTCCCCCCTTATAAGAATTCCGTCTTCGGAATCAACGAAACCACCTTTACTCGGTTTCCATCAAATATTTTGTTTTTAATATTTATCGCTGAACAACTTCGACAAATTACCCAAATATAGATTCTATATTTTCCTATTCCATTTGTTCCTCTCAACAATTCTTGAAGGTTTTTATATCATAACCTTTACTTAGACTCAATTATATTTGAATATTACATATTCTTAAACTCGTTCATTACCTTTTTCTAAGGATCATTGCATATTATACTCGTTGTAATCATTTAATATCCTGATTTAGTATCTTATAAATATTCGGGATATCACATTCACCCTTTCTTCTAAGAATTTCGTCCTCAAAATTTTGATTTACAAGCTACATTCATCGGATCCATCAAAATAAATTTTTACGTTAATCTTTATTCTTTCATTAGGTTCTACAACTAAATTCTTTCTCTAAGGATCTTTCTAAGATCATCGCATTCTTCACATTCTTCTCTTTTAAAAGTTTTACATTATCCTTTGATAACTTAATTTCTTCTCTTATTATAATTTCTTTTCTTTCTTGGAATTATTATGTTTTGCTTAATTTCCTCATCATTACATGCCATATCTCATGACTTACCCTTTTCTAAGGCTTATCCTCCTTTCCACTTTCACCTTTCAGAATAATAAGAACCTTTCACAATTGCTCAATAATTGGGAAGTGATATGAATAACTCAGCAAATTTAAAAGATTCTAAATCATGTTGAGGGGTCACAGGACCTTGAACTCTTCTCTAGGTTTAACACTGTAAACCTTATACAAAATGTTTATCAATCACAAAAACTGTAAACACTCTCTGCAAGTACTCTAGGTGATCAGCCTATCGTACCCCTATGTCATGCACAACGTATTACATTATAACATCGTAACGAATATATGCGGTACTTTCGAAACTATTGTCTCCGATAACATGTCCCCTTTATAGGGTTGTTCACCTTAGTTTTTCAACATTTGAATCTGCCCCAAAATAATTTGGTTTTGCATAATTTGTCAAGAACACTCGAATTTTATAAACATCTTTCAATATTCGTCTAGCTGAATCAAGTAGCATATACTTTTAGCAACAATTCGAACATCAATTGAAATATATATATATATATATATATATATGTATATATATATATATATATTAACTAACTCAATTAATATCCCTTTTCATAGTTTAAGGAAACTAAAAATAAATAAATCTTTTTATAATATCATGATACCGTATCGTCGTAATGGTACGTTGAGGATTTCGCCATTATATGACGTCGTCATGCTACATCATACCATAGTGGGCTGACAATCCTATGATCACATCCAACAGTAGGTTCAACTGCATTGATGAGTACCTCGATTATTATTTCTACACCATATCAAATGATGCATATAATTATATAAAATACATTTTAAAATTTTCAAATTATTTTTGTCTAGCTGAAACAATTAGCATAGACATGTTGAAAGTAGTATCCACACAAGCCAATCATGTTTGATTATAAAGCATATACTTTGTAACAATCTTATGTATTTATTAATAAAAGAGTTATTTAATTAAAGGCATTAAATTATCTACATGATCCTGTTATAATAAAATGTGATAAACTCATAGTGTTAAGCCATGCTTTTAGAATCATGACGATGATCATGCTAATGAGATCTAAATTCTTAGATAGCTTAAAACTAAAATAGTTCACAATCGTAAGATTACTAAAAAAGAAATTAGTGAATTCGGATAGATTGATACATACGTTGCTCGCTCATTAGATGAGGATGATCGATCTCATGATCATTTGTGTGAAGACACTAAAGCAAGTATGTAGGTGCTTATTGGAGAATAAGTTCAGTGAACGTGGCTCACTGAGGAATAATTAATGGAGTTTTACTTGCCTATCAATAGAAATTCCTCAAGTGATAGTAGTATAAGTGATCCTTAGATTTGAGATCATCATAGTATCTTGTGTATAATAAGTTATACTTTGACATGTCCCTTAAGACCTTTAAGGTTTATCAAAGGGTATGCTTTGGTATAATAAGTTATATATGGAGATAATGAATTATCAATAAAGAATCTACCGCTTCTAGTAAAAGAAGAGAATGTCCTATGTGATTTGATAAATGACAACACATGAATCATTTGCCAAAGTGGATTGAAATTATAAAAGATTTTCTAATTTGCATTATTTGGTGTTATGCATTTAGGATCGAAATACATATAATTAAATATAATAAGACTTGATAGTAATTTCATGTCTTATATTTAATTGGAACATTGTATGGTGGAAGGATTGAATTGTACGGTAACTATTAACTCAAAGGTTTTTTTACGATTAATGGTGAAATCTATATTATCTGAAAAGTCGTTGATCGCTAAGGGGGATTACCCTTATTGTAGAATAAATATTATTTATTTAAATAAATTAAATAGTTTACTTTATTTATTTAAATAAGATTAGAATTGTTCTAATTCATTTATTCACAACCGGTTTAATATGGAGAACCTAAAGGGTCACACCATAAAAAAAAGAATATTTATTTAAGAAGCAAATGCCATAATCGTAATAATAAGTTAACAGTATTTAATTTAATCTATGGTGAAAGAATAAATTAAATAGCTTAATATTTATTATTTGATATTTTGGAAATATTAAATATAAATTAATAAGAGGAGTCTTATTATTATTATTACGATTATTATTATTATTTAATTACTAAAGGAATTTAAAAATTAATTAATAAGATACTCTCATATATACATATATATTCCTAATAAGATTAGGAGGCTAATTAATTAAAAGAGTTTAATTATTTCCAACAGGATTGGGAAGCCTAATTAATTAAAAGGGTTTAATTAATTAATATGAAACCCTAATCCTAAATTGTTTAAGAGGGTTGCCTACATCTATAAATAAGAAAGTCTTAATATGGAACAAAGTTACACAAGTTAGACACTTTATTTCAAGAGTTGGGAGAGTATTCCTTTTCTAAAGAGAATAAAATTAGGATTTAGCCAAACACCATTCTTCTTGAGTAAACATTATTCCTTGGTGGATCATCTCTAGAGGCCATACACTTGGGTGGCTGACGTTGATCAAAGGAAGGAATCTAACCTGGTAATTTCAAGGAGAGCAAGAAAAGATTTAGAGTTGAACTCGTACTTGAGGAAGCTTGAATCTTCAAGGGTTTGAATCTTATTCTTAATCCTTTTGTTTAATTAATAACTGTGCATAAAGGATGATCCGGGTATATGATTTATAAAATTTTAAAACTCTGATTTACCATGCTTCTGCTATATTATTGCAATATGATTGTGTCCATGAATCTTACAAACCTAACAGTGGCATCAGAGCCAAACCTTTATGTGAGTTATTAATTATTCAGATTTGATATATATGTTGATATGCGTTTAGAATAATTTTTTTGGGCATAATTATTGGCATAAATTATGTTTTTGGAGAAAAATTGCATAATTCACGAACTGAAAAAATTGAATCTGCAGACTGGCGCCGCAGCGTCGGATTATAAGGTAATCTTGGCGCTGCAGCGCCGGTCCAGGTTCTCAAAAACGGACACGGCGCCGCAGCGCTAGATTATATAGTAATCACAGCGCCGCAGCGCCCGACCTGTGGTTTTGAAAAACAGGAGCATGGCGCCGCAGCGCCTGCCTCTAGAAAAAGAAATTTAAAATAAAACATTTATTTTAATTAAAATTGAATTCTATATTTTTCAGTAATTCTAAATTAAAAATAAAAGAGTTTATTTTAATTAGAAATTTTATTAAAATAAAGATGTTTATTTTAATTAGGACTTAATTTTATTGTAACTAATTAGAATTGGAATTGAATTCCATGATAACTAATTGGAGATGAAATTGAATTCCTTGTTTTCTAAAAATAAAGGAGTTTATTTATGATTAGAAAAAAAGATTCCATGTTTCTTTAAATAAAAGATTTTATTTATATATGAAATAAGATTTCATATTAATCAAAATAAAGGAGTTTATTTTGATAAGGAATAGGATTCCACATATTTTAATTTTCCCAAAAACATTTTCAAAAATTAAAATAAAGGAGTTTATTTTGACATGGAATTGGATTCCATGTTAATTAAAATAAAGGAGTTTATTTTAATTAAAAATAAAGGAGTTTATTTTATATTCAAAAATGGATAAATTAAATTAAAATGTTTATTTTGATTTAAATTTGAATTAAAATAAAAGAGTTTATTTTAATTCAGAATTGAATTTTATGCTAACTAAAATTGCCCATTAAATTGATATCAATGTATATATTGAATGTTTATTATTCATTAGATGAATGTTTTATTTATTGATGCATATGTTGATGTGTATGATAATAAATGGGGTTGATTATGGACTATTGACCAATATGATTGGATTTTATTTTTGTTGGATGCTTGTGTGACAAACGTGATTTTTGTAATTTATTTTAAATATTTATTAAACTAAATAAATATTTTTATTAATTTATTTATTGAGTTAAATAAATATTTGATGGAATTGTGGTAGATTATTTTAATTAAATGTGTTACATTGATTAAATTAATGTTGAATAATTTTATAATTCAAAGTATGAATTTAATTGAGATTATTAAATTAAATGAGTTGTTATTAATTATAATGTTATTCTAATTAATTTAATAAATAATTAGAGATTTAATGATTTGTCATAATTAATAAATGAGTATTTTAATTATGTGATGATTTGATTTAATGTGTAATATTGTCTTTAATTAAATTGAATTTAAATAATATTATTTGATTAATTAAAGTGTGACAAATAAACTATATAATACAAAGTTAATTAAATTAAATGGAAAAGGAGTTTTTATAACCAAAGCCAAATATGGCCAAAAGAACATGGGAGCAGTTAAGGCCTAATGTGCTTAACCGCTACCCATGTTCCACCGGTTATTTTATTATACATAAAGCTATATTTCCTTCATTCATATTATATCATATCAATTAGAAAGTTTTAGAGAGAAAAAGAGAGAATTTAGAGAAGAATTGTTTGAAGAAGGAGTTTGAAAAATTAAAAGAGGTTTCTAATAATCTAAACAGAGTTAGTAAGGGTAATTTTCTTAATCCCAAGTTTCAATTTATGTTTTTAAGTTTTCTCCATTAATGTATATGTAAGTTCTCTTAAATTGAATTTTGTAGATGATTGTTGGAAATATGGTTGTGTATGTGTTAATAAATGTTTATAACATGATTTATATCAATTATAAACTGTTTTAGAGTAATTAAATCCATGTAATCATGTTTAAATTAGAGTTTTGTAGTTTACAGAGACATATGCTTGAATATGACTTATATGTACAAAAATTCATACTTTAATTGTATGCTAAACAGAAAATTTATGATTGATTATGTTTATACATATAAAAACGAAGAGAACGAAACTTAAACGGATTGATTCGGTGTTATAACGAATCTGTAATGTATGATTTCATAAAAATTGACGAAATATGGAAAAATAGCAAGAACATGAAAAATATGTGTTCTAATTTTATTGTTTATGTAATTAAAGTTGTTAAAAGCATGCTAATAATGTTATATAATGTTACTGTTAAGTTCAGAATGTATGGGTAGCATTAAATTTAATGTTTGAGTATGATTTTGGCTAAAAATGGCTTTCTATGTGTTCTTTGCGAACTCTGTCAGGCCTCACTATGTTGCGGCGCCGCAACACCGGTTGTAAGACCCCAACTTTTATGAATAAAGATTTAATTTTCTTTATATTATTTCGAAATAGTAAGGTGTTGATTTGATAAATATGAAGGTTATGGGTGAAATGTGCAAACATTTTTAAAATGAGCAAGTGGTTATAAAATATTCTTGTTGTCAGGAAATATTCGTTTGGTCGTGGAATATTTTTGTTGTCGGGGAATATTCGTACGACGGCGCAGCTATTTGTGGGCCCCCACAACGGAATAACTGTCGGATATAGAAAGCGATAGAAATAACTTTTTTACAAGATAACGGCGTAGTTGTTACCGTTAGTACTGTTGAAATACCCGGTGGTTAAAATACAGTGATACGCGGTGTTGCACAGTAGCACACGGTATTGCACAGTATTTCAGATTATTGAGTCTTACGTGAGAAGGAACTTATTCAATTATTGTTACAGTAATTACTGTTCAATATTTTATATTATTGACTCAATAATTGCTACGTTGATATTTTATATTATTGACTCAATAATTGTTACATTGATATTTTATTGACTCAATAATTGCTACGTTGCTATTTTATATGATTGATTCAATAATGGCTACAGTTGATATTTTGGTATTATTGATTCAATAATTGTCACTGCACAGTATTTCACATTATCAACTCAATAATTCATATTATTTGAATAATATTATTAGATAGCATTATTGACAATGTCTAAGGAAGTTCTGTCTAGGAGAGGTTATTTAATTGCGCGCCAGTAAGGAGAAGTCCTTATTGGAAGGCCCCCTCTTTCCTGGGAACGACCTGGTTGTCAATATTGTAGTTCTGTAATATTATCTGTGAATAATTAATTATTGATTTATATGATAAGAAAATATTTATTTTGTGGATATTAAAGAAGGAATTGGCGCTGATGAGTTTTTATCAATATTTTGGTGTGAGAAATCATCTGTTTATGGATTCCGGATAATTTATGTTTGGAATTTGGAAAAACTTCCTTCTGCAAAGTTGTAGAGAATTAAATTTCCTAAGAAAAGACATAGAATTTGTATTTTTCTGACAAAGGGCTATTTATTATGAATTATTGAAGTTTCGGAAAATATATATTTTTTAATGGGTGGGCCCCACTTTTGTTGAAAATTCAAATTTTTGGGAAGCCGCCAGGCGGCGGAAATTTTTTTAAAAAATAATAATATTTTATTATTTTAGTCTCCTTTTGGCATCCTAAGCTTTTCCTATAAATAGGGTGCTTAGGTTAGAATTGAAAATCACACCAGAATCAGAAGTTTTCTCTCTCTATAATATCGAGCGTATTTCTGTGAGTATTTCTATACTTTGAGTATTAGTATTTAGTGCAAGTTTCCTTCAGTATTATATCCGATATTCCAGTCAGAGGTACTATCTTTTTGAGGTAAGGGATGTTATTTTCTTTCGTAAATGATGTTATTCTTTTCAATATCATTATACAGAAATATTGTCATGGATTTTATGTTGAAATTCTTACTTTTTCCGTCGAAGTTACTATTCACGTATACGGCACTATTCACGTATACGGCACTATTCACGGAAAAATTAAATTTTCTTCTATTTGTCCAAATTGCTTGTTAAGGTTACTATCTTTGATTGTATCCAAGTTTTGAGCTCTATTCTTGAATTTTTCTCCATAATTGATTATTACGAGGTATTTTTGAATTGGATATACTAAAATACGAATCCTTAGTCTTTGTCTTTTATCTCACTAGATTCGTTTTTTTTAAATGTTTTTCATCATTCTCAGTCCTAAAAGGTGATGTAACTGAATATCTTTGGCCTGTAGAGCAAAGATGAATGATTACTTGATGAATATCTTTGGCCTGTAGAGCAAAGAAGAATAATTACCTGATGAATATCTTTGGCCTGTAGTGCAAAGATGACAGGTGTTGAGATGAATATGACCACTGATGATACAAATGAATATCTTTGGCCTGTAGTGCAAAGATGAATATTTGATTCGAGATGTATATTGATTGATGTTACAGGGATAAAATATTGATGATGGACTTTTAAATCATAGAAGATAGTAGACTTGATTCTCTGCTTAACGCTTCTAATGAATTGTTATTTCCGCTGCGAATATTGATCTAAAGTTGGTTGTCCATTATATTTTATCTGATTTGTTGAAGACTAACGATAATTTATTTTCCATTATCTTAGTCATAATATTCTTTACTGAGCTAGTTGCGCTCACCCTTTTCATCTGTTGTCCTCTTCAGGAAATGAGAATGTCGCGGGAACTAGTCGGGGGACAGAGTGATGGTCCGAGTTAGAGCAGTAGTAGTCCTCACTATTTCTGATAAATAGTGTGATAATAATTGTAATGAGGACTTAGTTTGAATCTTAATATTTTCTACATATTTGTATTGACACTCACAGTTGTGTGGTCGTATTTTGCACGACCGTATGATATAAAGTTTGTATTTGAATTCTGTACCATGTATTTGGCGACTCAGAATGGGTTGGGTTGAATGGATCTATTCTGGGGGGCGTCACACCGGTTCTATGTAGGATCCAAGCGCTGCAGCGCCAGGCCAATGGCTTGCTGACGTACGGCGCCGCAGCGCCGGTCCCCAGTTCAAACTGGGCACTGCAGCGCCCGCTAGCAGAATGGCCCAGTGAATTTTATTTAAGTGTTCAAGTTCAGAAATGTAATTTAAAACCTAATGTAATGAACATGAAAATGTGTTAATCATATATGGAGATGTTAAAACATATTGTTAACTTGTCAATGATGTTTTACGTGATTAATTGATAAGTTGAATACGTGTGTTAAACTTGTTGTTCATGAAGTCTAATAATGTAATTAAGAGTTAACATTTGTGAATCCAATTAATATAATCGAATTCAGAGTTAAGATAGCATACTCATGATGCTAATTATGTGATAATTAATTTATATTGTGAATGCAATGGTATGTAGGATTAATTGAGGGATGTGAATAGTATTTGCCTAAACTACGCACGAGGCAAGTTTCTAAACTAAAATCTTTAATTGAGCAAGTTTCATAACTCTACTTTTAATTGAGCAATTTTTCTTATCATATCTTTACTACAATTACACAAGCATTAAATCGTATTCTTAAATCAATCAAGTTACTGTTGTTGTTTATTCAAGTTATGATTCCGAATGAGATGTTCTAATTCTTCTTAAAGCAATACTTTGATTATACAATGCTTATTTAATTGAATATTTTTGAGATTCATTAATTGATTTCAGTACCATTTTTATTGTTAAACCTTGAATGACTAATGAACCTTTCTTGATTCGACTAGTCCATAGTTGAAGAGCGTTCTAAATTCTAGAACTATTATTGAGATTTATCCAATCCAAACTTCCTTTGGTGCGGACTCTAATGTCAAACTGAGATGAACAATCCTTTATAAGGGATTATTTACGCGTTAGCATTGAGATGATGTGCACATACATGGTACTAAAGGCTGATCCCCCTAAGTACGAGTAGTAAGGTTCATATAGTCTTACGACTGTTAAAGGTTTAAAGTAAAAATACTTGATAACCTGGGACATAGTTTTTGGTCTTGTGACCCTCAGATATACTTTTGATTCTTGTTTCTAATCTTGATTCAAAAGTCGAGCTTTCTATTATTCAAAACTCTTTGATTTCTCATATGTAATTATTATTATTATATTATTATACTTGTGGGCAATCATTGCTCACTCTTGTATAATAACATTGCAGCTAAGGTTGAAAGAGTCGACAAGTCATCCATTAGTAATGAAAAGGGCAAGACAAATAAGTGATGAAGACTTGTTTATTTATTTGAGAATATTTTGTTTAAGACTTATGATGTTATGTTTAAGACTTTATTGTTCATGTTTCCGCATTGATGTTTTAAGGTTAGTGAACTTGGGGATTGAGTATTTATTTATGATGTTGTAACCTTTTAAGGGGAGTATTTCTATTTATTTATGAGTTTCATGTATTATGGGTAGATATATTTGTTATTATTGGACAGTGAATACCAAATGCTGTGAAATTGAAGTACCCAGATTTGGGGGTGTCACAAGTTGGTATCAAAGTTGTAGGTTATGAACCTTTGGTGGGAAAAATCCTTAGCGTAGTAGTAAGATATCGATAACATAGTGGTGATAAACTCTTATCGAGTTCTAAGAAATTTATTAAGGAATTAATTGAAGATAATAAAAGACTTTATGTGCTTATGTGATATACTTATGCGCTCGCTAGTATCAATTAACATCACGTAGTAACTAAAAACTTAAAATTTTGATTTGTCAAGATGTCGGATGTTGGAGGATCCAATCAGCCTAGGGAGGTTGAACCCCGAGTAGCTAGAGAGGAGGAGCCCCGAGACATTTATACTATCTGTGAGCAGTTAGTTCGGAGAGAGCCATCTCTATTGATCACTGTTGTGGGTCAGGAGCATGAGCCAGTGTTTGATTCAGAGGAAGACTCTGAGAAGATTGTAAGGACCGAGAATTTCATATGATTATATGTGTAATTTTTTATGAATAATTTTTTTTAAGGAAGTATTTGAACCATATAAATGAATATGTGAATTAAGCTAGATAGTTAATTTATTTATTAACTAAGATATATACTTAATCATTTTGATTAAGGAAGAGTAAGATAAGTTATGTTAAAATTTAACATAACTTGAATGTTAGCCTTGATTAATAAATTAAAAAGATTTATAATCTTTAAGTGATTAATGATATGAATTGAATATAGTAATTATGTGAGTGTTTATAACTTATTAAGCCAATTAGGGCTATTAAGTTAATACACTAGTGGAATATGTTTTGACTTATGTGAATTATGTACGTGATTGAATAAATATACATTATATAATGTGTATATATTTATTTTGTATATAAAGAGAATTAAGAATAAAGTTATATAACATAATACATATATTAGGTATGGTAATTAAATAACCTAAGGGGTTATAATATGAGAGAATGATATTATATAAAAAATATATACTAATCGTAAGAGATTTATTTTATACATTCTAATTAATTAATTTTATAACCTAAGTAAAGCAAGTCTAATTGAGTTATGAAATTAAAGATACATGAGTAAAAATTTAAATTACAAAGGATGGGAATGGAAACCCTAACTAAATGATTAGGGTAAGATAAAAAAAAGTATGAACTATGTGGATTACATGGCCCAAAAAAATTAAATTGCAAGCCCAAAAGAAATTAACTAAAAGCCCAAACTTAGCCCACTTGAGGAGGGGTATTTTAGTCATTGAATAAAGCATAAAATAAAACAAAAATTTGAGTGGATAAGAGGCCATGTGGCCGGATTCTAGGAGAGGATGAAAGGGGAGGAGAATGTAATGATGAAGCCACTTTATTAGGTGAACAACTTTGCTAGGTGTCACTTTTGTAAAGGAGCCAACACTTTTACTTTAACTTGCAAGAATCAATTACCATGATGAGAGAAAGAAAGGGTAAGAACTTGGGAGATAAGAATAGATAGATACACCATATCTATTCACCTTTTACTAACTAGTAAATTAAATATATCATTTAACTCCATTTCATTTCATAAACTAGAAAGAAAGAAAGAAAGAACAAATGCAAGCAAGAGAGAGAGAGAGAGCCTAAAGAGTTCAGTCAAGAGAGGATAGGAAAGAGGGATAGTTTTGTTAGTTCATAAGTTCTTTAATCAAATCTTAGGAAGAAGAAGAAGAAGAACAAGCTAAGCTATAAAAGAATTTTAACTTATATAGTCTAATTTACTTTTTATTTTGATTTGATTTTTGATAATATGAAGCTTTGATCTTGAGATTTAAAACCTTAGATCTATGTGTTTAAAAGTGTTTCATGTTTAGATCTAACCTTTTTGTAGATTAAAAGTTGGATCTAAACTATGAAATGGAAACTAGGTTTTTTAAAAGTTAGAAAACCTAATTTTTCTTAGCCTTGATTATGTTTAATCTTGTGTTTGATGATTATTTGATGAAATAGATCATGGATCATGATATATCCATGAGTATAAGAGGTATTAGTAGGTGTTATGATGAGTTATGTTGGTTATTATGTCAGAACATGGAAGTTTTCTTAGAAATCACATAGGATTGAAAATCAAATTTTGAAAATCAAATTTTTGAGAAAACGATATATGAAATTCAAACGACCTTATCTGTCATTATATTTCGAATTTTTGAGTGCGATAAAGTCCTAGAGTTAGATATATGAGTCTTCTAACATTTCCAAGTGGAATCACAAGAAAAGGTGTTGTAGATTTTCCTATGGAAAGTTTTTTACAAAGTAGACAAAATCTGAAAAAGTGAGAAAAGCAATCTGCCCAAACCTTCTAGGTGCTGTTTCGGCAACTTAATTCATGAATTAAATTCCAATATTTTGAGACATGAAAATATATGATATAAAGTAGCTTCTGTCCAAAAATGAGCTTATTTCGACTTAAATTGACCGAGTTATGGTCATTTCAATATTTAGGTTTTTCCAACAAAAATTGCTATAACTGGAGTTCTATAACTCCGATGGCCACAAAATTTAAAATGGAAGCTCACGTTAATACGTGTAAGAACCCGCAAAGAGTTGGGAATTTTTGGAGTTAAGCAATATATAGCTAATTTCTTAAGCTACGAACTAAAAACGGATGTTTGAAAAATACTAAAGGGAGTTGAAAAATTCCAAAAAAATTATTTTTGTTTATGGAATATATGTATATATGTTTGGCCAAAGGATAGAAAAATAATAAGATGATTTGATATTTTTGTGAAAAGGGTAATTCAGCTTGCTGAATTGAACAATTCAGATTGCTGAATTGAAAACTGAAAAGGATAAGAATGGAAGACAGTTTGGATTTGGTTTGCTGAAATGATATTCAGTCTGCTGAATTCATAAATAGTTTACCGAGTTATAATAAGAACTTTTAAATGAACGAGTAAGTGTTAAGTCTAAGGTAGTGCAGTCGTACTCTTTAATGGTTGATGTATAGTATCTGGGCTAAACAATTCCTTCAAGGAGCGGAGGTATATACGAATTAGCAACCGATCTAACTCGCTGTGAAAATAGTGTAGACGAGACGGAAACTAATTTGTTGGTTGTTTGTGGGAAACCACTCAACATACTATATTGAATACTATTAAAGACTTGATGTGTGTTAGGTTTAGACTTGTGAATACGTATGGTGTTATCTAATGTTTGATTATATGCTTACATGTTAGATCAATATTAAAAGTGAGATATGTGATGCTAATTAAGAGATCGATCTTATTAATGATAGGTTTTACAAAAGAAGTTAACTTAAATTATGTAGCAGTAGTCAACGAATCAGGCAAGTTCTCTAACTCAAACTCGATTTATTATTTTTTATGCATGATAGTGGATAATTATTGTTGATTATTCCACATCTAAGATTATTATTGAATATTCGCACTTATTGCAAGTTTCGTAACTCAACTTGAGTTATTAATTTCAAAGCGTGATTAGTGAATAATTATTGTTAATTATTCATATCTATAATGATTATTGTTATTCGCACATAGTTCAATTGATTCTTGTTTTATTATTTGAACTGTTTATGAGCCATGTCTCAGCTAATTATTTTGGCGAGGCTAATATTTGTTAAAGCATGAAACATTCTATTTATTATGAATTGATTTATTATTGAAAGATCTATGCCATTGAATTCGGCTAGATCAATATTGATATTATATGTTGAAATCATAGTATTTCTTTGAAAGCAATCCAAACCATATTGTTGTGGTTTAGACTCATGATGCAAGACTGAGATGAACAAACTGTATTGTCGTAAAACGACCTAATGCGCTATTATTGAGTATTATGATAATATAAAGTACAATGAAGCTGATCACTTTATTACTTCAGAGAATATAATTTAATCTTTACGGTTAACTTATATTTCTGGAGTAATTTAGTTTTAATAACTAATGATTCCTCTACTAGTTCATGATCCATGTGTGATCACTTAGCATGAAATCTGGGAATATCCCACTTTATTGAATATTTTTTCAGAATTGTTAATTCCTCTTATTCATTTGAATGTGATTGAATCTTTGAAAGAATTTTGCTCTTTCATCATTGATATGTTATTTAGATTGAAATTTAAGAAAGTTTTTTTTATTGAGAATGAATTATTATTCAGCTATTTCAAAATTCTTTGATTATTGTTGAAGTTCTATAGAAGCTAGACTCTTCTATTCATGATATATATCCTTTATTGAATACTTTAACTTGCTGAGCAAACTCGTTGCTCACCCTTGCTTAAATAAAATATTTCAGCTAAGGTCGAGGTAGCAGAAGGTTCTAACAGGAACAAAGGGAAAGGCAAAACTCAGGAGTAGTTATTATTGATTTTTAATTGTTATGTTACATTATGTAAATTAATTATGTAAACCTTTTGAATAGCTATGGGTATGTAAGTTATGTCAAAGTTAGTTAACTTGGGATATTATGATAAGTTGTATTAGTAATGTAATGAATGATGTTTTTCATTAATGAATTGATAGTTAGATGTGATATGTATGATGGATCGTGAGCATTAAACCCGAGGTTAGGGAACCCGGATTTGGGGGCGTCACAAGTTGGTATCAAAGATGCAGGTTATAAACCTTAGGTAAGGGAAAAGCCTTAGGAATATAACCATAAGAAGGATAGAGAAAACTCATTTAGAGTTCTAAGTGATGGGTTGGAAAAAATCATCCATAGCAAGATATGTGGACACTTAGTGTTTATAAATTGTGTTTAATGGTGATGTACTAATTAAGTTATTTAAAACTGGTGACAGGATGTCAGGAGATGATGAGATGGTTACGGAGGTGTTAGCAGCTGCACTAATGCCATTAGCCGAGGTGCCAGCTTAGACTGAGTCAGTTAAGGAAATTTTAAGAGACAAACCTGCGATAAATCTAGGAAGCGATCATGAAAAGTATCCCGAGATGGAGCTGAATGAAGATGAAGAAGTATATTCCAAAGAAACTAAGGTGGAGCCAGAAACAAAGATCAGAGATGGAGAAAAAGGCAGAGTAGTAATCGAAGAGGACAAGCATCTACTGAAGTTCAAGATTTAAGGACTAAGGTATTTCTCCTGGAGGAATTATGGAAGACAGAAAGGGCATTGTGCGAGATGACAAAAGAACGAAATAATCTGAAGGCATAAGACGATAGAAGGAGGGTTGAGTGCAATGTATTGTCTGAAGTTGTAAGTAAAAAAGAGAAGGGAAATAATAATAAAAGAAAAAGGAACAACGACAGTGACAACAACTCAGGGAATTCGCATTCAAAGAAGAAACAAACATATGGTAAGTGTGGAAAGAACCATTTGGGGGAATGTATGAATGGTAAGAATGTGTGCTACAATTGTGGTCAGGAAGGACATATATCACCAAATTTTTTTAAGCCAAAGAAAGGAGGATGTTTTTCATGTGGTGAAATGGGTCATAGATTTAAAAATTGTCCTAAAATAAAGACAGGTGAAGGAGGTAGACGAAAGAAAGATTAAGTATGTGAGGAGTAGAATCTTTTGCAGTAAGATTATATGTTTGGAATATAGTATTGTAGATGACGTGTAGGTATATGTAAATATATATATATATATATATATGAGTATAATATTTTCTTTTGTATGAATATCAAGATAACTTTTGTATGTCTCAACTTTTTATATAAAGTTGTAGTGATGAATCCCGACTTTTGTCGCAAAGGGATAGTAAATGTTTGTCGCAGTATGCGCTATGTACTGAAAAGTACAATGTACTATTTAAAAGTAGTATGCATACAAGCCAATCATGTATGATGATAAAGCATATACTTTGGAGACAATCTTATTTATTTATTAATAAAAATATTCATTTATTAAAGGCATTTAATTATCTACATGGTGCTGTTTTTATAATATGTAAATAACCCATAGTTTTAAGCAATGCTTTTAGAATCATGATGTTGATCATGCTAATGAGATTAAAATTTTTAAAAAACTTAAAACTAAAATATTTCCCAATCGTGGTATTACTAAAAAGGGGATTAGTAAATCCGGATAGATTGGTACATATATTGCTTGCTCATTGGATGAGGATGATTGATCTCATGATCATTTGTGTGGAGACACTAAAGCAAGTATGTAAGTGCTTATTGGAGAATAAGTTCGCTGAACGTGACTCGCTATGGAATACCTAATGGAGTTTTACTCGCCTGTCAATAGGAATTCCTAATTTGATAGTAGTACAAGTGATCCTTGGACTTAAGATCATCATAGTATCTTGTATGTAATGAATTATACTTGACTTATTCCTTAAAGCCCTTTAGGGTATATAAAGTGTATGCTTGGATATAATGAGTTACATATGGAGATAATGAATAATCAATAAAGAATCTACCACCTCTAGTAAAAGAGGAGATATGTCCAATGTGATTCATTAAATGACAACCCAGGAATCCTTGGCCAAGGTGGAATGAAATTAGAAAGGAGTTTCTAATTTGCATTATATGGAGTTGTGCATTTTCTAATTGAAATACATATGATTAAATAAAATAAGACTTGACAGTAAATCCATGTCTTATATTTAATTAAGACATTGTATAGTGGAAGGATTGAATTGTACGGTAACTATTTACTCGCAGGTTCTTTTATGATTAATGTTAAAATCTATATTATCTGGAAAGTCGTTGATCGCTAGGGAAGCTTATCCCTATTGTAGAATAAATATTATTTATTTAAATAGATTATTAGTTTAATTTATTTATTTAAATAAGATTAGAATTGTTCTAATTGATTTATTCATAACCGGTTTAATATGAAGAACCTAAAGGGTCACACCATAAAAGGAAGAATAATTATTTAAGAAGGTATGACATAATCTTAATAATGCATTAAGTGTAATTAATTTAATCTATGGTTATAGAATAAATTAAATAGCTTACTGTTTATTATTTAATATTTTGAAAATATTAAATATAAATTAATAAGATATGTCTTATTAATATTATTACAATTATTTTTATTTTAATTTCTAAAGGAGTTTAGTAATTAATTTAATATTAGTACTCTCATTTATTCCAAATAAGATTAGGAGACAAATTAATTAAATAAATTTAATTAATTATTCTCAATGTGGTGGAAAGCCTAAATTAATTAAAGGACTTTAATTAATTAAATAAAATCCCATGTCTAATAGGATTAGAAGGGTTGACCAATATCTATATAAGAGGAGTCTTATAATATATATCAGTTGATGCAGTTCCAATTGTTGGAGAGCACTCCTTTTCTATAGAGGATAGAAAACTAAGCCAACAACCCTCCTTCTTGATAATTCATCTTCCTTGGTGGATCACCTCTAGAGGCCAAACACTTGGGTGGCTAAAGTTGGTCAAAGGAAAGAATCTAACCCAAAAATTTAAGGAGATCACGAAGAACAAGGAGTTGAACTCATACCTGTGGAAGCTTCGTTCTACAAAGGTATTATTCCATAACTTCTTATTTATTGTTTTAAATTAATAATTTGCATAAAGGATGATCCGGGTAATGATTTTGTAATTTTTTTTTAAACTCTGATATACCATGCTTCCGCTAATTTTTGCAATTTAATTGCGTCATGATTTTGTACAAACCCAACAGTGGCATCAGAGCCAAACCTTTATGCAATTATTAATTGTTTTGATTTCATATACATATGAGTATGTATTTAGAATAATTTATTGGGCATAGTTTTAGTTGTATAAAATTATTTTTTTTAAAAGGGGCAATTCGGGAAGCTGATTTTTTTTTGTTTTTCGCAAACTAAACTTGGTACCCACGGATTGATTTCATAAAGGTCACCTAATTGATTTAAAAAAAAAAGGGAAGCAGGAAGTGACCCAGGCGGATTTGTTTTGTTTTATAAAATAAAAGAGGTATCTTGAATCATTTAAAAGTGATCCACGAATTTTGTTTCAAATCAAAAATGGAAAAGTGACCTGCAGGCTTATTGCATTAGAAATCATAAAGGTGATCCTGGACCACTTTAGCATATATATAATTCGGTTATATTATATATATATATTTATTTATTTATTTATTTTTAATAATTTTATAATTAAAATAAAGAGTTTATTTTAATCTTGAAATTGGATTTCATGCAATTTAAAATTGTCCATTAAATGATACTCATATATATATGGAATGTTTTAATTTATGAGATGAATATTTATTTATTGATACATATGGTGACATGTATAAAAATAAATGGGGTAGATTATGGACTATTGACCAATGTGATTGGATTTTATTTTAGTTGAATGCTTGAATGAATGAGTTTTATTAAATGGGGTCGGTGTGCCTTGTCTTTGATTTTTTTTCTCGATGTAAATTCTATCTCCCTCCTATGTACTTTCCCTTGACTGCTGATCAAGGTTTTTATTTAAATTAAATAGTTTAATATAATAGAAATAGTTAGAATTATCTTGAAGAAATTGGAGACTAAGGAGCAAGGAGCGCGTGAAGACCCATTTGAATGGAGCCTTGGATTTAAATGTAATAGTTATATTTAAATTTAATTTTTGCACTCCTAGGTTTGACCTTTTGGTTCACTTGGTGGCTCTAGTGAACCAAACTAGAATAAAAGTACATAATCAATCTAGGTAGAATATAGTATTTTATATGTGCATGCTAAATAATATATATTATATTTTATGCAAACATATTTTGTATGTTTAATAAAATAACGCGTATTTTATATATATATGTGCATGCGCGCTAAACAAGATGAGACAAATAATAACGAATTCCTCAAAGAAATAATATTAAGTCCGAAGCGTTCAATGATATTTGGAATATCGAACGTCGCTTTCTAGAATGATAAATTAATAGAGTATTAAATATTTAATATGAGTTTGTTGTGCTATCCACAAGGCGAGTATTGCGTATTTAAGATGTTAATTAATCACATTTGATGCTTATCAAGAAAATTGAATAATATAGTCTTGTTGTGCTATCCACAAGGACGAATATTTTTTTTTTTTAATTTATGGAAGTGCTAGGTTGGACTTAACTTAAATCATTTTAGTTCGGATGTGCACACACTTGACCATTATGATTTAAGAGGCAAAATAAAAGGAGTTACATGTTGATATAATTGACAAGAGTTGTCTACCTATTTATTTTTATATCGCTTGTTATGCTATCCACAAGGTTATATACATTTGAAATGGGATCTTTAATCTCACTAGCAAATCTTTAATTAGATGTTGCCGAACTATATAAGTGAGGGTAATATAGTTTGATGAAAATAGTGGGAGATTCCAATTTAAAATAAAGACCTAAATTTATTTTGGTATGCAAAATTAATTAAATGAATGTTTTCTAAAATATTGCCTTTTCACATACAAAAATTTTAAAAATGTCAAAATCACTAATTTCACTACGTAGCATACTTGATGCTAATAAACTAACCGGACCAAATTATACGGACTGGTTAAAGAATCTGAGAATAGTTTCCACTGCTGAAAAAATTTCTTATGTTCTAAATTCACCTGTCTCTGGAACTGTTCCATAATCAGCATCTAAGGAAGAAATTGCCACCATTGTAAAGTGGCAAAATGACGCATCTGTGGCATAATGCTCGCATCCATGAATAACGAGCTTCAGCGTCAGCATTAAAACATGGATGTTCCTACTATGTTGATTCACCTCAAGGAGTTGTATGGTGAACAAAGTAGGACTGCTGGATATGAGATATCTAAGGAGCTCTTCCAATCTCGGATGGCTAAGGGTAAGGTGAACATAAAGGAACAAAAAAAACCTGATCCAGCTAGCAAAGGAATGTGCTTCCATTGCAACGAGTCGGGTCATTGGAAGAGGAACTACAAGAAGTTTCTGGCAGAGAAGAAGCTTGGAGAAGCTTCGACTTCCAATCAAGGTTTGTTTATGATTGAAATTAATTTTTTAGAAAGTCAACATTCTACTTGGGTATTGGATACCGGCTGAGGTTCTCACATATGTAATACTGTGAAGGGACTGGTCAGAAGTAGAAAGCTGAACAAGGATGAGGTTGTCCTACGAGTGGAAAATGAAGCAAAGGTTGTTGCATTAGCTGTAGGCACTTATTGTTTAGCACTACCTACGGGCAAGTCCATTTATTTAAATAATTGTTATTTTGTTTCGAATATCATTAGAAACATTATTTCAAATTCTGTATTAGATATGGATGGATTTGAAATTATAATTTAGAACAACAGTTGTTTAATTTATAAAAATAATGTTTTTTATGGTATTGGAAATCTGCGAAATGGACATTATATACTTGACTTGAATGAAAACATACTTCAAATAGAACAAACTAAGAAAAGAAAAAGAGATGATGTTAATTATACCTATATGTGGCACTGTACACTCCGTCATATCAATGAAACAAGATTATCCAAGTTGGATAAGGATGGGCTCTTAGAGCTATTTGATTATGAATTATATCCAACTTGTGAATCTTGTCTTATGGGTAAAATGACTAAATCTCCTTTTAGTGGAAAAGGAGAAAGAGTTACAGAATTGTTAACGTTGATTCACATAGACGTTTGTGGACCTATGACAACGAATGCACAGGGTGGGTATTCTTATTTTATTACTTTCACTGATGATCACTCAAGATTTGGATATATATATTTAATGAAATACAAATCAGAATCATTTGAAAAGTTCAAAGAGTTCAAAAGTGAAGTAGAGAAACAAATAGGCAAGAGTATTAAGATTCTTCAATCAGATCGAGGTGGAGAATATTTAAGTGGTGAGTTTCTCAATTGTCTCAAAAAAATGGTATATTTTCACAATGGACTCCACCGGGTACACCATAGTTAAATAGAGTATCTAAAAGGAGAAATCGAACATTGTTGGACATGGTTCGATCCATGATGAGTTTTACCGATCTTCCAGTATCATTCTGCGGTTATGCCCTAGAAGCGGCTTCATATCTACTAAATAAGGTCCCCTCGAAATCCATCCACAATACTCCATATGAGATGTGGACAGGGAGGAACCTGGTCTTAAGCATGCTAAGATTTGGGGATGTCCAGCTTATGTGAAAATGTTTCAATATAATAAGCTTGGGACAAAATCAGACAAGTGCACGTTTTGTGGAATATCCTAAAGAAAGTTTGGGATACTATTTTTACAATCCTACTGAGCAAAAGGTGTTTGTTGTGAAACACGCTGCCTTCTTGGAAAATAAGTTTATCCTTGAAGGGGCTAGTGGGAGGAAATTAGATCTTGAAGAAATTTAAGAATCACAAACCACTACAAATCAAGTGGATGAACCTGTCCAAGTAGAGACACCTACTGTACAACACCCTATTCGTAAATATGGAAAGGTACCGACGATACTTGAGAGGTATGGATTCGTCATAGAGGATGACGATGAGGTACACGTCATGAATGATGATGATCCATTGAATTACGAAAAGACTATGAGTAATAAAGACTCAGAGAAATGGTAGATGACCATAAAATCTAAAATGGATTTTGAAGTTATGCTCAAGTTCATTTGGATTTTTCTTGCGATTGCAGCTTATTTTTACTTAATTTGGCAAAATGGACGTGGAGACGCCCTTCCTCAAATATACATTATTAGAGGAGAATGTATGTATGATACAGCCAGATGGTTTTTGGTTTCAATGGTTGAAGAAAATCATGTATATTAGCTACAACAATCCATTCATGGATTGAAGCAAGATTCTCGTAGATGGAACATTCATTTTAATGAGACAATCAAAGAGTTTGATTTTATTAAAAAAGAGGATGAACCATGTGTGTACAAGAAGGTTAGTGGGAGCGCTGTTTCATTCCATGTATTATATGTTGATGATGTATTACTGATAGGGAATGAAATTCCTATGCTACAATCGATCAAAATAAAGTTGTCTAAACATTCCTCCATGAATGATTTGGGTAGAACATCCCACATTGGGGATATAAATCTGTATTGAAAGATTTAAAAAGGATGTTCTGCTTAACCCAAGGAACGTATATTCATTAGATGCTAAAGGCGTTTAGCATGGAAAACTCCAAAAGTGTCTCATGGTGATGAGCCACGGAGTGAATCTCTCTAAAATTATCCTCAATAAAAGAGAGATCGCATGATTTACTATCATGTATGCAATAAAATATAAGAGACTTGATGTTGATCAGTCAGATTCTAGAGAAGATCACTGTAAGACAGTGATAAACATCCCAAAGTACTTAATTGACATTAAGGATGTTATCATATCACATGATGAGTCTGAATTAAACTAGAGTGCTAAACAGACTTAAGTTTTCAGACTAACCAAGACGATAGCAAATCCACTATAGGGTAAGTCGTTACCTTGAAAGGTGGTGCAGTGAATTGGAAAGGTTCCAAATAGAAAAAGTTTGCTAGTTTAGTGACAAAGACAAAGTATATAACTGTAAGTGAAGATGCAAATTGATGTTTCGGATGAAAAGTTCATTACAGACGACGAATAGTTCCCAAGTCTCATCTTGAATCTAAACATGTGTTGCGGCACTTTGATTAAAAAAATTATTGAAAGAGGAGCATATAGACTCTCAAGATAACATTGCAGATCCATTTACTAAAGCTTTAACATAACAGCAGTTTGATCGTCACTTAGAGAAGAAGTGTATGAGATACCATGGTGATTGGCTTTAGTGCAAGTGGGAGATTGAAAGTAGTATGCATACAAGCCAATCATATATAATGATAAAGCATATACTTTGGAGACAATCTTATTTATTTATTAATAAAAATATTTATTTATTAAAAATATTTAATTATCTACATGGTGCTATTTTTATAATATGTAAATAACCCATAGTTTTAAGCAATGCTTTTAGAATCATGATGTTGATCATGCTAATGAAATTTAAATTTTTAGAAAGCTTAAAACTAAAATAGTTCCCAATCGTGGTATTACTAAAAGGGGATTAGTAAATTCAGATAGATTGGTACATATGTTGCTTGCTCATTGGATGATGATGATTGATCTTATGATCATTTGTGTGGAGACACTAAAGCAAGTATGTAGGTGCTTATTGGAGAATAAGTTCACTGAACGTGACTCGCTATGGAATACCTAATGGAGTTTTACTCGCCTGTCAATAGAAATTCCTAATGTGATAGTAGTACAAGTGATCCTTGGACTTGAGATCATCATAGTATCTTGTATGTAATGAATTATACTTTGACTTATTCCTTCAAGCCCTTTAGGGTATATAAAGGGTATGCTTGGGTATAATGAGTTACATATGGAGATAACGAATGATCAATAAATAATCTACCGCCTCTAGTAAAAGAGGAGATATGTCCTATGTGATTCGTTAAATGACAACCTAGGAATCTTTGGCCAAGGTGGAATGATATTAGAAAGGAGTTTCTAATTTGCATTATATGGAGTTGTGCATTTTTTAATCGAAATACATATGATTAAATAAAATAAGGCTTGACAGTAAATCCATATCTTATATTTAATTGGGACATTGTATGGTGAACGAATTGAATTGTACAGTAACTATTTACTCACAGGTTCTTTTATGATTAATGTTGAAATCTATATTATTTGGAAAGTCGTTGATCACTAGGGAGGCTTATTCCTATTGTAGAATAAATATTATTTATTTAAATAGATTATTAGTTTAATTTATTTATTTAAATAAGATTAGAATTGTTCTAATTGATTTATTCACAACCGGTTTAATATGGAGAACCTAAAGGGTCACACCATAAAAGGAAGAATAATTATTTAAGAAGGTAATGACATAATCGTAATAATGCATTAAGTGTAATTAATTTAATCTATGGTGATAGAATAAATTAAATAGCTTAATATTTATTATTTAATATTTTAGAAATATTAAATATAAATTAATAAGAGATGTCTTATTAATATTATTACAATTATTATTATTTTAATTTTTAAAGGAGTTTAGTAATTAATTTAATATTAGTACTCACATTTATTCCTAATAAAATTAGGAGACCAATTAATTAAAATTTAATTAATTGTTCCCAATGTGGCGGGAAGCCTAAATTAATTAAAAGAGTTTAATTAATTAAATGAAATCCCATGTCTAATAGGATTAGAAGGGTTGACCAATATCTATATAAAAGGAGTCTTATAATAGATATCAGTTGATGCAATTTCAATTGTTGGAGAGTACTCCTTTTCTATAGAGCATAGAAAACTAAGCCAACCACCCTCCTTCTTGATAATTCATCTTTCTTGGTGGATCACCTCTAGAGGCCAAATACTTAGGTGGCTAACATTAATCAAAGGAAGGAATCTAACCCGAAAATTCAAGGAGATCATGAAGAACAAGGAGTTGAACTCGTACCTGTGGAAGCTTCGTTCTACAAGGGTATGATTCCATAACTTCTTATTTATCGTTTTAAATTAGTAATTTGCATAAAGGATGATCCGGGTAACGATTTTGTATAAAAAATTTTAAACTCTGATATACCATGCTTCCGCTAATATTTACAATTTAATTGCGTCACGATTTTGTACAAACCCAACACTATTTGCATGAATATGAATATAAATGTAATGATATGATTATATGTTAGATTGAGTAGATAAATTTAGAGGATTAAGATAGTATGTTGTTTATCTAATAATTTGTTATTTCAGCAAGCTGAATTTGATAATTTAGTAAGTTGAATTCATTAATCCAGCAAGCTGAATTGGTCTGAGTTTAAAATTTTGTGTTAAATTCTTATTATACTACTAATAAAATGTGGTATAAAGATAAATGATTAATGTAAGTCTTTATTTAATCAGATAATACCGCCAAGACGACAAAACCGTAACCAAAGGTAGGAACGGTCTGTGAATAATGAAGGAGATCAAGCATAACCAATGCAGGACTTCGTAGACATGTTAGCTCAAGCTATGCAGACTAGAGCACCAGCAGCAAGAAATCGGCCAACTAATCGATTGGCGAACTTTAAAGATTTTAAGGCTGTAGGACCGCCGGAATTCAAAAGAACCACTGACCCTATAGAAGCCCATACATGGGTAAAGGAGATGGAGAAAGCTTTTATTATTACTAGAGTAGTGGAGGAGCAAAAGATAGATTTTTCTACCTATCTGATGAAGAGTGAGGCGAATTACTGGTGGGAGACAAACCAGGCTAGAGCCGGAATAGCAATAGTAACCTAGACAAGGTTTAAGGAATTATTTTTCGAGAATTATTCCTCACAAAGTATGAAAGCAAGAATGGAGGTAAACTTCTTAGAGTTGAAACATGAGAATATGTCGGTTGCAGAATACGCCACCAAATTTAATGAACTAGAGAGATTCGCTACGCATTAGGTGGACACTGAGGTATGAAAGGTGCAAAGGTTTGAGAATGGACTGAAGCCAGGGATATATAACAACGTAGCTGTGTTGCAGATTAATATAATTTTAGCCCTGTTGGAAAAAGTAATCATCGCCGAAGGAGGAAGTAAAGCCGTGTCCAGGTATCATAAGGAGAAGAAGAAAAAGACGAATGAAGGAGGTAGCAATGGAGAAAGTAACTCCAATAAGCGTAAGTGGAAGGATAATACCCAATCAGAAAACAATTCAGGAGATAATAGGAAGAAAGGTGAGCCGTGTATAAATTGCAGTAAAAATCATCAAGGAGTATGTTTGAGGGGAAAAGGAGTGTGTTTCAACTGTGGACAAGAGGGACACATCTCTCCCAATTGTCCCAGTCCAAAGAAAATAAAAGGTTATTTTTCGTGTGGATCGCTAGATCATCAAATTCGTAACTGTCCAAAGAAGAATGCAAAGAGAGAAAGCAACAATAGCAGAAACAGCAGTGGGACACTGGCGATCAAAGGACCTGCTCAACCGGGAAGATCGATGGCGCGCACGTTTATCATGACAGTTCAAGACGCAGTGGCTGCAAAAGAAGTGGTGACAGGTAAAGATTTTCCTTAGTAATATAATTGTATATGATTTATTTGATAGATATCACTACGAGCCACTGTTCCTTTGCGGGTCAGAGTCACAGGTTGATATATGAGTTACAGATTGGTATTGCGTAGATAGAAATAAAGGAATTGATGATACAAATTTAAAAATATTATTAGAACACGAGTATGCCCATGAGGTCTTTGGTAACCCTTAGAGGTTCCAAAATAGAGTGAGAGAAAGCACAAGTTGCTTAATATATTAAAGGAATACCATTGTGAATACGATATTGATACCTAAATACAACATATAAATATGAGCTATGCCAAGTCAATTGAGACTTGAAGTAAGCTACGATTGTCCGCCCTGAATTGGGATAGGAAATAATAAATAAACTAATAAATACGAGGAGAGTAATTCAATACGATTGATTGATTAATAAATGAGTGGCTAAGGATAGACATAATTTGAGTGATCGATAATAGTGATTCCTGGGACGGAATCATTATAAGGAGGGGAGAATGTAAGGACCGAGAATTTCACACGATTATATGTGTAATTTTTTTAGGAATAATTTTTTTTAAGAAAGTATTTGAACCATATAAGTGAATATGTGAATTAAGCTAGATAGTTAATTTATTTATTAACTAAGATGTATACTTAATCATTTTGATTAAGGAAGAGTAAGATAAGTTATGTTAAAAATTAACATAGCTTGAATGTTAGCCTTGATTATTAAATTAAAAAAAATTATAATCTTTAAGTGATTAATGATATGAATTGAATATAGTAATTATGTGAGTGTTTATAACTTATTAAGCCAATTAGGGCTATTAAGTTAATACACTAGTGGAATATGTTATGACTTAGGTGAATTATGTACGTGATTGAATAAATATACATTATATAATGTGTATACATTTATTTTGTATATAAAGATAATTAAGAATAAAGTTATTTAACCTAATACATATATTAGGTATGGTAATTAAATAACCTAAGGGGTTATAATATGAGAGAATGATATTATTTAAAAATATATACTAATCCTAAAAGATTTATTTTATACATCTCAATTAATTAATTTTATAACATACGTAAAGCAAGTCTAATTGGGTTATGAAATTAAAAATACATGAGTAAGGATTTAAATTACAAAGCGTGATTAGTGAATAATTATTGTTAGTTATTCATATCTATAATGATTATTGTTATTCGCACATAGTGCAATTAATTCTAGTTCTATTATTTGAACTGTTTATGAGCCATGTCTCAGCTAATTGTTTTGGCGAGGCTAATATTTGTTTAAATCATGAAACATTCTACTTATTATGAACTGATTTATTATTGGAAGATCTATGCCACTGAATTCGGCTAGATCAATATTGTTATTATATGTTAAAATCATAGTATTTCTCTGAAATCAATCCAAACCATATTGTTGTGGTACAGACTCATGATGTAAGACTGAGATGAACAAACTGTATTGTCGTAAAATGACCCAATGCGCTATTATTGAGTATTATGCATAATATAAAGTAGAATGAAGCTGATCACTTTATGTACTGTAGAGAATATGATTTAATCTTTACGGTTAAGCTATATTCCTGGGGTAATTTAGTTTTAATAACTAATAATTCCTCTACTAGTTCATGATCCATGTATGATCATATAGCATAAAATCTGAGAATATCCCACTTTATTGAATATTATTTCAGTATTGTTAATTCTTCTTATTCATTTGAATATGATTGAATCTTTGAAAGAATTTTACTCTTTCATCCTTGATATATTATTCAGAATGAAATTTAAGAAAGTTTTGTTATTGAGAATGAATTATTATTCAGCTATTTTGAAATTCTTTGATTATTGTTGAAGTTCTATAGAAGCTAGACTCTTCTATTCATGATATATATCCTTTATTGAATACTTTAACTTGTTGAGTAATCTCGTTGCTCACCCTTGCTTAAATAAAACATTTCAGCTAAGGCCGAGGTAGCAGAAGGTTCTAACAGGGACAAAGGCAAAGGCAATGCTCAGGAGTAGTTATTATTAATTTTTAATTGTTATGCTACATTATGTAAATTAATTATGTAAACCTTTTGAATAGCTAACTGTATGTAAGTTATGTCAAGGTTAGTTAACCTGTGATATTATGAGAATTTATATTAGTAATGTAATGAATGATGTTTTTAATTAATGAATGGGTAGTTAGATATGATATGTATGATGGATCGTGAGCACCAAACCCAAGGTTAGGGAAGCCGAATTTGGGGGCATCACAGAGATAGAGGTTGAGGCTGAGGCAGAGGAGGAGGATGAGGACCTTGATGAGTTTCCACAAAACTCTATCAGTGTTGAGATGTATGACGAGCTGTATGACCGTAACATAGAGTTACATGATAATGTTCGAGAATTGAAGGAGCAGACAGTTGCACAATGGATTATTATAGAGTAGAAGGATGGCGAGATCGAGAATCTTAATATACTTCTTGGAGACGTGGAGTGGAAGTTGGTTCATGCAAAGAAACAAAATAAAGAGATGTCAGCTGAGATAGAGAAACTAAAGAGTGACTTGCGAGAGGAGTTGGTGAAACGTGCTAGAGCAGAGGACACTTAGATGAAGGCTTCTCGACGTGCAGATCTTCCAGAGAACGATGATCGGGCAAAGAAGGCTAAGATTGAAGAGACGGACTACACATTCCAAACAGCAATTGATAGGGCCCAGGATTGAGTTTTCTACTATTCAGTCAAGTTCGAGGACTTACTTTGGTACATGCTGGATCGTAGGACGATGTTTCGTACCATGGAAGAAGAGCGCAGAGAAGATGTTCAACGCCTTAGTAGGTCATGATAGAAACAGTATGAATTATGTGAGTACTTTATGATAGTTAATAATGTAAATTCCACTGTGGTTATAAACAATGGAATATGATGATTTTAATCCTAAAGATTCTTTATCTCGGGATAGTTGATGTAAATAGCAGTGATGCTATCTTTCGTATGTTTAAAACTTTTGAATGAATAAATATCAGAGTTTATTTGAGATAATATGTGTTAAGTGATATCTTAAAATGTTTAAGTTAAGTCTTAAATATTTAAGAAATTGAGTAACGATCTAATAAACGTATATCTTAAATAGAAAGATGCTGCCAAGAAGACACCTAACTCGTCAACCAGCTCAGGAAGGGTCAACCAATAACAATAACAACAACGCCAATGCCAACGCTAATCCTGTTCAGCAGCTAGTGAACCTGTTAACTGGAGTACTTGCCAATCAGCCACAAGCTCCACAAGCTACATCATTTATGGATTTCAAGGCGGTAGGACCACCAGAGTTCAAAGTATCCATGAACCCAATCAAAGCTCAGACTTGCATAATGGAAATGGAGAAGGTATTTGACATCGTAGTCAACGATGATTAGAAGATCGCCTTCGCAATGTTTATGCTGAAGGCAGAGGCCAGCTACTGGTGGCAGGTGAATAAAGTCCGGGGAGGACATAGCGTAATCACCTAGGATAGGTTTAAGGAGATGTTTTTTTTGAAATGTACTTCCCAACGAGCTCTCAGAACCAGATGGAGGTTTAATTTCTGGAACTAAAGCAAGGTAACGTGTCTATGTTGGACTATGCTGTGAAGTTTAATGAGTTGGCTAGGTTTGCAACTTATCAGGTAAATACCGATGAAAGAAAGGCCAGAAGGTTTGAATAGGGACTGAAGCCCTGGTTGTATAGCAAGGTGTCAATGTTCCAGTTGAACACTTTTACGGGAGTGTTGGAGAAGGCAATTATCACAGAAGGTGGAAGTGATGCTCTGACCAAGTACAATCAAGAGCTAAAGAAGAAGAAGAATGAAGGGGAAAGTAACAAAGCTAGTGGCAGCAATACTGGTGGTGGCAGTAGTCAGAAAAAGAGGTGGAATGACAGTGCGTCGACTGGGAACCAGCAAGGAAATTAGAAAAAAAGGGTGGAGGCTTGTCCGACCTGCGAAAAGAATCACCTAGGGGTCTGCATGAAGGGAAAGAGGGTCTGCTATAATTTTGGTCAGGAAGGACACATAGCACCAAATTTCCTTAACCCTAAAAAGGGTGCTTGCTTCACGTGTGGGTCAAAGGACCATCTGACAAGGGATTGTCCCAAGAAGGTATCGGGAGGGGCAAGAGCAGGTGGAGATAGAGGAACCAGCAGTTGCAACACTCTGATTATCACGGGATCGACGCCAACCAACCGACCTACCGTCAGGACTTTCAACATGACCATGCAAGATGCTGTGCAGTCACATGATGTGGTGTCAGGTATCATTCTGATCAATAATATAAATTCTTATGTGTTATTTGATTCGGGTGCTACTTGCTCATTTATATCTGATGACTTTGCTAAGAATTTAGAATTGCCTAAGGACGAATTAGATTATCCTATGAACATAGAAATTGCAAATAGGGAAATGATTCTTGTTAAGTTTATACACAAGAACTGTAGAGTGGACATTAAGGGAAACATGATGATTGTAGATCTGATTTCAATTAAACTTGGGGAATTCGACGTTATTTTGGGGATGGATCGGTTATTCAATTATAGGGCGATAATTGATTGCCAAAATAAGTGAATTAACCTTATGGCTCTGTAAAAGGTTGTATTTTATGGCAGCAAGTCGTCTAGACAAGTGATTTATCTGACGATGATGCAGGCCAAGAAGTTGTTGAGACAAGGTTGTGTAGGGTATTTAGCCTACATAGTCGATAGTCGCAAAGAGAGTTCGAAGTTAGAGGAGATACCTGTCGTGAGAGACTTTGTAAACGTATTTCTGGATGATTTTCCAGGACTTCCACCAGATAGGGAAGTAGAATTCGTGATCGATTTGGTGCCAGGAACTGCTCTAATATCGAAGGCCCCGTACCGTATGGCTCCGGTGGAGATGAAGGAATTAATGGTGCAGCAGCAATAGTTATTGGATAAGAAGAATATTCAGCCGAGCGTATCACCATGGGGAGCGTCGGTGTTGTTCGTTAAGAAAAAAGATGGATCGATGCGGCTTTGCATTGACTACAGGGAGTTGAACAAGGTTACAATTAAGAATAATTATCTATTGCCAAAGATCGAAGATTTGTTTGACCAGTTGAAGGGAGCTAAGTATTTCTCGAAGATAGACCTGAGAAGTGGTTACCATCAATTGAAGGTGAGGAAAGAAGATTTTCCTAAGACAGCGTTCAGGACTCGATATGGTCACTACGAGTTTTTGGTGATGCCATTTGGTCTAACGAATGCTCTTACAGCATTTATGTACCTAATGAACAAGGTGTTTAAGCCATTTTTGGTATTTATCGACGATATTCTGGTATATTCTAAGACCAAGGAGGAGTATGTAGAGCATCTAAAGGTGATGTTGGAGGCATTGAGAAGAGAGAAGTTGTATGCCAATTTTTTTAAATGCGAATTCTGGATAGAGCGGGTGCAATTTCTAGGACATATGATTGATAAGGATGGAATTTTGGTAGATCCCTCCAAGGTCGAAGCTGTGATGAACTGGGATTAGCCGAAGACACCATCAGAAGTGAGGAGTTTTTTAGGATGGCAGGATAATACAGAAGGTTCATTTAGAACTTTTCCAAAATCGCGACTCCATTGACGAATTTACTAGGAAATCAATGAAATTCATTTCAACAGAGAAGTGTGAGGAAAGCTTCCAACAGCTGAAGAAGAGGTTGAGTACGGCACCTGTGTTATCTCTTCTAGGTAGCACATGAAATTTTGTGGTGTATAGTGACGTGTCGCATAAAGGACTAGGTTGTGTGCTTCTGCAAAATGACAAGGTCATTGCGTATACATCACGACAACTGAAGGATTATGAGAAGGGGTGTAAGACCCCAACTTTTATGAATAAAGATTTAATTTTTTTTATATATTATTTCGAAATAGTAAGGTGTTGATTTGATAAATATGAAAGTTATGGGTGAAATGTGCAAACATTTTTAAAATGGGCAAGTGGTTATAAAATATTCTTGTTGTCGGGGAATATTCGTTTGGCCGTGGAATATTTTTGTTGTCGGGGAATATTCGTACGACGGCGCAGCTATTTGTGGGCCCCCACAACGGAATAACTGTCGGATATAGAAAGCGACAGAAATAACTTTTTTACAAGATAACGGCGTAGTTGTTACCGTTAGTACTGTTGAAATACCCGGTGGTTAAAATACAGTGATACACGGTGTTGCATAGTAGCACACGGTATTGCACAGTATTTCGAATTATTAAGTCTTACGTGAGAAGCCATTACTCAATTATTGTTACAGTAATTACTGTTCAATATTTTATATTATTGACTCAATAATTGCTACGTTGATATTTTATATTATTGACTCAATAATTATTACATTGATATTTTATTGACTCAATAATTGCTACGTTGCCATTTTATATGATTGATTCAATAATGGCTACAGTTGATGTTTTGTAGCATTGATTCAATAATTGTCGTTGTACAGTATTTCACGTTATCAACTCAATAATTCATATTATTTGAATAATATTATTAGATAGCATTATTGACAATGTCTAAGGAAGTTCTGTCTAGGAGGGGTTATTTAATTGCGCGCCAGTAAGGAGAAGTCCTTATCGGAAGGCCCCCTCTTTCCTGTGAACGGCCTGGTTGTTAATATTGTAGTTCTATAATATTATTTGTGAATAATTAATTATTGATTTATATGATAAGAAAATATTTATTTTGTGGATATTAAAGAAGGAATTGGCGCTGATGAGTTTTTATCAATATTTTGGTGTGAGAAATCATCTGTTTATGGATTCCGGATAATTTATGTTTGGAATTTGGAAAAACTTCCTTCTGCAAAGTTATAGAGAATTAAATTTCCTATGGAAAGACATAGAATTTGTATTTTTCTGACAAAGGGGCTATTTGTTATGATTTATTGAAGTTTTGGAAAATAAAAATTATTTAATGGGTGGGCCCCACTTTTGTTGAAAATCTGAATTTTGGGAAGCCGCCAAGCGGCGGATTTTTTTTTAAAAATAATAATATTTTATTATTTTAGTCTCCTTTGGCATCCTAAGCTTTTCCTATAAATAGGGTGCTTAAGTTAGAATTGAAAATCACACCAGAATCAGAAGTTTTCTCTCTCTATAATATCGAGCGTATTTTTGTGAGTATTTCAATACTTTGAGTGTTAGTATTCAGTGCAAGTTTCCTTCGGTATTATATCCGATATTCCAGTCAGAGGTACTATCTTTTTGAGGTAAGGGATGTTATTTTCTTTCGTAAATGATGTTATTCTTTTCAATATCATTATATAGAAATATTGTCATGGATTTTATGTTGAAATTCTTACTTTTTCCGTCGGAGTTACTATTCACGTATACGACACTATTCACGAAAAAATTAAATTTTCTTCTATTTGTCCAAATTGCCTGTTAAGGTTACTATCTTTGATTGTATCCAAGTTTTGAGCTCTATTCTTGAATTTTGCTCCATAATTGATTATTACGAGGTATTTTTGAATTGGATATACTAAAATACGAATCCTTAGTCTTTGTCTTTTATCTCACTGGATTCATTTTTTTTTAAATATTTTTCATCATTCTCAGTCCTAAAAGGTGATGTAACTGAATATCTTTGGCCTGTAGAGCAAAGATGAATGATTACTTGATGAATATCTTTGGCCTGTAGAGAAAAGATGAATGATTACCTGATGAATATCTTTGGCCTGTAGTGCAAAGATGACAGGTGTTGAGATGAATATGACCACTGATGATACAAATGAATATCTTTGGCCTGTAGTGCAAAGATGAATACTGTTTCGAGATGTATATTAATTGATGTTACAGGGATAAAATATTGATGATGGACTTTTAAATCATAGAAGATAGTAGACTTGATTCTCTGCTTAACTCTTCTAATGAATTGTTATTTCCGCTGCGAATATTGATCTAAAGTTGGTTGTCCATTATATTTTATCTGATTTGTTGAAGACTAACGATAATTTATTTTTCATTATCTTAGTCATAATATTCTTTACTGAGCTAGTTGAGCTCACCCTTTTCATCTGTTGTCCTCTTCAGGAAATGAGAATGTCGCGGGAACTAGTCGGGGGACAGAGTGATGGTCCAAGTTAGAGCAGTAGTAGTCCTCACTATTTCTGATAAATAGTGTGATAATAATTGTAATGAGGACTTAGTTTGAATCTTAATATTTTCTACATATTTGTATTGACACTCACAGTTGTGTTGTCGTATTTTGCACGACCGTATGATATAAAGTTTGTATTTGAATTCTGTACCATGTATTTGGCGACTCAGAATGGGTTGGGTTGAATGGATCTATTCTGGGGGCGTCACAGTTGGTATCAGAGCTTAGGGATATGATCTCTGGCGGAGATCGGGGAATAGAACTAGGAGGGGAGAGACGAGTAAATCCTTCACTAGTGTGTCCTACCTAAGCTTATGTGGTATTTAATTGGTCAGTCGGAGCATAGGGTTAATATGTGATATGTTAATTTGTTTAATTAACCCTTGTTTTATGGCAGTATTTGAGAATGGCAGCTGAGAATGTTAACAACGAAGTGAATGAGACCGTGGAGACACCTTTAATCGTTAACCAGGAGAACGTGCAACAAGAAGGCACTGTTCATCCTGAAAATAACGCTGGTCAGACGATAAACGATGAGATGTTTAGAAGTTTTTTTGCAGTTTATGCAAAATCAGACGAGGGAGACTCGTGTGCAACATACAGGTGGAGATAATAACAACACGCGAGCTGTCACTGCTAAGCAGTTCAAAGAATTGGGACCACCAGAGTTTCTGGGAAAGCCAGATCCGATCAAGGCAGAGACGTGGATTAAACAAATTACCAAGATATTTGATGTCTTGGGATGTACAGAGGAACAGAAGGTTCCATTCGCCACGTTTATGTTCCGTGGAGAGGCAGATTACTGGTGGGAATCTGTGAAACATACCCAGCCTGCCGCACTTAAGATGTCTTGGGAAGCGTTCCAGAAACTGTTCAATGACAAGTACTTTCCTGAAAGTATTCGTCATATGAAGGAAGTAGAATTTATTAGACTCGAACAAAACAACATGACGGTATCCCAATACGAGGCTAAGTTCGCGGAGCTGTCCAGGTTTGCACGTCATTTGGTGAAGAATGAGGAACGTATGACGCGGATGTTTCTAAGAGGTTTGAAACCTGAAATACGTCAATACCTCATTTCTCATAAATTTTCTTTATATTCGGATGTAGTAAACAGGGCCCAGTTATTAGAACGAGATAATGATTATGTTCAACCGAGGGACCACAACCAAGGTCGTACCGGTGGCAGCAGTCATCGGAGCAATGACAACCAGCGAGGAGGAAAGTATGACAGAAGCGGTAACCACTCCAGTGGTTATCGTGGCCATGATAGTAGAAGAAGCGAATCGGGAGGAGATTTCAAGAAGAGAAGGTACACCAATGAGAACGCGAAGATGTCAACATCAGCACCAGCATCAACTATTTCGAGGGGAGGAGAACGACCACCGGTCGTATGCTTTAAATGCGGGAAAGAGGGACATATCAGCCCAACCTGCCCACAACAATTCAAAGGATGCTATAACTGTGGAAAAGAAGGACATATAGCTCGAGATTGTCCTGTTGCGAAACCAAGTTCAGCGGGGGTGGTGATTCCAAAGGCGGTTGCAGACAAGTCAAAGTCGGTGATTCCTGGAAGAGCGTTTGTCGTGACAGCCCAAAATGCGAGGAATCCACACGAGGTGATTACGGGTACGCTGATCATAAACTCTTGCGAAGTTTATACCTTGTTAGATACCGGTGCTACCCATTCTTTTATTTCACCTGCTTGTGCTCAACGTTTGAACTTGACTTCTGATAAATTAGACTTTGACTTATCTGTTGAAACTCCGTTAGGAGAAACCTTTGTTACATCTACAGTTTACAAATCTTGCTTGATTCAGATTGGTACCCTTACCTTACCTGTTGATCTTATATCTTTGAAAATACTTGCATTTGACGTGATTTTAGGAATTGACTGGTTAACCACTTACCATGCCAAAATTGATTGTTTTCGTAAGGTTGTTAGTTTTCATATTCCTAATCAACCTGTTGTGCGAATCCAAACCACCAAACCACTAAAATCAGTCAATATCATTTCAAATCCCAAGGCTATTCGTTTATTGAAAAACGGATGTCAAGCTTTCTTAGCTCATGTCACTGATCTAAACCAGAATACATCAGATTTGAATGATATTTCCGTTGTTAATGAGTTTCCTGATGTATTTCCAGAAGAACTTCCCGGTCTACCCCCAGAACGTGAAGTTGAATTCTTTATTGACCTTGAGCCCGGTACAAAGCCTATTTCTAAAACCCCATATCGAATGGCTCCTATTGAATTTCAGGAGTTAAAGATTCAATTACAAGAATTGTTAGACATCGGTTTTATTCGTCCTAGTACGTCTCCTTGGGGTGCTCCTGTTTTATTCGTAAAGAAGAAAGACGGGAGTATGCGACTTTGTATTGACTATCGGGAGTTGAACCATGTCACCATTAAGAATAGGTATCCGTTACCTCATATTGATGACCTGTTCAACCAGTTACAAGGAGCGCAATTCTTTTCAAAGATCGATCTTCGTTCTGGATATCATCAGTTGAAGATTAAAACTGAGAATATTCCAAAGACTGCTTTCAGAACACGGTACGGGCATTATGAGTTCTTAGTCATGTCTTTTGGATTAACTAATGCTCCTGCTGCTTTCATGGATATGATGAACCGTGTATTTAAGGAGTATTTGGATCAATTCATTGTTGTCTTTATTGATGACATCCTCATTTATTCTAAAAGCCGTGAAGATCATGAACACCATTTGAAGTTAGTACTTCAAAAGCTTCGTGAGAACAAGCTATATGCTAAGCTGAAGAAATGCGAGTTTTGGCTTGAGGAAGTAGCATTCCTTGGGCACGTGGTATCGAAACGTGGAGTATCTGTGGAACTGGCGAAGATTGAAGCAATACAAAGCTGGGAGCAACCTAAGTCGGTGACCGAAGTACAAAACTTTCTGGGCTTAGCTGGTTATTATCGGAGATTCGTAGAAGGATTTTCTCAAATCGCTACTCCATTAACTCAGTTGACTCGGAAAGATACGAAATTCATTTAGAGCGAGGAATGCGAGAAGTGCTTCCAAGAGCTCAAGAGGAGACTTATTTCGGCACCTGTTCTGACAATACCATCTGGTTCGGATGGATTTGTTATTTACAGCGATGCTTCGGGCAAAGGGTTAGGATGTGTTCTCATGCAACATGGGAAAGTCATAGCCTATGCCTCGCGACAACTCAAAGAATATGAGAGGAATTATCCTACTCATGATCTAGAGTTGGCAGCAGTCGTTTTCGCGTTGAAGATCTGGAGACATTACTTGTAAGAAAAGAAAGTGGAGATTTATACGGATCATAAGAGCCTTAAATATTTTTTCACTCAGAAGGAACTCAACATGCGGCAACGACGTTGGCTTGAGCTGTTGAAAGATTACGATCATACCATCCAATACCATCCTGGAAAAGCGAACGTGGTAGCTGACGCGTTGAGTAGAAGATCATATGTGGGAACGAGTGCGATGATGTCAAGTATACGCGTAGAACCAGCTTTGATTGATAAAGTTAAAGCTGCTCAATCTACGGATGCGGAGCTGATGAAGATGAAGAAGAAGGTGCAAGAAGGTGCAATTCCAGAAGCAAGAATCGATGAAGATGGAATACTTCGAGTCAACTCCAGACTTTGTGTTCCTAACGATTCCGACTTGAAGTATAGAATCATGATGGAGGCACACAACACACCATTTGCGATCCATCTTGGGAGTACTAAAATGTATCGTGATCTTCGACATACATTTTGGTGGAGCAATATGAAGAGAGAAATCGCGGAGTTCATCTCGAGATGTTTAACTTGTCAACGTGTAAAGGCGGAGCATCAAGTGCCGAAGGGTCCATTGCAACCACTGGAGATTCCGAAATGGAAGTGGGAACACATTACGATGGATTTCGTTACGGGTCTTCCCATGGTTTCTCAAGGCTTAGATGCGATTTGGGTTATTGTTGATAGATTAACCAAGTCTGCTCATTTCTTGCCGATACGAGAGACTTATTCCCTTGAACGTCTTGCTCATATGTACGTGAATGAGATTGTGAGGTTGCATGGCATGCCAGTATCCATAGTTTCGGATCGTGATCCCAGATTTACTTCACGATTTTGGATCAGTTTGCAGAAAGCTATGGGCACGAATTTACTATTCAGTTCTGCTTATCATCCTCAAACAGACGGACAATCGGAAAGGACTATCCAAACTCTTGAAGATCTATTGAGACTCTGTGTTCTAGACTTCAAAGGGAGTTGGAATAAGTACTTACCATTGGTGGAATTCTCCTACAACAACAGTTATCAGGCAAGTATAGGCGTAGCTCCATTCGAAGCGTTGTATGGGAGAAAGTGTCGCTCTCCAGTATGTTGGAACGAGGTGGGTGAAACAACATTGTTGGGACCGGAGTTAGTACGTATGACTACAGAAAAGATCCAAATGATTCGACAACGTATACAAACCGCACAAGATCGACAAAAGAGTTATGCGGATCTTCATCGAAAGGACGTGGAATTTAATGTTGGAGACCGTATGTTATTACGTGTTGCTCCGTGGAAAGGAGTTACGAGGTTTGGGAAGAGAGGAAAGCTCAATCCACGATTCATTGGTCCATTCGAGATTCTTGACCGAATAGGAAATGTGGCCTATAGACTCGCTTTACCTCCAAGCATGTCTCGTGTTCATAACGTGTTTCACATATCCGTGTTACATAAATATGTGAAGGATCCAAACCGCATTATTGAGTTAGAACCAGACGAGATAGCTGAAGATTTAACGTACGAGGAGGTACCTGTCAAAATCTTGGATAGGAAGGAGCATGTCTTACGCTCGAAAATTATGCCTCAAGTTAAAGTTTTGTGGAGAAACCATGCAATTGAGAAAATGACCTGGGAGTTGGAATCGGAAATGAAAGCGAGGTATCCTCACCTTTTCGACATACCAGGTACGTACGTCAATTTCGAGGAGAAAATTTCACAAGGAGGGGAGGTTGTAAGACCCCAACTTTTATGAATAAAGATTAATTTTTTTTATATATTATTTCGAAATAGTAAGGTGTTGATTTGATAAATATGAAAGTTATGGGTGAAATGTGCAAACATTTTTAAAATGGGCAAGTGGTTATAAAATATTCTTGTTGTCGGGGAATATTCGTTTGGTCGTGGAATATTTTTGTTGTCGGGGAATATTCGTACGACGGCGCAGCTATTTGTGGGCCCCCACAACGGAATAACCGTCGGATATAGAAAGCGACAGAAATAACTTTTTTACAAGATAACGACGTAGTTGTTACCGTTAGTATTGTTGAAATACCCGGTAGTTAAAATACAGTGATACACGGTGTTGCATAGTAGCACACGGTATTGCACAGTATTTCGAATTATTAAGTCTTACGTGAGAAGCCATTACTCAATTATTGTTACAGTAATTACTGTTCAATATTTTATATTATTGACTCAATAATTGCTACGTTGATATTTTATATTATTGACTCAATAATTGTTACATTGATATTTTATTGACTCAATAATTGCTACGTTGCCATTTTATATGATTGATTCAATAATGGCTACAGTTGATATTTTGTAGTATTGATTCAATAATTGTCGTTGCACAGTATTTCACGTTATCAACTCAATAATTCATATTATTTGAATAATATTATTAGATAGCATTATTGACAATGTCTAAGGAAGTTCTGTCTAGGAGGGGTTATTTAATTGCGCGCCAGTAAGGAGAAGTCCTTATCGGAAGGCCCCCTCTTTCCTGTGAACGACCTGGTTGTTAATATTGTAGTTCTATAATATTATTTGTGAATAATTAATTATTGATTTATATGATAAGGAAATATTTATTTTGTGAATATTAAAGAAGGAATTGGCGCTGATGAGTTTTTATCAATATTTTGGTGTGAGAAATCATCTGTTTATGGATTCCGGATAATTTATGTTTGGAATTTGGAAAAACTTCCTTCTGCAAAGTTATAGAGAATTAAATTTCCTATGAAAGGACATAGAATTTGTATTTTTCTGACAAAGGGGCTATTTGTTATGAATTATTGAAGTTTTGGAAAATAAAAATTATTTAATGGGTGGGCCCCACTTTTGTTGAAAATCTGAATTTTGGGAAGCCGCCAGACGGCGGAATTTTTTTTTAAAATAATAATATTTTATTATTTTAGTCTCCTTTGGCATCCTAAGCTTTTCCTATAAATAGGGGTGCTTAGGTTAGAATTGAAAATCACACCAGAATCAGAAGTTTTCTCTCTCTATAATATCGAGCGTATTTTTGTGAGTATTTCAATACTTTGAGTATTAGTATTCAGTGCAAGTTTCCTTCGGTATTATATCCGATATTCCAGTCAGATGTACTATCTTTTTGAGGTAAGGGATGTTATTTTCTTTCGTAAATGATGTTATTCTTTTCAATATCATTATACAGAAATATTGTCATGGATTTTTTGTTGAAATTCTTACTTTTTCCGTCGGAGTTACTATTCACGTATACGGCACTATTCACGAAAAAATTAAATTTTCTTCTATTTGTCCAAATTGCTTGTTAAGGTTACTATCTTTGATTGTATCCATGTTTTGAGCTCTATTCTTGAATTTTGCTCCATAATTGATTATTACGAGGTATTTTTGAATTGGATATACTAAAATACGAATCCTTAGTCTTTGTCTTTTATCTCACTGGATTCGTTTTTTTTAAATGTTTTTCATCATTCTCAGTCCTAAAAGGTGATGTAACTGAATATCTTTGGCCTGTAGAGCAAAGATGAATGATTACTTGATGAATATCTTTGGCCTGTAGAGCAAAGATGAATGATTACCTGATGAATATCTTTGGCCTGTAGTGCAAAGATGAATACTGATTCGAGATGTATATTGATTGATGTTACAGGGATAAAATATTGATGATGGACTTTTAAATCATAGAAGATAGTAGACTTCATTCTCTACTTAACTCTTCTAATGAATTGTTATTTCCGCTGCGAATATTGATCTAAAGTTGGTTGTCCATTATATTTTATCTGATTTGTTGAAGACTAACGATAATTTATTTTCCATTATCTTAGTCATAATATTCTTTACTGAGCTAGTTGAGCTCACCCTTTTCATCTGTTGTCCTCTTCAGGAAATGAGAATGTCGCGGGAACTAGTCGGGGGACAGAGTGATGGTCCGAGTTAGAGCAGTAGTAGTCCTCACTATTTCTGATAAATAGTGTGATAATAATTGTAATGAGGACTTAGTTTGAATCTTAATATTTTCTACATATTTGTATTGACACTCACAGTTGTGTGGTCGTATTTTGAACGACCGTATAATATAAAGTTTGTATTTGAATTCTGTACCATGTATTTGGCGACTCAGAATGGGTTGGGTTGAATGGTTCTTTTCTGGGGGCGTCACAAGGGGTATCCGACCCATGATTTGGAATTGGCTGCGGTAGTGTTTACTTTGAAGATCTGAAGACACTATCTCTACGGGGAGAAGTGTGAAATATATACGGACCATAAGAGTCTGAAATATATTTTTACACAGAAAGATTTGAACATGCGCCAGAGGAGATGGTTGGAATTAATAAAGGACTATGATTGTGAGATCTTATACCATACGGGTAAAGCAAATGTGGTTGCCGACGCCTTAAGTAGAAAGAGTTGAGAGAAATTGATGTTGTTGACCGCCCAGGAGGAACTAATTCCAGCAATGGAGAAACTAGAATTGGAGGTGAGATATCCTAAGGAGTCTAACAAGAAATTGTTCCAACTAGGAATTGGTACAACTTTAGTGGATAAGGTTAAGGAAGCACAATTTCAGGATGAGGAATGTGAGAAGATTAGGAAGAGGATATCTGAAGAGAATGAACTGAAATTCAAAGTGGACATTGAAAGACTGTTAAGATTCAAGCGATGAATTTGGGTATCGCCAGTGTTAGAGATTAAAGATGAAATTTTGAGTGAGGCTCATAGTTCAAGGCATTCGATTCACCCGGAGAGTACGAAGATGTACCAGGATCTCCAACAGCATTTTTGGTAGTCGAATATGAAATGAGACATTGCCAATTGTGTGGCCAAGTGCCTGACATGTCAGAAACTGAAAGTAGAACATCAGAGGCCGAGTGGGTTGCTCCAACCATTAGAAATCCCAGAATGGAATTGGGAGCATATCACAATGGATTTCGTAGTAGGTCTTCCGAATACTCAGAAAGGTTTCGACGTAGTTTGGGTTATCGTAGATCGATTGACAAAATTAGCACACTTATTACCGATCAAGATCAGATTCACCCTAGAGCAGTTGGAAAAGTTATGTGTCAAGGAGATTGTTTTAAGGCACGAAGTTCCAGTGTCAATAGTTTTCGATCAAGATCAGCGTTTCACATCAAACTTCTAGAAGTGACTACAAGAATGCTTGGGAATGCAGTTAAGAATAAGTACGGCATGTCACCCTCAGATCGACGGATAGAATGAAAGAACGATCCAAAAATTGGAAGATATTTTATGAGCATGAATCATGGATTTCAAAGGAATTTGGGATGATCACCTACCATTAGTGGAATTCGCTTACAACAACAGTTACCACGCAAGTATTGGTATGTCGCCTTACCAAGCGTTGTACGGCAGAAAGTGTATAACTCCATTATGCTGGGATGAAGTTGGTGAACGTCAATTGCTAGGACCAAAATTGGTACAACAGATAGACGAGATCGTCAAGGTGATCAGGACAAGATTAGTAGCTGCTCAGGATAGGTAGAAGAAATACGCCGATCCACACTGCAAGAATATAGAATTTGAATCCGATAACTATGTTTTCCTGAAAGTATCTCCCTGGAAAGAAAAGATCAGATTTGGCAAGAAGGGAAACTTGAGCCCGAGATTCATTGGACCCTTTGAATTGTTGTGAAGAATTGGAGAAGTTGCATATGAGGTAGCCTTACCTCTGGCATTAGAACATATCCATAATGTTTTCATGTTTCAGTGTTACGACCATATAAACCTGATTACAAACATGTTATAGAATATGAACCCCTGCAATTTGAGAAAGATTTATCCTATGAAGAAGTTCCTATTCAGATAGTTGACAGGAAAGAGCAAGTTCTCATAAACAAAGTGATACCTTCTATTAAGGTAATTTGGAGGAACCACAACGCTGAAGAAGCTACGTGGGAACTCGAAGACCAGATGATGAAAACTTACCCTCACTTATTTGCTTAATCTATGTGTAAGTGATTCTGGGGATAGAATCTTTGTAAGGGGGGGAAAATGTAACGGGACGAAATAATTGAATCGTGATTCTGAGGACATAATGCTTTTAAGGGGGGAAAGATGTGACAAACATAATTTTTGTAATTTATTTTAAATATTTATTGAATTAAATAAATTTTTTTACTGATTTATTTATTGAGTTAAATAAATATTTGATGTAATTGAGGTAGATTAATTTAATTAAATGTGTTACATTGATTAAATTAATGTAGAATAATTTTATAATTCAAAGTCTGGATTTAATTGAGATTATTAAATTAAATGAGTTGTTATTAGTTATAATATTATTCTAATTAATTTAATAATTAATTAGAGATTTAATAATTTATCATAATTAATAAATGAGAATTTTAATTATGTGATAATTTGATTTAATGTATAATATTGTCTTTAATTTAATTTAATTTAAATAATATTATTTGATTAATTAAAGTGTGACAAATAAACTATATAATAAACAAGTTAATTAAATTAAATAGAAAAGGAGTTTTTATAACCAAAACCAAACATGGCCTAAAGAACTTGGGAGAAGTTAAGACCTGATGCACTTAACCGCTACTCATGTTCCACCGGTTATATTATTATACGTAAAGCTATATTTCCTTCATTCATATTATATCATATCAGTTAGAAAGTTTCAAAGAGAAAAAGAGAGAGAATTGAGAAAAGAATTGTTTGAAGAAGGAGTTTGGAAAATTAAAAGAGGTTTCTAACAATCTAAACAGAGTTAGCAAGGGTAAATTTCTTAATCCTAAGTTTCAATTCATGTTTTTACGTTTTCTCCATTAACGTATATGTAAGTTCTCTATAATTGAATTTCTTTGATGGTTGTTGGAAATATGGTTGTGTATGTGTTAATAGATGGTTATAACATGATTTATATAAATTATAAGCTGTTTTAGAGTAATCAAATCCATGTAATCATATTTAAATTAGAGTTTTATAGTTACAGAGATATATGTTTGAATATGGCTTATGTGTATAAAAATTTATGCTTCAATTGTAAGCTAAATAGAAAATTGATGATTGATTATGTTTATGTATATAAAAACAAAGAGAACGAAACTTAAACGGACTGATTCGGTGTTATAACGAATCTGTAATGAATGATTTCATGAGAATTGATGAAACTTGGAAAAATAGCATGAACATGAAAATTATGTGTTCTAATTTGATCGTTTATGTAATTTAAGTTGTTAAAAGCATGCTAAGAATGTTATATAATGTTATTGTTAAGTTCAGAATGTATGGGTAGCATTAAATTTGATGTTTGAGTATGATTTTGGCTTAAAATAGCTTTTTCTGTGTTCTTCGCGAACTCTGTCAGGCCTCACCTGTATGGGTTGAGAATGTGATGTATGGTCACGGCGCCGCAGCGCCAGTTCTGTGTAGGAACCAAGCACTGCAGTGCCAGACCAATGGCTTGCTGACGTAGGCTCGACGCCGCAGTGCTGGTCCCCAGTTCAAACTGGGCGCTGCAGCGCCGGCTAGCAGAATAGCCCAGAGAATTTTATTTAAGTGTTCAACTTCAGAAATGTAATTTAAAACCTAATGCAATGAACATGAAAATATGTTAATCATATATGGAGATGTTAAAACAGATTATTAACTTGCCAATGATGTTTTATGTGATTAATTGATAAGTTGAATACATATGTTAAACTTGTTATTCATGAAGTCTAATAATGTAATTAAGAGTTAACATTTATGAATCCAATTAATATGATCTCATTCAGAGTTAAGATAGCATACTCATGATGCTAGTTATGTGATAATTAATTGGTATTGTGAATACAATGGTATGTAGGATTAATTGAGGGACGTGAATAGTATTTGTCTAAACTACGCACGAGATAAGTTTCTAAACTCAAATTTTTAATTGAGCAAGTTTTTTAACTCTACTTTTAATTGAGCAAGTTTTCTTATCCTATCTTGACTATAATTACGCAAGCCTTAAATCGTATTCTTATATCGATCAAGTTACCATTGTTGTTTTTTCAAGTTATGATTTTGAATGAGATGTTCTAATTCTTTTTAAAGCAATACTTCGGTTATACAATGCTTATTCAATTGTATACCTTTGAGATTCATTAATTGATTTAAGTATCATTTTTATTGTTGAACCTTGAATGACTAACGAACCCTTCTTGATTCTACTAGTCCATAGTTGATGAGCGTTCTAAATTATAGAACTATTATTGAGACTTATCCAAACCAAACTTCCTTTGGTGCGGACTCTGATGTCAAACTGAGATGAACAACCCTTTATAGGGGATTATTTACGCCATAGTGTTAAGATGATGTGCACATACATGGTACTAAGGGTCGATCCCCCTAAGTACGAGAAGTAAGGTCCATATAGTACGACTGTTAAAAGTTTAAAGTAGAAATACTTGATAACTTGGTACATAGTTCTTGGTCTTGTGACCCTCAGATATACTTTTGATTTATGTTTCTAATCTTGATTCAAAAGCCGAGCTTTCTATTATTCATAACTCTTTGATTTCTCGCATGTTATTATTATTATTATAGTGTTATACTTATGGGCAATCATTGCTCACTCTTGCATAAAAACATTGCAGCTAAGGTTGAAAGAGTCGACGAGCAATCCACTAATAAGGGAAAGGGCAAGACAAACAAGTGATGAAGACTTGTTTATTTATTTGAGAATATTTTGTTTAAGACTTATGATGTTATGTTTAAGACTTTATTGTTCATGTTTCCGCATTGATGTTTTAAGGTTATTTAACCTAGGGATTGAGTATTTATTTATGATGTTGTAACCCCTTAAGGGGAGGATTTCTATTTATTTATGAGTTTCATGTATTATGGGTAGATAGATGTGTTATTATTGGACAGTGAACACCAAATTCTGTGGAATTAAAGTACCCGAATTTGGGGGTGTCACATCTTGAATGTATGGGTTTTGTAAATGGGGTCTGCGTACCTCGTCTTCTCTAATTTTTCTTGATGTAATTTCTATTTCCCTCCTATGTACTTCCCCTTGACTGCTGATCAAGGTTTCTATTTATTGTAAATAGTTTATGTAATATGATTAGTTAGAATTACTTGAAGAATTGGATACGAAAAAAGCAAAGAGCGCATGAAGACTCGTTTGTAATGGAGCCCGGGATTTAAATATAATAGTTATATTTAAATTTAATTCTTGCACTCCTAGGTTTGACCTTTTGGTTCACTTTGTGGCTCTAGTGAACCAAACTAGAATAAAGTCCATAATCAATCCGGGTAGAATATAGTATTCTATATATGCATGCTTATTATATTTTATATATATTATAATACAAGCTTCGCATGTTAATTAATATGACGCGTATTTTATATATATATATGTGGATGTGCGCTAAATAAGATGGGACAATTAATAACAAACCCCTCAGAGAATTTATATTAAGTCCTAAGCGTTTAAATATATTTGGAATATCTAGCGTCGCCTTCTAGCATGATAAATTTAATAGAGCATTAAATATTTAATATGAGTTTGTTGTGTCACCATAAGGAAAGTATTAAATATTTAAGATGTTGATTTATCACATTTGATGCTTATAACGAAATTGAACAATACTGTTTTGTTGTGTCACCACAAGGATGGTATTTTTCTATTCGGATGTGTCACCACTTGATCAAAATAATCTAATAGACATAAAAGGAGTTACATGATGATGTAATTGAAAATAGTTGTCTACTTATTTATTTATATATAGTTTGTTGTGTCACCACAAGGCTATATACATTTGAAATGGGATTCTTATTCTCACTAGCAAATCTTTAATTAGATATTGTCGAACTATATAAGTGAGGGTAATATAATTTGAAGAAAATAGTGGGAGATACCAATTTAAAACAAGACCTAATTTATTTTGGTAATTAATAAAAGAATGTATGCTACAATGTTGTTAATTACAAATTCATTTACAGAATTTTACAATGTTTTAATTACTATCATTGAGTAGCATATTAGATGTTAATTAACCGGACCGATTTAAACGGATTGGTTAAAGAATTTAAGAATAGTTCTCTAGGCTGAAAAGCTATCTTATTTATTTAATACGCCTATCGCTGCAATAGTTGCAGACAATGCCTCTGAGGAAGAGATTGCTACTTTTAGAAAGTAGCAAGATGATGCAAAGTTGGTTCAATTCATAATGCTCGCATCCATGAGTAACGAGCTTCAGCGTCAGCATGAAACTATGGATGCTCCTAATATATTCTCACACTTCAAAGAGTTGAATGGTGAGAAAAGTAGGACTAATATATATTAGATATCTAAGGAGTTCTTCCGATATAGAATAACCGATGACACTACAGTACAGACACATGTCCTAAAATGATCAATTTGATTGAACAATTTTGACTATAAGGTTTTGTCATGGATGGAGAGTTGAGCCAAGATTTGATCTCGTACTCACTCCCGGACTATTTCTCACAATTGTTTTGAATTTTTCACATGAACAAGCTTGATGTCAGCCTCACTGATTTGCTTAACATGTTGAAAAATTATTGAGAGTCACTTTCCAACCAAGAAAGACCAAGTCTTACTGGTAGGAGCCAAAGGATCTTCTAAAAAGAAGAACATTCAAAGAAGGTAAATACAAAGGAAAATACAAAGGATAATGAGAACAAAACTGATATGGATAGCAAAGGAGTTTGCTTCCAATGCAATAAGCCTGGATATTGGAATAGAAACTACAAGAAGCATCTTGTAGAGGCTAACCAGAAGAAGCTTAGGGAATCTTTGGTTACAAATACATGATTGTTCATTATTGAAATAAATCTTTTATTAAGTCAAGTTTCTACTTGGGTATCTGATACTCGCTATGGTTCTCATAAATACAGATTTATGAAGGGACCAAGCAGAAGTAGAAAGCTAAACAAGGGGAAGTCTTCTTGCGTGTGGGAATGGAGCAAAGGTTGGTCCATTAACTACATAAACTTATTGTTTAGCGCCGCCTACGGGCAAGTCCATTAGTTTAAATAATTAACAATTTACTGAATGGATTTTACATACTTGACTTACATGAAAAAAATATTTAAATTGAACAAACTAGTAAAAAAAAGGAGATGATCATTCAAAAAGTTGAATATTTGTATTTGGTGAAATACAAGTCTGAATCATTTGAAAGGTTCAAAGAATTTAGAAGTAAAACTAATTGGCAAGGTATTATGATTCTTCGATTGGATCGAGGAATAAATATTTGTAAAATAAGTTTTAAGATCATCTTAAATGGCTCACAATGGATGTTTCCTGATACACAATAATTGATTGGTGTATCTATAAGGAAAAATAGTAACATCTTGGATATGGTGCGGTCTATAATGATTTTACCAACATTCCAATATCCTTTTAGGGCAATGACCTAGAAACGACTGCATATCTACAAAATAAAGAAACCTCAAAATCTGTCCCCAAGACTTCATAAAGTTATGAACAGGGAGGATTCCTAATCATAAGTATGTTAAAATAAAGGGTTGTCCAACTTATATGAAATGGTTTTAAAAGGATAAACTTGGGACAAGAATTGACAAATAGAAATTTATGGGACATCTTAAAGTAAGTTTAGGGTATATGTTCTATAATCCTACTTAGCAAAAGGTGTTTGTTGCGAAACACGCTTCCTTCTATGATAAAAGTGTTTATCATTAAAGGGCTAGTGGAAGGATAATAGATCTTGAAAAAGTTCAAGAGCCACAAATCACTATTCGTAAAAAGGAATAACCTGTAGATATTGTACCACAACCCAATCGTGAATCTGGAATAGTACCGAAGATACCTGAGAGGTATAGATTCATCAAGATGATGATGACGAGGTACGCATCATAGAAGATGATGCTCCAGTTACATATGATGAGGCTAAGAGTTGTAGACACTTAGAGAAAATGAAGATGACCATAAAATTTGAAATGGATCTTTAGAGAAAATGGAAAGGTAGAGACCTATAAAGCCAGACCATTTTGGAAAAGGTTTTTAAATAAAGTCAAGGAGTTAACTGTGATAAAATCTTATTACCGGTAGTAATGCTCAAGTCTATTTGGATTTTACTTGCGATTGCAACTTATTATTACTATATCTAACAAATGGACGTGGAGGCACCCTTCCTCAAATATATATTATTAGAGGAGAGTGTATGTATGATACAGCCAGATGGATTTGTTTCAATGGTTGAAGAAAATTATGTATATGAGCTACAACAATCCATTTATAGGTTGAAGCAAGCTTCTCAAATATGGAACATTCATTTTAATGAGATAATCAAAAGATTTTGATTTTATCAAAAATGAGAATGAGCCTAGTGTGTAAAAAAGGGTCATTGGGAGTGCTGTGACATTCCTAGTATTATATGTTGATATACTGCTGATAAGGAATGACATACCAACGCTATAATCACTAAAGATAGGGTTGTCTAAACATTCCTTTATAAATGATTTGGGCAGAACATCCTAAATTGGGAATATAAATCTATATAGATAGATTTAAAAAGATTCTCGGCTTAACCGTGGAAAGTATATTTATTTAATGCTAAAGGCGTTTAGCATGCCAAACTCCAAGAGATGTCTCATGATGACGAGTCATGGGGTGTATCTCTCTAAAACTGTCCTCAATAAAAGAGATATCGCATGAGTTACTATCATGTATGCAATAAAATGTACGAAACTTGATGTTGATCAGTTATATTTTGAAGAAGATCATTAAGTACTTATCCAACACTAAGGATGTAATCATAATTCATGATGGGTCTGAATTAAAACTAGAGGACTAAAGAGACCTAAGTTTTTTCAGACTGACGAAGACGACAACAAATCCACTATAGGGTATGTGACACCCCCAAATTCGGATAATTCGTTTTCACACGATTTGGTGTTCACTTTCTAAATAAAACATACATCTACCCAATAATAAATAATGCAAAATAAATTACAACCTTATAATTAAATAAAAATCTTCCTTGTAAAAAAGATTACAACTTATTCCAAAATATCCCAGGGTTTAATCTAACCTTAACTTAAACAACAAATACGGAAAATAAAAACATAACATAAAGTAATCCAGTCTTGTTATAATTCATAATTAACAAATAAAATAAGTTTTCACTTGTTCAGCTTGCCTTTGCCCTTACTAGTTGACGGAGCATCAACACTTTCAACTTTAGCTGCAATGGTTATTTAAATTGCAAGAGTGAGCAAACGAAAGCTCACTAGAAATATCAATAATATAACATAACTAAATAGTTTCAATAGATTTGAATAACTTTTCTTTCATAAAGAATTGAACAATAATTCTTTGTTCAATATTTAGAATTTCAAATATTGAAATCATCTGAGGGTCGTAAAACCTTGTACTTTGTCCTAGGTTATAAACATTTATATTTAAAACCTTTAACAGTCATGTAGACTATGGACTCTTAGCTCATACTTAGGGGGATCAGCCCTTTGTACCATGTATTGCGTACAAACATTTAACGCTTTCGCATAGTAACCTCCCCTAATAAATAGGATTGTTCATCTCAGTATTTGATACAAGTCCGCACTAAAGAAAGTTTGATTTTGATAGCTAAAAGGAAATTTGGAGTTCCAACTACCATCAACTAAGGAGTAGTTGAATCGACTCACAATAATCAAGAATAATTCAATAATAACGAATTATGAAATAACATATGCTTTAAAATTTAAAATTAAAGCATACGAAAGATAAGGTAGACCTTACTTGAACAATTAAGTCAATGTCACTTTAATTAAATCATGAACTTTAAATAAGTACTTGTCCATTACAGAAATAAAAGGGCAATCTCAATTATTATTTGATTTTAAAACACTTGTATAATAATAACAAGTTTGAGTTTAAAAAACTTGCCTCAAGCGCAAGCTACAGTTACAACTCACGTTCTTTAACACGTCCTACACATTTTTATTTATCTATAGTAATCTAAATTAGTTAACACGTAACTAATTCACATAATTAGTTAACACATCTAGGTTAACTCATTCTTTTATAATTATCAAGCTAATAATTAATTATCACATAATTAATCACACCACATAATTACACATTCACATAATTAATCAAATAATAATTATGTACTTCATATTAATTAAATTATAATTAAACAAATTATAATTTAATTTAAACATTCACTTCAATTATAATTAATCAAATTATAATTACATCATATATTAATTAAATTATAATTAATTAAATTAAAATTTATAGATAATCAACATGCATTTATTAAATTATAATTAAGCATATTATAATTTAAATTAACATTTACTTTGATTAAAAATAATCAAACTATATTCATTATAATTTAACAAATTATAATTTAAATTAAACCTTTACTTTAATTATAATTACTCAAATTATAATCACATATTATATTTTATTAGTAAAATACATTACTACTCATTTAGCATTTTAATGTATGCCTAACATGTCATCAATTTATCACATTAGGTTAACTTTTCATGCTACAAACAAAACACAAAAATAACAATTTTTTTCCTATCTGCACCCCCCCCCCTCGTCGGGGCGAGTGTTATAGGCTTGATAGGCCCGCTAACGCGGGCCCATTGCAGCGACGACAGACTGGTTCGCGAACTGTGCAAAAAAAAAGTTAATTTGGCTTATTTCTTCATACTAAATTCTAATTTCAGTTAACACAATTCATATAATGCTTTACAAAAATAAAATTTTAAAGCTTCTAAAATGTCTTAACACATTGAATAATCAAAACACATAATTTAATACTCTCAATTTCATGATTTTTGAAGAAAAACCATTGATAAGTGTTCTTGATGAAATTGAACATTGTACTTTTGTTTTTAAACCAATTCACACAATTTCAAGCATAGCCAATTAGTTTCTAAACAAGCTATCATCATTTACAATTAATCTAAACAACAATTAACGATCAAACATGAATTTTTGATTTTTGTAAGAAAATTATATATATATATATATATATTCAAAAATACATTGCTGTGACTTTTTGATGAACATGAATCCCTCATGTTCATCCTATATGCATGAATTAACAACTTAGATAAGCAAACAAATCCTACATACGCATGTTATAAACAAAATATATGTATATACACCATGATCATACAATTTCTATAAAATTTCATGTTTATAGAGAATAACATTATGAAGAACATCAAAACAATATTTCTAAGTACAAGGATTAGAATTTATACCCCTTTGATTAGTGGTTGGAAGAAGAAGATGGTGATGGTGTTTAGCTTTCCTTTGGATTTCTCAAAGTCTTCTTCTTTTTCTCTCTATCTTTTCTCTATTTTTTCTTTATTTTCTCTAACTGACTAACTTTTCTAACTCTTTTCTAAACTAACGTTTATTATAGGTATAATATACATACAACATATATACAATATATGTAACTTACAATATATTTATGTATATAATGAATCCTATAATAATTACATAGGTTATAAGTTTTTGAAAATCAAAAGCCTTAAGGCTTTGTTTGGTAAAAATAAATTATTTTAAAAACTAGCTTTTTAAATAGTGAAGGCTCCGTTTGGCAAAACGAATTTTAAATAGGTGCAAGGGCCTCATTTGGCAAAACCCTTTAAAAATAGTTTTAAGGGCATTGTTTGGTAAAACTAATTTAAAACCCTTTTTATTCTTTTAATAAATCTTTTAACACATATTTTTAATGTCACACTTTAATCAATTAAATCTTTAACATTCTAATTTAATTAATAAAAGATAACATCAATTAATCACATACAAATTGTCTTATAACTATTATAATTACTCGCTAATTATAATTTCATGTAACAATTTTCACATAGACTTCATCTAATTTAATTATCTCAATTAAAATAGAACTATACCATAAAATCATTACACATCAATTAAATTCAATATTAAATATTCATTTAATTAATATATTACACTTAATTACATTACTCCACATCAATCACGTAAATTATTTATTTAACTCAATAAATAAATAAATTATTTATTTAATTCAATAAATATTTAAAATTAATATATAAAATTCTCATTCGTTACAATCTTTCCTCCTTAAAAGGATTCTGTCCCCAAAATCACAACAAAAAAATAAAATAAAAATCTCATCTGTTACATTCTTCCCCCTTTAAAAAGATTTTGTCCCTAGAATCGGTGTACAAGAATTTACACTATTAATTAAGCAAATAATTGGGGATACGTCTTTATCATAACATTTTCGAGTTCCCACGTAGCTTCTTCAGCACTGTGGTTCCTCTAGATTACTTTAACAAAATGTATCACTTTATTTCTAAGTACTTGTTCCTTTCTATCAACTATTTAAATAGGCACTTCTTTATATGTTAAGTCTTTATCAAATTGTAAAGGCTCGTATTCTATTACATGCTTGTAGTCGTGTTTGTACGGTCGCAACACGAAAATATGGAATACGCTGTGTATATTATCTAGCTCCGGAGGTAACGCAACCTCGTAAGCCACTTCGCCCACCTTTCGCAGTATCTCAAAAAGTCCAATAAATTGGGGACTCAGCTTCCTTTTCTTACCGAATCAAATCTTCCTCTTCTAGGGAGATACCTTCAGAAAAACAAAGTTTCCTGGTAAGAATTCTCGATTATGTTGATGTTGATCGGCAAACTTCTTCTGTCTGTCTTGAGCAGCAACCAATCTCGTTCTGATCAGCTTCACGATTTCGGCGGTTTGTTGTACCAGTTTCGATCCCAACAGTTGACGTTCACCGACCTCATCCCAGCACAATGGGGTCCTGCATTTTCTATTGTATAACGCTTCGTAAGGCGGTATACCAATACCCGCGTGGTAACTATTGTTGTAGGAGAACTCCACCAACGGTAGATGATCATCCCAGCTTCCTTTGAAGTCCATAACGCAAGCTCTCAGCATATCCTCTAGCGTCTGAATCGTTCTCTCACTCTGGCCATCAGTCTGAGGATGGTACACCGTACTCATTCGCAATTACATTCCCAAGCACTCTTGTAGTCTCTTCCAAAAATTTGACGTAAAACGCAGATCTCTATCGGACACAATCGACACCGAAACACCGTGCCAAGAAATAATTTCCTTCACATAGAGTTTCGCTAACTGATCCAAGTTGAACTTAATCTTGATCGATAGGAAATGGGCAGACTTTGTCAGTCGATCTACTATAACCCATATCGCATCGAAACCCTTCTGAGTTGCTAGAAGACCAACCATGAAATCCATCGTGATATGTTCCCACTTCCATTCTGGAATTTCTAACGGTTGTAGCAATCCACTTGGTCTCTGGTGTTTTGCTTTTACTTTCTGGCACGTTAGACACTTCGCCACATATTCAGCAACGTCCCTCTTCATATTCGGCCACCAAAAATGGTGCTTGAGATTCTGGTACATTTTTGTACTCCCAGGGTGAATCGAATATCTAGAACTGTGAGATTCGCTCAAAATCTCCTCCTTTACTTCTGATACTGGCGGTACAAAGATTCTTCCTTCAAATCGTAACAGTCCTTTGTTATCGATCTTGAACTTGTACTCTTCATCATCAGCTATTCTCTTCAGAATCTTTTCGCATTCTTTATCATGAAGTTGTGCTTCTTTCACTTTGTCTACCAGCGTAGAACTAGTAGCTACTTGAAACAACATCTCATCCGATTCCTTCGGATACTTCAGTTTCAGTTCCAATCCAGCCATTTCTTTTATCAACTGCTCCTGATCAGTTAACATATTTAGCATCTCCCAACCTTTTCTGCTTAAAGCGTCGGCAACCACGTTAGCTTTAACCGGATGGTAAAGTATCTCGCAGTCGTAGTCCTAGATCAGTTCCAACCATCTCCTTTGGCTCATGTTTAAATCATTTTGTGTAAAGATGTACTTCAGACAACACATGCGCACTATATACCACGAAATTTTCCGTACTATCCGGTAAAGACAACATAGGCACGGTCCTCAACCTCTTCTTCAGTTCCTGAAAACTCTCCTCACACTTTTCTGTCCAAACAAATTTAACTATTTTATGAGTCAAATTCGTCAACAGAGATGAGATCTTGGAAAAGTCCTGAATAAATCTTCGGTAATAACCTGCAAATCCCAAGAAACTCCTCACTTCAGACGGCGTCTTTGGCTGATCCCAATTCATTACAGCCTCAGCCTTCGATGGATCTACCGAAATCCCATCCTTGTCGATCACGTGGCTAAGAAATTGCACATGTTCCAACTAAAATTCACATTTCAAGAATTTCGCATAAAGCTTCTCTCCTCTCAGCGATTCTAAGGTCAGCCTTAAGTGTTCAGTGTGTTCCTCCTCAATTTTGGGATAAACCAGGATGTCATCTATGAACACCACTACGAACTTATCTAGGAATGGCTTAAACACTCTATTTATTAAGTTCATAAATGTAGTTGGGGCATTCGTTAGACCAAATGACATCAACAAGAACTCGTAATGATCATACCGAGTTTTAAAAGCCGTCTTTGATATATCTTCTCTTCTTACCTTCAACTGATGATACCCACTTCTCAAATCAATTTTCGAGAAGTATCTAACACGCTTGAGTTGATCGAACAAGTCATCGGTCCTAGGTAAAAGGATACCTATTCTTGATCATAACTTTGTTCAACTCTCTATAATCAATGCAAAGCCGCATCGATCCATCCTTTTTCTTAACGAACAAAACTGGCACTCCCCACGGTGAAACGCTCGACTGAATATACTTCTTGTCCAGCAGTTCTTGCAGTTGAACCATAAGTTCCTTCATCTCGACAAGAGCCATTCGGTACGGAGCTTTTAAAATTGGAACGGTTCCTAGTGCTAAGTCGATCACGAACCCTATCTCCCTGTCTGGCGAAAGTCCTGGAAAATCGTCTGGAAATACGTCTACAAACTCCCTAACCACTAATATCTCCTCTACCTTCAGGCTTTCCTTACGAGTATCTACTATGTAGGCTAGATATCCTACACATCCTTGCGTCAAAAGTTTTTTGGCTTGCATAATCGTTAGACAACTCGCTTGTCTAGACGATTTTCTACCATATAATATCAACTTCGACGGAGTCGTAAGGTTTACCAACTTCTTCTGACAATCGATTATTGCCCCATGGTTGAACAACCAATCCATTCCCAAAATCACATCGAATTCCCCAAGCTTTATCGGAATTAAATCTACCCTTAATGTCCAATCTACAGTTCTTGTATACAAACCTAACAGGAATAACCTCCCTATTTCTCAATCTCTATGTTCAAAGGATAAACTAATTCCACTTTAGGTAAGTCTAGGGTCTTAGCAAATTTATCAGATATGAATGAACAAGTAGCACCCGAATCAAATAATACATAAGCATTTATACTATTGATCGGAATAATACTTGACACCACATCCTTTGACTGCACCGTCATGTTGAATTTTCGGGCAGTGGGTCGAACAGCCTGCAGTGGTGCAGCGATAGCCAAAGTGATGCCGCTCCCATTTCCCCCGCTCCTTGTTGACCCTGCCGTTGGCTTCTTAGGGAAACTTCGGGCCATGTGATCCTTGGATCCACATGTGTAGCAAGCTCTTTAATTTTGGTTCGGGAAATTCGGCGCAATGTGGCCTTCCTGACTATAGTTGATACACACCCGTCTCCCCTTCATGCACACTCCAGTGTGATTCTTTTCGCATGTCACACATGCTTCAATCTTCTTCTTATACTGATTTCCCTGTTAACTTCCAGCAGAGGTGTTATCGTTCCACTTCTTTTTCTAGTTGATAGCCCCGCTACCACCTGCCTTGGTTTCTTTCTAATTCTTCTTCTTCTTTTCCTGATTAAATTTGGTCACCGCGTCGCTTCCTCCTTCAGCGAGTATGGCCTTCTCCAGAACAGCTGCAAACGTATTCAGCTGGAACATGGAGACCTAGCTGTAGAGCCAGGGCTTCAGTCCTCGGTCAAACCTCCTCGTCTTCCTAGCGTCAGTACTGACCTGGTATGTAGCGAACCTGGCCAGCTCGTTAAACTTCGCGGCATACTCTGACACCGTCATTCCTCCCTGCTTAAGCTCTAGAAACTGGACCTCCATCTGGTCCTGCGAGCTAACGGGGAAGTACATTTCAAAGAACATCTCTTTGAAATGTTTCCACGGTATCACTCCTTCCCCCTCTCAGGTCTTGTTGGCTTGCCACCAGAAACTAGCATCCGGCTTCAACATGAAAGTCGCAAAAAATGTTTTTTGGTCTTCGCTAGCCCTAGCCACATTGAAGACCTTTTCCATCTCCATTACACACGTCTGGGCATCTATCTGGTTTACCGATCCCTGAAACTCTGGTGGTCCTACTGCCTTAAAATCCTTAAAAGTCGTACCCTGCACTTGCGACTGATTTTCAAGTTCTCCCGTCAGTAGGTTCACCAACTACTGAACCGAATTGGGATTCGGCCCATCATTATTGTTGTTATTCTTGTTCATCGAACCTTCGGGGTTTTAACGTGTAGGTCTTCTTCTAGGAGGCATTTTCTGTTAAGAAAAACTCTTATTAGATCCTTTACTCATTTCTTAAATATTCAAGTTCATACTTAAACATTTTAAATTAACTCTATTCACACTTGAACACATAACACGTCAATAAACTTTTTTATTCATTCATAGTCTTAAAAACATAGAATAGATAGCATTTCTGCTATTTACATCATCTTTCCTGAATTGAAAAAGTTACAGAATTACATCATTATCTTATCCCATTATTATCTCAAATTATGGGATTTACATTTATTTATAAAATAAAGAGACACATAATATAATAACTCTACTGTCTAGGCATGTTAAGACGTCGCACATCCTCTCTGCGTTCTTCCTCCATCACCTGGAACACCATTCTATGATCCACCACGTACCATGGTAAACCTTGGAACTAAGCTGGGTAATAGAAGACACGATCCTGGGCCCTATCTATAGCCGTATGGAAAGTGTATTCTGTTTCCCTCAGTTTGGCCCTCTTTGCTTCAGCCTCGCCTTCAGCTCGATCTGCTCGTTGAATAGCCCTCAAACTTGTTTCCTCCGCTCTAGCACGCTTTGTTGATTCTTCCTGGATATCGTGTTTCAGCTTCGCTAGTTCACCCCATGCTTCGTCTCTATCACTCTCTGCGTGAATTAAATCCCACTTCGTGTTTCCTAGCTCACTATCCAGCTCTTCAATGGTCTCGTCTCGCTTCTGTATGGTAATCCGGCTCTCTTCCACCAGTTCCTGAAGCTCCACGTTACGGTCGTAGATCGCCTCGTACATCTCAACACTAGTAGAGTGAGGTGGGAATTCCTCCTCGGGATCCTCTTCCTCCTCTTCTGACTCATGCTCATCCTCATCCTCTGGATCAGATGTTGGCTCATGCTCCTGACCAGCTATGGTGATCAATGGAGATGGCTCTTTCCTAACCAACTGCTCCTAGACAACATAGATGTCTTAGGGCTCCTCGTCCCTCGGCATCTGAGATAACTCCTCCCTAGCCTGACTGGACTCTCCAACGTTCGTCATCCTGACAAGAAAATTTTAAAGTTTAATTATTAAGTGATTATCGATCGACACACTTCGAATAATAGAATGTAAACACATAGCACATAAAATAATTTATTATCTTTACCTATCACCAATATCTTTTCGATCTTCCTATAAGTCTACTACCTAAGGTTTTCCCCCCACCTAAGGTTTATAACCCACAGCTTTGATACTAACCTGTGACACCCCCAAATCCGGGTACTTCGTTTTCACACGATTTGGTGTTCACTTTCTAAATAAAACATACATCTACCCAATAATAATGATTGCAAAATAAATTACAACCTTATAATTAAATAAATATCTTCCTTGTAAAAAGGATTACAACTTAGTCCAAAATATCCCAGGGTTTAATCTAACCTTAACTTAAACATCAAAAGCGAAAAATAAAAATATAACATAAAGTAATCCAGTTTTGTTACAATTCATAATTAATAAATAAAACAAGTCTTCACTTGTTCAGCTTGCCTCTGCCCTTACTAGTTGACGGAGCGTCAACACTTTCAACTTTAGCTGCAATGATTATTTAAATTGCAAGAGTGAGCAAACGAAAGCTCACTAGAAATATCAATAATATAACATAACTGAATAGTTTTAATAGATTTGAATAACTTTTTTTTCATAAAGAATTGAACAATAATTCTTTCTTCAATATTTAGAATTTCGAATATTGAAATCATCTGAGGGTCGTAAGACCTTGAACTTTGTCCTAGGTTATAAACATTTATATTTAAAACCTTTAACAGTCATGTAGACTATGGACTCTTAACTCGTACTTAGGGGGATCAGCCCTTTGTATCATGTATTGTGCACAAACATTTAACACTTTTGCATAATAACCTCCCCTAATAAATAGGGTTGTTCATCTCAGTATTTGATACAATTTCGCACCAAAGAAAGTTTGGTTTGGATAGCTAAAAAGAAATTTGGAGTTCCAACTACCATCAACTAAGGAGTAGTTGAATCGACTCACAATATTCAAGAATAATTCAATAATAACGAATTATGAAATAACTTATGCTTTAGAATTTAAAATTAAAGCATACAAAAGATAAGATAGACCTTATTTGAACAATTAAGTCAAGGTTACTTTAATTAAATCATGAACTTTTAATAAGTACTTATCCATTGCAGAAATAAAAGGACAATCTCAATAAATCTTTGAATTTCAAACACTTGTATAATAATAACAAGTTTGAGTTTAAAAAACGTGTCTCAAGCGCAAGCTACAGTTACAACTCACGTTCTTTAACACTTCCTACACATATATATTTACCCATAATAATCTAAATTAGTTAACACGTAACTAATTTACATAATTAGTTAACCCATCTAGGTTAACTCATTCTTTTATAATTATCAAGCTAATAATTAATTATCACATAATTAATCACACCACATAATTACAAGTTCACATAATTAATCAAATAATAATTATATACTTCATATTAATTAAATTATAATTAAACAAATTATAATTCAATTTAAACATTCACTTCAATTATAATTAATTAAATTATAATTACATCATATATTAATTAAATTATAATTAAATAAATTATAATTTATAATTAATCAACATGCATTTATTAAATTATAATTAAGCATATTATAATTTAAATTAACATTTACTTTGATTAAAAACAATCAAACTATATTCATTATAATTTAACAAATTATAATTTAAATTAAACCTTTACTTTAATTATAATTACTCAAATTATAATCACATATTATATTTTATTAATAAAATACATTACTACTCATTTAACATTTTAATGTATGCCTAACATGTCATCAATTTATCAAATTAGGTTAACTTTTCATGCTACAAACAAAATACAAAAAAAAAAAAAAATTCCTTTCTGCACCCCCCCCCCCCCCGCCCATTGCCGGGGCGGGTGTTATAGGCTTGATAGGCCCGCCGGGGCAGGCCCCTTGCAGCGACGGCAGACTGGTTCGCGAACTGTGCAGAGAAAAAGTCAATTTGGCTTATTTCTCCACACCAAATTTCAATTCTAGTCAACACAATTTATATAAAGCTTTACAGAAATAAAATTTTAAAGCTTTTAACATGTCTTAACACATTGAACCATCAAAACACATAATTTAAAGCTCTTAATTTCATGATTTTTGAAAAAAAGCCATTGATAAGTGTTCTTTATGAAATTGAACGATGTACTTTTGTTTTTAAACCAATTCACACAATTTCAAGCATAGCCAATTAGTTTCTAAACATGTTATCATCGTCTACAATTAATCTAAACAACAATTAACGATCAAACATGAAATTTTGATTTTTACAAGAAAACTATATATATATATATATATATATATATATTCAAAAATACATTGTTGTAACTTTTTGATGACCACGAATCACTCATGTTCATCCTATATGCATGAATTAACAACTTAGATAAGCATACAAATCCTGCATACGCATGTTATAAACATAATATATGTATATACACCATGATCATACAATTTCTATGAAATTTCATGTTTACAGAGAATAACATTATGAAGAACATCAAAACAATATTTCTAACTACAAGGATTAGAATTTATATCCCTTTGATTAGTGGTTGGAAGAAGAAGATGGTGATGATGTTTAGCTTTTCTTTAGATTTCTCAAAGTATTCTTCTTTTTCTCTCTATCTTTTCTATATTTTTTCTTTGTTTTCTCTAACTGACTAACTTTTCTAACTCTTTTCTAAACTAACGTATATTATAGATATAATATACATATAACATATACACAATATATGTAACTTACAATATATTTATGTACATAATAAATCCTATAATAATTACATAGGTTACAAGTTTTTGAAAATCAAAAGCCTTAAGGCTTTGTTTGGTAAAAATAGATTATTTTCAAAACTAGCTTTTTAAATAGTTAAGATCACGTTTGGCAAAACGGATTTTAAACAGGTGCAAGGGCCTCATTTGGCAAAACCCTTTAAAAATAGTTTTAAGGGCCTTGTTTAGTAAAACTAATTTAAAACCCTGTTTATTGTTTTAATAAATCTTTCAACACATATTTTTAATGTCACACTTTAATCAATTAAATCTTTAACATTCTAATTTAATTAATAGAAGCTAACATCAATTAATTACATACAAATTGTCTCATAACAATTATAATTACTCGCTAATTATAATTTTATGTAACAATTATCGCATAGACTTCATCTAATTTAATTATCTCAATTAAATCAAAACTATACCATAAAATTATTACACATCAATTAAATTAAATATTAAATATTTATTTAATTAATATATTACACTTAATTAAATTACTCCACATCAATCACATAAATTATTTATTTAACTTAATAGATAAATTAATTAAATATTTATTAAATTCAATAAATATTTAAAATCAGTATATAAAATTCTCATTCGTTACAGGGTAAGTCGTTACCTTGAAAGATGGTGTAGTGAATTGGAAAGGTTCCAAACAGCAAAGAATTGTTGGTTTAGTGATAAAGACAAAGTATATAGTTGTAAATGAAACTGCAAGTTAATGTTTCGGATGAAAAGTTCATTACAGAACTAGGAATAGTTCCTAAGTCTCATCTTGGATTCAAACATGTGTTGTGGCACTTTCATTTAATTAAAGGAATCATTGAAAGAGGAAAAGTCACTATAAGGATAGTGAACTCTCAAGAACAACATTATATATCCATTTACTGAAGCTTTTCCAACAACAAGATAATTGTCACTTAGCGAAGAAGGGTATTAGATACCATGGCGATTGACTTTAGTGCAAGTGGGAGATTGAAAGTAGTATGCACACAAGCCAATCATGTTTGATGATAAAGCATATACTTTGTAACAATCTTATTCATTTATTAATAAAAGAGTTATTTAATTAAAGGCATTTAATTATCTACATGATGTTATAATAAAATGTGATAAACCTAAAGTTTTAAGCAATGCTTTTAGAAACATGACGATGATCATGCTAATGAGATCTAAATTCTTAGATAGCTTAAAACTAAAATTATTCCCAATCGTTGGATTATTAAAAAGGAGATTAGTGAATCCGGATAGATTTGTGCGTACGTTGCTCGCTCATTGAACTAGGATGATCGATCTCATGATCATTTGTGTGGAGACACTAAAGCAAGTATGTAGGTGCTTATTGGAGAATAGGTTCATTGAACACGGCTCTTTAAGGAATACCTAATGGAGTTTTACTTGCCTATCAATAGGAATTTCTCAAGTGATAGTAGTATAAGTGATCCTTAGACTTGAGATCATCATAGTATCTTGTGTATGATAAGTTATACTTTGACATGTCCCTTAAGACCCTTAAGGTATATTAAAGGATATGCTTGGGTATAATAAGTTATATATGGATATAATGAATGATCAATAAAGAATCTACCGCTTCTAGTAAAAGAAGAGAATGTCCTATGTGATTCGATAAATGACACCCCAGGAATCCTTGGCTAAGGTGGAATGAAATTAGAAAGGAGTTTCTAATTTACATTATTTGGTGTTGTGCATTTAGGATTGAATAACATGTAATTAAATACAATAAGACTTGATAGTAATTCCATGTCTTATATTTAATTGGGACATTGTATGGTGGAAGGATTGAATTGTACGGTAACTATTAACTCAAAGGTTCTTTTATGATTAATGTTGACATTTATATTATCTGGAAAAGTCGTTGATCGCTAAGGGGGCTAACCCTTATTGTAGAATAAATATTATTTATTTAAATAAATTAAATAATTTAATTTATTTATTTAAATAAGATTAAAATTGTTCTAATTGATTTATTCACAACCGGTTTAATATGGAAAACCTAAAGGGTCACACCATAAAAGAAAGAATATTTATTTAAGAAGAAAATGGCATAATCGTAATAATAAGTTAAGAGTATTTAATTTAATCTATGGTGATAGAATAAATTAAATAGCTTAATATTTATTATTTGATATTTTAGAAATATTAAATATAAATTAATAAGAGGAGTCTTATTATTATTATTATTATTTAATTCTTAAAAGAGTTTGAGAATTAATTAATAAGATACTATCTCATATATATATATATATATATATATATATATTCCTAATAAGACTAGGAGGCTAATTAATTAAAAGAGTTTAATTATTCCTAATAGGATTGGAAAGCCTAATTAATTAAAAGAGTTTAATTAATTAATATGAAACCCTAATCCTAAATTGTTTAGGAGGGTTGCCTACATCTATAAATAATAAAGTCTTATTATGGAACAAAGTTACACAAGTTCAACACTTTATTCCAAGAGTTGGGAGATCACTTCTTTTCTAGAGAGAATAAAACTAGGGTTTAGTCAAACACCCTTCTTCTTAAGTAAACATTATTACTTGGTGGATCACCTCTAAAGGCCAAACACTTGGGTGGCTGACGTTGATCAAAGGAATGAATCTAACCCGATAATTTCAAGGAGAGCAAGAAAAGATTTGGAGTTGAACTCGTACCTGAGGAAGCTAGAATCTTCAAGGGTATGAATCTTATTCTTAATCCTTTTATTTAATTAACAACTGTGCATAAAGGATGATCCGGGTATATGGTTTGTAAAATTTTAAAACTCTAATTTACCATGCTTCCGCTATTTTATTATAATTTAATTGTGTCCATTAATCTTACAAACTCAACACATGTGAATAATAGCACTGCTTTCAAAATCTATTGGTTCAATCATTTGATCCAATATTTTTTAAAAGACTCAGAAGTGCAAACATCAGAACGAAGTCAATAAATTTTAAAAATCTAGTATAGCTAGAAATTTAGAATATCTAATTTCCCTCCATCAATATTAATCTTTACTCCACCGCTTCATTACTTAATCATTCTACCAATTCTTAGCACCATCAAAACTCATTATACCAAAAATTCTTAGTTCTTGCTTTATAACCGTTCTATACCCAGTATAGTTCATCAAACTTACCACACTTTGGAAGTTCAGGAACTTGCCACAATAATATGATTTTAGAAACTTGTCCTAGCAATACGTAGTCCAAGAACCAATTAGGGATTGTTCATACGCTTAGGAGTTCAAAAACATACATATCTTTATGAGTCACGAATTTACCATAAGTATGAGTTTTAAGAACTCGCACCTAATCTTAATAGTATTTGACTAATCTTAATAGCCTCTAACTATCAAATATACACATGAGAAAATAATCACCTTTCCACCATATATACATTGATAGCGCGACACCAACATTCCAATTATTATCAATGTGATAAGCTGAGTACAAGCACAAAACCTCTGCCCATACAAAGGTTTGTATATCTTAGCCATCACATGAGTCCTTGATTGAAATCCCACTTAACTCTATCTTGCTTTTAACTTGCTCTTTGCTCGATACAAATTTTCTTTATCTCATCACTTATAACTCCTCGTGAGTTTACCTCGTACTATTTCATAGTACATTCTCTTATAGAATCAAGCTATAACTTCTCAATCATTACAGATCATCTATCACTTTACGTCTTAAACAGATCACGTCGTGATCTTATTGTACAATCATCTTTCCTTATAATTCTTTCATACTTTATGATCGTTTGCTTTTACGATCCTCATTCTTTCCTCTTTAATCATATTGTATTCAACTCAGGTGTATCCAGATCTTTTAGCTCTCCAAGTTCCTCTTTGAACCTAATCATATTATCCTACATTATTTCATATGAATTCTCTGAATTTATCATCACTTAAACTCTATTTGAGTTCATTCTTAGTATCTTAATCATCTTCATCTTGTAGGCATCGTCTATTTAATAACTCTTAACATCTTATTACTAGAGTCAGGTAACTCCTGATTCTCATCTTTTACAGGTCTTCAAGATTCCTCTTTGAACCTTCTCATATATATTATGTATACATTTCTTAAATGTATTTCTTATGGTTCAAACTCTATCTGAGTTTATACTTTATCATCTTCTCCTTTCTTCTCTAAGGTTATAGCCTAAGGTACTATTTCCTAAGGTTTCAAACTAATCAACTTTTGATACCAACTGTAACGACCCCAAAATTTTAATAATTCAACCTTCGATCTCGGTCGTTAACAATACGTCTAATTTCAAATGTTACATAATTAATCGATGCTACAATTTATAACAATGCAGAATAATTTAAACTTTTTAATTTCCATACTTTACATTCCCTAAATCATAACCTTTATCAATTACATATCTTCGAATCAAATTTATTTTATGACCCACTCCATCAGAATTATAAATAAAATCTATATCTCGAAACAATATCTATTATACATCGGATAACTCAACTTACAACTCAACATTTGTGATACATCTAACCAGCAAAAAAAACATTTCTCATCTAAAATAATTAATCTTCTTGAATTGCTATTGATCTCTATCATTCAAATAGCACGTAGCATTACCTTGAATCCTTGACCTGCAAAAATGGTTATTTTGCAAGAATGAGCTTGATAGCTCAGTAATATCTAACAGTTTCCATGCAACACATAGCATATAAGTAACATGCTCATCATATACATCATAAACATATGACTAAACATATAATAATGTTGTACATCACATATAAAATAAAGATTGAGTTCCATAACTCAGTCAGCATTCTTTACTCAACCAGTGTAGTCATAAATTGACTTTAACATTTCACACTTACGACATATGTAATACATCATGCTCTTTGCAATATAGATTTAAAACAGTTAATCATCAATTTCACATAGCAATTAGGAACTGAAAGACTTGCCTGATTCATTTCTTACCAACTACAACTTAACTGCGTTGCGTTTATCCTACAATAGTTTAAAAGTTCATATATACAAGCATCAATTATATACATAATGAAATCAGTTAGATGACATTGTCTTTTAGTCTTATTCTCTTATAACTTGCATTTCTTTAAAAAACTTATAACCTATCCTCATGTTTTAACTTTTCTTCGACTAACACTTAAATTTAGTTAAGTCGCTAAATTAATCTTCGTCCCACTTCTTTTATACCTCTATTTTAATCAACACATAATGTTTGGTTAAGTCGTCATAGATAACCTTACATCATATTAGATGTATTACATCAATTAATATTAATTAAATAATCATTCGTCTTAGGCTCCTATACATTCCTCTATAATTGTTATTTAACAATCGGTTAAGTAATTTAAAGTTTGTCTTTACAATGCATTATTAAGTTTATTCAATTTAAGGAACCTTCATATCATTCTTCAAATATTTCTTCTTTTACTTAATATCTAATTAAGTCTTTAAGGCCTCCCATTTCATCACATTATATGAATAATGTTCATTATTTTTAATAAAATAAATCTTCATATCATGCATTCCAAATACATCTTTTAATTTAATACTTAACATTTAGTTAGGTTTCTAAGACTTTCCATTTTATGACAATTTGTGGATAATACTTATTAAAAATTTATTAATTAAATTTCCCTTTTTACATGCTCTTAAAAGCTCTTCTTTGCTCCTGATTAGGCACCGACGCTGCGGCGCCTGGTTTAGCCTTAAGGTCTGCGCTGCGGCGCCAGGTCCTAGTTTTCATTAACTGCCACGTCGGCGCTGCGGCGGCCGAACTTAGTTCATATGAGGCGTTGCAGCGCCTCTTAACAGAAGCAATTTTTTCCAAATTTTGTTCTTCGCGATTTTTGACCCTTCTTCCTTCCAATCTTTATAACTCGAGTTATACATATCCAAATCAATCCGTTTTCGACTCTATGGACTCCTGACTCTTAACACTACAATATATTAGAAAATCAACATAACCCAAAATCACCAACAACCATTCCAATGACGCAATTCCAAAGTTCATACTAACTTTTTATATTACAACATATTTAGCGAGATCAAACACCACGAATTCGTTTTTGGCCTGCTTTGGTTCGTTCAACTTGCGTTATTTTCGTAATTCAATACATTAACAACATCTAACACCAATTTCAGATTCTATACATGAACTAACCATAAAATTTAGACTCAAAGTAAGCCAAAATGTAAATATTCAACCAAAAACTTAAGTCTTTATTTTAAGACATGTTTTCATGGATTTGATTACTTAAAATCCACTTATAGATTATATAAAACTAATTATTCATACCCATTAACACTTATAACCAATAGTTTAATAAATCAACCCTAGAAATCCATCTTTAAATGAAAACTCAAGAGAGTATGAACTAGAGTTTATAATTCAAATTATTACCTTTGATTTCTTCTTTAAATCTAGGATAGATGATATGAATCTTCTTCTTCTTCCTTCTTTGATTCTCAAAACCTTCTCAATTTATAGAGAATTTCTTCTCTTTCTCTCTCAATTTTCCCTCTTAATTTTCCCTCTTCCTCTCTTCTCTGTGTTTGTTCTTCTTTCTTAGGCTTAGCCAAATAACACGTAAAATAAGCTAATGGGATATAACATCACGTACGTCAGTTAAAATGAACAACGGTCTCAATAGTTACAACCCACCAAAGGTCATAGGACCTTGTTTGGCTAGAACACTATATAACCCTTTTTAATATATTTTAATATTATTCCTATTATAAGTTACACCAAATGTCATACTTTTTAATTTAATCATAATCTTTATTTAGCCAACACATGAATCTTTACTCAGCCAATAAAATTATAATTTTATTCAATAAATCATTAATCCTCTAATTTAATTATTTAATTAACTTAAAATATTTCCAAAATAATTTCCATCGAATATTTATTCAATTCCATAAATATTCTAAATAAAATATTTATTCAATTCTATAGATATTTTTAACTATTTACAAATCTCACAATCTTACTATATTAAAATATTACATTTATATATGATATATATCAATCTCTCATTTTATTAAAACAAATATATTCATATTAATTCACTATCTTAAGTAAGTGAATCACTCACATTATTTATAAAACTTAATTTATAATAATTTTCATTGTCACAATAATAATCAAATTATATTATCTCGTAACATAATTTTAACTTAATTAAATTAACTAGTATTATTCAGTTAATTTCCTTTTTGAAATAAATTCATTTATTTTCTTCAATAGTTTAATTAACTATTAAACCTCTTTTTCCCCAATACATGAATATATAATTCTCTTCACACCAAATCATATATTTCACAATATAACACATATATACACATACCCAAACTCAAAACATCTCATAAGAAGAATTTTATTTATTAAATTCCTATTTAATAATTTTTAAAAATTCGGGTTGTCATAGAAGGTGTCTCCACTTGGACAAGTTCATCCAATTGATCTGTAGTGGTTTGTGGTTCTTGAATTTATTCAAGATCTATTTTTCTCCCACTAGCCCCTTCAAGGATAAACTCATTTTTCAAGAAGGCACGTATTTAGCAACAAACACCTTTTTCTCAGTAGGATTGTAGAAATAGTATCCTAAACTTTCTTTAAGATATCCCACAAATGTGCATTTACCAGATCTTTTCCCAAGCTTATCATTTTGAAACTTTTTCACATAAGCTGGACATCTCCAAATCTTAACATGCTTAAAACTAGGTTTCCTCCCTGTTCACATCTCATATGGAGTCTTGGGGATGGATTTCGAGGGGACTTTATTTAGTAGATATGCAGCCGCTTCAATGGCATAGCCCCAAAATGATATTGGAAGTTTGTTAAAACTCATCATGGAACGAACCATGTCCAACAATGTTCTATTTCTCCTTTCATATACAACATTTAACTATAGTGTTCCTGGTGGAGTCCATTGTGAGATTATACCATTTTCTTTGAGAAAATTGAGAAACTCAACGCTTAAGTATTCAACACCTCGATCTGATCGAAGAATCTTAATACTTTTTTCAGTTTGTTTCTTTACTTCACTTCTGAATTCTTTAAACTTTTCAAACGATTCAGATTTGTATTTCATTAAATACACATATCCAAATCTTGAATGATCATGAGTGAAAGTAATAAAATAAGGATATCCTCCTCTTGCATTCGTTGTCATAGGTCCACAAACGTCTGTGTGTACCAATGCTAACAACTCTGTAACTCTTTCTCCTTTTTCACTAAAAAAGAGATCTAGCCATCTTACCCATGAGACATGATTAACAAGTTGGATATGATTCATAATCAGATAGCTCTAGGAGCACATCTTTATGCAACTTGGATAATTGTAAAGCAAATGCAAAGATTAAGTCTATGATTACAATCAGTCTGCTGTCAAAGAGAAAATAAAAGAGCAGATAGCAGAGCAAATGCCAAAACATTAATCGTACAACAAATCAAGTCTACGATTATCACCAGTCTGCTATCATCATGATTAAACAGCTGAGTAGTTGTGACAACCCAGATTTTCAATCATTATTAAAATAAGAATTTAATAAATAAAATTCTTGTTATGAGATGTTTTGAGATTGAGTAATTAAACATTTTTGTTATATATTTTGAAATAAGTGATTTGGTGTGAAGAGATTATGTTTGAATATAGAAGAGAAATATATATATATATATATATATATATATATATATTGGAAAAGTGAGGTTTAATAGTTAATTTAATTATTGAGGAAATTAAATAAAATTATTACGGAAAGGAAATTAACTGAATAATATTAGTTAATTTAATTAAGTTAAAAATTATATTATGAAATAATATAATTTGATTTTCATGCCTTGATTGGCGATGAAATTGTTATGAATTAAATTTCATAAGTATGAGTAATTCACTTAATTAAAATAATGAATTAGAGTAAGCATATTTGTTTTAATAAATGACGAAGTAACATATTATATATGAGTGTAATATAACAAAGTTAAACAAGGAGATAAAGGTATATAATCTAGTTTATATTTCTAGTTTATGTGTTCTTGAGTTTTTTTTTAAAATTAGAGTTTTGGTTAATGAATTTATGGGTTATGATGTTGTATATGTTATTAGATATTTATAATTTGATAATTGTCATCTAGAAACAATTTTTCAGAAATCAAATTCATGTATTTATGCTAAAAGTAAAGGAATTTGGGTTTTGATTGTAATGTGTATTTTGGTTTACTTTGAGACTAAAATTAATGATGAATTCGTGATAGAAATTTTAAATTAATAGTTGATTGTTGTTCTCCTCTGTAAAAAGAAAACAACACTACTTGAACGGATCGAATTGGTTAAGAAACGAATTCGTGGTGAATGATTACGCTAAACATGTTAAAAATATGAAAAATTAAACCAATTAAAATTAGTATAAACCAAGTCCCACATCGACTAAATTGAGAACTTTACCCTTTTCTAAATCTTTAAATAGAAGGGTTTGGCCCTTTATTTCATTACCAACAATAAGGCCTCCAATTTTAAGAAAGGCTTTGTTATAGGAGGACTTTTTATAAAGACCTCCTTATTTAAATTTTGGCGTCAAGTGTGTAGGCATTTTCTGGAACTTGTATTTTCAGGTATGTTTCTTACTTAATTTTTGGTATTGCTATTATTTTAAATATTGTATTTAGTTTGTTAGTTCCTAGAAGATGCTAAATTTCTGGTAGTTCTATGAATTAGGAGTCCATAAGGTCCAAACGAACTCAATTGGATGTCTAATAGCTGAGTTCTGCTAAGAGGTGCCGCAGCGCCGCTTATGAACTAAGTTCGAGTGCTGCAGAGCTGACGTGGCAGTCAACGGAAATCAGGACCTGGCGCTGCAGCGCCGATCTTAAGGCTAAACAGGGCGCCGCAGCGCTACCCGGCCCATCAATTGATATCCGGACCCGGCGCCGTAGTGCCGATAATATAAAGGGAACGGGCAATGCAGCGCCAGTAGGCAGTCAGGCGCAGACAAGAGCTTTTAATTGCATGTTCAATGGAAACTTAATAGTGGTAATTCTAGTAAGTATTATACATTCTTAATAAGGTATAATGACAGACTTTAAATACTTAACTTGATGTTAAGTATTAGTTAAAAGAAGAAATTTGAAGAATAATGTAAATGTTAATTTAGTTAATCTAATAAACTTCTACGATAGTGTAGAGGCATAAGTGAAGAACTTAACCGATTTTTAAGTATCAATTGAAAGAAATACTTTGAAAGTATAAAATAAAATTTTAAAGAATGAGTAAAGGTTAATTTAATTAGTTAATTAACCTAATGTAATGTGAATGTAAACTTTAATTACTTAACTAAGTGTTGAGTAATAGTTGTTAAAAAACCTAAGAGAACCTAAGAATGATTATTTAAACGTGATACATCTAATGTGATATAAAGACAAGGTTTAAGACTTGACTAAATGTTAAGTGTCAATTAAAGAGAAAAGTAATGAGAAGGAAAATGAAGTTTAACGTAAATAAATCAAGTGGACAATGAGAAGCCCTAACTTGACTTAAACACATAATTGAACATTGGGTATCAAACTTAAAAAAGATGATCACAGATCGTAAAGTAGAGTTACTTAAATAATTTCTCAACGTTGTTATATGTCTGAGAGTTGATATGCATGATGATATGTGTAGGATTTATGAACTACAGATAGCTGTAAGCTGTTAATCTGTTATTGGTAAACAATGATCAAGGCAAGTCTTTCAGTTCCTATATGCTATGTGTAATTGATGATAAATTATTTTAATCTGTATCGCAAAGATATTATATATGGTGTGAGCATGAAATGTTAAAGTCAATTTATGACTACATTGATTGAGTAAAGAATGTTGATTGAGTAAGGAACTCAATCTTTATACTTGTTATGTGAATTAAAGCATGTATGATATGTTAGTCTAATGATTATGATGTATAAGATGAGCATGTTATTTATGTGCTACGTGATGCACGAAACTATTAGATCTTGCTGAGCTGTCGAGCTCATTCTTGCAAAATAACCATTTTTGCAGGTTAAGGTTTCAAGGTAATGATACGTGCTAATTGAATTATAGAGACCAATAGCAATTCAAGAAGATTACTTATTTTAGATGAGAAATGCATTTAATATTTTTGATTGTAACATAATTGTTGAGTTGTAAAGTTGAGTTATCCGATATATAATGGATATTGCTTTGTGATGTAAGATTTTATATAGCAACTTTGATGAAACGATTCATGAAATAAATTTGAATCAAAGATATGTAATGATAAAGGTTGTGATTCAGGGAGATAAAGAAAGTAGACAGAAAAGTTTAAAATATTCCGCATTTTTAGTGATTGTATCATCGAATAATAATGTAAAGTTAGAATAAAGTGTATTGATAACGACCGAGATTGAGAGTTGAATTATTTGAATTTTGGGGTCGTTACAACAGTTAGTAGAGCAGAGATCAAGTCAACATTCGTAGAGAAAATGCAAGTTCGCATAGATGAGTTAAGTATGACATATAAGACTGACAATCAAAACGTTGCAACATTTAAAGTCCCAAGGCATCGAATAGAGTATCCTTAAAGAAAGATTGAAGATTAGATCAATGTGTCTAAAAACTATTTAATGAGAGAAGACATATAGCTATTGGGGAATAAAGCTGTAGTCTGATGTGACTAGCCGAAAGCAGTCTAACACAAGCCTAGAAAGTCAACATCAAGGATATCAAGACATATATGCCATAAATGCTCCAACGGACACTTTGCAATGGGAAAGTCTTTAAAAAGACTATAAATAGTGTTGAGATTTCAAATTTAAAGTTGTTGAACATCCCAGCCAAATTAACATAAGATCAAAGGTTGTCGCACTAAAATAAAGAACCGAAGCATAAAATGAAGATCCAAAATATAGGTTGAAGCTAAAAGGAAAAGTGTGACAGTTTGTACAAGTGCTAGAGATGTAATGCCAAGTGAAGTTCGACAATGTGCCAGAAGGAAGAAGAGGAAAAGAGCCAAGGATCCATAGCTGAAGAGCCAAGATTAGAGAGCCAGAGTTGCAAAGCCAAGAGCCGAGAAAAAAGAGCCAGAGAGCTAAGGAGCAAGAGCCGAAGTGCCAAGATAATGGAGGAAATGGTAAAGCTGATATCCAAAGTATGAAGAAATTATGCAGTTGATGTTGGTGAAGTAAAAGTGGCAGATCAGAAGGTCAATCTCAAGTACCACTCTACGCTTCACCAAGAACACTCAGAGCTGAACAGATGAAGACGTAGAACAGAAGTCTACGACCCAACAAGTGTTCTAGGCGCTCAGCACAAGAAGATGTGGAGCTTAATTGAACATCTTAACAGCACATAAACAATGATCATGAGTAGCTATTGATTGTAAGAAAAGATTGAGCTTCAACGACAAAGTTTAGAAAGCGTCAAGAAGATTATCACAACAGTTCTACTAAGTACCATAAGATGAAGAGCTTACATGTCATCTTAGAATCACCTCCAATAATCATCAAACATGAAGAAAGGTTGATAGATCTTGGTCTTAGTGACTGAATTGGGGTCGGTGGATCCTGGCTTGTGTGACCGAATTGGGGTCGATGGATCCTTGTTTGTATGACCAAATTGGGGTCAGATGATCCTAGTCTTTGTGACCGAATTTTTGAGACTAAGTGACTCGATGTTGAGACTTAGTGACTCGAAGGAACCTTATTAGTTTAGTTGTAAATGGTCTTTTGGACCTATATCCTTAATGGATATCCTTTTCTATGGAGTAGAAGCATGGATTAGGAGTTGTTCAGTCTCCGAACAACTTAAAAATCTCTTGTGTCTTTTACTTTATGTCATTTAAATTATGCTCATTATGAAAGTAGTATGCACACAATACAATTATATTTGATATGATAAATCATATACTTTTTAACAATCTTATTCATTTATTAGTAAAAAATAATTATTTAATTAAAGGCTTTTACTTTATCTACATATTGTTGTTGTATAATATGTGATAAACCCATAGTTTTAAGCAATGCTTTTAGAATCATGATGATGATCATGATAATGAGATCTAAATTCTTAGATAGCTTAAGACTAAAATTATTCCCAATCGTTGGATTACTAAAAAGGGGATTGGTGAATCCAGATAGATTGGTACATACGTTACTTGCTCATTGGATAAGGATGATTGATCTCATGGTCATTTGTGTGGCAACACTAAAGCTAGTTTTTAGGTGCTCATTGGAAAATAAGTTCATTGTACGTGGCTCGCTAAGGAATACCTAATGAAGTTTTACTTGTCTGTCAATAGGAATTCCTTTAGTGATAGTAGTACAAGTGATCCTTAGACTTGAGATTATGATATTATCTTGTGTATGATAAGTTATACTTTGATATGTCCCTTAAGACCCTTAGAGTATATCAAAGGATATGTTTGGGTGTCATAAGTTATATATGGAGATAATGAAGGATCAATAAAGAATCTACCACTTCTAGTAAAAGGAGATAATGTCCTATGTGATTCGATAAATGACAACCCAGGAATCTTTGGCCAAGGTAGAATAAATCTAGAAAGGAGTTTCTAATTTGCATTATTTGGAGTTGTGCATTTGAGAATCGAAATACATATAATTAAATAAAATAAGACTTGATAGTAATTTCATGTCTTATATTTAATTGGGACATTGCATGGTAGAAAGATTGAATTGTACAATAACTATTTACTTAAATATTCTTTTATGATTAATGTTGAAATCCATATTATCAGGAAAGTCGTTAATCGCTAATGTGGCATACCCTTATTGTAGAATAAACGTTATTTATTTAAATAAATTCAATAGTTTAATTTATTTATTTAAATAAGATTAGAATTGTTCTAATTAATTTATTCACAACCGGTTTAATATGGAGAACCTAGAGGGTTAAGCCATAAAAGGAAAAATATGTGTTTAAGAGGTAAATAGCATAATCGTAATAATAAGTTAAGTGTATTTAATTTAATCTATGGTGATAGAATAAATTAAATAACTTAATATTTATTATTTTATATTTTAGAAATATTAAATATAAATTAATAAGAGGAGTTTTATTATTATTATTATTATTATTATTATTATTATTATTATTATTATTATTATTATTATTATTATTATTATTATTATTATTCCTATTATTACTAGTTTAATTCCTAAAGGAGTTTAGGAATTAATTAATAAAAGTACTCTCATATATTCCTAATTGGATTAGGAGACTAATTAATTAAAAGAGTTTAATTAATTAAAATAAAACCCTATTTCTAAATAGTTTAGGAAGGTTGCCTACATCTATAAATAAGATGAGTCTTATTATGGATTGGGGTTACACAAGTTACACACTTAATTCCAAGAGTTAGGAGAGTACGTATAATTCTATAGCGATATAATCTAGGGTTCTGCAAAACACTCATCTTCTTGAATACTTGTTTTTTCTTGGTGGATTACCTCTATAGGCTAAACACTTGGGTGGTAACGTTGATCAAAGGAAGGAATCCATCCCAGTGAATTCAAGGAGAACGTGAAAGGAACTAGAGGTGAACTCGTACCAGAGGAAGCTAGTTTCTACGAATCTGATCTCTATTTCTTTACTATTGGATTAATAAATAAGTAGATAGTATGATCATAGTGATGGTTTGTATGAACTATTTTATAATCTGTTTTATCGCGCTTCCGCTACATTTATGTGATTTGATTGCATGATCGCGCTATATACAAACATAACTGTGGTATCAAAGCCTAACTTTGTGCTAATTATCAATTTTGTTGATTCTATGTATGTATGATATGCGATTAGATTGAATTTTCTAGGCAAATAATTTTTTTTTTGGTTCTGCTACGCGACGCGGCCGTGCCGCCTCCAGTTTATTCTAGAGCGCGGCCGCGCCCTAACCCAGAAATTGTTTCTGGACTTGCAGTGCGGCCACGCCTGATCCTAGTTCAATTTGGGCGCTATCACGCCCAATTGCAGAAATATTTTATTTTTGTTTTCTTCAATTAAAGTAAATGGTTTATTTAATTGATAAAAGTTTAAAATAAAGATGTTTATTTTATCTGGGATATGATTTCAGATTGTTAAAAATTAAAGGAGTTTAATTTGGATTTGATTTTTAATTAAAATAAAAGTGTTTATTTTGTTTCGAAACTAAATTTTAGCAAATTTTGCCCATTAAATGATATCGATGCATATATGGAATGGTTTTATTATTCATAAGATGAATGTTAATTTATTGATGAATATGATGATATGTATAATAATAAATGAGATTGATTATAGACTATTGACCAATGTGATTAGATTTTATTATAGTTGGATGCATGAATGTTTGGGTTTTATAAATAGGGTCTGCGTATCTCGTCTTTTTAATATTTTCTTGATGTAATTTCTATCTCCCTCATATGTACTTCCCATTGACTGCTGATCAAGGTTTCTATTTAATGTAAATAGTTTATGTAATAGGATTAGTTAGAATTATTTTAAGAACTGGAGACCAAGAACCAAGGAGCACTTGAAGACCCGTTTGTAATGGAGCCCAAGTTTAAATATAATAGTTATATTTAAATTCAGTTCTTGCACCTTAGGTATAACCTTTTAGTTCACTTGGTGGCTCTAGTAAACTAAACTAGAATAAAAGTTCATAATCAATCCAAGTAGAATATAGTATTCTATATGTGCATGCTTATACTATATATATATATATATATACGGTCCAGATCTTAAGCTCACCCTTTATCCAACATACCTTGCTCACCCCCCTTTAGCGACGAATCGGGCGATGGTTTGATCCGTCGCTATGTATACAACCGTCATCTATATGTTGCCCGTCGCTATATGTTATCCGTCGCTAAAAGCTAAGACGACGGTTGTATATATAGCGACGGACCGAACCGTCGCCTGATTCGTCGCTAAAGGGGGTGAGCAAGGTATGTTGGATAAAGGGAGAGCTTAAGATCCAGACCGTATATATATATATATATATATATATATATATATATATATATATATATTATTACGCAACATGTTTTGCATGTCAATTAATATGACGCATATTTTATATATATGTGCATGTGAGCTAAACTATATAAAGTCCTAAACGTTCAAAGATATTTGGAATATCAAACCTCGCCTTATAGCGTGATAAAATGATAGAGTATCAGTTAATCATTATAATTTTGCTGTGTCATATAGGGTTTATTTTAATTTTTTGAGATGTTGTTTTATCACATTTGAAGCTTATTTAGGATTTGAACAATGTTGTTTTGTTGTGTCACACAAGGATGTTGTTGTTCTCTTCAAATATATGGAAGTGTTATGTTGGACTTAACTTGGATATTTTTGATTCAGACGTGTCACACTTGATCAAAATAATCTAAGAGGCAAAATTAAAGGAGTTATATGTTGATGCAATTGACAAGAGTTGTCTACCTATTTATTTATATATAGTTTGTTGTGTCACACAAGGCTATATACATTTGAAATGAGATCCTTATTCTCACTAGCAAATCTTTAATTAGATTTTTTCGAACTATATATTGAGGGTAATATAGTTTGAAGAAAATAATGGGAGATACCAATTTAAAACAAGACCTAATTTATTTTGATAATTAATTAAATGAATATATGCTAAAATATTGTTAAATTACAAATTCATTTACAGCATTTTACAATGTCTAATTCAGTATCAATGCGGAGTATATAAATGTTATTTAACCGGACCAAATTACACGGGCTGGTTAAGGAAATTCATAATAGTTCTTAAGGATGAAAGCTATCTTATGTCATTAATACCCCTATCGCTACAATAGTTGCAGACAATGTCTCTGAGAAAGAGATTTTTACTTTTAGAAAGTGGCATGATGATGCATAGTTGGCTCAATGCATCATGCTCGCATCCATGAGTAACAAGCTTCTGCGTCAGTATGAAACTATGGATGCTCCTACTATAATCCTGCACTTCAAGTAATTGAATGGTGAGGAAAGTAGGACTGCTAGATATCAGATATCTAAGGAGCTCTTCCCGTCTAGAATGACCGATAACACTACACTACAGACACATGTCCTCAAAATGATCAATTTGATTGAACAATTAGGATAACAAGGTTTTGTCATGGATGGAGAGTTGAGCCAAGATTTGATCTTGCAGTCACTCCCGGACTCCTTCTCATAATTGTTGTGAATTTTCATATGAACAAGCTACACATTAACCTCGCTGATTTGTTTAACATGTTAAAAAATGCTGAGAATCACTTTCTAACCAAGAAAGACAAAGTCTTTCTTGCAGATAACTCTTCCAAGAAGTGGAAGAGGGCCAAATGATCTTCTAAAAGAAGAACAATTCAAAGAAGGTATAAGGAAAGGTAAACAGAAAGGAAAATAAGAACAAAGCTGATACGAATAGCAAATGAGTTGGCTACCACTGCAATAAGCCTGGACAATAAAAAACAAACTGCATGAAGTATCTTACAGAGGCTAACTAGAAGAAGCTTAGTGAAGCTTCAAGTACAAAGACATATTTTTTCATGATTAAAATATATCTTTCTGTAAGTTAAGGTTCTACTTGGGTAATGGATATCAGTTGTGGTTCTCATAAATATAAATTTATTAAAATACCAAGCAGAAGTAGAAAGCTAAACATAACATAAGTAATCATGCGTGTGGAAAATGAAGCAAAGGTTGTTGCATTAGCCATAGGAACTTATAGTTTAGCATTGCTTACGGGCAAGACTATTAAGTTAATAAGTTGTTATTATATTCTAGTTCTCGGTAAAAATATTATTTGCATTTTATTGTTAGACAATAAAAGTTTTGGAATTATATTTATCGACGTTGGAAAATTTAAGAATCCCGCGGGTCGGTCTGTAACCCGGGTTTCCTCAAATCGATATTCCTAAGTTCTCTCTACCCTTATTCTTTTTATTTAGGAAAAAGGTTTTGAATGGTTTTTTAGGAAAGAGGCCAACATGTATTTATGTTGACGATTTGAATGTTTTAACAGAGTCGATAGTTGGTAGATTTGAAAATGGTTGTACCAACTCAACCGAGTTTGATTTGAAAAGAGGCCCAATTGCCGGACACTGTCGAAACTTGATCTTTGAAAGAGGAGTTTTGAGTTCGGAGGCTTGGTTAAGTGTGGGAAAGGTGTTAGGCACCCCACGACTCCCGTGTAAACATGGTACTGTATCTTTTCAATATTTCCCTTAAAATTGTGAATGCGTGAGTGAATGCTGTTTGAAATTTGGGCCTATTGATTTGATCGATTTGAAAGTAATGCTTCGCTTCGTTGAACCTATATACGAAGGGTTTGATTTGATTTTGAAAATCTGTCTTTGACTTGATTTGCAAAAGCATTTTGTTTAGATTTGCAAAATCTTTGAAATTGAATTGACAGTGATGTTTTGAAAGCTGTTTATCAAACCCCTACGCTGACATAGGAATTGAAGCCTTTTGATACTTCCAAATTTTATCTTTTATAGCCTTAAGGCTGCATGCAAATGGTGATTTACCGGGCTGCGAAGCATCCTCGACCACAGAAATATACTAGTGTCGGTCTCCTCGTGGGTATGAAAACCATCAGAGGGATGCTGACACGACAATTGACATTTTTTCATTATATTGAGACCTTAAATTTGGATAACCGTTTTAAGGTCCGTGAATGTACATTTTACAGAAAAACTGGCAGGGTACATCTTTAAACTGGAGTTTGTCCATCGTGGGATTCAGATCCCGATCAATTTGATCGTGAATCCCACAAGTCCTAGGCTCACATATGAGTAACCAATAAACCTGCACAGTTCAAATTTGCACAGAAATGGACATATATGAATCATCACGTAGTATTGGAACCAAGGATTCATCAATAAATCCTGGCTGCAAATGGCCAAAGCTTCTCGTTCCCACTAGATAGAGATCTAAGGGACGCGAGTTTGCTTTCAAAGATGAAACTATAAAAATATCTAGATTTAAAGAAATCTCAGCCTTTATAGCTTCCAGGTTCAATCGGGACCTGTTTGAACAGTTGAAAGCTAGAATTGGCGAGATTTGGATAAATCTAGTCCGCCCGCAGATATGTTAGTGCAAATTCATATACAAATGAATGTTAAATGCAACAGTTGAATAAATACAATAAAGCAATATATATATATATATATATATACAAAAGCTGTAAAAGGGCGATGGATTTTCACTCGCAAGCCCATACTAGAAATGAAATATATATATATTTATAAAAAAACTGTAAATAGCCACGAAATAATCCAGGCTGTGACAAAAAAAAATATATATATATATATATATATATATATATATTAACAGAAATGTAGTCAACCAGGACTGATATGAGAACCAATGATGGTGAAATTCGCTTATATATGCGTAAATATATATAAAAGCGATAAACTACCACGGATTTGACATCCGGGCTTGACAGAATTTAAATGTTAGTACATTTGCAGTTAAATATATACAAAAAAGGGCCAAACCCAAACTGAGAAGAGAACCCAGTCTGGCGGAGTTGCCAAAAATGTGTGTGCTAGTGCATTGAAGTTGTTGGAGCTGACGGATCATCAATCCAAGTTGTAGTAATGCAAAAAACTGCGTTCATATACAGAAATGTACCAAATTTTGACGAAAACGGCCACGAAACTAAGTTTCGGGCATATTTAGAATATGAAACTTCATGTGTAAGCGAAAAATAGTGCAAATTAGTAGTATTGACTTTCTGATCGTAAAAATACTTACAATGGACTGCGATACGGGCTTTTTGCGCAATCGTAGGCTTTAAACGTCCAAATCTACCGGTGGTTTTTTTTTGATATGTGGTAGTATATGGGTTTGTCTATGTGTTAGAGTAAAAATATTTGAGTTTGGTAGAGATGTAAAAGTCAAAAAATCAGATGGGCAGAGCTTCGCTGCGTTTCTGAATTATGAAAATGAAGGGGGGGTACACGTTTATTTATAGGCCAAGAAGTCTTAGCTCTACCTGCAGCTGCCGTAGGTAGAGGTGCGGCTCCCCCGGTGGGGCACGTAGTGCTGGGTTCCGTTGTCTCGAAGTACATGCACTTCGGTCAACGCGCAGTTGAAGTCAGAACTTTCAAACTTTTGATCGGAGCGTCCGTTTGAGGCGTGCGATACCTTTTCGGAAAGCCCTCGTCGAAAGTGTCGCAATGACATGGGATAAAACATTTTTCAAGTCTTAGAAGACGGGTTCATAACCAGGTCTTCGATTCCTCGCAGTTTATCCGTTGAGATGTCTTGCGCTGTTGGCACTCGAGATCGTTGTTATGGTTCATTCTGACTTTGATGGCATCAATTCGGCTTGAGTGTGATCGAATCGATTGAGAGTTGAATAAAATGACTATTTTGCCCCTTCCGGGGTTGCCTGTGGTGTCGGTACGACCTTTGATGGATCTGGCTTCCCAGGGTTGTCTCTGGGGCTGAACTGTACTTCCCGGGCTACGACCGGGGATGACTTGACATATCTTGGGTTGATATCCAGGTTGACCTGTACCTCCCAAATTGAGACCGGGGCTGACTTGATGGCCCGATGTGAAGATCGGGGTTGATTGGTATCTCCCGGGTTGCTAACGGGGCTGATTTGAATGCCCGATATTGAGATCAGGGTTGATCTGACGATCTGATTGTCGATCGATACTGGATGGACGGTGCGATTGGAGATCAGAGCTGGATAGACTGTTCGATTGACTATCGGAGCTGGATAGATGGTCCGATTAACTATCAAAATTGGATAAACGGTCCAATTGGAGATCGAAGCTGGACAAACATTCCGATTGACTATCGAAGCTAGATTGACGGTCCGATTGACTATCGGAGCTGGATGGATGGTCCGATTAACTATCGAAGCTGGATTGACGGTCCGATTGACTATCGAAGCCGGATTGAGTACTGACATTGGTGATTGAATTTGGCTGAATTATCGATATTGGGGATAGAATTTGGCTGGAGTACCGATATTGGGGATCAGATTTAGGTTTAAGGACTGGCATTGGCGGCCAATTTTGAGTTAAAAGACTAGCATTGGCGGCCGAATTTGAATTGAAGGACCGGCATTGGTGGCTAGATTTGAATTGAAGGATGGTTTTACCATCCTACAGTGTTAGTATTAGGGCAAGGAAAATTTCGAGTGTGTACAGTTGCCCCTCTTTATCATGTCTATGCAATGTAATGGAATGGATGGGATAAAGATTAGTAGACACTGGAAATAAAAAGTGCAAGAGCTGCTTCGAAGGCTGGGCGTCTTTGAGTGGAATGGGGCTTCTGTTAGCTGCCTACGTTATCACTTTATTGGGGATAACGTTGTCATGTACAACCATTGATGTTGTTGGGAAGTTATCGCGAACTAATTTTGTCATTTCTTGCTGGGGATGGCATCATTTATGATAACTTATTTGATTCTGATGGGGATAAGGTTATCGAAGATGAGATATCACAGATTGTCCACGTCTGGATCTGCTGGGGATGACGTTCTCTGTGATAGCTTTATAGATTCTGATTGAGGTTGATCTGATTGATACTACCTCAATGATCCCTTTGAGGATGTGTATAACAGATTCCATCATTTGTGATGGATTATTATAATTGCTTCCGTCACTGGATCCCTTCTGTTGCTTGGCTGGGGTTGAGCTGACAGTTGAAACATCATTGGGGTTGAGCCAATGGTTGGATTGTATTTCGATCTATACCCGAACTTTGCTGGGGCTGAGCCAACGGCTGAAAACTGCATCGGTCAGTACCCGAACTTCGCTGGGGCTGAGCCAACGGCTGAAACTGCTTCGGTCAGTACCCAAAATTAGTTGGGGCTGAGCCAACTGCTGAAACTGCTTCAGTCAGTACCCAAACTTCGCTAGGGCTGAGCCAATGGCTGAAACTGCTTCGGTCAGTACCCGAACTTCAAAAAATGACAGTTTTCGGCAGTTTTGCGCAATTCTTGTGTAGTTTTTTCGCAATTTGATTTGTTGAAGCCCGGACATGGCTCCGAGATGAATACCAGGGGTCTTCGTGGAATTTCCTTTCCTTCAGGATTACGCTGCTTAAACGCAGGATTTTTGGCCAAACCGATCAATCGCGTAGTGACTTCTTTTCAAATTTAACTTCGCAGCCCGTTTAAACTCCGTTTTGACTCTAACCGAACCAGGCCCGGGGGAAGTGGGACCCACCTACACTACCACAGGTGGAGGTGCGGCAGCCACAGGTGGAGGTGCGACTACCTGGCTTATTTAATGTGCTGCGGGATTTTTATTTTGCAAGCTTCCCGTTTTGAGTTTCGAAAGGATTCCGTTCTTTTTTTTAGATCTACGGAGCTTGGACAGCTATTTTCTGAATCTGTCAATTCTTACGTGTTCAGCGCAGCGCAGGTAACGTTTTACATGCTTTTTTTTTTGTAGTTTTTGACCGTTAAAAGCATGTGAATAGCCTACGGTGCTTTCAAATGCAATTTATGAAAAATGTATGCCTATATGACCTGTAATTTTTTTTTAACTACATATGTATACATATCTTACTGTAATGCACGTTTGGATGTAAGAAAATTCAGGTTCTGAGACAGTCAATTTTCTTATTTTTGATTAGTTTAATAATCCTTTCTAAGACTAGTTAGCCTGGATTTTTAACTAAAAATATCCATGGTAATTTGGCTATCATGTGAGGTTGATTTTTGATATTTTTTCATAAATATGAACTATTTCTATTTTTGGGTAGGTGTGCTACAGATTGGCCACCTAGGCATGCCTGTGTGCATGTGGACAGTCCATTTTATAAAGGAGACTGGTGAAATTTTTCCAAAATCTTAGGCTTTAAAAAAACATGCATTTTTGACTTTGTGGGGAAATTTTTTACTGACCCATGCAGGTTTTGAGTTTCTAGGTTTGAAAACATGCAGTTTTGACTTTAATGGGTATTTTTTGACTGACCCATGCATGTCTTAGGACCTAGAGATATATGCTGGACTGATTGAAAATGACAAGCCACAGGTTTTAGGCTTACCGCACCCTTTTTGAGGTGATTTGGAGACTTGTTGCCGTAGATGGATTGTGATAGACCCGACAGTTCCAGTAGGGTCTCCTCGGGTATTAGACGTAGGAGGGCTTCTGATGTGCCACAGCCACGTCTGGCTCGGACGCCTTGTAGACTGGTAGAGGGCAGGATTCGTCCCACACAGGACGAGAAACCATTGGATATTGATGATGAGGTGGTTCCGTTTATCGTTCCTGCTCCCGCTCAGGCTCCACGTGCGGAGGTCCCAGTCATTGCTGTGCCTACTTAGGAGCTACTGGGCAATTTGAGTCGCCATCCTTCGAGATATCTTCACACCAATGAGGTTGAAGTATTTATTCTCTCTGGATTCTTTTCTTCCTTTTTGCCATTCTTGGGGCACAGGTTTTTGACTTGGGTTAGTTTTTGATGCAGGTTCCCGGCTTTACGTAGCCTGAAGGGAAATAGTTTAACGTGCACTCCCTGTATCACACTTTGCACGAGGATTACAGGGAGATTGTAGATGGCTGGGGATTTCAGGCCTTTTTCTTAATCCTTCCCCGCCGTTGCCCCTGGGGGTATATGAGGGCTTTATTTGAGCACTGGTTCCACCAGACTCAGTCCCTTCATTTGCTAGATTGCGAGGTGATGATGACTCCTATGGACTAGAGATTTATCACCGGCATTGAGTTTGTGGGCGAGTCAGTGCCTGTCATGACTGATATTTTGCCCGTTATTGTTCGGTCCCTACTGGGAGTCCCGATGATGACATTCAAGGGTCGAGCAGTCCGATCTGGTCCCTTGAGTATAGATGCCCAGGATGGGACTTTGCAGTTGCCTCCGCCTGATGACCAAAGGGCTAGAGATCGCATTGTGAGGAGATTATTTTTGTCGATCATCAGGGGTTGTTTCGTGGCGGACAACTCATCTACTGTGTCCTTCGCTTTGATTAGTGCCACTCGACATGTATAGCACCTCGGTGACTATGATTGGGGCTCCTATACCTTTTTTACTTATTTTTTCTATGGCATGCGCATGCTTTCGGAGGGTACGACGAAGGCTTGGTTAGGATTTTACCCATTCCTGCTGGTGAGTACATCTTTCTACACCTTTTTGATTTTAGCATTTTTGTCAGTCTTGATCACTGAGGACTTTTGATATTTGCATGATCAGCTTTGGGCATTTGAGAGGCTTCCTTGCCTACGGCCCGCTACTGCTTTAGGTCTGGAGACCTATCCTCAAGGATGGAGATGGCATCACTCCACTTTGACGGCGGGTTTGATCACCTGGGCGCCGTACACATCTGAGCACTTGACCGTCAGATTCGAGGGAGGTATCCCTACTGGCCGGGAGTTTGACTTATCGACTCGCAGGGTACTGTTGTTGATGAAGGGAGGTTGGGAGCTCTATCTTGGAGAGCGTGCTATTAGGAGCATCACGGTGGAGATCCGCATTCCCATTATTCCTCTAACTTGGCATCATTGGCCATTAATTGTGCCTTTGACAGACATCCCTTTGGTGGGCATTGATGGCTTTACCTTATCAGAGGGTCCGTACAGCCAGGAGGCATTTGGCAGATGGTGGAGCTCTGGTACTATTGGAGCTCAGACCCGTGCTACCCATTTTATGGCAAACATGGTGCCAGGATCCGTGATGATGACGGATTGGATAGCTTGGCTCAGGGAGCCGACTCATACAGACCAGATAGCAAATCTGACTAAGGAGTTAGAGCAGGCTCGTTTCTTTATCAGGCACCTTGACCGAGATCCATCGGAGGCATCTTCTTTTAACAAATCCAGCTCAGGAGTAGGTCCCTCTTTAGGTCCATTTAGCAGCAGTTATACAAGGTCAGATCCTCCCTAATACCGCCCAGATATGCCTGATCCTAGCAGCTTTGTGTAGACAGAGGAGATGGAACAGGTTGATCAATTCGACACTGATGTCTACGACTTCCTCTGATAGCTATTGGAGTTATACTTTTTAGTCAGCCACTATTTTGGATATTCGGCGTTTGTCCCATCATTTTGATAGACCACTGTAGTAGTTGGGTGGTGGTGCCCCATTTTTCCTGTATTCTTCTTTTCACTTTGTATCAGGATACAGGGATGTTGTATGTAGTAGATAGCTTTTTATAGATATTCTTGCCATATATTATCTTCTGCATCATATTTACTATCATCATATATGTATTATATCATGTGTATGCATTCAGACAGCTGTGTTTTAACTTGACCTCTAGACGGTCTTGTGGTACGGTGCTACAAATGACGTCGTCTGCAGTCAGCCGTATTGAGCATTTACCACCATCTGTGGTGGTAGCATCATTGAGGTCCTGATATGATAGTTTGCCCTTTCCTGTTAGGGGGATTGTGGACCAGATGTTGGGGCATTCATTGGTCCTTGCAAATTTTTGGGTTCCAGTCAAATTTGTTGAGGGCCTTCTACCCTGCTGGATTACCGACAGGAAGGTGTTCTGCTTCAAACGGCGTGAGCTGACCCTGACTCTGGAGGAGTACCAGAGATTTACTGGCTTGTATTTAGAGTTGTTGTGACCTCGAACGTCGATTAGTGATATGAGGAGGCCGTTTATCAAGCTGTCCGGTCTCCGTCAGAGTGCAGTCATGAATGAGATCGTTTCGGGGCACGTGATCTCTATGGACTTCTTGATTGAGCGCTTTGGCAAGATTAACAGCTATGGTCGCCACGTCAGAGATTTCATTTGTTTAGCAGAGGCATGACATGAGGCCAGGATAGACATCCTGCTGATGTGTGTTGTGGCATATGTCTACATGCCGTTGCAATTGGATCATCTAGATGTGGGATTGGTAGAAGTGGTTAGAGCCCTTAGACATGGTAGAACCATTATCCCGATGATATTAGCTGAGACATTTAGATCTTCCACGTATTGTAGTACCCATCCAGAGGGGTTTTTTAGGGGCAGCTCAGTCTTGCTGTATATAGGGTTGATGTCTCATATACAACCGATTAGATCCTTCAGGCTTAGGGGTTTTTGTTTTACTCACGAGACATCTAGAGCTTTCTCTTTTCAGCCTGCGGAGTGCATTGATGCAGAGTCTTGGTTGGCATTTTCGTCGGATATTGAGCATCCATTTGTGATCTTTGTTGGGTTTGTATGTAACACAATCATGCAATCAAATCACATAAATAGGGCGGAAGCGTAAAAACTAGGTTTTCAAAATTTATACAAACCCATAACCATGATCATGCTTTGTGCTTGTTATCAATAACAGAAAAGAGAGAACATGGAATTATACCTTTGAAGATCTAAGCTTCCTCAGGTACAAGTTCTACTCCTTTGATTCCTTTGATTCCTCTGATAGTGGCTCCTTCCCTTGAATAATGTCAGCCACCCAAATGTTTGGCCTCTAACGGTGATCCACCAAGGAAGATGAAGAACTCAAGAAGATGGGTTATTGGCTTAACCCTTGTTTCTATCTCTATAGAATATGTGTACTCCCAACTCTTGGAAAATTTCACATCACCTTATTTCTAATATAAGACTCTCTTATATAGATATTAGGTTAACCCTCCTAATCCAATTAGAATAGGATTTTATTTAATTAATTTATATCCTAATCTTTATTAGGATTGAGAGAGAGTACTGATATTATATTAATTCCTAAACTCCTTTAGAATTAAAATAATAATAATAATAATAATATTAATAAGACTCCTCTTATTAATTTATATTTAATATTTTTAAAATATTAAATAATAAACATTAAGCTATTTAATTTATTCTATCATCATAGATTAAATTAATTATACTTAATGCATTATTACTATCATGCCATTTTCTTCTTAAATAATTCTTCTTCCTTTTATGGTGTGACCCTTTAGGTTCTCCATATTAAACCGGTTGTGAATAAATCAATTAGAACAATTCTAATCTTATTTAAATAAACAAATTAAACTAATAATCTATTTAAATAAATAACATTTATTCTACAATAGGGATAAGCCTCCCTAGCGATCAACGACTTTCCAGATAATATAGATTTCAACATTAATCATAAAAGAACCTGTGAGTTAATAGTTACCGTACAATTCAATCCTTCCACCATACAATGTCCCAATTAAATATAAGACATGGATTTACTGTCAAGTCTTAATTTATTTAATCATATGTATTTCGATTAGAAAATGCACAACTCCAAATAATGCAAATTAGAAACATCTTTCTAATTTCATTCTACCTTGGCCAAGGATTCCTGGGTTGTCATTTAACGAATCACATAGGACATATCTCCTCTTTTACTAGAGGTGGTAGATTCTTTATTGATCATTCATTATCTCCATATGTAACTCATTACACCCAAGCATACCCTATATATGCCTTAAAAGGCCTTAAGGAATTAGTCAAAGTATAATTTGTTACATACAAGATACTATGATGATCTCAAGTCCAAGGATCACATGTATTACTATCACATTAGGAATTCCTATTGACAGGCGAGTAAAACTCCATTAGGTATTCCATAGCGAGTCACGTTCAGTGAACTTATTCTCCAATAAGCACCTACATACTTGCTTTAGTGTCTCCACACAAATGACCATGAGATCAGTCATCCTCATCCAATGAGCAAGCAACATATGTACCAATCTATCCGGATTTACTAATCCCCTTTTTAGTAATCCCACGATTGGGAACTATTTAGTTTTAAAGCTTTCTAAGAATTTAGATCTCATTAGCATGATCAACATCATGATTCTAAAAGCATTGCTTAAAACTATGGGTTATTTACATATTATAAAAACAGCACCATGTAGATAATTAAATGCCTTTAATAAATAAATATTTTATTAATAAATAAATAAGATTGTTTACAAAGTATGTGCTTTATCATCATACATGATTGGCTTGTATGCACACTACTATCAATCTCCCACTTGCACTAAAGCCAATCGCCATGGTATCTCATACCCATCTTCTCTAAGTGACGATCAAACTGCTGTTGTGTTAAAGCTTTAGTAAATGGATCTGCAATGTTGTCTTGAGAGTCTACACGCTCCAAGGTGACGTCTCCTCTTTCAATGATCTCCCTGATCAAGTGAAATCGCCGCAACACGTGTTTAGATTTCTGATGAGACCTGGGTTCCTTACCCTGTGCAACCGCTCCGGTGTTGTCACAGTATACGGGAACTGCTTCCCCAATGCTAGGAACCACACCAAGTTCAGTTATGAACTTGTTCATCCAAACAGCTTCCTTTGCAGCTTCACTTGCAGCTATATACTCTGCCTCTGTCACTGAATCAGCAATCGTTTGCTGCTTGGAACTCTTCCAACTCACTGCACCTCCGTTCAAGGTAAACACATACCCTGAAATAGATTTACTGTCATCTTGGTCTGTTTGAAAACTTGAGTCCGTGAATCCCTCGAGTTTTAATTCAGACCCACCGTAGACAAGAAAAATATCTTTAGTCCTTCTCAAGTACTTTAGGATATTTTTCACTACCTTCCAGTGCTCTTCTCCTGGATTCAACTGGTATCTGCTTGTTACACTAAGTGCGTGAGCAACATCCGGTCTAGTACATATCATACCGTACATGATAGATCCTATTGCAGAAGCATAAGGGATCTTACGCATACGGTCTCTCTCCTCAGGTGTCTTTGGGGCCTGTTTCTTGGAGAGATTTATTCCATGGCTCATCGGCATGAGACCTCTTTTGGAATCTTCCATGCTAAACCTCTTTAGCATCGTATCAATGTACGTTCCTTGGGATAAGCCGAGCATCCTTTTAGATCTATCTCTATAGATCTTTATCCCAAAAATATAGGATGCTTCACCCAAGTCCTTCATGGAGAAGTTTTTAGATAACCAGATTTTAATGGATTGTAACATAGAAATGTCATTCCCTATCAGTAATATATCATCAACATATAATACAAGGAATGATACTGCGCTCCCACTAACCTTCTTGTATACACATGGTTCATCCTCGTTTTTGATAAAATCAAACTCTTTGATTGTCTCATCAAAACGAATGTTCCATCTACGAGAAGCTTGCTTCAATCCATAAATGGATCGTTGCAGCTTACAGACTTGATTTATTCCAACCTTTGAAACAAATCCTTCTGGCTGTGTCATAGACACATCCTCCTCAAGTTTTCCATTGAGGAAGGCCGTTTTCACGTCCATCTGCCAGATCTCATAGTCGTTATAAGCTGCAATCGCAAGCAAAATCCGAATGGACTTGAGCATGGCTACTGGTGAGAAGGTTTCATCATAGTCAACTCCTTGTCTTTGTTTGAAACCTTTTGCAACCAGTCGGGCCTTATAGGTCTCTACCTTTCCGTCTGCTCCAGTCTTTTTCTTAAAAACCCATTTACACCTAATAGGTTTAATACCTTCAGGTGGTGAAACCAAAGACCATACTTTGTTTTCATACATGGAGTCCATTTCGGATTTCATGGCTTCAAGCCATTTTCCTAAGTCTTTATTACTCATAGCCTGTTCGTAATTCAATGGATCATCATCATTCATGATGTGTACCTCATCGTCATCCTCTATAACGAATCCATACCTCTCAGGTATCTTCGGTACTCTTCCAGATTTACGAACAGAGTGTGGTACAGTAGGTTCTTCTACTTGGTTAGGTACCTGACTTTGGTCCGTGGTAACTTGTGGTTCTTGAACTTCTTCAAGATATATCTTGCTCCCACTGACCCCATTCATGGATAAACTCTTTCTCCAAGAAGGTAGCATGTTTCGCAACAAACACCTTTTGATCAGTTGGATGATAGAAATAATACCCTACGGTTTCTTTAGGGTATCCCACAAATCTACACTTATCGGATTTAGTCTGTAGCTTATCATTTTCAAACTTTTTGACATAAGCTGGACAACCCCAAGTCTTAACATGCTTAAGATTTGGTTTCCTCCCTTTCCACATCTCATATGGAGTCTTTGGGGCGGATTTGGTAGGTACCTTATTAAGTAGGTATGCAGCCGTTTCTAGGACATATCCCCAGAAGGAAATTGGAAGGTCGGTAAAACTCATCATGGATCGAACCATGTCCAACAGTGTTCGATTTCTCCTTTCAGATACTCCATTTAACTGTGGTGTACCTGGAGGAGTCCATTGTGAGATTATACCATTTTCTCTGAGACAATTGAGAAACTCACTGCTTAAGTATTCTCCACCTCGATCTGATCGAAGTATCTTAATACTCTTGCCCATTTGTTTCTCTACTTCACTTCTGAACTCTTTGAACTTTTCAAATGATTCTGATTTGTATTTCATTAAATACACATATCCAAATCTTGAGTGATCATCAGTGAAAGTAATAAAATAAGAATACCCACCCCGTGCACTTGTTGTCATAGGTCCACAAACGTCTGTGTGAATCAATGCCAACAACTCTGTAACTCTCTCCCCTTTTCCTCTAAAAGGAGATTTAGTCATTTTACCCATGAGACAAGATTCACAAGTTGGATATGATTCATAATCAGATAGCTCGAGGAGCCCATCTTTATGCAACTTGGATAATCTTGTTTCATTGATATGACCGAGTCTACAGTGCCACATATAGGTATAATTAATATCATCTCTTTTCCTTTTCTTAATTTGTTCAATTTGAAATATATTTTCTTGCAAGTCAAGTATATAAAGTCCATTTCGCAAAATTTCCAATACTATATAAAACATCGTCTTTAAAAATTGAACAACTGTTGTTCTTTATAATAACGTCATATCCTTCCATATCCAATACAGAAATAGAAATAATGTTTCTAATAATATTCGGAATAAAATAACAATTATTTAGATAAATGGACTTGCCCCGAAGGCATTACTAAACAATAAGTCCCTACAGCTAATGCAGCAACCTTTGCTCCATTCCCCACTCGTAGGATGACCTCATCATTGCTCAGCTCTCTATTTCTGACCAGTCCCTTCACATTATTTACATATGTGAGAATCACAGCCGGTATCCAATACCCAAGTAGAATTTTGACTTTCTGAAAAATTAATTTCAATCATGAACAAACCTTGATTAGAAGTCGAAGCTTCTCCAAGCTTCTTCTCTGCTAGAAACTTCTTGCAGTTCCTCTTCCAATGTCCCGGCTCATTGCAATGAAAGCACATTCCTTTGCTAGCTGGATCAGATTTCTTTTGTTCCTTTATGTTCACTTTGCCCTTGGTCATCCGAGATCGGAAGAGCTCCTTAGATATCTCATATCTAGCAGTCCTACTTTGTTCACCATACAACTCCTTGAGGTGAATCAACATAGTAGGAGCATCCATGTTTTCGTGCTGACGCTGAAGCTCGTTATTCATATATGCGAGCATGATGCATTGAGCCACAGATGCATCATCTTGCCACTTTACAATGGTGGCAATCTCTTCCTCAGAGGCTGTTTCTAGAACAGTTCTAGGGACAGGTGAGTTTAGGACATAAGAAATCTTTTCAGTAGTGAGAACTATTCTCAGATTTCTTAGCCAGTCCGTATAATTCGGCCCGGTAAGCTTATTAGCATCAAGTATGCTTCGCAGTGAAATTAGTGATTTTGACATTTTTAAAATTCTGCATGTGAAAAACAACATTTTAGCAAACATTCATTTTATTAATTTTGCATACCAAAATAAATTTAGGTCTTTATTTTAAATTGGTATCTCCCACTATTTTTATCAAACTATATTACCCTCACTTATATAGTTCGGCAACATCTAATTAAAGATTTGCTAGTGAGAATAAGGATCCCATTTCAAATGTATATAACCTTGTGGATAGCACAACAAGCGATATACAAATAAATAGGTAGACAACTCTTGTCAATTACATCACTATATAACTCCTTTTATTTTGCCTCTTAAATCATAATGGTCAAGTGTGTGCACATCCGAACTAAAATGATTTAAGTAAAGTCCAGCCTAGCACTTCTATAAATTCAAAAAAGAAAAATGTTCGTCCTTGTGGATAGCACAACAAGACTAGATCGTTCAATTTTCTTGATAAGCATCAAATGTGATTAATTAACATCTTAAATACACAATACTCGCCTTGTGGATAGCACAACAAGCTCATATTAAATATTTAATACTCTATTAATTTATCATGCTAGAAGGCGACGTTCGATATTCCAAATATCATTTGAACGCTTCAGACTTAATATTATTTCTTTGAGGGGTTTGTTATTATTTGTCTCATCTTGTTTAGCGCACATGCACATATATATATATATATATATAAAATACGCGACATTTTATTAAACATGCGAAGCATGTTTGCATAAAATATAATATATATAATATTTAGCATGCAATATAGAATATTATATTCTACCCGGATTGATTATGGACTTTTATTCTAGTTTGGTTCACTAGAGCCACCAAGTGAACCAAAAGGTCAAACCTAGGAGTGCAAGAATTTAAATTTTAAATGTAACTATTACATTTAAACCCGGGCTCCATACAAACGGGTCTTCACTCGCTCCTCGCTCCTTTGTCTCCAATTTCTTCAAAATAATTCTAACTATCTCTATTACATTAACTTATTTTAAAATTAAATAGAAACCTTGATTAGCAGTCAAGGGGAAGTACATAGAAAGGAGATAGAATTTACATCGAGAATAAAACTAGAGAAGACGAGGTACGCAGACCCCATTTTATAAAACCCATACATTCAAGCATTCATCCAAAATAAAATCCAATCACATTGGTCATTGTCCATAATCAATCCCATTTATTATCATACACATCAACATATGCATCAATAAATATCCATTCATCTCATGAATAACAATGCTATTCCATATATGGATCGATGTTATTTAATGGACAAAAGTTTTGCTAAATTTTATTTTTGAAACAAAATAAACTCTTTTATTTTAATCAAAAATAAATCAAAATTAAACTCCTTTAATTTTAGCATTCTGAAATCATATTTCAGATAAAATAAACTTCTTTATTTTAAAACTTTATCAATTAAATAAACAGTTTACTTAATTAATTAAAATCAATTTTCAGGGTCTGTCCAGGTACCGGCGCAGCTGCGCCAGTAATGAACTGGGCATCTGCGCAGCTGCGCAGGTAGACGGAAGCAGCAGTTTTTGCAGACCGGCGCAGCTGCGCCAGTAATGAACTGGGAGGCTGCGCAGCTGCGCCGTTCGCCGCAGAAACTTGCAGAAAACGATTTTTGTCCAAAAAAAACAATCCAATTCTCACATCAATTCATACATGGAATTATAAAATTGATAATTAGCACAAAGTTAGGTTTTGATACCACTGTTGGGTTTGTATGTAACGCAATCATGCAATCAAATCACATAAATAGGGCGGAAGCGTAAAAACTAGGTTTTCAAAATTTATACAAACCCATAACCATGATCATGCTTTGTGCTTGTTATCAATAACAGAAAAGAGAGAACATGGAATTATACCTTTGAAGATCTAAGCTTCCTCAGGTACAAGTTCTACTCCTTTGATTCCTCTGATAGTGGCTCCTTCCCTTGAATAATGTCAGCCACCCAAATGTTTGGCCTCTAACGGTGATCCACCAAGGAAGATGAAGAACTCAAGAAGATGGGTTATTGGCTTAACCCTTGTTTCTATCTCTATAGAATATGTGTACTCCCAACTCTTGGAAAATTTCACATCACCTTATTTCTAATATAAGACTCTCTTATATAGATATTAGGTTAACCCTCCTAATCCAATTAGAATAGGGTTTTATTTAATTAATTTATATCCTAATCTTTATTAGGATTGAGAGAGAGTACTGATATTATATTAATTCCTAAACTCCTTTAGAATTAAAATAATAATAATAATAATAATATTAATAAGACTCCTGTTATTAATTTATATTTAATATTTCTAAAATATTAAATAATAAACATTAAGCTATTTAATTTATTCTATCATTATAGATTAAATTAATTATACTTAATGCATTATTACTATCATGCCATTTTCTTCTTAAATAATTCTTCTTCCTTTTATGGTGTGACCCTTTAGGTTCTCCATATTAAACCGGTTGTGAATAAATCAATTAGAACAATTCTAATATTATTTAAATAAACAAATTAAACTAATAATCTATTTAAATAAATAACATTTATTCTACAATAGGGATAAGCCTCCCTAGCGATCAACGACTTTCCAGATAATATAGATTTCAACATTAATCATAAAAGAACCTGTGAGTTAATAGTTACCGTACAATTCAATCCTTCCACCATACAATGTCCCAATTAAATATAAGACATGGATTTACTGTCAAGTCTTAATTTATTTAATCATATGTATTTCGATTAGAAAATGCACAACTCCAAATAATGCAAATTAGAAACCTCTTTCTAATTTCATTCTACCTTGGCCAAGGATTCCTGCGTTGTCATTTAACGAATCACATAGGACATATCTCCTCTTTTACTAGAGGTGGTAGATTCTTTATTGATCATTCATTATCTCCATATGTAACTCATTACACCCAAGCATACCCTATATATGCCTTAAAAGGCCTTAAGGAATTAGTCAAAGTATAATTTGTTACATACAAGATACTATGATGATCTCAAGTCCAAGGATCACATGTACTACTATCACATTAGGAATTCCTATTGACAGGCGAGTAAAACTCCATTAGGTATTCCATAGCGAGTCACGTTCAGTGAACTTATTCTCCAATAAGCACCTACATACTTGCTTTAGTGTCTCCACACAAATGACCATGAGATCAGTCATCCTCATCCAATGAGCAAGCAACATATGTACCAATCTATCCGGATTTACTAATCCCCTTTTTAGTAATCCCACGATTGGGAACTATTTTAGTTTTAAAGCTTTCTAAGAATTTAGATCTCATTAGCATGATCAACATCATGATTCTAAAAGCATTGCTTAAAACTATGGGTTATTTACATATTATAAAAATAGCACCATGTAGATAATTAAATGCCTTTAATAAATAAATATTTTATTAATAAATAAATAAGATTGTTTACAAAGTATGTGCTTTATCATCATACATGATTGGCTTGTATGCACACTACTATCAATCTTGCCATGCTCAGGGCTAGCATCCCCATATAGCTTTATCACTCATGCATTTGGCCTGGATTATTTGCCCTAGAAAGATTGAGAGGAGTGACTACCTATCATCCTTTGGCAGTCATGTGTCAGTTTGATCAGTTGCAGAGTTTGCACCATTTTGGGGGGTCTGCTGATCATAGGATGTTGGTTTCTTCCATGTCATCCGCCGACTTGGTCAGAGTATATAAGTGTTGGACTCATCGGGAGAGGGTTAATTTCTCCAGTATCTATACGGGCTGTTCTCCGGAGTATTCTGCGTGGTTGGAGGCAGAGACAGGAATGGTAGCAGAGGCTTCTTCATCTCCTAGTGTGGACTCTGACGAGGAGAAGCCCGTGGAGGATCCACATTCTCCTACCGAGGATGATCTGTTCACAGGCTTGACCGCTGTCCTGGTTAGCGATTCCCCGACCATTCCTGTGGGGACAGATCCGGCTTTAGCAGACTCACTATTCAGAATAACCTTTGAGCGAGACTTGTCTAGAGCACAGATGTTGGCTTCCTTGTCTGGCAGAGAATTAGCTTTTGCTGAGAGGGATGGTCTCAGGGTTTCTTTGGATGCTGGATTGATTGAGCGGGAGGAGCTCCGCTCTGCTCTGGATACTGCAGTTGTAGAGCGAGACGAGATCCGCTCGACTAGGGATGCAGTATATGTTGAGATCGAGGAGACATTGATTGCTCGAGACGCAGCTTTTGCCGAGAGAGATGAGGCTATAGCTTCTCGTAATTTCCACATTGCTGATAGTATTGCTCTTTGATCTTACACCCATGGTTTGGTCACCGAGATAAGTGCTTATATTGATGACCACAATGCCACCTAGCAGATGACTGTGGATGTTCTGGGTCGTATGGAGGCTGAGTGGACTGCACTTATGGCTGCTCCACCATCTTCGGAGAGAGATGCCATGCTGGCATTGCTGACCCGCTTGTCCCTGGGTCCATAGACTAGCTTTATTTTTCCTAGACAGACTAAATCAGCCATTTTTATCATGTAGAGGGCATTATGTATATAAAGCAGTTTTATATATATCAGAGAAATATATTTTTGATGCACTTCCTTGACTGAAGATGTATTGTCATTACTGAGTGATTACCACTTCTTTCATGACTCGCAATTGTTGATGTATCTTAAGCTTCTCCTTGATGGACTGACAGTTGAGATGTCAGGGAGTATCTCAGATAGGCCTGTTGACCAGGATAGGATTGATAGAATTTAGCTTTTATTTGTCTTTGGTGTCTTGGAACTGGTCTTTTATATATTTTTTTCTTGAAGGTCAAACCGCGCCGTAGATGGCTGCCTACGTACTCCCGGGTTGAGGGAGATCAGGTCATTCGTAGTTCCTGCTAGTTTGGTTGGAGAGGTTTAAAAAGAGTTTATCTTGGATTTTGAGTCTGGATTGATGAGTTTCTGAGTTTTTATTTGGTTTGACCGCACCAGAAATGGCTGCCTACGTACTCCAGGGTTGAGGGAGATCAGGTCATTCGTAGTTCCAGCTTTCTAATGGAAAATCGAACCTGATTTAATTTGTAGGACCCAGATGCAGGTATGCATGTGCTTCAGACGTAATACCTTTTCACGGTGTCTAAATTGATGAGTTGGGGAAACTCGATCCCATCCATCTCTTGTAGTTCGATCGCGCCCTCAGTCAACACTTCTTTGACAATGAAAGGGCCTTCCCAGTTTAGGGCAAATTTTCCTTTGGCTTCATCCTGATTGGCTAGGATTTTCTTTAGCACCAAGTTATTTTCTTCGAATTGCCAAATTCGGACCTTTTATTGTAGGATCTGGCGATCCTTTGCTGGTATAACTGTCCATGGAAAGTGGTCGTAGCTGTCTTTTCATCTATCAGAGATAGCTGATGATACCGGTCTTGCAACCATTGATCTTCATCTATTTGAGCGTCGATCAACACTCGCAAAGATTATATCTCTACTTCTATGGGAAGGACTACTTCTATGCCATAGACCAACGAGTAGGGGGTAGCCCCAGTAGAGTTGCGCAATGATGTCCTGTATGCTAACAGAGTTAGAGGCAGCAGGTCAAGCAAGTCCTTGTGATTGGCGGACATTTTCTGCATGATTTTTTTGATGTTTTTGTTGGCCGCTTCAACAGCACGTTCATCTTGGGCCGATAGATGACAGAATTGAGATGCTTGATGTGGAACTTACTGCACATATCCACCATCATTTAATTGTTCAGTTTTTTTGCGTTATCTGATACGATCACCTCCGGTTGTCCATATCGACAGACGACATTGTTTCTGATGAAACTGATGATGACCTCTTTTATAACTTTGGGAAAAGAGGCTACTTCGACCCATTTGGTGGAGTAATCGATCATAGTGAAGATGAATCGATGACCATTTCTGGCTTTGGGTTCCACTGAACCTATTGAAAGGCCATAGTGAACTCATGTTATGCAGCTCATTTGGAGGAGCGTGAATGGCATTTCCATGTATTTGGCATTAAAAGTATCTCCTGACGTGATCATCGCAATCAATTTTGAGCGAGATCCAGTAATGTCCTGTTCTGACTATCTTCTTGGCCAGCAGATGGCCGCTCATGTGTGGACCACAAACTCCGCCATGGACTTCATCCATTAGTCTTTGGGCTTGCTCATTGTCGAGGCATCTTAACAGGCCTATTCCAGCATCCCTTTTATAAAGTGCGTCTCCGCTCAGATAGAACTTCATGACCATTCTGAGAATCTATTTCTGCTCTGATTGGCTTGCACCAGCTGGTGTGGATCCATCACAGAGATATTCCTTGATGTCTTGAAACCAATGCTGCTTGACAAGAGGTATTTCATCTGATACTTCTCCCATATAATTCCCATATGTCGAGGTTTTCTGAATCGTGAACTGAATGTTGGGAAATCCACTCTTATCGAACATGCGGATTAATGAAGCCAACGTTGCTAATGCATCAGCGAAGTCATTCCGACCCCAAGGAATGTGAACGAAGGTTATTGCTTCGAATTCCCGAGATATTTTGAGGACTTGCCGATGGTAGGGCAGTAAATGCAGTTCTTTGGTGAGATACGCCCCGGTAGTTTGTCTGATGACTAGCTCAAAATCTTCGAAGACGAGTAGGTGTTTGATAGACATGGATTGGGCTAGCTTCAACCCCATGATACAGCCTTCATACTCGGCCATGTTGTTGGTGTTACCAAATTAAAGTTTGGTAGCCACAGGATATTGATCACCTGTACCAAAGATGAGGACTGCCCCAGCTCCGGCGCCTTCCATGTTTACCGCTCCGTCAAAATACATTTTCCATGATTGGACTGTATTCTCAGATTAGAGTTGTTGAATTGTCCTAATCCCATCATCCAGGAAATATGTCTCCATGGGCTCGAACCCTCCTGAAGGTGCTTTTGCTAATGGATCTGCAATGCCTTGACCCTTGATTGACTTCTAAGTTACGCAGATAATGTCGAATTGCTGTAGGATGAACTGCCATTTGGACAGTCGACAATTCAGCATTGGTTTGTTGAATACATATTTGAGAGGATCCATGTGGGATATGAGGTAGGTCGTGTGCCCATGAAAATAGTGTTGCAACCTTATGGCGGCCCATGCTAATGCACAGCATGTCTTTTTGATCAGGGTGTATTTTTGTTCCCCACTGCTGAATCTTTTACTGATGTAGTAGATGGCTCTTTCCTTGCTACTATCATCCTTCTGTCCTAACATGCAGCCCATTGCATTGGCATTGACGGACAGGTACATGAACAAAGGGACTCCCTCCCTTGGGGGTATCAGAAAAGAAGCTTCAGTCAGCTATTTTTTGATGGCAAGGAAGGCTTGTTGACAATCCTCATTCCACGTGGTGGAGGAATCCTTCCTTAACAGCTTGAAGATGGGCTCACAGGTTGCTGTGAGCTGGGAAATGAATCTGCTTATAAAGTTGATCCTTCCCAAGAATCCACGTATCTCTTTCTCTGTACGAGGTACGGGCATTTTAGTAATGGCTTTGATTTTGGCGGGGTCGAGTTCAATGCCCCGATTGCTCACCAAGAGACCTAACAGTTTGCCTGCTTTGACGCCAAAAGCACATTTGGCGGGATTTAGCTTGAGGTTATACTTGCATAACCTGTTGAACAGCTTCCTGAGATGGTCTATGTGATCATCCTCCCTCCGGGATTTGATGATGATGTCGTCAACATAGACTTCTATTTCTTTGTGCATCATATCATGAAAGAGGGCCATCATGGCTCGATGATACGTTGCTCCGGTATTGATGAGGCCGAAGGATAGTCGTCGGTAGCAGAAAGTTCCCTAGGGAGTGATAAAGGCTATTTTCTCCCGGTCTTCCTCAGCAACCATGATTTGATGGTAACCAACAAAGCAATCCACGAAGGAATACATGCTATACTGCGCAGTATTGTCGATTAGAATGTGGATGAAAGGTACTGGGAAGTTGTCCTTGAGGCAGGATTTGTTCAAATCCTGATAATCCACGCATACTCGTACCTTCCCTCCCGGTTTAGGTACGGGGACTATGTTTGATAGCCATTAGGGGTAGGTTGATACCATAATGATCCCGGCTTTGAATTGCTTAATGACTTCTTCTTTAACTTTGAGACTCCACTCAGGTTTCAATCGTCTGTGTTTTTATTTGACTAGATTGAACCCTTCTTTGATGGGCATTTGATGGATGACAATGTCTGTGGATAGACCGATCATGTCTTTATGGAACCATGCAAACACTTCCTGGTACTGTGTTAGGAGTTCGATCAGGTCGACTTTTTGATTTGGTGTGAGGTCTGAACCTATTTGGATTTCTTTGATGTTTTCGGAGGTTCCTATGTTGATGGTGAGGGTTTGGTCGAGGTTTAGTTTGGGTTTGTCTTCAACCCATTCCTTGATCTCCTCTGGCACCTCATAGTCATCTTCCTCCTCTTGATCAATATCCATCAAGTCGAAATTTAATTCTACATCCAAGTCGGAGTCATCTTGACAGGTTGGCATCTCATCAGCAGAGACACACACATCCAATGCTTGGGTCCTGAAAACAAAAATGATTTCACTAATATATACAACTGCTTAAATACACATGGCATTTGCAAAGCATGACAAAAGTTACTGCTCCAGCTGTGCAATCAAAATTAAGCAGTAAATGAAAGCATGATTAAGGGAAGATGTACTCTCTGCCCCTTTGCCCTTTTCGACTTAGGCAAGGGACACTGTTCCAGTTATCCAGTGTCATATTCTCATGAATTGGGAGAATCGAGGAATTGTGCTCGTCCACCTAGTCCTAGATGATGACTGAGACATCCTTGAGAATAAGGCCAAGGCTTTTCTATGGATTGTTCCTCTTCTTGATGTGAGGAATTTGGACATGGTCATCGTCACTGTCGGGGAGTTCGTCATTCATACCTTCGTACTTGAGAATGAGTCTCATGTTAGCGAATGGGTCTCGTCCTTCGTACAGGATCTTTTCTTTTCCCTTTTTGCTGTTTGCCTCAAGCTTGAGGGCTTTTCTTTCATGGACAGGTATGATTGGAGGAAATAGTATGGCTGATACCGCAGTCGGGACTTTCCTCGTAGGTTTCATCCATCCAGCATTTGTGAGTTTTGGGAGCAGAATCGTGGAGGTATGAGCCTTGGGATGTTTGTGTGGATTCCGGTGGCTTGACCCGGATGAATATCCCAATCCTGCTCTTCCCGTCTGACTTGGGATTTGGACTGGCATCTTGACACCTTGCTTATCTTTTCCTAACCCTTCTCCAGGTTGGAAACCCGAAGATACCATTTCTTGGCCTACGGTCATTACTTCAGTGGAGACTTTAGGCTTGAGGGCTGGTGCCCCGATTGGTAGATATTGAGTATCAGTCACCTCGAGAGCTTGAAAACTTGCAGGTTCAATCCCCGCATCCAGGCTAATCACTGGCATGTCCCCATATATGTAGGTAGGGTATTCTGGTTCAGCATTGACCGTGATGAGGGTGGTGCCATTAATGATGTACTTGAGTTACTGATGGAGGGTGGATGGCACTGGCACTGCCCCTGCCATGTGGATCCATGGTCTACCCAGCAGCAAATTGTATCCAGTGGCAATGTTGACTACTTGGAAGGATACGTAGAAGGTGTGTGGACCAATTTCTAGAGGAAGCTCAATTTCCCCCATAGCCTGGCGGCGAGATCCATCTAAAGCCCGGATGACCACATGACTGGCTTTGATCCGGTTTGGATTGATCTTCATTCTTTCCAACGTGTCGTATGGACAAATGTTGAGGGAAGATCCTCCATCAATAAGCACTCCTACCATCACGTATTCGGAGGACATTATGGCTATATGTAGGGACTTGTGGTGGCCCCTTCCCTCTGCCCGGATTTCATCGTCTGTGAAGGAAATCACATTGCTGTTGAAGATGTGTTCTATCACGTGACGAAATTTCTCTGTGTCTACGGTGTGTGGCAGATGGGCTTCTTCTAGTACCTTCACTAGAATGTTATGATGGTCTTCTGATGATAAGACTAGGTCGAGGATAGACACTTACTTGGGTGAGTCTTTCAAGCTTTGCACTATCTTGATTTCATTGTGTCCCATTTTGTTGAGGAACGCTCTGATCTTTTCTTCAGCCACCTTTTCTTTTGCTTTGGTAACTGGTTTAATCACCTTCTGAGGCAGGTACAATGGATTGTCCTTTGACAGGATGGAAATGTTGTTTGAAGTAGAGCTTTCAATGTCCCTGTAGTTCCATGGGACCTTCTTCAGACTGATGATTGGATACTGAGGTCTGAAGGGCAAGATTAGAGGCTGAGGTGCAGCCACCTTCACAGGATTTTGGACTTCTTGGACCCCTTTCCCTTTCAGTACCAGGTTTGTGAGGATTGATTCCTTATCGCAGGATACGATAGCCACTGTGTCCTGGTACCATGCATTGGGGATCCAGAGGCTATTTTTGTCTGAAATGTCGAGGATTTGATCTCGTCTGATTAGGTCACCTTTCTCAATCAAGTCTTAACTTAGATTACGAAGTGCCCAGCATCCTTCTGTATCATGGCCGGGAGAGTTGGAATGGTACTGACATATTTGGTCAGGTTTGAATTTTCTGGATTGAGGGTTTAATAGGGGTAATAGATCTACAACCATCCCTTCGTTGATCATTATTTGGAGGATTTCTTCCATTGACTGATTCAGATTGGTGAAGCTCCTTTGAAACAAGAATTTTCTACCTTCTCGGGTATACTCATTTTTGACCATTGGTTGTTCGTACAATTGGCAATGATCCCTATTGGGGATGGAATTGAATTCCACCGAAGGAGAATGACTGCCAATGGATTGATAAATTTGCTTCAGCATCTCCCTGGTTAGTTGATGCTGGTAGACAATTCAGCCAACTGCTCGATTTGTTCCTTGAGAGACTTGATATCTTGCTCCATCAGGAATCACTTCTCAAACGTTTCCCAACTCTCTGGGCTGCTGAGATTGGATTGACTTGGTTCCCCAATATAGCGGAGGTACTTAGATCCTTCTCCATTTGAGGTACTGATCATGTTGACATTTTCCTCTTTGTGTTGTGGGAGAGGATTGTCTTGGACATGGGGTTGGTCAGGCTTTGTTACCACAATTTCTCCGCTATAAATCAAGTCTTGAATTTTATGCTTGAGAGACCAACAGTCTTGGGTGTCATGGCCTGAAGATCCAGAATGATAAGCACATTTTTTGTTAGGGTCGAAGTTCCTTCCGTTAGTGTTGGTTGGTGGAAGAAGTTGAACAATCTTCTTCTGTGCTGTCAGAAGTTTGAACACATTCTCGAGGGAATCCCCTAGTGGGGTGAAATTTCTTTGACGCCTGACTTCCATGTTTTTCTGGAATTGAGGGTTGGCAGGCTGTGCTGAAGCTTGGAAAGGGGTATAGTTTCTCCTTTGAACGGGCATGTGGTTTGATTCGCCCCTTGAATTTTGTCCTTGTAAGACGAAGGAGACTTCTTCTTCCTTCTTTTTATGTACCCTCCGGGGATTACTCCCGTAATTTTTGGATTATATATGTTCGGCGACAGCTTCGAGGGCGGTTAGATCTTTTATCTTCCCGGATTTGAGCCCCATTTCTGCCATCTCGCCATGCTTGATCATTTCAGAGAATGGTTTTCCTATTCCTGCTATGACCCTCTCATAATAAGGCGCTTCTTGGATATCGATGAAGGTCGTGACTATTTTAGATTAAGTCATGGCTGGGAACTTGTGCTGCGACCCGTCTCCATCGCTGGGCATATTCTCTGAATGATTCAGGGTTCTTTTTCTTGATTTTGGTTATTTGATATCTGTCGGTAGCCAGTTGTGATTGAAAACTGTGCTGGCTGAGGAAGGCATGTGCCAGTTCTTCCCAACTATGAATTTTGGAGTTGTCCAAGCGGGCATACCAAGCTCTGGCTTCTCCGGTTAGACTCTTCTGGAATAGTTGCATTCGAAGCTTCTCAGCCTCAGCATAGGATCCGAGTTCTCTGCTGAAGACTTTCAGGTGTGTGTAAGGATCCCCCATTTCGTTATATTTCTCAAAATTAAGGACTTGAAATTTTTCGGGATAACGAGCCCCAAAAATATGCAAAGGTCATCGTAGTTGACACTGCCGAATGCTCCAATTCCTTTGATAGATCGAAGAGTTTCTTCCATCTGTTACATTTTCTTGAGAATGTCACCAGCTTCCTGCTCTTTCACGAGGGGGGTGATCTCAGGAGTTTTATTGGTGGTGTCCTAGTTTTGTGGTCCAGGAATCTGAGTTTCGGCCTTTTCTACATCTTGACCGCCAACACCGCTACCAGATGCTCCTGGTTCTGGATGAGCCAGAGATTTTATCTTTAAAGGCCTTACTTTGTTCTAGCAGAAAACCGGCTAGCTCGGCTATCTGATTTTTCAGTCCTTCGAATTCTTCCCTGGAGACAGGGGTGGATTCTGGTGGAGCACTTGAAGCCATGTCCGCGGATGGATTGAGTGCTTCTTGAATTTAGATCTGGTTACAGGACCAATTTTTACACCTACAACAAAATGTAGGCTTGTCAATTTCCTGAGGTAGGTAAGGATTGGATGCATGATGTGTTTTTTAGTGTTTATCCTGCAAAACCGAGGTTAGTTATTTTGATGGCAGGATGACATGTATTTGACAAGGAAAGTAAATCTTTCATTATTGATATTTACATTGTGCTCCTCAGTAATTGGAGACTTGACATGGAATTGAAAGAGGAAGGTATGAAAAAGCTTCCCTCCAGATTTGGTTAATCAGAGGCTGACCTATCTTAGGTTGATCTCGAGGCTTTTGTTTTGGCATGAAGGCTCCCAGATCATCGCAATCTATTAGAAAGGGAAGTTAATCCGATCGTTCAACTGGAGCAAATTGGAGTGGTGTATTTTCATGAGGCACCCCCAGAGACTTAATCGTCCCCAGAGTCATTACTTAACACCGACCGGGTTATCCTCCTTGTGAGAGGGACACACAACATACATTCTCATACATCGTGCCTTACCATTTATGCATACAATGACAGTTCGTGTGAAGCACTAATATTGGTGCGAAGCACTAAAGCAGGAAAGCATTCATTCACATTCATTCAATGTAAAGACGCAGCATTCACTCATCCATTGAATGTGGAGACACAGGATTTCACGCATTCCATAGTTTTGAAAGGGAAATGTTTAAAAAGATTAGAAAGAGGCCTAAGCCCTCTACTGTCCCCAGCAGAGTCGCCACCTGTCGACGTTGGAAAATTTAAGAATCCCACGGGTCGGTCCGTAACCCGGGTTTCCTTAAATCGATCTTCCTAAGTTCTCTTTACCCTTATTCTTTTTATTTAGGAAAAAGGTTTTGAAGGGTTTTTTAGAAAAGAGGCCAACATGTATTTATGGCGACGATTTGAATGTTTTAACAGAGTCATCAGTTGGTAGATTTGAAAATGGTTGTACCAACTCAACCGAGTTTGATTTAAAAAGAGGCACAATTGCCGGACACTGTCGAAACTTGATCTTTGAAATCGGAGTTTTGAGTTCGGGGGCTTGGTTAAGTGTGGGGAAGGTGTTAGGCTCCCCATGACTCCCGTGTAAACACGATGCCTCATCTTTTCAATATGTCCCTTAAAACTGTGAATGTATGAGTGAATGCTATTTGAAATTTGGGCCTATTGATTTGATTGATTTGAAAGTAATGCTTCACTTCGTTAAACCTATAAATGAAGGGTTTGATTTGATTTTGAAAATCAGTCTTTGATTTGATTTGCAAAATCATTTTGATTATATTTGCAAAATTTTTGAAATTGAATTGACAATGATGTTTTGAAAGCTGTTTATCAAACCCCTACGCTGATATAGGAATTGAAGTCTTTTGATACTTCTAAATTTTATCTTTTATAGCCTTAAGGCTCCATGCAAATGGTGATTTTTCGGGCTGTGAAGCATCCCCGACCACAGAAATATACTAGTGTAGGTCTCTTCATGGGTATGAAAACTATCGGAGGGACGCTGACACGATAATTGACATTTTTTCATTATATTGAGACCATAAATCTGGACAACCGTTTTAAGGTTTGTGTATGTACATTTTACAGAAAAACTGGCAGGGTACATCTGTAAATTGGAGTTTGTCCATCGTGGGAATTAGATCCCGATCGATTTGATCATGAATCCCACGATTCCTAGGCCCACATATGAGTAGCCAATAAACCTGCATAGTTTAAATTTGCACAGAAATGGACATATATGAATCATCACATCGCAATGGAACCAAGGATTCATTAATAAATCCTAGCTGCGAATGGCCAAAGCGTCTCGTTCCCGCTAGATAGCGATCTAAGGGACGCGAGTTTGCTTTTAAAGCTGAAACTATAAGAATATCTAGATTTAAAGAAAGCTCAGCCTTTATAGCTTCCAGGTTCTATCGGGACCTGTTTGAACCGTTGAAAGCTAGAATTGGCAAGATTTGGATAAATCTAGTCCGCCCGCAGATATGTCAGTGCAGATTCATATACAAATAAATGTTAAATGCATAGTTAAATAAATTGAATAAAGTAATATATATATATATATAATTATATATATACAAAAGCTGTAAAAGGGCAATGGGTTTTCACTCGCAAGCCCGTACTGGAATTGAAAGATATATATATTTATAAAAAAACTGTAAATAGCCATGAAATAATCCAGGTTGTGATAAAAAATATATAAATATATATATATATATATATATATATATATATATATATATTGACAAAAATATAGTCAACCAGGACTGATATGAGAACCAGTGATGGTGAAATTCGCTTATATATGCGTAAATATATATAAAAGTGGTAAACTACCACAGATTTGACATCCGGGCTTAACCGAATTGAAATGTTAGAACAAATTGTAGTTAAATATATACAAAAAAAAGGGCCAAACCCGGACTGGGAAGACAACCCAGTCCAGCAGAGTTGCCAAAAATGTGTGTGCTAGTGCATTGAATCTGCTGGAGCTAACGGATCGTCAATCCGAGTTGTAGAAATGCAAAAAACTGTGTTTATGTATAGAAATGTACCAAATTTTGACAAAAACGGCCACGAAACTAAGTTTCGGGCATATTTAGAAGATGAAACTTCATGTGTAAGCAGAAAACAGTGCAAAGTAGTAGTATTGACTTTTTGATCGTAAAAATACTTACAATGGACTGCGATACGAGCTTTTTGCCAAATCGTAGGCTTTAAACGTCCAAATCTACCGGTGGTTTTTTTGATATGTGGTACTATATGGGTTTGTCTACGTGTTGGAGTAAAAATATTTGGGTTTGGAAGAGATGTAAAAGTCGAAAAATAAGACGGGCAGAGCTTCGCTGTGTTTTTGAATTATGAAAATGAATGGGGGTGCACGTTTATTTATAGGCCAGGGAGCCTTAGCTCTACCTGCGGCTGCCGTAGGTAGAGGTGCGGCTCCCCAGGTGGAGCCCGCGGTGCCAGGTTCTATCATCTCAAAGTTCGTGCACTTCGGTCATCGCGCAGTTGAAGTCGAAACTTTCAAACTTTTGATCGGAGCGTCCATTTGAGGCGTGCAATACCTTTTTGGAAAGCCCTCGTCGAGAGTGTCGCAATGACATCGGATAAAACATTTTTGGGTCCGAGAAGACGGGTTCATAACCAGGTCTTCGATTCCCCGCAGTTTGTCCGTTGAGTTGTCTTGCGCTGTTGGCACTCGGGATCGTTGTTGTGGTTCATTCTGACTTCGATGGCATCAATTCATCTTGAGTTTGACCGAATTAGTTGAGAGTTGAATAAAATGATCGTTTTGCCCCTTCTGGGGTTGCCCGTGGTGTCGGCACGGTCTTTGATGGATCTAGCTTCCTAGGGTTGTCTCTAGGGCTGAACTGTACTTCCCGGGCTAAGACTGGGGATGACTTGACATGTCTTGGGTTGATGTCCAGGTTGACCTATACCTCCCGGGTTGAGACCGGGGCTGACTTGACAGCCCGATGTAAAGATTGGGGTTGATTGGTATCTCCCGGGTTGCTAACGGGACTAATTTGAAGGCCTGATATTGAGATCAGGGTTGATCTGACAATCTGATTGTCGATCAGAACTGGATGGTCTGTCCGATTGGAGATCGGAACTGGATAGACGATGTAATTGACTATCGAAGCTGGATAGATGGTCCGATTGACTATCAGAACTGGATAGACGGTCCGATTGGAGATCGAAGCTGGATAGACGGTCCGATTGACTATCGAAGCTAGATTAACGGTCTGATTGACTATCGGAGCTAGATGGACGGTTCGATTGACTATCGAAGCTGGATTGAAGGTCTGATTGACTATCAGAGCTGGATTGAGTACCGACATTGGTGATCGGATTTGGCTGAATTACCAATATTGCGAATCGAATTTGGCTGGAGTACCAATATTGGGGATCGAATTTAGGTTTAAGGACTGGCATTGGCGGTCGGTTTTGAGTTAAAAGACCGGCATTGGAGACCGAATTTGAATTGAAGGACCGACATTGGTGGCCGAATTTGAATTGAAGGACGATTTTGCCCTCCTACAGTGTTAGTATTGGGGCAAGGAAAATTTTGAGTGTCTACAATATTTATAAACAATTGTTGTTCTATTTATAATAATAATGTTTTGTATAGAACTGGAATATTACGTAATAGACTTTGTATACTTGACTTACATGAAAAATAATTTTGCATATTGAACAAACTAGTAAAAGAAAATGAGATGATCATTTAAAGAGTTGAATATGTGTATTTGATGAAATACAAGTTTGAATTATTTGAAAGGTTTAAAGAATTCAGAAGTGAAACTAATTGGCAAAGTATTAGGATTCTTAGATAGGATCGAGGAAGAAATACTTGTGCAATAAGTTTATAGATCATCTTAAATTATTTTCTCACAATGGACGCTTCCTGATACATAATCATTGATTGATGTGCCTAAAAGGAAAAATCATACCTTGTTAGACATGGTGCGGTCCATAATGATTTTTACAGACATTCCAGTATCCTTCTAGGGTTATGCCTAGAAACGACTAGATATCTACAAAATAAGGTAACATCAAAATCCGGCCCCAAAATTCCATATGAGATATGGACAAGGAGGATTCCTAATCTTAAGTATGTTAAGATAAGGGGTTGTCCAACTTATGTGAAAAGGTTTCAAAAAGGATAAACTTGGGACAAAATTTGACAACTACAGATTTGTGGAACTTCCTAAAGTAAGTTTAGGATAAAAGTTATATAATCCTACTGAGCAAAAGGTGTTTGTTGTGAAACACACTTCCTTCTTAGATAAAGGAGTTTATCATTGAAGGGGTTAGTGGGAGGACAATAGTTCTTGAAGGAGTTCAAGAACCACAAAGCACTATAATTCAAAAATGAGGAACTTGTAGATAGACCTATTATAGCACAACCGAATCATAAATCTGGAATTGTACCGAAGGTACCTAGGAGGTATTGATTCATCATAAATGATGATGATGAGGTACACACATCATAGAAGATGATGATCCAGTTAGATACGATGAGGCTAAGAGTTGTAGACACTCAGATAAATGGTAGATGACCATGAAATCCAAAATGAACTCCATATATAAAAAACCAAGTGTGGACTATGGTTAAACCTCTTATAGGCATAAAGTCTAAAGGGTGTATATGGGTTTTTAAGAAAAAGACTGGAGAAAATGGCAAGGTGGAGACCTATAAGGCAAAACTGGTGGGAAAAAGGTTTCAAATAAAGTCAAGGAGTTGACCGTGATAAAACCTTATAACTGCTAATAATGCTCTCAAGTCCATTTGGATTTTACTTGCGATTGTAGTTTATTATTACTAAATCTGGCAAATATACGTGGAGACGCCCATCCTCAAATATAAATTATTATAGGGGAATGTATGTATGATTTAACCAGATGGATTTGTTTCAATGGTTGAAGCAATTCATATATATGAGCTATAACAATTCATTTATGGATTGAAGCAAGCTTCTCAAAAATAGAATATTAATTTTGATGAGACAATCAAAAGAGTTTGATTTTATCAAAAACGAGAATGAACCTAGTGTGTACAAAAGAGTTAGTGGGAGCTCCGTGATATTCCTAGTATTATATGTTGATATAGTACTGATAAGGAATGACATACTGATAGTAGTGTGCATACAAGCCAATTATGTATGATGATAAAGCACATACTTTGTAAACAATCTTATTTATTTATTAATAAAATATTCATTTAAGGCATATAATTATCTACACGGTGCTGTTTTTATAATATGTAAATAACCCATAGTTTTAAGCAATGCTTTTAGAATCATGATGAGATCATGATAATGAGATCTAAATTCTTAGAAAGCTTAAAAACTAAAATAGTTCTCAATTGTGGGATTACTAAAATGGAGATTAGTAAATCCGGATAGATTGGTACATATGTTGCTTGCTCATTGGATGAGGATGACTGATCTCATGGTCATTTGTGTGGAGACACTAAAGCAAGTATGTAGGTGCTTATTGGAGAATAAGTTCACTGAACGTGACTCGCTATGGAATACCTAATGGAGTTTTACTCGCCTGTCAATAGGAATTCCTAATGTGATAGTAGTACAAGTGATCCTTGGACTTGAGATCATCATAGTATCTTGTATGTAACAAATTATACTTTGACTAATTCCTTAAGGCCTTTTAAGGCATATATAGGGTATGCTTGGGTATAATGAGTTACATATGGAGATAATGAATGATCAATAAAGAATCTACCACCTCTAGTAAAAGAGGAGATATATCCTATGTGATTCGTTAAATGACAACCCAGGAATCCTTTGCCAAGGTAGAATGAAATTAGAAAGAGGTTTCTAATTTGCATTATTTGGAGTTGGGCATTTTCTAATCGAAATACATACGATTAAATAAATTAAGACTTGACAGTAAATCCATGTCTTATATTTAATTGGGACATTGTATGGTGGAAGGATTGAATTGTACGGTAACTATGAACCCACAGGTTCTTTTATGATTAATGTTGAAATCTATATTATCTGGAAAGTCGTTGATCGCTAGGGAGGCTTATCCCTATTGTAGAATAAATGTTATTTATTTAAATAGATTATTAGTTTAATTTATTTATTTAAATAAGATTAGAATTGTTCTAATTGATTTATTCATAACCGGTTTAATATGGAGAACCTAAAGGTTCACACCATAAAATGAAGAAGAATTATTTAAGAAGAAAATGGCATGATAGTAATAATGCATTAAGTATAATTAATTTAATCTATGGTGATAGAATAAATTAAATAGCTTAATGTTTATTATTTAATATTTTAGAAATATTAAATATAAATTAATAAGAGGAGTCTTATTAATATTATTATTATTATTATTATTTTAATTCTAAAGGAGTTTAGGAATTAATATAATATCAGTACTCTCTCTCAATCCTAATAAAGATTAGGATATAAATTAATTAAAAGTATTTAATTAATTAAATAAAACCCTATTCTAATTGGATTAGGAGGGTTAACCTAATATCTATATAAGAGAGTCTTATATTAGAAATAAGGTATGTGAATTTTTCTAAGAGTTGAGAGTACACATATTCTATAGAGATAGAAACAAGGGTTAAGCCAATAACTCATCTTCTTGAGTTCTTCATCTTCCTTGGTGGATCACCGTTAGAGGCCAAACAATTGGGTGGCTGACATTGATCAAGGGAAGGAGCCACTACAGAGGAATCAAAGGAATCAAAGGAGTAGAACTTGTACCTGAGGAAGCTTGGATCTTCAAAGGTATAATTCCATGTTCTCTCTTTTTTGTTATTGATAACTAGCACAAAGCATGATCATGGTTATGGGTTTGTATAAAATTTTAAAACCTAGTTTTTGCGTTTCTGCCCTATTTATGTGATTTGATTGCATGATTGTGTTACGTACAAACCCAACAGTGGTATCAGAGCCTAACTTTGTGCTAATTATCAATTTTATAATTCCATGTATGAATTGATGCGAGAATTGGATCATTTTTCTGGACAAAAATCATTTTCTGCAAGTTTTTGCGACGAACGGCGCAGCTGCGCAGCTGCACAGTTCATTACTGGCGCAGCTGTGCCGGTCTGCAAAAACTGCTGCTTCAGGCTACCTGCACAGCTGCCCAGTTCATTACTGGCGCAGCTACGCCGGTACCTGGACAGACCCTGAAAATTAATTTTAATTAATTAAGTAAACTGTTTATTTAATTGATAAAGTTTTAAAATAAAGAAGTTTATTTTATCTGAAATATGATTTCAGAATGCTAAAATTAAAGGAGTTTAATTTGGATTTATTTTTGATTAAAATAAAAGAGTTTATTTTGTTTCAAAAATAAAATTTAGTAAAACTTTTGTCCATTAAATAACATCGATCCATATATGGAATAGCATTGTTATTCATGAGATGAATGGATATTTATTGATGCATATGTTGATGTGTATGATAATAAATGGGGTTGATTATGGACTATGACCAATGTGATTGTTTTTTATTTTGGATGAATGCTTGAATGTATGGGTTTTATAAAATGGGGTCTGCGTACCTCGTCTTCTCTGGTTTTATTCTCGGTGTAAAATTCTATCTCCCTCTTATGTACTTCCCCTGACTGCTGATCAAGGTTTTTATTTAATTAAAAATAGTTTATGTAATAGAGATAGTTAGAATTATCTTGAAGAAACTGGAGACCAAGGAGCAAGGAACGCGTGAAGACCCATTTGTATGAAGCCAGGGTTTAAATGTAATAGTTATATTTAAATTTAAATTCTTGCACTCCTAGGTTTGACCTTTTGGTTCACTTGGTGGCTCTAGTGAACCAATCTAGAATAAAAGTCCATAATCAATCCGGGTATAATATAGTATTCTATATTGCATGCTAAATATTATATATATTATATTTTATGCAAACATGCTTCGCATGTTTAATAAAATGACGCATATTTTATATATATATATGTGTGTGTGTGTGTGTGTGTGTGCATGCGCGCTTAACAAGATGAGACAAATAATAACAAACCTCTCAAAGAAATAATATTAAGTCTGAAGCGTTCAAATGATATTTGGAATATCGAACGTCGCCTTCTAGCATGATTAATTAATAGAGTATTAAATATTTAATATGAGTTTGTTGTGCTATCCACAAGGCGAGTATTGAATATTTAAGATGTTAATTAATCACATTTGATGCTTATCAAGAAAATTGAACGATCTAGTCTTGTTGTGCTATCCACAAGGACGAAAATTTTTCTTTTTGAATTTATGGAAGTGCTAGGCTGGACTTAACTTAAATCATTTTAGTTCGGATGTGCACACACATGACCATTATGATTTAAGAGGCAAAATAAAAGGAGTTACATGGTGATGTAATTGACAATAGTTGTCTACCTATTTATTTGTATATCGCTTGTTGTGCTATCCACAAGGTTATATACATTTGAAATGGAATCCTTAATCTCACTAGCAAATCTTTAATTAGATGTTGTCGAACTATATAAATGAGGGTAATATAGTTTGATGAAAATAGTGGGATATAGCAATTTAAAATAAAGACCTAAATTTATTTTGGTATGCAAAGTTAATAAAATGAATGTTTGCTAAAATGTTATCTTTTCACATGCAGAATTTTAAAAATGTCAAAATCATTAATCTCACTACGAAGCATACTTGATGCAAATAAGCTTACCGGCCCGAATTATGAGGACTGGCTAAGAAATCTGAGAATTGTTCTCACTGCTGAAAAGATTTCTTATGTCCTAAATTCTACTATCCCTGAATCTGTTTCAGAAACAGCCTCTGAGGAAGAGATTGCCACTTTCAATAAGTGGCAAGATGATGCATCTGTGGCTCAATGCATCATGCTCGCATCCATGAATAACGAGCTTCAGCGTCAGCACGAAAAAATGGATGCTCCTGCTATGCTGCTTCACCTCAAGGAGTTGTATGGTGAACAGAGTAGGACTGCTAGATATGAGATATCTAAGGAGCTCTTCCGATCTCGGATGACCGAGGGCACTGCCGTTGAGACTCATATTCTGAAGGTAATCAATTTGATTGAACGCCTTGGACAGCTTGGGTTCGTCATGGATGGGGAGTTGAGTCAAGACTTGGTCTTGCAGTCACTCCCTGAGACCTTCTCGCAGTTTGTGGTTAATTTTCACATGAATAAGCTAGATGTCAGCTTGCCTGAGCTGCTTAACATGCTGAAAACTGCAGAAGGTCACTTCTTATCCAAGAAGAACCATGTCTTGATGGTGGATTCTTCCAATAAAAGGAAGAGGCCAAAGGTGTCTTCTGAAAAGAAGAAATCTAAGAAGGCTAAGGGAAAAGGGAAAGAAAAGGAGCAAAAGAAACCTGAACCAGCTAAAGGAATGTGCTTTCATTGCAATGAGCCGGGACATTGGAAGAGGAACTGCAAGAAGTTTGTAGCAGAGAAGAAGCTTGGAAAAGCTTCGACTTCCAATCAAGGTTTGTTTATGATTGAAATTAATTTTTTTGAAAGTCATAATTCTACTTGGGTATTGGATATCGGCTGTGGTTCTCACATATATAATACTGTGCAGGGACTGGTCAGAAGTAGAAAGCTGAACAAAGATGAGGTGATCCTACGAGTGAGAAATGGAGCAAAAGTTGCTGCATTAGCTGTAGGAACTTATTATTTAGCAATGCCTTCGGGCAAATCCATTTATCTTAATAACTGTTATTATGTTCCGAATATTATTAAAAATATTATTTCAATTTCTGTATTGGATATGGAAGGTTTTGACGTTATTATAAAGAACAATGGTTGTTCTATTTATAAAGACGATGTTTTATATGGTATTGAAAATTTGCGAAATGGACTTTATACACTTGACTTACAAGAAAATATATTTCAAATTGAACAAATTAAGAAAAGGAAAAGAGATGATATTAATTATACCTATATGTGGCACTATAGACTCGGTCATATCAATGAAACAAGATTATCCAAGTTGCATAAAGATGGGCTCCTCGAGCTATCTGATTATGAATCATATCCAACTTGTGAATCATGTCTCATGGGTAAAATGACTAAATCTCCTTTTAGTGGAAAAAAAGTGAGAGTTACAGAATTGTTGGCATTGATTCACACAACCGTTTGTGGACCTATGACAAAAAGTGCACGGGGTGGGTATTCTTATTTTATTACTTTCACTGATGATCACTCAAGATTTGGATATGTGTATTTAATGAAATACAAATCAGAATCATTTGAAAAGTTCAAAGAGTTCAGAAGTGAAGTAGAGAAACAAACGGGTAAGAGTATTAAGATACTTCGATCAGATCGAGGTGGAGAATACTTAAGCAGTGAGTTTCTCAATTATCTCAGAGAAAATGGTATAATCTCACAATGGACTCCTCCAGGTACACCACAGTTAAATGGAGTATCTGAAAGGAGAAATCGAACACTGTTGGACATGGTTAGATCCATGATGAGTTTTACCGACCTTCCAATTTCCTTCTGGGGATATGCCCTAGAAACGGCTGCATACCTACTTAACAAGGTACCTACCAAATCCGCCCCAAAGACTCCATATGAGATGTGGAAAGGGAGGAAACCAAATCTTAAGCATGTTAAGACTTGGGGTTGTCCAGCTTATGTCAAAAAGTTTAAAAATGATAAGCTACAGACTAAATCTGATAAGTGTAGATTTGTGGGATACCCTAAAGAAACCGTAGGGTATTATTTCTATCATCCAACTGATCAAAAGGTGTTTGTTGCGAAACAGGCTACCTTCTTGGAGAAAGAGTTTATCCATGAAGGGGTCAGTAGGAGTAAGATATATCTTGAAGAAGTTCAAGAACCACAAGTTACCACGGACCAAAGTCAAGTACCTAACCAAGTAGAAGAACCTACTGTACCACACCCTGTTCGTAAATCTAGAAGAGTACCGCAGATACCTGAGAGGTATGGATTCGTTATAGAGGATGACGATGAGGTACACATCATGAATGATGATCCATTGAATTACGAACAGGCTATGAGTAATAAAGACTCAGGAAAATGGCTTGAAGCCATGAAATCCGAAATGGACTCCATATATGAGAACAAAGTATGGACTTTGGTTTCACCACCTGAAGGTATTAAACCTATTGGGTGTAAATGGGTTTTTAAGAAAAAGACTGGAGCAGACGGAAAGGTAGAGACCTATAAGGCCCGACTGGTTGCAAAAGGTTTCAAACAAAGACAAGGAGTTGACTATGATGAAACCTTCTCACCAGTAGCCATGTTCAAGTCCATTCGGATTTTGCTTGCGATTGCAGCTTACAACGACTATGAGATCTGGCAGATGGACGTGAAAACGGCCTTCCTCAATGAGAAACTTGAGGAGGATGTGTATATGACACAGCCAGAGGGATTTATCTCAAAAGTTGGAACAAATCAAGTCTGTAAGCTACAACGATCCATTTATGGGTTGAAGCAAGCTTCTCGTAGATGGAACATTCGTTTTGATGAGACAATCAAAGAGTTTGATTTTATCAAAAATGAGGATGACCCTTGTGTATACAAGAAGGTTAGTGGGAGCGCAGTATCATTCCTTGTATTATATGTTGATGATATATTACTGATAGGGAATGACATTCCTGTGTTACAATCCATTAAAATCTGGTTATCTAAAAACTTCTCCATGAAGGACTTGGGTGAAGCATCCTATATTTTGGGGATAAAGATCTATAAAGATAGATCTAAAAGGATGCTCGGCTTATCCCTCGGAACGTACATTGATACGATGCTAAAGTGGTTTAGCATGGAAGATTCCAAAAGAGGTCTCATTCCGATGAGCCATGGAATAAATCTCTCCAAGAAACAGGCCCCAAAGACACCTGAGGAGAGAGACCGTATGAGTAAGATCCCTTATGCTTCTGTAATAGGATCTATCATGTACGGTATGATATGTACTAGACCGGATGTTGCTCACGCACTTAGTGTAACAAGCAGATACCAGTCGAATCCAGGAGAAGAGCACTGGAAGGCAGTGAAAAATATCCTAAAGTACTTGAGAAGGACTAAAGATATTTTTCTTGTCTACGGTGGGTCTGAATTAAAACTCGAGGGATTCACGGACTCAAGTTTTCAAACAGACCAAGATGACAGTAAATCTGTTTCAGGGTATGTGTTTACCTTGAACGGAGGTGCAGTGAGTTGGAAGAGTTCCAAGCAGCAAATAGTTGCTGATTCAGTGACAGAGGCAGAGTATATAGCTGCAAGTGAAGCTGCAAAGGAAGCTGTTTGGATGAAGAAGTTCATAACTGAACTTGGTGTGGTTCCTAGCATCAGAGAAGCAGTTCCCGTATACTATGACAACACCGGAGCGGTTGCACAGGCTAAGGAACCCAGGTCTCATCAGAAATCTAAACACGTGTTGCGGCGATTTCACTTGATCAGGGAGATCATTGAAAGAGGAGACGTCACCTTGGAGCGTGTGGACTCTCAAGACAACATTGCAGATCCATTTACTAAAGCTCTAACACAACAGCAGTTTGATCGTCACTTAGAGAAGATGGGTATGAGATACCATGGCGATTGGCTTTAGTGCAAGTGGGAGATTGATAGTAGTGTGCATACAAGTCAATCATGTATGATGATAAAGCACATACTTTGTAAACAATCTTATTTATTTATTAATAAAATATTCATTTAAGGCATATAATTATCTACATGGTGCTGTTTTTATAATATGTAAATAACCCATAGTTTTAAGCAATGCTTTTAGAATCATGATGAGATCATGATAATGAGATCTAAATTCTTAGAAAGCTTAAAAACTAAAATAGTTCCCAATTGCGGGATTACTAAAATGGAGATTAGTAAATACGGATAGATTGGTACATATGTTGCTTGCTCATTGGATGAGGATGACTGATCTCATGGTCATTTGTGTGGAGACACTAAAGCAAGTATGTAGGTGCTTATTGGAGAATAAGTTCACTGAACGTGACTCGCTATGGAATACCTAATGGAGTTTTACTCGCCTGTCAATAGGAATTCCTAATGTGATAGTAGTACAAGTGATCCTTGGACTTGAGATCATCATAGTATCTTGTATGTAACAAATTATACTTTGACTAATTCCTTAAGGCCTTTTAAGGCATATATAGGGTATGCTTGGGTATAATGAGTTACATATGGAGATAATGAATGATCAATAAAGAATCTACCACCTCTAGTAAAAGAGGAGATATATCCTATGTGATTCGTTAAATGACAACCCAGGAATCCTTGGCCAAGGTAGAATGAAATTAGAAAGAGGTTTCTAATTTGCATTATTTGGAGTTGTGCATTTTATAATCGAAATACATACTATTAAATAAATTAAGACTTGACAGTAAATCCATGTCTTATATTTAATTGGGACATTGTATGGTGGAAGGATTGAATTGTACGGTAACTATGAACCCACAGGTTCTTTTATCATTAATGTTGAAATCTATATTATTTGGAAAGTCGTTGATCGCTAGGGAGGCTTATCCCTATTGTAGAATAAATGTTATTTATTTAAATAGATTATTAGTTTAATTTATTTATTTAAATAAGATTAGAATTGTTCTAATTGATTTATTCATAACCGGTTTAATATGGAGAACCTAAAGGGTCACACCATAAAAGGAAGAAGAATTATTTAAGAAGAAAATGGCATGATAGTAATAATGCATTAAGTATAATTAATTTAATCTATGGTGATAAAATAAATTAAATAGCTTAATGTTTATTATTTAATATTTTAGAAATATTAAATATAAATTAATAAGAGGAGTCTTATTAATATTATTATTATTATTATTATTTTAATTCTAAAGGAGTTTAGGAATTAATATAATATCAGTACTCTCTCTCAATCCTAATAAAGATTAGGATATAAATTAATTAAAAGTATTTAATTAATTAAATAAAACCCTATTCTAATTGGATTAGGAGGGTTAACCTAATATCTATATAAGAGAGTCTTATATCAGAAATAAGGTACGTGAATTTTTCCAAGAGTTTGGAGTACACATATTCTATAGAGATAGAAACAAGGGTTAAGCCAATAACCCATCTTCTTGAGTTCTTCATCTTCCTTGGTGGATCACCGTTAGAGGTCAAACAATTGGGTGGCTGACATTGATCAAGGGAAGGAGCCACTACAGAGAAATCAAAGGAATCAAAGGAGTAGAACTTGTACCTGAGGAAGCTTGGATCTTCAAAGGTATAATTCCATGTTCTCTCTTTTCTGTTATTGATAACTAGCACAAAGCATGATCATGGTTATGGGTTTGTATAAATTTTTAAAAACCTAGTTTTTGCGCTTCTGCCCTATTTATGTGATTTGATTGCATGATTGCGTTACGTACAAACCCAACAGTGGTATCAGAGCCTAACTTTGTGCTAATTATTAATTTTATAATTCCATGTATGAATTGATGTGAGAATTGAATCGTTTTTCTGGACAAAATTCGTTTTCTGCAAGTTTTTGCGACGAACGGCGCAGCTGCCCAGTTCATTATTGGCGCAGCTGCGCCGGTCTGCAAAAACTGCTGCTTCAGGCTACCTGCGCAGCTGCCCAGTTCATTACCGGTGCAGCTACGCCGGTACCTGGACAGACCCTGAAAATTGATTTTAATTAATTAAGTAAACTGTTTATTTAATTGATAAAGTTTTAAAATAAAGAAGTTTATTTTATCTGAAATATGATTTCAGAATGCTAAAATTAAAGGAGTTTAATTTGGATTTATTTTTGATTAAAATAAAAGAGTTTATTTTGTTTCAAAAATAAAATTTAGCAAAACTTTTGTCCATTAAATAACATCGATCCATATATGGAATAGCATTGTTATTCATGAGATGAATGGATATTTATTGATGCATATGTTGATGTGTATAATAATAAATGGGGTTGATTATGGACTATGACCAATGTGATTGTTTTTTATTTTGGATGAATGCTTGAATGTATGGGTTTTATAAAATGGGGTCTGCGTACCTCGTCTTCTCTGGTTTTATTCTCGGTGTAAAATTCTATCTCCCTCTTATGTACTTCCCCTGACTGTTGATCAAGGTTTTTATTTAATTACAAATAGTTTATGTAATAGAGATAGTTAGAATTATTTTGAAGAAACTGGAGACCAAGGAGCAAGGAACGCGTGAAGACCCATTTGTATGAAGCCAGGGTTTAAATGTAATAGTTATATTTAAATTTAAATTCTTGCACTCCTAGGTTTGACCTTTTGGTTCACTTGGTGGCTCTAGTGAACCAATCTAGAATAAAAGTCCATAATCAATCCGGGTAGAATATAGTATTCTATATTGCATGCTAAATATTATATATATTATATTTTATGCAAACATGCTTCACATGTTTAATAAAATAACGCGTATTTTATATATATATATATATATATATATATATGTGTGTGTGTGTGTGTGTGTGTGTGTGCATGCGCGCTTAACAAGATGAGACAAATAATAACAAACCCCTCAAAGAAATAATAATAAGTCTGAAGCGTTCAAATGATATTTGGAATATCGAACGTCGCCTTCTAGCATGATTAATTAATAGAGTATTAAATATTTAATATGAGTTTGTTGTGCTATCCACAAGGCGAGTATTGAATATTTAAGATGTTAATTGATTACATTTGATGCTTATCAAGAAAATTGAACGATCTAGTCTTGTTGTGCTATCCATAAGGACGAAAATTTTTCTTTTTGAATTTATGGAAGTGCTAGGCTGGACTTAACTTAAATCATTTTAGTTCGGATGTGCACACACATGACCATTATGATTTAAGAGGCAAAATAAAAGGAGTTACATGGTGATGTAATAGACAATAGTTGTCTACCTATTTATTTGTATATCGCTTGTTGTGCTATCCACAAGGTTATATACATTTGAAATGGAATCCTTAATCTCACTAGCAAATCTTTAATTAGATGTTGTCGAACTATATAAATGAGGGTAATATAGTTTGATGAAAATAGTGGGATATACCAATTTAAAATAAAGACCTAAATTTATTTTGGTATGCAAAGTTAATAAAATGAATGTTTGCTAAAATGTTATCTTTTCACATGCAGAATTTTAAAAATGTCAAAATCTCTAATCTCACTACGAAGCATACTTGATACAAATAAGCTTACCGGCCCGAATTATGAGGACTGGCTAAGAAATCTGAGAATTGTTCTCACTGCTGAAAAGATTTCTTATGTCCTAAATTCCACTATCCCTGAATCTGTTTCAGAAACAGCCTCTGAGGAAGAGATTGCCACTTTCAATAAGTGGCAAGATGATGCATCTGTGGCTCAATGCATCATGCTCGCATCTATGAATAACGAGCTTCAGCGTCAGCACGAAAAAATGGATGCTCCTGCTATGCTGCTTCACCTCAAGGAGTTGTATGGTGAACAGAGTAGGACTGCTAGATATGAGATATCTAAGGAGCTCTTCCGATCTCGGATGACCGAGGGCACTGCCGTCGAGACTCATATTCTGAAGGTAATCAATTTGATTGAACGCCTTGGACAGCTTGGGTTCGTCATGGATGGGGAGTTGAGTCAAGACTTGGTCTTGCAGTCACTCCCTGAGACCTTCTCGCAGTTTGTGGTTAATTTTCACATGAATAAGCTAGATGTCAGCTTGCCTGAGCTGCTTAACATGCTGAAAACTGCAGAAGGTCACTTCTTATCCAAGAAGAACCATGTCTTGATGGTGGATTCTTCCAATAAAAGGAAGAGGCCCAAGGTGTCTTCTGAAAAGAAGAAATCTAAGAAGGCTAAGGGAAAAGGGAAAGAAAAGGAGCAAAAGAAACCTGAACCAGCTAAAGGAATGTGCTTTCATTGCAATGAGCCGGGACATTGGAAGAGGAACTGCAAGAAGTTTGTAGCAGAGAAGAAGCTTGGAGAAGCTTCGACTTCCAATCAAGGTTTGTTTATGATTGAAATTAATTTTTTTGAAAGTCATAATTCTACTTGGGTATTGGATATCGGCTGTGGTTCTCACATATATAATACTGTGCAGGGACTGGTCAGAAGTAGAAAGCTGAACAAAGATGAGATGATCCTACGAGTGAGAAATGGAGCAAAAGTTGCTGCATTAGCTGTAGGAACTTATTATTTAGCAATGCCTTCGGGCAAATCCATTTATCTTAATAACTGTTATTATGTTCCGAATATTATTAAAAATATTATTTCAATTTCTGTATTGGATATGGAAGGTTTTGACGTTATTATAAAGAACAATGGTTGTTCTATTTATAAAGACGATGTTTTATATGGTATTACAAATTTGCGAAATGGACTTTATACACTTGACTTACAAGAAAATATATTTCAAATTGAACAAATTAAGAAAAGGAAAAGAGATGATATTAATTATACCTATATGTGGCACTATAGACTCGGTCATATCAATGAAACAAGATTATCCAAGTTGCATAAAGATGGGCTCCTCGAGCTATCTGATTATGAATCATACCAACTTGTGAATCTTGTCTCATGGGTAAAATGACTAAATCTCCTTTTAGTGGAAAAAAAAGTGAGAGTTACAGAATTGTTGGCATTGATTCACACAGACGTTTGTAGACCTATGACAACAAGTTCACGGGGTGGGTATTCTTATTTTATTACTTTCACTGATGATCACTCAAGATTTGGATATGTGTATTTAATGAAATACAAATCAGAATCATTTGAAAAGTTCAAAGAGTTCAGAAGTGAAGTAGAGAAACAAACGGGTAAGAGTATTAATATACTTCGATCAGATCGAGGTGGAGAATACTTAAGCAGTGAGTTTCTCAATTGTCTCATAGAAAATGGTATAATCTCACAATGGACTCCTCCAGGTACACCACAGTTAAATGGAGTATCTGAAAGGAGAAATCGAACACTGTTGGACATGGTTCGATCCATGATGAGTTTTACCGACCTTCCAATATCCTTCTGGGGATATGCCCTAGAAACGGCTGCATACCTACTTAACAAGGTACCTACCAAATCCGCCCCAAAGACTCCATATGAGATATGAAAAGGGAGGAAACCAAATCTTAAGCATGTTAAGACTTGGGGTTGTCCAGCTTATGTCAAAAAGTTTGAAAATGATAAGCTACAGACTAAATTTGATAAGTGTAGATTTGTGGGATACCCTAAAGAAACCGTAGGGTATTATTTCTATCATCCAACTGATCAAAAGGTGTTTGTTGTGAAATATGCTACCTTCTTGGAGAAAGAGTTTATCCATGAAGGGGTCAGTGGAGTAAGATATATCTTGAAGAAGTTCAAGAACCACAAGTTCCCACGGACCAAAGTCAAGTACCTAACCAAGTAGAAGAACCTACTATACCACACCCTGTTCGTAAATCTGGAAGAGTACCGCAGATACCTGAGAGGTATGGATTCGTTATAGAGGATGACGACGAGGTACACATCATGAATGATGATCCATTGAATTACGAACAGGCTATGAGTAATAAAGACTCAGGGAAATGGCTTGAAGCCATGAAATTCGAAATGGACTCCATATATGAGAACAAAGTATGGACTTTGGTTTCACCACCTGAAGGTATTAAACCTATTGGGTGTAAATGGGTTTTTAAGAAAAAGACTGGAGCAGACGGAAAGGTAGAGACCTATAAGGCCCGACTGGTTGCAAAAGGTTTCAAACAAAGACATGGAGTTGACTATGATGAAATCTTCTCACCAGTAGCCATGCTCAAGTCCATTCGGATTTTGCTTGCAATTGCAGCTTACAACGACTATGAGATCTGGCAGATGGACGTGAAAACGGCCTTCCTCAATGGGAAACTTGAGGAGGATGTGTATATGACACAGCCAGAGGGATTTATCTCAAAAGTTGGAACAAATCAAGTCTGTAAGCTACAACGATCCATTTATGGGTTGAAGCAAGCTTCTCGTAGATGGAACATTCATTTTGATGAGACAATCAAAGAGTTTGATTTTATCAAAAATGAGGATGAACCTTGTGTATACAAGAAGGTTAGTGGGAGCGCAGTATCATTCCTTGTATTATATGTTGATGATATATTACTGATAGGGAATGACATTCTTATGTTACAATCCATTAAAATCTGGTTATCTAAAAACTTCTCCATGAAGGACTTGGGTGAAGCATCCTATATTTTGGGGATAAAGATCTATAGAGATAGATCTAAAAGGATGCTCGGCTTATCCCAAGGAACGTACATTGATACGATGCTAAAGAGGTTTAGCATGGAAGATTCCAAAAGCGGTCTCATGCTGATGAGTGAGTTGTATACTTACAAATCAGATATTGTTTAGCTTAATTATTGTTATCCTTAAGTGTTTTTAGTATCTTTTTATTAGTTTTTGTGTTTATTTCTTGTAGGATGGAGCTGGAGGGATAAACTGGTCATTTGGGAGAAGAAAAGAATTAAAAATCATTAAAATTGGAGCTGAGTGGCATTTTTGTAATTACCTGGTCTTTGTCTAGCGCACAGTGCGCTTGGATTGCACTGAACCTAGCGCCTAGTGCGCTAGGCCACGCCTAATGTTGGTTATTTTTGCTGCTAAATTGATTTGGAAAAGGAAAAGGACTCTGGAGGAGGGTTTGGACTAATACAAAAAGAAAGAAGACTTAAAAAAAAGGGATCGTGGAATTTCGGACGACAAGGATTTGCAGAAAGAGAACAACGAAGGAAAACACAAAGGAGGATTACAAGGGCTGAAGATCAAAGAGAGAGTATTGGAGCAAATTCAGAGTTTCTTCTTCTCTTCTCTAGTTTTATCTTTTGCAATTACTTGGGATGTTTGGATTATTAATCTGGATGATGCTTTTATTTATTATTATCATGCACTAAACTTTAATTAAGATTGCAACGGAACTTGGTATGTAGTTTAAATTGAACCTTCCCATTGAATGAAAGTTGGTTTTTATTGAATTGTTTATTATATCTTTTGCTTATTGATTAATTGTTTGGCCAACAATTACTGTGATAATCTATATAAAATTGGAAGATCGAGTATAGATTGAGATCTGGATATAATAACATCTGTTCATATAATCTGAATAGGGTTAATATGATTAGTATGTAGGATAGGAATATACCTATGTGTCTTTTGTATCCATTGAAAGAATTTGTACGTAAAACCCTAATTAACTTAATTCACATAGGAATATAGTGAATTAATTAACTAGGGTGTTCCTGGTAATTCTGTGTCTTGAGGATCAGATTTAGGAGGATTTGTTCACGTGTTTTGGGAAAAAGTGTGTGAATTTTATAAAGCATTCTTGGATAATGATTCGTATTAATTAATTGAATTAAATGGGAAGTATAGTGATTTAAATGAAATACCAAGGGAAGTTGTAATCTTAACCTGTTAAATCTGCATCAATCTTGTGAACTTTGGTCTTAGTTATTAATTTTGCTAAGTTAGATTTTCATATTACGACCAATATTTCGTAGTTTAAAATAAGATTGATTGAATTAAAATTTATAATTGATAAAGGTTAATCTATTTCCTCGTGGGAACGATATCCTTGCTTGCTGAATATTACAATTGAACACGTATACTTGCGTGTTAAAGTGCTATTAAGAAATTAGGCAACACATGCCGATGAGCCATGGAATAAATCTCTCCAAGAAACAGGCCCCAAAGACACCTTAGGAGAGAGACCGTATGAGTAAGATCCCTTATGCTTCTGTAATAGGATCTATCATGTACGGTATGATATGTACTAGACCGGATGTTTCTCACGCACTTAGTGTAACAAGCAGATACCAGTCGAATCCAGGAGAAGAGTATTGGAAGGCAGTGAAAAATATCCTAAAGTACTTGAGAAGGACTAAAGATATTTTTCTTGTCTACGGTGGGTCTAAATTAAAACTCGAGGGATTCACGGACTCAAGTTTTCAAACAGACCAAGATGACAGTAAATCTGTTTCAGGGTATGTGTTTACCTTGAACGGAGGTGCAGTGAGTTCGAAGAGTTCCAAGCAGCAAACAGTTGCTGATTCAGTGACAGAGGCAGAGTATATAGCTGCAAGTGAAGCTGCAAAGGAAGCTGTTTGGATGAAGAAGTTCATAACTGAACTTGGTGTGGTTCCTAGCATCGGAGAAGCAGTTCCCGTATACTGTGACAACACCGAAGCGATTGCACAGGCTAAGGAACCCAGGTCTCATCAGAAATCTAAACACGTGTTGCGGCAATTTCACTTGATCAGGGAGATCATTGAAAGAGGAGACGTCACCTTGGAGCGTGTGGACTCTCAAGACAACATTGCAGATCCATTTACTAAAGCTCTAACACAACAGCAGTTTGATCGTCACTTAGAGAAGATGGGTATGAGATACCATGGCGATTGGCTTTAGTGCAAGTGGGAGATTGATAGTAGTGTGCATACAAGTCAATCATGTATGATGATAAAGCACATACTTTGTAAACAATCTTATTTATTTATTAATAAAATATTCATTTAAGGCATATAATTATCTACATGGTGCTGTTTTTATAATATATAAATAACCCATAGTTTTAAGCAATGCTTTTAGAATCATGATGAGATCATGATAATGAGATCTAAATTCTTAGAAAGCTTAAAAACTAAAATAGTTCCCAATTGTGGGATTACTAAAATGGGGATTAGTAAATCCGGATAGATTGGTACATATGTTGCTTGCTCATTGGATGAGGATGACTGATCTCATGGTCATTTGTGTGGAGACACTAAAGCAAGTATGTAGGTGCTTATTGAAGAATAAGTTCACTGAACGTGACTCGCTATGGAATACCTAATGGAGTTTTACTCGCCTGTCAATAGGAATTCCTAATGTGATAGTAGTACAAGTGATCCTTGGACTTGAGATCATCATAGTATCTTGTATGTAACAAATTATACTTTGACTAATTCCTTAAGGCCTTTTAAGGCATATATAGGGTATGCTTGGGTATAATGAGTTACATATGGAGATAATGAATGATCAATAAAGAATCTACCACCTCTAGTAAAAGAGGAGATATATCCTATGTGATTCGTTAAATGACAACCCAGGAATCCTTGGCCAAGGTAGAATGAAATTAGAAAGAGATTTCTAATTTGCATTATTTGGAGTTGGGCATTTTCTAATCGAAATACATACGATTAAATAAATTAAGACTTGACAGTAAATCCATGCCTTATATTTAATTGGGACATTGTATGGTGGAAGGATTGAATTGTACGGTAACTATGAACCCACAGGTTCTTTTATGATTAATGTTGAAATCTATATTATCTGGAAAGTCGTTGATCGCTAGGGAGGCTTATCCCTATTGTAGAATAAATGTTATTTATTTAAATAGATTATTAGTTTAATTTATTTATTTAAATAAGATTAGAATTGTTCTAATTGATTTATTCATAACCGGTTTAATATGGAGAACCTAAAGGTTCACACCATAAAAGGAAGAAGAATTATTTAAGAAGAAAATGGCATGATAGTAATAATGCATTAAGTATAATTAATTTAATTTATGGTGATAGAATAAATTAAATAGCTTAATGTTTATTATTTAATATTTTAGAAATATTAAATATAAATTAATAAGAGGAGTCTTATTAATATTACTATTATTATTATTATTTTAATTCTAAAGGAGTTTAGGAATTAATATAATATCAGTACTCTCTCTCAATCCTAATAAAGATTAGGATATAAATTAATTAAAAGTATTTAATTAATTAAATAAAACCCTATTCTAATTGGATTAGGAGGGTTAACCTAATATCTATATAAGAGAGTCTTATATCAGAAATAAGGTACGTGAATTTTTTCAAGAGTTGGGAGTACACATATTCTATAGAGATAGAAACAAGGGTTAAGCCAATAACCCATCTTCTTGAGTTCTTTATCTTCCTTGGTGGATCACCGTTAGAGGCCAAACAATTGGGTGGCTGACATTGATCAAGGGAAGGAGCCACTACAGAGGAATCAAAGGAATCAAAGGAGTAGAACTTGTACCTGAGGAAGCTTGGATCTTCAAAGGTATAATTCCATATTTTCTCTTTTCTGTTATTGATAACTAGCACAAAGCATGATCATGGTTATGGGTTTGTATAAATTTTTAAAAACCTAGTTTTTGCGCTTCTGCCCTATTTATGTGATTTGATTGCATGATTGCGTTACGTACAAACCCAACACATACTTGTGCTACAATCAGTAAATATAAATTTGTCTAAACATTCCTCTATGAATGATTTGGGTGGAGCTTCCTAGATTTTGAGGATAAATGTGACGCCCCCAAAATAGGTCCAGTCAACCCAACCCATTCTGAGTCGCCAAATACAGGATACAGAATTCAAATACAAACTTTATATCACACGGTCGTGAAAAAAACAACCACACAACTGTGAGTGTTAATATAAATCGTATATAATACGAAATATTAACATTCAAATTCATTCTTTATTTAATACAATTATTATCCCACTATTTTACAAAAATAGTGAGGACTACTACTGCTCTAACTCGGACCATCTCTCTGTCCCCCGACTAGTTCCCGCAACGTTCTCATTTCCTGAAGAGGACAATAGATGAAAAGGGTGAGCTCAACTAGCCCAGTAAAGAATATTATGACTAAGATAATGAAAAATAAATTATCATTAGTCTTCAACAATTCAGATAAAATATTATTGACAACAAGCTTTAGATCAATATTCGCAGCGAAAATAACCGTTCATCATCCATATTTTATCCCTGTAACATCAATCAATATACATCTCAAATCAAATATTCATCTTTGCACTACAGGCCAAAGATATTCATTTGTATCATCAGTGGTCATATTCATCTCAACACCTGTCATCTTTGCATTACGGCCAAAGATATTCATCTGGTAATCATTCATCTTTGCTCTACAGGCCAAAGATATTCAATTATAACACCACTTAGGACTGAGGATGATGAAAAATAATATAAATAACGAATCCAGTGAAATAAAGGATAAGATTAAGGATTCGTATTTTAGTTTATTCAAGTTCAAGAATATTTCATAATAATACTTTGTGAAGCAAAATGCAAGAATGAAGCTCAAAACATAGATCCAATCAAAGATAGCAACTATAACAGACAATTTGGACAAATAGAAGAAAATTTAGTTTTTCCGTGAATAGTGCCGTATACGTGAATAGTAACCCAGACGAAAAAAAAATAAGAATTTCATAACAAAATCCATGTCAATATTTCGGTATAATGATATTGAAAAGAATAACATCATTTACGAAAGAAAATAACATGACTTACCTCAAAAGAATAGTACTTCTGACTAGAATATCGGATATAAGGTTGAAGAAAACTTGCACTGAATAGTAATACTCAAAGTATCTAAATACTCACAAAAATACGCTCGATATTATAGAGAGAGAAAACTTCTGATTCTGGTGTGATTTTCAATTCTAACCTAAGCACCTTATTTATAGGAAAAGCTTAGGATGCCAAAGTAGACTTTTTTAATAAAATAATTTTTTTTTATATATAAAAATTTTCAGCCGCCTCGTGAGAGAAAAAAACTCAGCATTTTCACACCAACCAAAAGTGGGGCCCACCATTTTATAAAAAAAATATTTATTTTCCGAAACTTCAATAATTCATAATAAATAGCCCGTTTATCAGAAAAATACAAATTCTATATCTTTTTAAAGGAAATTTAATTCTCTACAACTTTGTAGAAGGAAGTTTTTCCAAATTCCAAACATAAATTATCCGAAATTCATAAACGGATGATTTTCCACACCAAAATACTGATAAAAACATATCAGCACTAATTCCTTCTCTTATATTCACAAAATAAATATTTTCTTATCATATAAATCAATAATTAATTATTCACAAATAATATTACAGAACTATAATATTGACAACCAGGTCGTTCCTAGGAAAGAGGGGGCCTTCCGATAAGGATTTCTCCTTACTGGCGCGCAATTAAATAACCCCTCCCAGAAGAACTTTCTTAGTCATTGTCAATAATGCTATCTAATAATATTATTCAAATAATATGAATTATTGAGTTGATAATGTGAAATACTGTGCAGTGATAATTATTGAATCAATCATATAAAATAGCAACGTAGCAATTATTGAGTCAATAAAATATCAATGTAACAATTATTGAGTCAATAATATAAAATATCAACGTAGCAATTATTGAGTCAATAATATAAAATATTGAACAGTAATTACTGTAACAATAATTGAGTAAGTGCCTTCTCACGTAAGAATCAATAATTCGAAATACTGTGCAATACCGTGTGCTACTGTGCAACACCGCGTATCACTGTATTTTAACTACCGGGTATTTCAACAGTACTAACGGTAACAACTACGCCGTTATTTTATAAAAAGGTTATTTCTGTCGCTTTCTATATTCGACAGTTATTCTGTTGTGGGGCCCACAAAAAGCTGCGCCGTAGTACGAATATTCCCCGACAACAATAATATTCCACGACCAAACTAATATTCCCCGACAACAAGAATATTTTATAACCACTTGCTCATTTTAAAATATTTGCACATTTCACCCATAATTTTTCACATTTATCAAATCAACACCTTACTATTTCGAAATAATATATAAAGAAAATTAAATCTTTATTCATAAAAGTTGGGGTCTTACAATCTCCCCTCCTTATGAAATTTCATCCTCGAAATTGACATACATACCTGGTATGTCGAAATGGTGAGGATACCTCGCTTTCATTTTCGATTCCAACTCCTAGGTCATTTCCTCAATAGCATGGTTTCTCCACAAAACTTTAACTTGAGGTATAATTTTTGAGCATAGGACATGCTCCTTCCTATCCAAGATCTTGACAGGTACCTCCTTATACGTTAAATCTTCGGCTATCTCGTCTAGTTCTAACTCAATGATGTGGTTTGGGTCTTTCACATATTTACGAAGTACGGATATGTGAAAAATGTAATGAACACGAGACATGCTTGGAGGTAAAGCAAGTCTATAAGCCACATTTTCTACTCGGTCAAGAATCTCAAATGGACCAATGAATCATGGATTGAGCTTTCCTCTATTCCCGAATCTCGTAACTCCTTTCCACGGAGCAATAAGTAACAATACATGGTCCCCAACATTAAATTCTACGTCCTTTCGATGAAGATCCGCATAACTCTTTTGTCGATCTTGTGTGGTTTGTATACGTTGTCGGATTATTTGGATCTTTTCCATAGTCATACGTACTAACTCCGGTCCCAACAATGTTGTTTCACCTACCTCGTTCTAACATACTGGAGAACGACACTTTCTCCCATACAATGCTTCGAATGGAGCTACGCCTATACTTGCTTGATAATTATTATTGTAGGAGAATTCCACCAATGGTAAGTACTTATCCCAACTCCCTTTGAAGTCTAGAACACAAAGTCTCAATAGATCTTCAAGAGTTTGAATAGTTCTTTCCGATTGTCCGTCCGTTTGAGGATGATAAGCCGAGCTGAATCGTAAATCCGTGCCCATAGCTTTCTGCAAACCGATCCAAAATCATGAAGTAAATCTGGGGTCACGATCCGAAACTATGGATACTGGTATGCCATGCAATCTCACAATCTCATTCACGTACATATAAGCAAGACGTTCAAGGGAATAAGTCTCTCGTAGCAGCAAGAAATGAGCAGACTTGGTTAATCTATCAACAATAACCCAAATCGCATCTATGCCTTGAGAAACCTTGGGAAGACCCGTAACGAAATCCATCGTAATGTGTTCCCACTTCCATTTCGGAATCTCCAGTGGTTGCAATGGACCCTTCGGCACTTGATGCTCCGCCTTTACACGTTGACAAGTTAAACATCTCGAAATAAACTCCACGATCTCTCTTTTCATATTGCTCCACCAAAATGTGTGTCGAAGATCACGATACATTTTGGTACTCCCAGGATGGATTGCAAACGGTGTGTTATGTGCCTCCATCATGATTTTATGCTTCAAGTCAGAATCATTAGGAATACAAAGTCTGGAGTTGACTCGAAGTATTCCCTCTTCATCGATTCTTGCTTCTGGAATGGCACCTTATTGCACCTTCTTCTTCATCTTTATCAGCTCCGGATCTGTAGTTTGAGCAGCTTTAACTTTATCAATCAAAGCTGGTTCTACGCGTATATTTGACATCATCGCACACGTTCCCACATATGATCTTCTACTCAACGCGTCAGCTACCACGTTCGCTTTTCCAAGATGGTATTGGATGGTATGATCGTAATCTTTCAACAGCTCAAGCCAACGTCGTTGTCGCATGTTGAGTTCCTTTTGAGTGAAGAAATATTTAAGGCTCTTATGATCCGTATAAATCTCAACTTTCTCCCTGTACAGATAATGTCTCCAGATCTTCAACGCGAAAACGACTGCTGCCAACTGTAGATCATAAGTAGGATAATTCCTCTCATATTCTTTGAGTTGTCGCGAGGCATAGGCTATGACTTTCCCATGTTGCATGAGAACACATACTAACCCTTTGCCCGAAGCATCGCTGTAGATAACAAATCCATCCGAACCAGATGGTATTGTCAGAACAGGTGCCGAGATAAGTCTTCTCTTGAGCTCTTGGAAGCTCTTCTCGCATTCTTCGCTCCAAACGAATTTTCCCCGGCAACAAGAATATTTTATAACCACTTGCTCATTTTAAAATAGTTGCACATTTCACCCATAACTTTTCACATTTATCAAATCAACACCTTACTATTTCGAAATAATATATAAAGAAAATTAAATCTTTATTCATAAAAGTTGTAAGACCCCAACTTTTATGAATAAAGATTTAATTTTCTTTATATAGTATTTCGAAATAGTACGGTGTTGATTTGATAAATGTGAAAAGTTATGGGTGAAATGTGCAAATATTTTAAAAAGAGCAAGTGGTTATAAAATATTCTTGTTGTCGGAGAATATTCGTTTGGTCGTGGAATATTCTTGTTGTCGGGGAATATTCGTACGACGGCGCAGCTATTTGTGGGCCCCACAACAGAATAACTGTCGGATATAGAAAGCGACAGAAATAACCTTTTTATAAAATAACGGCGTACTTGTTACCGTTAATACTGTTGAAATACCCGGTGGTTAAAACACGGTGATACGCGGTGTTGCACAGTAGCACACGGTATTGCACAGTATTTTGAATTATTGATTCTTACGTGAGAAGGCACTTACTCAATTATTGTTACAGTAATTACTGTTCAATATTTTATATTATTGACTCAATAATTGCTACGTTGATATTTTATATTATTGACTCAATAATTGCTACGTTTATATTTTATATTATTGACTCAATAATTGTTACATTGATATTTTATTGACTCAATAATTGCTACGTTGCTATTTTATATGATTGATTCAATAATTGTCACTGCACAGTATTTCACATTATCAACACAATAATTCATATTATTTGAATAATATTATTAGATAGCATTATTGACAATGACTAAGAAAGTTCTGTCTAGGAGGGGTTATTTAATTGCGCGCCACTAAGGAGAAATCCTTATCGGAAGGCCCCCTCTTTCTTGGGAACGACCTAGTTGTCAATATTGTAGTTCTGTAATATTATTTGTGAATAATTAATTATTAATTTATATGATAAGAAAATATTTATTTTGTGAATATAAGAGAAGGAATTAGTGCTGATGTGTTTTTATTAGTATTTTGGTGTGGAAAATCATCCGTTTATAAATTTCGGATAATTTATGTTTGAAATTTGGAAAAACTTCCTTCTACAAAGTTGTAGAGAATTAAATTTTCTATAACAAGACATAGAATTTGTATTTTTCTGATAAAAGAGCTATTTATTATGAATTATTGAAGTTTCGGAAAATAAATATTTTTTTATAAAATGGTGGGCCCCACTTTTGGTTGGTGTGGAAATGCTAAGTTTTTTTCTCTCACGAGGCGGCTGGAATTTTTTATGTAAAAAAAAATATTATTTTATTAAAAAAGTCTACTTTGGCATCCTAAGCTTTTCCTATAAATAGGGTGCTTAGGTTAGAATTGAAAATCATACCAGGATCAGAAGTTTTCTCTCTCTATAATATCGAGCGTATTTTTGTGAGTATTTAGATACTTTGAGTATTACTATTCAGTGTAAGTTTTCTTCAACCTTATATCCGATATTTCAGTCAAAAGTACTATTCTTTTGAGGTAATGGATGTTATTTTCTTTTTTAAATGATGTTATTCTTTTCAATATCATTATACCGAAATATTGGCATGGATTTTGTTATAAAATTCTTATTTTTTTTACTGTGACGCCCCCAGAATAGATCCAGCCAACCCAACTCATTCTGAGTCGCCAAATACATGGTACAGAATTCAAATACAAACTTTATATCACACGGTCGTACAAAATATGACCACACAACTGTGAGTGTCAATACAAATCGTATATAATATAAAATATTAACATTCAAATTCATTCTTTATTTATTACAATTATTATTCCACTATTTTACAAAAATAGTGAGGACTACTACTGCTCTAACTCGGACCATCACTCTATCCCCCGACTAGTTCCCGCAACGTTCTCATTTCCTGAAGAGGACAATAGATAAAAAGGGTGAGCTCAACTAGCCCAGTAAAGAATATTATGACTAAGATAATAAAAAATAAATTATCGTTAGTCTTCAACAATTCAGATAAAATATTATTGACAACAAGTTTTAGATCAATATTCGCAGCGAAAATAACCGTTCATCATCCATATTTTATCCCTGTAACATCAATCAATATACATCTCAAATCAAATATTTATCTTTGCACTACAGGCCAAAGATATTCATTTGTATCATCAGTGGTCATATTCATCTCAACACCTGTCATCTTTGCATTACGGCCAAAGATATTCATAAGGTAATCATTCATCTTTGCTCTACAGGCCAAAGATATTCAATTATAACACCACTTAGGACTGAGGATGATGAAAAATAATATAAATAACGAATCCAATGAAATAAAGGATAAGATTAAGGATTCGTATTTTAGTTTATTCAAGTTCAATAATATTTCATAATAATACTTTGTGGAGCAAAATTCAAGAATGAAGCTCAAAACATAGATCCAATCAAAGATAGCAACTATAACAGACAATTTGGACAAATAGAAGAAAATTTAGTTTTTCCGTGAATAGTGCCGTATACGTGAATAGTGCCGTATACGTAAATAGTAACCCAGACGAAAAAAAATAAGAATTTCATAACAAAATCCATGTCAATATTTCGGTATAATGATATTGAAAAAAGAATAACATCATTTACGAAAGAAAATAACATCCCTTACCTCAAAAGAATAGTACTTCTGACTGGAATATCGGATATAAGGTTGAAGAAAACTTGCACTGAATAGTAATACTCAAAGTATCTAAATACTCACAAAAATACGCTCGATATTATAGAGAGAGAAAACTTCTGATTCTAGTGTGATTTTCAATTCTAACCTAAGCACCCTATTTATAGGAAAAGCTTAGGATGCCAAAGTAGACTTTTTTAATAAAATAATATTTTTTTTATATATAAAAAATTCCAGCCGCCTCGTTAGAGAAAAAAACTCAGCATTTCCACACCAACCAAAAGTGGGGCCCACCATTTTATAAAAAAAAAATTATTTTCTGAAACTTCAATAATTCATAATAAATAGCCCTTTTATCAGAAAAATACAAATTCTATGTTTTGTATAGGAAATTTAATTCTCTACAACTTTGTAGAAGGAAGTTTTTCCAAATTCCAAACATAAATTATCCGAAATTCATAAACGGATGATTTTCCACACCAAAATACTGATAAAAACACATCAGTACTAATTCCTTCTCTTATATTCACAAAATAAATATTTTCTTATCATATAAATCTATAATTAATTATTCACAAATAATATTACAGAACTACAATATTGACAACCAGGTCGTTCCTAGGAAAGAGGGGGCCTTCCGATAAGGATTTCTCCTTCCTGGCGCGCAATTAAATAACCCCTCCTAGACAGAACTTTCTTAGTTATTGTCAATATTGCTATCTAATAATATTATTCAAATAATATGAATTATTGGGTTGATAATGTGAAATACTGTGCAATGACAATTATTGAATCAATCATATAAAATAGCAACGTAGCAATTATTGAGTCAATAAAATATCAATGTAACAATTATTGAGTCAATAATATAAAATATCAACGTAGCAATTATTGAGTCAATAATATAAAATATTGAACAGTAATTACTGTAACAATAATTGAGTAAGTGTCTTCTCACGTAGGAATCAATAATTTGAAATATTGTGCAATACCGTGTGCTACTGTGCAACACCGCGTTTCACTGTATTTTAACCACCGGGTATTTCAACAGTACTAACGGTAACAACTACGCCATTATTTTATAAAAAGGTTATTTCTGTCGCTTTCTATATCTGACAGTTATTCTGTTGTGGGGCCCACAAATAGCTGCGCCGTCGTACGAATATTCCCCGACAATAAGAATATTTTATAACCACTTGCTCATTTTAAAATATTTGCACATTTCACCCATAACTTTTCACATTTATCAAATCAACACCTTACTATTTCGAAATAATATATAAAGAAAATTAAATCTTTATTCATAAAGTTGGGGTCTTACAATAAAGATCTATATTGATTGATGTAAAAGGATGCTTGGCTTGACCCAAGGAACATATATTCATTCGATTCTAAAGGGGCTTAGCATGGCAAACTCCAAGAGACGTCTCATGATGATGAGCCACGGAGTGTATCTCTCTTAATAATCCTCATAGACTCCTGAAAAGAGAGATCGCATGAATAACTATCATGTATGCAATGAAATATATGAAACTTGATGTTGATCAGTCATATTATGGAGAAGATCACTGAAAGATAGTGGAAAACATCCTCAAAGTACTTAACCGGAACTAAAGATGTGTCAATAATTCATGGTGGCCCTGAATAAAAACTAAAGGGCTAAATAGACTCAAGTTTTTTAGACTGGCCAAGATGATAAAAAATCAACTTTAGGCTAAATTGTTACCTTAAATGGTGGTGCAGTGAATTGAAAAAGTTCTAAACAGCAAAGAGTTGCTGATTTAGTAAAAAAGACAAAGTATATAGCTGTAAATGAAGCTGCAAGTTAATTATTTGGATAAAACGTTCATTACAAAATTAGGAATAGTTCCTAAGTCTCATCTTGGATCCAAACATGTGTTGCGGCAGTTTTATTTGATTAAAAAAATCATTGAAAGATGAGAAGTAACTATAGAGATAGTGGACTCTCAAGAACAGCATTGCATATCCATTTAATAAAGCTTACCCAACAGCAAGATGATCGTCACTTAGAGAAGAAGGGTATGAGATACCATGGCAATTGGCTTTAGTGCAAGTGGGAGATTGAAAGTAGTATACACACAAACCAATCATATTTGATATGATAAAGCATATACTTTGTAACAGTCTTATTTATTTATTAATAAAAGAATTATTTAATTAAAGGCTTTTACTTTATCTACATGTTGTTGTATAATTAATATGTGATAAACCCATAGCTTTAAACAATGCTTTTAGAATTATGATGATGATCATGCTAATGAGATCTAAATCTTAGATAGCTTAAAACTAAAATTGTTCCCAATTATTGGATTACTAAGAAGGGGATTAGTGAATCCGGATGGATTGGTACATACGTTGCTTGCTCATTGGATGAGGATGATTAATCTTATGATCATTCGTGTGGAGACACTAAAGCAAATATGCAGGTGCTTATTGGAGAATAAGTTCACTAAACGTGGCTCGCTAAGGAATACCTAATAGAGTTTTACTTGCCTTTCAATAAGAATTCCTCTAGTAATAGTAGTACAAGTGATCCTTAGACTTAAGATTATTATAATATCTTGTGTATGTTGAGTTATACTTTGACATGTTCTTTAAGATCCTAAGGGTATATCAAAGGGTATGCTTGGGTGTAATAAAATATATATTGAGATAATGAATGATCAATAAAGAATCTACCACTTCTAGTAAAAGAAAAGAATGTCATATGTGATTCGATAAATGATAACCCAGAAATTCTTGGCCAAGATAGAATGAAATTAGAAAGGAGTTTCTAATTTGTATTATTTGGATTTGTGCATTTTAGAATCGAAATACATATAAGTAATTAAAATAAGACTTGACAATAATTCTGTATCTTATATTTAATTGGGACATTCTATGGTAAAAGGATGGAATTGTACGGTAACTATTTACTCAAAGGTTCTTTTATGATTAATGTTGAAATCTATATTATCTGAAAAGTCGTTAATCACTATGGGGGCTTAGCCTTATTGTAGAATAATTGTTATTTAAATGAATTAAATAGTTAAATTTATTTATTTAAATAAAATTAGAAATTATTCTAATTGATTTATTCACAACCGGTTTAATATGGAGAACCTAAAGGGTCACACCATAAAAGGAAAAATATTTATTTAAGAAGTAAATGATATAATCGTAATAATATGTTAAATGTATTTAATTTAATCTATAGTGATAAAATAAATTCAATAGCTTAATATTTATTATTTAATATTTTAGAAATATTAAATATAAATTAATAAGAGGAGTCTTATTATTATTACTATTATTATTAGTTTAATTCCTAAAGGAGTTTGGGAATTAATTAATAAAAGTACTCTCATATATTCTTAATTGGATTAGGAGCCTAATTAATTAAAAGAGTTTAATTAATTAAAATAAAATGTTATTCCTATATGGTTTAAGAGGGTTGCCTACATCTATAAATAAGTGGAGTCTTATTATGGATTAGGGTTACACAAATTACAAAATGAATTCCAAGACTTAGGAGAGTACGTATAATTCTATAGAGATAGAAACTAAAGTTTTGCAAAACACCCATCTTCTTGAATACTTGTTCTTCCTTGGTGGATCACCTCTAGAGGCCACACTTGGGTGGCTAACGTTGATCAATGAAAAGAAACCAACCTGGATAATTAAAGGAGAACGTGAAAGGAATTGGAGGTGAACTCGTACTTGAGGAAGCTAGTTTCTTCAAGGGTATGAATTTGATCTCCATCTCTTTTCTATTGGATTGATAATTAAGTATAAAGTATGATCACGGTGATAGTTTGTATGCCAAATTTTATAATCCGTTTTATCGCGCTTCTTCTACTTTTATTTGATTTGATTGTGCTATATACAAACCTAACACATTAAACTGCTATATCTGCTGTGTGTTTTTACACTCAAAAAGACTTAATTTAGCTATGAGATTTCCATAATCCTTAAGGGGAATTTAAAAAATATATATTCCCATTGTACTTAATCATTATGATTAACTGATTACTTGGTAATACATCTTTAATTAATTGAAATATTTTTAAAGATCTATTCAACTTCCTTTCTAGATCTTTAGTGTTCCTCTGGGAAACAATATATGGTATCATAACAGGTTCTCATGAATATCTAAATATTACACTTTGAGTACATCCAAGGCATTAAACTAAAACTAACTTAAACTTGGTAGTAGAAGTCAAACACATCTTCTAAATGAAGATAATTTTAATTGTTGAAATTTGTATGTTCAGCTATTTTTATATGAATGTAAATGATCTGCTTAATGCAATCCAGATTGATCTAAGAGTGCAAACGAAGTTATCGCTATTATTAGAAGAGCTTAGCATGGTTAGTAGAAGTTAAACACTTCTTCTAAATAAAGTCGAACTTAATTGTTGAAATTTGTATGTTCAGGTATTTTTATATGAATGTAAATGATCTGCTTTATGCAATCCAGATTGATCCAAGAGTGAAAACGAAGTTATCGCTATTATTAGACGAGCTTAGCATGGTTAAGATCAATCAAAAAATTAAGCGATCGAACTGTAGGAAAGTGAAGGTGCAGTCAAAACTAAGAAGTCTATGTTCATAGCTTTAAATAGTATGCTTGAATATGTCAGAGGCTACATCTCTACCAAAGGAGTTTGAGAAGCCTTGCTAACCATGATCAAGGGCGAAGCCAAATTCTACGTTACTTATGTCCCTGAAGAAAGGATCACTGCGATATATGAAAGACTTCTCAAATGATTCAGTATGAATGACAAGGTTCATCTCTACAAGAATTTGAACCTTGAGGGTCATTAGAGCAATACAAGGAATATGAGATGCTAAGACTGTCCTCTATTTTAAATCAAAGGATCTGCTCGATATGATCTGCTTAGAAAGTCTATCTGATAAATCAAAAGACCATTATGGAGATGCTACAAGTGATGGTTGTTGGTGATTCTCAAGATCCTATATTCTACCCAACAACGTAATGTAATGGCTCAAGCAGAACCACTGATTGTCAAGAGATTGACATCAGTGAGGTATATAACATTATCTTTTCTCTAATAATTGTATAGATGATTTTAAAATTGTGTTAAAGGATATTTTGTATGTAATGCATCATTATTTGAATTGTCTCAGTGTTCTATCAAAAGATCATTTTCTTCTTCAAAAGCAAAAAGAGAAAGTGCTAGCAGAGCTATGATGTACTCTGTGAAACACTGTCTCGTTATCCAAGTTTGAGGTTGAAAATAAAACTTCGAGAAAGATATTTGAAGTGTATGTACTAAGAAAGTGTACTTATACCTCTAAGTTAGAGGAGTTAGAAATGACAATCTTAATATGGAATTGTTCTTTATTATATGTGAACTAACTGATCACTAGTCAAAGTTTTGTTTCTGATAAAATTAGTGTAGACATCCTCTTACTTCTAGATGTAGACATCCCTCCTAAACAATTTAGGAATAGGGTTTTATTTTTAATTAATTAAACCCCTTTAATTAATTAGGCACCTAATCTAATTAGGAATATATGAGAGTACTTTTATTAATTAATTCTCAAACTCCTTTAGGAATTAAACTAATAATAATAGTAATAATATTAAGACTCCTCTTATTAATTTATATTTAATATTTCCAAAATATTAATAAATATTAAGCTATATAATTTATTCTATCACCATAGATTAAATAAAATACAATTAACTTATTATTACTTTTATGCCATTTACTTCTTAATAATTTTTTTCCTTTTATGGTGGGACCCTTTAGGTTCTCCATATTAGACCGGTTGTAAATAAATCAATTAGAACAATTCTAATATTATTTAAATAAATAAATTAAAATATTTAATTTATTTAAATAAATAACATTTATTCTACAATAAGGATAATCCCCCTTAGCAATCAAAGACTTTCTAGATAATATAGATCTCAACATTAATCATAAAAGAACATTTGAGTAAATAGTTACCGTACAATTCTATCCTTCCACCATAAAATGTCCAAATTAAATATAAGACATGAAATTACTATTAAGTCTTACTTTATTTAATTACTAGTAATTGCTCGTGCCTGAATGCACGATGTAACGAAAAATTAGATTAAAATTTAAAAAATACTATATTACGTAAAGACTCTTTGCAACCTAAAATAGCTTACAATCTGACATAACAATTTTCATAATTCACCATACCAACACAATATTACTCTTACCCTTCCAATCAGTCGTCCAACTCTTCACTTCATCAGACTCTACAAGCTATCTAAACTCTAATTTGTCAAATCTCTACAACCCAAAATCTCTCTATAATCTTCCTCCTAAACCTAAAAACTTCCATATCTCTCAAACCTCTTATACACTCTCAGATCTCCTAAAACCCCTAGAAATAAAACCATCTTTAAGCCAAACATAATCCTTCCTTTGAACATTTATCCATAAGCAAATCATTTGCCATGGAAAATATTCGAGTAATAACTGACATCCAACTTGGTTTTGACAAGTTTGATTCTTCTGAGAAAAAGTTCAAGGACATTCTTAGGATCGTGAAGGAAGCTGGGTTCTTTAAATGTCTGGGATCTAACACAAGGTGTACTCAGAATTGGTGAAAGATTTCTATCTCAATGCGGTGGTTAATGGTGGAGTTTTATCCACAAAGGTGAGTGGAACAAATCTAAAGTTAGGAGCAACTGAAGTTAACAAGTGGTTAGGCTTTACCAATGAAGGCCTAACAACACTTGAGGATGTAGACATTGAAGGAGGTAAGATGCTAATGGGGTATGAGAAGAATCTAATGTTAAGTTTGTAAGATTCATAAACGTAATCAAATTGCTTAAAATAAGCGGAAACATGGTAAATAAGAGTTTTAAAATTTTTACAAACCATATACCTGAATCAACTTTTATGCGCAATTATTAATTAAATAAAAGAGATGAAGAAAGTGATTCATACCCTTGAATATACGAGCTTCCTCAGGTACGAGTTCAACTCCAAAACATTTCCTGCTCTCCTTGAATTTATTGGGTTAGATTCCTTCCTTTGATCAACGTTAGCCACCCAAGTGTTTGGCCTCTAGAGGTGATCCACCAAGGAATAATCTTTACTCAAGAAGAAGGGTATTTGGCTAAACCCTAGTTTTCTTCGCTCTAGAAAAGAAGTGATCTCCCAACTATTGAAAAAATAGCATTAGCCTTAAATCAAAATAAGACTCTTTATTTATAGATGTAGGCTACCTTTCTAAATATTTTAAGATTAAGGTTTCATAATAATTATTTAAACTCTTTTAATTAATTTACCTCCTAATCTTATTAGGAATATAGGAGAGTACTATTATTAATTAATTCTCAAACTCCTTTAATAATTAAACTAATAATAATAATAAGACTCAATTTATTAATTTATATTTAATATTTTCAAAATATTAACTAATAAATATTAAGTTATTTAATTTATTATATCACTATAGATTAAATTAAATATACTTAACTTATTATTACGATTATGCCATTTGCTTCTTAAATAAATATTATTCCTTTTATGGTGTGACCCTTTAGGTTCCCCATATTAAACCGGTTGTGAATAAATCAATTAGAACAATTCTAATCTTATTTAAAAAAATAAATTAAACCATTTAATTTATTTAAATAAATAACATTTATTCTACAATAAGGGTAAGCCCCTTTAGCAATCAACGACTTTTCAGATAATATAGATTTCAACATTAATCATAAAAGAACCTTTGAGTAAATAGTTATCGTACAATTCAATCTTTCCACCATACAATGTCTCAATTAAATATAAGACATTAAATTACTATAAAGTCTTACTTTATTTAATTACTAGTAATTGCTCCTGCCTGAAGGCACGACGTAAAGAAAAATTAGATTAAAATTCAAAAAATACTACATTACCTAAAGACTCTTTGCAACCTAAAATAACTTACAATCTGACATAACAATTTTCATAATTCACCATACCAACATAATAGTTAACATACTCAATCATCAACACATATCTAACCACCAAAACATCAAGCATACCCTTTGATATACCCTAAGGGTCTTAAGGGACATGCCAAAGCATAACTCATCATACACAAGATATTATGATGATCTCAAATCTAAGAATCATTTGTACTATTATCACTAAAGGAATTCCTATTGACACGCAAGTAAAACTCCATTAGGTACTCCTTAGCAAGCCACGTTCAGTGAACTTATTCTCCAATAAGCACCTACATACTTGCTTTAAGGTCTCCACACAAATGATCATAAGATCAATCATCCTCATTTAATGAGTAAGCAATGTATGTACCAATCTATCCGGATTCACTAATCCTCTTTTTAGTAATCCAATGATTGGAAACAATTTTAGTTTTATTCTATCAAAGAATTTTCATCTCATTAGCATGATCATCATCATGATTCTAAAAGCATTGTTTAAAACTATCGGTTTATCACATTTAATATAACATCACCATGTAGATAAAAAAAAGTCTCTAATTAAACAATTTTTTTATTAATAAATGAATAAGATTGTTACAAAGTTATGTTTTATCATATCAAATATGATTGCCTTGTGTGCATACTATTTTCAATTAGTTCTGAAGGTTGAAGATTTTTCTTCTATTATTGATGTGAAAAACTCAATGGTGATTAGCTATGATGATTACCTCTCTTCTCATTGGAGGTGTTGTTATTGTGATATCCAAAGAGGGTGCTAAAGCTAAGTATTTCAGGTTGTTCCACTTTTGCTGACTAAGTTAAATTGTTCAAAGAACTATCAGTCACCCAATGTTTTGTGATTTTGATAAAATGTAGAGTGTAATCAAAACTAAAAATGTACCTCGAAGAATCATAATGTCTAATCAACTTCACGAACCAACCAGGTGCAACTCGTAGAGCTGATCATTACTTTAAGGAAGTTCAAAATTGTAGAACATAGTAAAAAGTAAAATGAGTATCAACCAAAAGGAAAGGCTTTTCATCCACACAAGCTCTGTGGAAAAATATTTCCATACACACACACGCACACTCATACAACATATTAACTATTATAATCATTATATAAATCGCAATATGTGCTTTACATTGTTATAATAATGTCAATACATGTGTAAAACCCAGTATCTGAAAGACTTGGGTATTCAAGAAAGACTATCCTAGCAGGACCCAAATAGTAATAGGTACCAAAGATAGAAGTTTATTTAACCTACAGGTACCAAGACTGTCTACTCTATACTGAAGATTCTAAAAAGTATCCCTAAATACCTTCTCCTCATATCATCAGATGCTACTGCCCTTTCAAGAAATGACAAAGAATGCTTAGAATTTTAACTCTTGAATAGCTTAAAATGATTGGAGAGGAACGGGAAAAGTTAAATAAAGAGAGATGATTGTTGAATTGATTGAAGTTGTAGAGTAAAAATTATGTCATCAAGTCAATATTTGACAGAGGAAGTTAAAAAGGTCAAGCCTCAAAAATGTGAGGCTCATGCTCTCGGAAGGAAAGTGAATGTTGGGAGCAGATACATTACAACTGTGGAGTTGTAGTTTTTAAAGAGACGTGCACTCAATGAAGTTATGGCACATGTCCCACTACATAAAATTAGAGGGAATTGAAATAAAATCATTTCAAAATATTACTCTTATCCTTCCAATCAATCGTCCAACTCTTCACTTCATCAGACTCTACAAGCTATCTAAACTCTAATTTGTCAAATCTCTACAACCCAAAATCTCTCTATAATCTTCCTTCTAAACCTAAAAACTTCCATATCTCTCAAACCTCCTATACACTCTCACATCTCCTAAAACCCCAAGAAATAAAACCATCTTTAAACCAAACATAATCCTTCCTTTGAACATTTATCCATAAGCAAATCAATTGCCATGGAAAACATTCGAGTAATAACTGACATCCAACTTGGTTTTGACAAGTTTGATTCTTCTGAGAAAAAGTTCAAGGACATTCTTAGGATCGTGAAGGAAGTTGGGTTCTTCGAATGTCTAGGATCTAACACAATGTGTACTCAGAATTAGTGAAAGATTTCTATCTCAATGCGGTGGTTAATGGTGGAGTTTTATCCACAAAGGTAAGGGGGACTAATCCAAAGTTAGAAGCAGCTGAAGTTAACAAGTGGTTAGGCTTTACCAATAAAGGCCTAACAACACTTGAGGATGTAGACATTGAAGAAGGTAAGATGCTGATGGGGTATGTGAAGAATCTAATGTTAGGTTTGTAAGATTCATGAATGTAATTAAATTGCATAAAATACGCTGAAGCATGGTAAATCAAAGTTTTAAAAATTTTACAAACCATATACCCGGATCATCTTTTATGTGTAATTATTAATTAAACAAAAGAGATGAAGAAAGAGATTCATATCCTTAAAGATACGAGCTTCCTCAGGTATGAGTTCAACTCCAAATCCTTTCCTGCTCTCCTTGAATTTATCGGGTTAGATTCATTCCTTTGATCAACGTTAGCCACCCAAGTGTTTGGCCTCTAGAGGTGATCCACCAAGGAATAATCTTTACTCAAGAAGAAGGGTGTTTGGCTAAACCCTAATTTTCTTCTCTCTAAAAAATGAGTGCTCTCCCAACTATTGGAAAAATAGCATTAACCCTAAATCAAAATAAGACTCTTTATTTATAGATGTAGACAACACTGCTAAACATTTTAGGATTATGATTTCATAATAATTAATTAAAGTCTTTTAATTAATTTACCTCCTAATCTTATTAGGAATATGGGAGAGTACTATTATTAATTAATTCCCAAACTCCTTTAAGAATTAAACTAATAATAATAATATTAATAATAATAAGACTCCTTTTATTAATTTATATTTAATATTTGTAAAATATTAAATAATAAATATTAAGTTATTATATTTATTATATCACCATAGATTAAATTAAATATACTTAACTTATTATTACGATTATGCCATTTTCTTCTTAAATAAATATTATTCCTTTTATTGTGTGACCCTTTAGGTTCTCCATATTAAACCAGTTGTGAATAAATCAATTAGAACAATTCTAATCTTATTTAAATAAATAAATTAAAATATTTAATTCATTTAAATAAATAATAATTATTCTACAATAAGGGTATGCCCCTTTTGTAGACACTCAAAATTTTGCATTTCTGTTACTAGCCCTACATGAGGGTAAAACCGTCTTTTACCTTCCAGAGACAATCCTGGAAGTCTAAATCATCAAAGTCAACCCCAGCGACAACACCGGGATATCAAGTCAAACCTCGGCGACGACCCCGGGAGGTACAGTAACCCCGACAAAAACACTGGGAGACCAAAGTCAACCTCGACTGTGACGGCCCCAAATCTGAGTCCCAAGAACCTCGGACCTGATACGTTATGGTACTTCATGTTCATACATATTTTATACATTAATGCGGAATATATAAACATAATTTGTTTATTTCACATGATTCTATAACATTTCCCAAGGTCTATTAACCTTAACTGACATCATACCTTTAAAATTACAAAAGATTTACATAAGATAACTAAACAGTTATACGTGCATAACAATCTATTATTGTACTTTGCTCTTGTCTCTGTCATTCTTCAAGCCTTCGTCTTAATCTGAAATTTGTTATCATGATATAGCAAGGGTGAGCAACTACTTTGCTCAGCAAGTTTAAATACAATGAAGATATATCATGATTGAAAGAAAGAATAAGCTTTCAAGTTTTTAACAATATAATAATTGTGAAAGAGCATAAATCAGCATTTCAATAAATGAATGACTGAACCAATAATGCTTAATGTCAACGAGGACCATGAACATTTTTAACTGAACCTTATGGTAATGAAGGTGATTAGCCTTTCATACCTGATGAACATATGCAACATGCACTAAGTGCGAATCAATAATTAGTATAGATGTGAATAATCAACAATAATTACTCACTAACATGCTTTGAAAATATAACTCAAGTTTGAGTTAGAAAAAACTTGTCTGTATCGTCGATTACTGCTACGCAATCTAATTTAATCTCCTTATTGAAAAGACCTATCATTATTAAGATTGATATTTAAATTAGCATAACATACCTTATCCTATAATAGTATTACCTTATAAGTAAATTATCTAACACTTAACCACTTAGTCAAATATTAGATATGTGACGCCCCCAAATCCGGGTCCTCTAATCTCGGATTCGGTGCGTTACGGTACTTCATTCTTCATACACATTCTATCATCTAATGCGGAACATATAACCATATGTTGTTTATTTCAGATGATTCTACAACAATTTTCCAGGTTTCTTAACCTTAACTGAATACATACCTTTAACACTCAAAAAGGTTTACATAAGATAACTAAATAGTTATTCTTGCATAACAATATTCTACTATTGTACTTTGCTCTTGACTGTGTCCTTCTTCAAGCCTTCGTCTTAATCTGAAATTGGTTATCATGATATAGCAAGGGTGAGCAACAAGTTTGCCCAGCAAGTTTAAGTTCAAATGAAGATATATCATGATTGAAAAGAATAGTAAGCTGACAAACTTTCAACAATATGATAGTTGTGAAAGAATATAAATCAATTTTTCATAATTGAATGACCGAGTCAATAATGATGAATGGCCAACAATGAATATAAACAAATTCAACTGAACCCTGTGGTAATGAAGGTGACCAGCCTTTCATACCTGATAAACATACGCAACGTGCACTAAGTCTTCAAAATGAATTTGAGTTAACAAATTTTAAACAGTTCATAAGCAGTTCATGAATAAAAGAACTTTAGTCGATTCACAATTCAATAAATAGTAGAACAGAAATTCAATTTGCACAAGTGCGATTCACAATAATTCATCAGGATGTGGAAAAATCACGAATTTTGGATAGAGAAGGTTCAATTCTTAGGCCACGTGGTGGATAAGAATGGAATCAATATTTATCCACCAGCATGCTTGAAAAAATAATAACTAGAGTTTGAGTTAGGAAACTTACCTGTTTGATAAGCTACAACTTACTAGCTTTAATTAACACTCTTTGAATGACCTAACATTGATAATATAGATCTATCAATTAGTACTGCGTATAATTATTCATTAATACGCTTACTCGTATTATTATCTAACCAATAATACAATCACAAGGTACATACATCTAATGTACTATCATTAATCCTATAAGATATTTAATTGATCTTAGATTAATTATTTAATAATTAATAAGGCTTTCCTTAAGTGATAAACACTTATTAGTTCTTTAAATAATTTATTATAATTATTTAATAAAGGAGTTATTTAATTTCCTTCAATTGTTGACTCCCTCTTCCTTCGATTACTATTTAATATTTGTTAAATAGTAATTAACTATTTACCTTTAGTTATTACTTACTAATAACCAATTATAGCTCCTCATTATTTAATGTCAATTAAATAATAGAGAATTAAATTATTATTTATCTTTAAATAATAATTAATAACTCTCTCATCCTTGAATAAATAATAATTGATTTATTCACTTCATCCTTCTTTAATCATTCCTTATTATAATTAAGAGAATAATTAATTAACATTTATCTTTATTTATTATTTAAATAATAAATAATTAATTCTATAAACTTTCATGTCAAAGTAAGTAAGTAATTACTTCATTATTACTTAATCTTACTTAAATACTCTTTAATCATTATTTAATATTAATTAAATAATAATTAATTAATTGATTAACTCAATTTATTATTTAATCTTAATTAAATAATAAGTAGTTATTTTATTAACACTAACTCATTTTAATTATTACTTAACATCATTTAAATAATAATTAAAAAATTAATTGCATTTCATTTTCTGTGTAATTAACTTACTAGCCCATTAGTGGCTTTAAAGTTATTTATTATAATAACTTACTTTCATCTCACTCCATAAAGTTACTCAAATTTTCACCCAAAATTTTCATATTTGGGGTCCTTCACAGAAACGCTTGTAGAACGAAGCCTACAACTCGGATTTTGGTTCCGTCAGAGGCGTTGGATTCGTATCTTCCCGAATTCCAATTTCATTTATCAAACATCAAATCCTGTTCTGTTTATGTCCCAGAAATCAGTGTTAAAGTGGACTGATCCGCAAGAACATTCATAACAGTTTGTTCGTTTTCCAGATTTGGGGTCCTTTACGGAAACGCTCATATCTCGAGATCTACATCTCGAATTTCGGTCCATTTAATATCGTTGGATTCATATTTTCCCGAAATACATTGTTCTTATATCAAACACCAAATTTGAATTTGTTTTGGTTATCGAAAATAGTCCACAAGTGACTGATCAGTAGCATGTTTATCACAGTTGGGTAGTTTGGGATTTAATTTATAACTTGATCATTTTTAAACATATTTGAGTGATTCCAAATGGGTTTTTCCCTTAACTTATGTATCTAGCATACCAAGAAAGAAAACCTCAAATATCACTTGTAGATTTCAACATGCACATGTCATAGCACACTAGTTAAATAAAAAAAATTTCAAAAATCCATCTAACTTCCTTTTTCCAAACTTCATCATATGAACTCATATAAATCCACAAATTTCACTTGTTAAACTCAAGTTCTAATACTCTAATCATGATATTAACCATATTCAATATGCATCAAAATAATCTAACATAAAATTACGTAGTGCATGCATGCATGAGCCTTTCTCTACCTATTTGGTACAAATCTCTCTTTTGATCTAACTTTCAACTTCAAAAATGTTTTGATCATCATATAAAACATTTGTACACATATAGATGAAGATCTTTTAAATATCAAACTTAAGGCTCTTTGTTTCATCAAAATCCAACAAATTAGAAAGCAAAACTTGAAAATGATGAGAATCAATACCTAGTTCTCCTTGCTATCCTTCTTTTTCTTCCATGTAGCTTAGATACTTAGCATGCATGAAGATCAAGACCCTCTTCTTCCTCTTGAAGTGGCCGAACCTGTGACGCCCCCAAATTCCAGGACCGCCACTTGGTCTCTCGAATTCGGTTCATCACGTGCTCATGGTAATACATCACGATAATAATAACTAAATATCACACGATCACAGCGGAAAATCTATTCTAGAATAATTTACAATGATTTATTATAATTATTCCCCAAAGTCTCGCAACCTACAGTACTTAATAGATTACATAATAATATCAATTAACGACTTATTACATAACCTAACTTAAGCTTAAACATAATCAAAACCAGTCTTACTACATCATCTTAATACAACATTAAAATATTTAAAAACGTAAAAGAGACAAGCTATTTGGTAGCCTTGCCCTTGTCCTTATCAACGCCCGAAGGTTCGCCATGCTCTACCTTAACTGAAATATTTTAGGGAAAGCAAGAATGAGCACAAATTGTCCAACAAGTAATATACAATAAGGGTGAGTAATAAGATTCTTAATTCTCGAAAAGGTATGACAAGGTTTGATAGTTCAAGGATAACAAGAATATCAACAGTTCTCAATAACAGTCGCTAAGGACAGAATAATATCAATATGATTCAATAATACGTCAATTCAAGATTTTAAATAATTGAATACTGAGCAGTCACTAAGGACTATGAACTTCAACTAGAATTGACAGTAATAAACTGAAAATCCAATAAAAACAGGTACAACAGGTGATCAGCCTAAAGTACCATCGTTATGCACAACAATCAATCATACTCAAGTGCGCGCGTCGGTTCTCCGACAGTTATAGTTTGTTCTTCTCAGTCATATATAAGATCCCGCACCAATCAATTAGTTTGGGTCGCTTTTCAATAATATAAGTCTAGCCGAATCAAATGGCATAGAGACTTTCACAATATTCAAGAACAATACTAAGTTCAACATGAATAATAGCTTTAATGAAATAAGAGTTCAAGTATGCTAATTCAGTTCAAACGATTAAGTAGGAAGCTAGTTCGCAATATACAAAGATAGAATACTTGCACTGTAAAAGAGTGTAAGTTAGGAAATTTGCCTTTAGCGTAGTTTATCCACGTAAAGTAATTCAACACTTTTGAATCCTATTTATAGTGTATTATAAGTATAGGATTTTCATTAGTTAACACATCCGTTACACAACTTATTACTCAATATACATACATGTTACTATCTTAGTCACATGTCATACTTATTCTCATATGACATGAAATCAGATTATATGTTATTACGAATCAAGTACATAGTTATAACATAAATGATATTATATCAACTCATCATGTTCAAGAAGCTATGATCCCTTGACCTATGGGCTTCCATTATATAAGTTAAACATTATCTTGTTACTTAATCATCACATATATACACATATCAGTAGGGTGTAAACCATTCCTAGCAATGTAGGCATCATATAAGCTATCTGTCCAAAATCAGATTGTCAAACTGCATGGCTTCTGATTCCAGGCCGGCGCAGCTGCGCCATGGCTAAGCCTAGGGACAGCGCAGCTGCTCAGCCCTTTGGCCAAGCCAAGGCTGAGCTGTGCCTTATGGTTTCTGTCCGGTCATGCAAGCCAACAACACCACATAGCATATAAACATATTAAAAGATACTTTTATGTTTGTACAACCTTTCCTCGTTTCAAATATACATGCAATAGATTCTAAGTTAACACTTTTAATAATTTAAAGCCATTCAAGGATACGAACTCATAAGGTCTAACATGCTCGCTTTTTAAACACTTAAAATGTTCACATAACTTGTAGTAAACATGTTCATGAGTTTTCATATCACATATATGCAACTATCATTATCATTAGTTTGAAAACATGCTTTATTTACGCAAATTTGGTTTCACTACATGTAACATAGTAGGCAAACATGAATGATACCTTAGCAAGTCTACAAGTTCTATCAAACATGTTCATAAGTATCGAAATTCAAATCTCAATGTAGCATGTCGACGTTCACGTTCAACATATTATAAAATCTATATCCGTAAGTTAATGTGTCCGACATGTATTTCAAGTTTATTCAAACATGCTCCAAAAATCAGAATGTGTGTATGGTCTTTACATGTCAATATCAACCTCCAAAACTTGTATTTTTGTTAGAAAGATGCACTAGTTGTGTTCACATGTTCATATCATATCACGATACATATATACTTAAGTCAATATGCATTTCGTGTGTGTCTAGGTCATACCAATATGTCTCACAAGTCAGAATGTCTAAAATGGATATAACGAATCAACGTCCATTTTGAAATCCTAAGTTTATTTTGAAAATCTATCACTTCATCGTTTATGCAAGCGATCCGAATATAACATGCTCGTTCTAGTTTAACAAGTCAATATATATGTATTAACCATATCAGCATGCTTGTTCTATTTTATTTCATCAACTAATATGTAGCAAACATCAAGCACGAAACAACAATTCAAAATCTGCAGACAGTGTCCTGCGCAGCTGCGCAGCATACTAAGGCCAAACCGGCGCAGCTGCGCCACCCCTGGTTCTGGCCAGACTGCAGTCTGCTTCGGCAGACATTATCCCAAATCACAAAATTACTTCACGAAAACTTTTCTAAGCAGCCACATTATGGCTTAGACATGTTTATAAGTCTATATAGCAACTAAGAACATGTCCTAATCCAATCTAGCATGAATTGAAATCAAAATCAAGAATTGGAAATTTTGACAGTAAGCAAAATATAGAACATGAATGAAGAACATGGAAAGATAATTATACCTCTGTTAGATAATTGAACTTGCTGCTACTTCACAATGCTATTATACTGATATATGTATATGCTCTCAACTTATCAACTCAAATAAAATCTCAGCAAAAGAAATGTGAAGAAGCATGGCTACTATTTATAGACGAATTATTACACAGACAATGCAATTATATTGCAAATCAAACTAACAGATGAATGGATTGCATGCTAGATAAGAGGGAGTTGGTAAATGGTTGGTAAATCTCATCATCAAAACCACTCCCCATTGATCATTGCTAGCTAAGCTTGGGAGAAGAATGGGGAGAATAGGCCTTAGCCTTTTTGCCATACACGTGAAGGAGAAGGAGAGTGACTATTATATTGGGACAAGGCCATATATCAGCATTCTAGAATTTGGATATATACACAATACTTATGCCAAAATATGTTACATGTATATATACTATATAATTAGGCCACAATTATAGTTTACAATATGTTCATGATATATTATACAAGTCCACTTAGATTATATAATATATACTTTTAAGTCACAATATACTTTTATCATGGCAATGTGATACAATTAATTTACACATATATAATCCATGTCATATTCTTTTACTGTATACTCACATGTCACATAGGCATTATCATGTAACTCCCATAATTCAATAAGCCTTACAATATAATAGTGTTATAATACACTTCACATAATACATAGTTAGCTACTATATGTTACACATTTAATTCGCATGCTTGCACATAGAATTACTCATCTTATTAATTAAATAGTAATTAATAATATACACACATCCTTTATCAATCAATATAATTGTTAATCTTCATAACAATTTAATTAACCCTTATATGATTAATCATTACTTTAATATAAATCTTATTATATTATAGACACGTTGCTCATTATTATTATTATATTTCTTGCAATAATAATAATCACGTATTATTAATCATTCACCATTAATATTTTATAACAATTATTCTACGATGACAATTAATTAATATTCTACGATTAACAATTAATATAGATTAATTGTTCGCTTAAGTTAATATAATCGTTAATATTACGTCACTGTGCCACACAAGGCATTTCATCGAGTTTATCGTAAACTCCATCAATTTCTCAATTATTATAATTATTCAATTTAATATAATTGAATTAATCATTCTCATAACACAAAATCATTATATTCAAATAAATTCTCATTCCCATTAATATATTTATTTAATAATATATGAAAATTCTCGGGTATTACATCTTCCCCCCTTATAAAAATTCCGTCCCGGAATTGCTACGAGGTTACACAAATAAATGGGGATAATCCCTCATTATCCTATCTTCTAATTCCCACGTTGCCTCCTCAACATCGTGGTTACGCTAAAGTACTTTTACAGACGAAATAATTTTATTTCTCAAGGTTTGCTCTTTCCTATCTAATATCTGGACAGGAATTTCTTCATACGCCAAGTTCTTCTCCACTTGAATGGGCTCGTAAGAAATCACATGTTTGTAGTCGGCATTGTACGGTCGCAACACGGAAATATGAAATACGTTGTGGATGTGCTCCAACTCGGGTGGTAACGCAACTTTGTATGCCACTTCGCCCACTCGCTTCAGTATCTCGAACGGTCCTATAAATCTTGGACTCAATTTTCCTTTCTTGCCGAAACGGATCTTTCCTTTCCATGGAGATACTTTCAAGAAGACAAAACTACCGACTTTGAAGTCTCGGTCCTGCCGATGCAAATCTGCGTATTTCTTCTGGCGATCTTGAGCTGCTACTAATCTGGCTCTTATCACTGTCACCACGTCTGCGGTTTGTTGTACTAACTCTGGTCCGAGTATTCGTCGTTCTCCGACTTCGTCCCAACATAATGGCGTTCTGCACTTTCTTCCGTAAAGAGCTTCGTACGGTGGCATGCCGATACTCGCATGGTAACTATTATTATACGCAAATTCGACTAAGGGTAGGTGGTCGTCCCAATTTCCCTTAAAATCCATCACGCAAGTCCTAAGCATGTCCTCCAGCGTTTGTATCATTCGCTCACTCTGTCCGTCGGTCTGAGGATGGTAAGCAGTACTCAACCTCAACTGTGTTCCCATTCTCTCTTACAAACTCTTCCAAAAATTGGACATGAAGTGCGGATCTCGATCAGAGACAATTGATACCGGCACTCCATGTCGTGAAACAATCTCTTTTACATACAGACTCGCTAATTGGTTCAAACTGTAGCGGATCTTGATTGGTAGAAAATGTGCGGTCTTGGTTAGTCGATCCACGATAACCCAAATGGCATCATTACCTTTCTGCGTAGCTGGAAGTCCTACCACGAAGTCCATCGTAATATGCTCCCATTTCCACTCTGGTATTTCCAACGGTTGTAGTAAACCACTCGGCCGCTGATGTTCTGCTTTAACGCGTTGGCAAGTCAAACATCTACTGACGCACTCTGCGACTTCCCGTTTTAAATTGGGCCACCAAAAATGTTTCCTTAGATCTCGGTACATCTTTGTGCCTCCCGAATGAACGGAATATGTCGTATTGTGTGCCTCGTGCAAAATCTCTTCCCTCAACTCGGTTACCGCTGGTACCCATACTCTTTCTTCAAATCTCAAGATACCGTCTTTATCCATTCGAAATTTCTCTTCCTCATTTTCTGTGATCCTCTTTCGGATTTTCTCACACTCTTCATCCCTTTCCTGAGCTTCCTTTACTCTGTCCAACAATGTCGGATGAGCTTCCATTACAAACAACTTCTCTCCAAGCTTCTCTGGTTCTTTCACTTCTATTTTCAATTTCTCCATCTCTCTTATCAATTCTTCCTGAGTCGTCAAATTAAACAACTTCTCCCTTCCTTTCCTGCTCAGAGCGTCGGCAACCACATTCGCCTTCCCCGGGTGATAAAGAATATCGCAATCATAGTCTTTGATTAATTCTAACCATCTCCTCTGCCGCATGTTCAACTCCTTCTGTGTGAAGATATACTTCAGACTTTTATGGTCCGTGTATATCTCACATTTTTTTCCGTACAAATAATGCCTCCATATCTTTAACGCAAAAACTACTGCCGCTAACTCTAAGTCGTGAGTAGGGTATCGTTTTTCGTAATCCTTTAATTGTCGTGATGCATATGCAATGACCTTGCCGTGCTGCATAAGCACACAGCCAAGTCCCTTGTGCGATGCATCACTATACACCACAAAATTTCCCGCATCATCTGGTAATGATAATACAGGTGCTTCGCTCAATCTCTGCTTCAACTCCTGAAAACTCTCTTTACATTTGTCGGTCCATACAAATTTCACCGTCTTTCTAGTCGAATTGGTCAGCGGGGTTGCTATCTTAGAAAAATCTTGGATGAATCTTCGATAGTACCCGGCTAACCCTAAAAAGCTTCTCACCTCCGTCGGTGTTTTCGGTTGTTCCCAATTACTTACTGCTTCTACCTTCGCAGGGTCGACAGCAATTCCATTCTTATCCACCACGTGGCCTAAGAATTGAACCTTCTCCATCCAAAATTCGCACTTTGAAAATTTTGCATACATCTTCTCCTTCCTTAGTGCTTCCAAAACAATCTTCAGATGTTCGGCGTGTTCTTCCTCTGTCTTCGAGTAGATCAAAATGTCGTCGATAAAAACCACTACAAATTTATCCAAATATGGCTTGAAAACTCGGTTCATCAAGTCCATAAATGCTGCCGGAGCATTAGTCAATCCAAATGACATTACCAAAAACTCGTAATGTCCATAACGGGTTCGAAATGCAGTCTTTGGTATGTCCTCATCCCTCACTTTCAGTTGATGATATCATGTTCGTAGGTCGATCTTTGAGAAACACTTTTCTCCCTTCAGTTGATCAAATAAGTCGTCTATCCTCGGTAGCGGATATCGGTTCTTGATCGTTACTCTGTTCAATTCTCGATAATCGATATAGAGCCTCATCGATCCGTCCTTCTTTTTAACGAATAGTACTGGTGCTCCCCAAGGAGAAACACTCGGTCGAATGTAACCCTTATCCAACAACTCTTGCAATTGTATCATCAATTCCTTCATTTCCACTGGCGCCATACGATATGGAGCTTTCGAAATCGGTGCCGTTCCCGGTGCTAAGTCTATTACGAATTCGATTTCCCTGTCTGGCGGAAGACCAGGCAGATCGTCTGGAAATACATCTTGAAATTCATTCACTACGGATATATCCTTAATTTCTACCCCCTTTTTCTGAGTATCAACGATGTAAGCTAAATATCCTACGCATGCTTTCCTTAACAATTTCTTGGCATGCATCATCGTAACGCAACACGATTGCTTAAGCGATGAGCTACCATAAAACACTACCTTAGACTTACTCGGAGTCTGAAGGTTCACACATTTGTTCTGACAGTCAATTATCGCAGCATGGTTATACAACCAATTCATTCCTAGTATCACATCAAATTCTCCCAGTCTAATAGGAATCAAGTCTACGCTCAGTTCATGTCCTCTAATGTTCGCGTGACAATCTCGATAAATGTACTCTACAGGTATCACTTCCATATTAGCAACTTCTATGACTAAAGGATTTTCTAATCGTTCACGGGGTGTACTAAGTTTACTAGCAAATTCTTCAGATACAAAAGAACAGGTGGCACCCGAATCAAATAATACATAAGCATTTATATCATTGATTGGGATTATACCTGACACCACGTCCTTCGCAGCCACGGCGTCTTGGACGGTCATGTTAAAGGTTCTGGCAGTTGGGCGGTTGGATTGTGCCGGTCCACCGATCATCAGCTTGTTGCCTCCTTGCTGATTACTACCCCCGCCACTTCCCTTCTTTGGGCAGTCCTTAATTCGGTGCTCCGTCGAGCCACACGCAAAGCATCCTTGTATCTTCTTTGGTTTCGGACAGTTGGGCGAGATGTACCCTTCCTGTCCGCAGTTGTAGCAAGTGCCACGTCCCTTCCAGCACTCGCCCTGATGATTCTTCCCACACTTCGGGCATCCTTCAGCCCTCTTCTTGAAACCTCCACGAAAATTCCCTGATTGATTATTGTTGTTTTTGTTGTTGGTGTTATTCTCCCACTTTCTCTTTCCCAAGTTGCTTCCTCCGCTACTGCTTCCACCCGTACGATTCTCTCCTCCAGCATTCTTTCCTTTCTTTTCTTTGTTATACAGACTTAAGGCCTCACTGCCACCTTCCGCAATGATTGCCTTCTCTAGTAATGTTGCAAAGGAATCAATTTGAAGAACTGATACCTTATTGAACAGCCACGGCTTCAACCCTTGTTCGAAACGTCTAGCCTTTCTCTCTTCATCACCAACTTGGTGCTCCGTAAATCGTGCTAGTTCGTTAAACCTAGCCGCGTATTGCGCCACCGTCATCTCACCTTGTTTTAACTCTAAGAATTTCACCTCCATCCGATTCTTCATACTCTTCGGGAAGTAATTCTCGAAGAACAGCGTCTTAAACTTATCCCAAGCTATTATTCCTTCTCCAGCTCTTTGTTGATTAGCGTCCCACCAGTAGTTCGCTTCTCCCCTCATCATGTACGTGGCAAACACCATCTTCTGATCTTCGCCTATGCTAGCTATAGTGAAAGCTTTTTCGATCTCTTTGATCCACGTTTGTGCAACGATGGGGTCGGTAGTTCCCTCGAACTCTGGGGGTCCTACACTCTTAAAGTCTTTAAAGGTTGTTACTAGCACAGTCTGAGGGTTCGGGCGAACGGGTTCATTGTTCCTTCCCCTTAAGGCTTCTCCTAACAAGTCTACCAGAGTCTGGATCGGGTCTACTTGTTCCCTCTCGTTGTTAACAGATTCTTCGGGTGCAGTCAATCTACGTCTGGGAGGCATTATCTGCATCACAAGTTTCCATTTTATTATTATTCAAGTATATTACTTAAGTATTTCTTCTAATACTAAAAGAACAAATCTATAACACGTTTTCGAAATAAACTTCATTTATATTCATATGCCAAATCGTTTCATTACATGATTTTCCTAGCATACTGCTATAAATGTTATCACATATATCCCCTAATATCACAAAAGATGGGGAATATATCAACCTACCACCATACTACCCCTCTAACAAAAGCTAACTCGGGGTTCACATCATTATCCCACATCTTACACAAAAGATTAGGATTACAACATAGTATATACAATACATAAAGACACAACTAGTACTACCACTAGACTGACTAAGGAAATCTTATCACATCATCCCGCGCTCCACTGCGCTCTTGTACTCCAACTCTGCTATATACACAACCAGCTCTCGGCTCAAGGTATGTAGAGTATGTCCCTGTTCTACCGGGTAGTGGTACACACCATCAATCACCCTTTCAAAAGCTGAACGAAACACATACCCCATCTTGTTCATCTTTCTCTTCTTGCACCTGACCTCGTCCTCAAGGTCGTCAGCTCTCTCATTGAACGCTTCCCACTTCTCCTCGAAGTGTAACCTACCCATCACCTCCAACTCTAGCTGAGTACGGAGTGCCTCTTTCTCAGTCTTCTCACTCAGTTCCCTCTGCTCAACCTCTTCTAGCTTCTCTGCCAAATCTACATTCCTAGCCACTGACCTGTGAAACAGAGTCCCCATCTGGATCCCTGCCTCCCTACGGTAGGCAATCTCCACCTCTAACTCTTGCATAGCCAGCTTCCTCTGGTGGTCCTCGTCCCTCAGCTTCTGGAACTCGGACTCTCTCTCTTGGGCCTCTGCCTCCAACTCTTGAATCCTGCAGTCTAACTCTAGGATCCGCTCCTCGTATTCTCCAAACATCTGCTCCTCTATAGTAGCCTCATCAGAGTCCTCTACTGGCTCGTACTCCATCGGCTCCTCCTCCGGATCAGACTCTATCTCAATCTCGTCCTCGTCGTCAGACTAGAATGGTGCAACAGCCTGCACTGGTGTAGCCTCTAGAGGTGCCACGTATACTACGTGTATATTCCTGGGCTCCTCCTCTGCCACTCTACTAGGTACCCCTGTGTCTGTCATCCTACAATCACAAACACGAGACAAACAAACAGCAACTCCATTAGAATGTTAAATAAAACATAAGTTCATTGTATAGAATGAAGTTACATTTCATAACAGACTAAGTCTCTCAAGGAAAACTCTACATGAGTTTTATCTCCTTCCTAACTTCTAAGTTCACCTAGGTTATAGTCTAAGGACACTCGTTCCTAAGGTTTATAACTACAGCTTTGATACCAACCTGTGACGCCCCCAAATTTCCAGGACCGCCACTTGGTCTCTCGAATTCGGTTCATCACGTGCTCATGGTAATACATCACGATAATAATAACTAAATATCACACGATCACAGCGGAAAATCTATTCTAGAATAATTTACAATGATTTATTATAATTATTCCCCCAAGTCTCGCAACCTACAGTACTTAATAGATTACATAATAATATCAATTAACGACTTATTACATAACCTAACTTAAGCTTAAACATAATCAAAACCAGTCTTACTACATCATCTTAATACAACATTAAAATATTTAAAAACGTAAAAGAGACAAGCTAGTTGGTAGCCTTGCCCTTGTCCTTATCAACGCCCGAAGGTTCGCCATGCTCTGCCTTAACTGAAATGTTTTAGGGAAAGCAAGAATGAGCACAAATTGTCCAGCAAGTAATATACAATAAGGGTGAGTAATAAGATTCTTAATTCTCGAAAAGGTATGACAAGGTTTGATAGTTCAAGGATAACAAGAATATCAACAGTTCTCAATAACAGTCGCTAAGGACAGAATAATATCAATATGATTCAATAATACGTCAATTCAAGATTTTAAATAATTGAATACTGAGCAGTCACTAAGGACTATGAACTTCTACTAGAATTGACAGTAATAAACTGAAAATCCAATAAAAACAGGTACAACAGGTGATCAGCCTAAAGTACCATCGTTATGCACAACAATCAATCATACTCAAGTGCGCGCGTCGGTTCTTCGACAGTTATAGTTTGTTCTTCTCAGTCATATATAAGATCCCGCACCAATCAATTAGTTTGGGTCGCTTTTCAATAATATAAGTCTAGCCGAATCAAATGGCATAGACACTTTCACAATATTCAAGAACAATACTAAGTTCAACATGAATAATAGCTTTAATGAAATAAGAGTTCAAGTATGCTAATTCAGTTCAAACGATTAAGTAGGAAGCTAGTTCGCAATATACAAAGATAGAATACTTGCACCGTAAAAGAGTGTAAGTTAGGAAACTTGCCTTTAGCGTAGTTTATCCACGTAAAGTAATTCAACACTTTTGAATCCTATTTATAGTGTATTATAAGTATAGGATTTTCATTAGTTAACACATCCGTTACACAACTTATTACTCAATATACATACATGTTACTATCTTAGTCACATGTCATACTTATTCTCATATGACATGAAATCAGATTATATGTTATTACGAATCAAGTACATAGTTATAACATAAATGATATTATATCAACTCATCATGTTCAAGAAGCTATGATCCCTTGACCTATGGGCTTCCATTATATAAGTTAAACATTATCTTGTTACTTAATCATCACATATATACACATATCAGTAGGGTGTAAACCATTCCTAGCAATGTAGGCATCATATAAGCTATCTGTCCAAAATCAGATTGTCAAACTGCATGGCTTCTGATTCCAGGCCGGCGCAGCTGCGCCATGGCTAAGCCTAGGGACAGCGCAGCTGCTCAGCCCTTTGGCCAAGCCAAGGCTGAGCTGTGCCTTATGGTTTCTGTCCGGTCATGCAAGCCAACAACACCACATAGCATATAAACACATTAAAAGATACTTTTATGTTTGTACAACCTTTCCTCGTTTCAAATATACATGCAATAGATTCTAAGTTAACACTTTTAATAATTTAAAGCCATTCAAGGATACGAACTCATAAGGTCTAACATGCTCGCTTTTTAAACACTTAAAATGTTCACATAACTTGTAGTAAACATGTTCATGAGTTTTCATATCACATATATGCAACTATCATTATCATTAGTTTGAAAACATGCTTTATTTACGCAAATTTGGTTTCACTACATGTAACATAGTAGGCAAACATGAATGATACCTTAGCAAGTCTACAAGTTCTATCAAACATGTTCATAAGTATCGAAATTCAAATCTCAATGTAGCATGTCGACGTTCACGTTCAACATATTATAAAATCTATATCCGTAAGTTAATGTGTCCGACATGTATTTCAAGTTTATTCAAACATGCTCCAAAAATCAGAATGTGTGTATGGTCTTTACATGTCAATATCAACCTCCAAAACTTGTATTTTTGTTAGAAAGATGCACTAGTTGTGTTCACATGTTCATATCATATCACGATACATATATACTTAAGTCAATATGCATTTCGTGTGTGTCTAGGTCATACCAATATGTCTCACAAGTCAGAATGTCTAAAATGGATATAACGAATCAACGTCCATTTTGAAATCCTAAGTTTATTTTGAAAATCTATCACTTCATCGTTTATGCAAGCGATCCGAATATAACATGCTCGTTCTAGTTTAACAAGTCAATATATATGTATTAACCATATCAGCATGCTTGTTCTATTTTATTTCATCAACTAATATGTAGCAAACATCAAGCACGAAACAACAATTCAAAATCTGCAGACAGTGTCCTGCGCAGCTGCGCAGCATACTAAGGCCAAACCGGCGCAGCTGCGCCACCCCTGGTTCTGGCCAGACTGCAGTCTGCTTCGGCAGACATTATCCCAAATCACAAAATTACTTCACGAAAACTTTTCTAAGCAGCCACATTATGGCTTAGACATGTTTATAAGTCTATATAGCAACTAAGAACATGTCCTAATCCAATCTAGCATGAATTGAAATCAAAATCAAGAATTGGAAATTTTGACAGTAAGCAAAATATAGAACATGAATGAAGAACATGGAAAGATAATTATACCTCTGTTAGATAATTGAACTTGCTGCTACTTCACAATGCTATTATACTGATATATGTATATGCTCTCAACTTATCAACTCAAATAAAATCTCAGCAAAAGAAATGTGAAGAAGCATGGCTACTATTTATAGACGAATTATTACACAGACAATGCAATTATATTGCAAATCAAACTAACAGATGAATGGATTGCATGCTAGATAAGAGGGAGTTGGTAAATGGTTGGTAAATCTCATCATCAAAACCACTCCCCATTGATCATTGCTAGCTAAGCTTGGGAGAAGAATGGGGAGAATAGGCCTTAGCCTTTTTGCCATACACGTGAAGGAGAAGGAGAGTGACTATTATATTGGGACAAGGCCATATATCAGCATTCTAGAATTTGGATATATACACAATACTTATGCCAAAATATGTTACATGTATATATACTATATAATTAGGCCACAATTATAGTTTACAATATGTTCATGATATATTATACAAGTCCACTTAGATTATATAATATATACTTTTAAGTCACAATATACTTTTATCATGGCAATGTGATACAATTAATTTACACATATATAATCCATGTCATATTCTTTTACTGTATACTCACATGTCACATAGGCATTATCATTTAACTCCCATAATTCAATAAGCCTTACCATATAATAGTGTTATAATACACTTCACATAATACATAGTTAGCTACTATATGTTACACATTTAATTCGCATGCTTGCACATAGAATTACTCATCTTATTAATTAAATAGTAATTAATAATATACACACATCCTTTATCAATCAATATAATTGTTAATCTTCATAACAATTTAATTAACCCTTATATGATTAATCATTACTTTAATATAAATCTTATTATATTATAGACACGTTGCTCATTATTATTATTATATTTCTTGCAATAATAATAATCACGTATTATTAATCATTCACCATTAATATTTTATAACAATTATTCTACGATGACAATTAATTAATATTCTACGATTAACAATTAATATAGATTAATTGTTCGCTTAAGTTAATATAATCGTTAATATTACGTCACTGTGCCACACAAGGCATTTCATCGAGTTTATCGTAAACTCCATCAATTTCTCAATTATTATAATTATTCAATTTAATATAATTGAATTAATCATTCTCATAACACAAAATCATTATATTCAAATAAATTCTCATTCCCATTAATATATTTATTTAATAATATACGAAAATTCTCGGGTATTACAGAACCTCTCTCTCTCTTTCTCTCTCTATATTTCCTTTTCTCTAGCTAAGGAGCTTGGAAGTGTAAGGATTCAAATGAAATGAACTTAGTGGAGTTGGTGTAATTGAAAGTGTAGAATTCTTCCACTAATTCTCTTTCTTAATCATTCACACTAAACATAAGTGTTGGACATGCTAGGAGAGTGACACATGTCTTGGGTGGTAGTTTCAAAAGATTATAACCAAGATTTTTGGCAAGCTTAATAAAGTTACAAACCCATTTTACCCCCATAGGGCCGAATTTTTGGGCTCTTCTTCCCCCTTTGGTTTAATTTTTAATTCCTCATTTAGCTTACAAGAAGTCCAATAAGTCCTCTCTTAATTGGGCTAAGAGTTTGGGCTTTGATTAATTCACTTTGGGCTTGCAAATTAATTCTATTTTGCTTACTAGTTAAAATGAACTTGGGCTTCCACCAACAATTAAATTGGGCCATCATAATACTTGTCCCATACATGATATATTGGTCTAGTTTAATAACTTAATTGCCCTTAATCACTTTATCTACAAGTCCCATGCTTAATTAAACTAATGGGCTTGTTTAAACCATTTATTCTCCTTAGTCCATGAAACAAATTATTATTTGGCCTCTTATACATTATTATTAATATAAACACATTCTCATATATTAATAATATCAATTAACTTACATAACCCAATTAGACTTTTCTCCATAGAAGTCAACTGTTGACTTTGACCAAAAAGTCAAACCCTTACACATTTTGTGTTTATTGCCTTTTCTGACTAAACTTGATGTTCTGGACGCAACCGAGCAGTCCGTGCTTCAAAATTCTATCTCTAACTCAAATTTTGAGTTTTAACTTACTCCATTTTTATTGCTAATTATATTAGCTAATAGCTTTATGCTTATTCATCTTCTTATTTGTCAGTCAAGGCCAACATTCAAGCTATGCTAATTGCTAACATAGTCTTAACTTGATTCTCATATTCATAACTTAATTTATCATTCCTCCTGCTAAAATATATAGCACCTTAATAGGTATATATATATATATATATATATATATATATATATATATATATATACATATACTCATCTTCGTTTAATCTCATAGTATCTCTTCATGTGAATTTTTACTCCCTTAATAAAATTTCCATATGCATCAGTATAACATTTCTTACATTATTCAGTTCACATCAAAATTTATAGGTATCACAATACCTCATTCTTAACATTCCTTCAAATACATAAAACTCATTTCTAGGGTTTGGAATTTTGTAACTCATATTTTCTCTATTCTTATTCAAATTGTAAACCATATAGGTTTTATCTGAAAATTTTAAATAAATTCTTAAATTCTCATCTAGGTTTTATTCTTTAACCTTTATTCTAATCATTCAAGATTTTATAAATTTTCGGGTTATCACAAGATAACATTAACATCATACATATTCACAAGTCTAAACCTAACACACATCGAGTCTTTAATAATATTCAATATAGTATACTGAGTGGTTTCCCACAAACAACCAACAAATTAGTTTTCATCTCGTCTACACTGTTTTCACAGCGAGTTAGATCGGTTGCTAATTCGTATATACCTCCGCTCACTAAAGGAATTGTTTAGCCCAGATACTATACATCAACTATTGCAGAGTACGACTGTACTACTTTAGACTTAACACTTACTCACTTATAATCTCATTATCTTATATTAAATTGTTTAACATTCAATCACATAGTTAAATATTAGATATTACATTATAGTCTTAATATTATCATTATACATTGATAATCTTTTCATCACGTCATAACTTATACTTATACTTATAAGTTATCCCTTTATATATCATCTTATTAAACTAGATAGTATTTCAGTAAATCGAAAATATTATTTCAGCAAACCATATAACATTTCAGTATCCTGAAATCACTATTTCAGCAACCCATAACCAACTTCAGCAGACTGAATCCAATTTCAGCAACCCGAAATCAAATTCAGTAACCCTGGATTCTTCTTTCAACAGACTATAAACATAATATAGTTCCTTGAATACTAAGTTCAACAACTACAATTAAAATAAAGTAATTCTCTATTTTAATTTTCCGTTTAATATTATTAATTATTTAATAATATTTCAAGCTAATGTTATTAACCTTTTAATAAAATTTAAGTCAAATATTACTAATAATATTTCAATCTAATATTATTAGTCATGAAAAATTATGTTAAGTCATTTATTACATTAATAAATAATTTATTTTAATTATTTTCCTTTCATTAATTTATTCTTTTAAGCATTCTATAATGCCATAAACATACTAACTCTTCACAACCGACCGAAACCTTCATCAAAAATTTGCATAGAACATGCATAAGGGTCTCAAGTCGTAAAACCTTATTTTTCATATTTTTAATTAAACTCATTTATCCATGTATCATCATTTACATGAAAAATAGCAAAACATGTCTAAAACCATTTCTTTTTTGGAAAGCAGCTATATATATTCCCCTCATAAAAATATATTTTTCCAAAAATTTTTAAAATTCATTTACTATATTTAAATAGTCCATAATAGCCAAATATTCTCAGATTTATCATAATTCGAGATTGTCTCCAACTATTCCCAAATTTTCAGGGTAGGCTCCTTCTATATACATGTACTTCCAGTAAAAATTTCATAAATTTTAAAGTTACCTACAGAGAGTTATTTGGGTAGATTTATAAAAATAGCTCTTGGTTGTAAAATCCATAACTCTCATTCGGTATGGCCAAAAATTCTCAAATTTTTACAGGACCTACATAACCTCTGTTATTAACTCTCCAAATGTTCCCCAAATTTTTAAAGCACAAAACGTTGATGAAAATTCCCTCGTGGCAGACTGATCAGAAAGCTTTTTACCCTTTTTGTCCACTTCACGGACTGTTTTGACTAAAACCCATACCACGACTTTTATACACGTGATTTTTGAGTTCTACCACTTGGATTTATTAGTCAACAACTATATCTAGCATCCCTCTTCGATGGATCGGGAAAAGAAGACGTAGATCTAAAATACTAGTCGATCAAATGGATAGAAAGCTAGGGTTTTCTAATTTTCTGGAACCTAGATCCCTTTCTTTCCTTTTGATCTACTTTCTAACACTTAAATAAGTTAGATCCATACTTGAATCTATAGAAAACATATAGATTAAAGAGTTTTAAACTTCAAAATCATAAACCCCCTTTTCCATCAAATCAATAAAAGAAAAGAGAAAAAAGCTAGAGATTATCTTTATACCTTAACTTTCTTGCTATGCTTCTTTTCCAACCAAAGTAAGTTAAGGATCTAGTGGGCATAAAGCTCAAACTCTCCTCCCTTCTTCTTCTCCTTCTCCACCGAACCCTCTCTTCTTCTCTCTCTAATTTCTTTCTTTTGTTTTCTCTCTCTTTCTTTCTAGTTTAGAACATAAAGTGAGAACAAAATAAAATATTAAGTTTACCTAGTAAAAATGAATAGATAAATCATATCTATCTATTCATATCTCTACAAATCCTTATCCTCTCTTTCTCTCTCATTATTACTTGTAAAGATAAGCTCAAGTGTTGGCTCCATACTATGGATGACACCTAGTACAAGTGTCCACTCCAAAAAGTAATGTAATCATCACATTACCCCCCCCCCCCTCCCTTTCTCCTCTCCAAAAATTCGGCCAAGTGGCCTTATTACCCAATAAATTTTTGTTTTATATTATATTTATTTAATGACTAATATATCCTTTCTCAAATGGGCTAAGCTTGGGCTCTCATTTTAATTTCTTTTGGGCTTGGCTTTCCATAGTTTGCTTACTGACAAAAATGAACTTGGGCCTCCTCCACCAATTAAATTATGTGATCATTATACTTTCCCCATACATGATATATTGGGCTAGTTTAATAATTAAATTACTATTAAATCAATTTATCTACAAGTCCAATGCTTAAATAAATAATTGGGCTTGTTTAAATTACTTACTCTTCTTAATTTATTATCTCTTGAGCTAATACTCATTATTATTGATATTTATATATTCTTATCAATTAATAATGTTAATTCACTTACATAACCCAATTAGACTTGTTGTAATCAAGTATATTGAGTATGTAATTAGGGTTTAACACCTTAAATCAATTTTTTGGATTCTTAAAATACTTAGGGTAGTCCACTAACTTATTTAACTTATTAGTGAGACTTCCTTTAAATACTCATAACATACTATTCACATAATCCCTTAATCACATAACTAATAAGTCCTTACACTAGTTGGGCTTAGTTGGGCCACCATATTCAATGCGTTGGGCTCTCTAATTAATTTCTTAAGCTATGAATATTATTATAGCCCAATACTTTTAATTCTATTCTACCCTAATTATTTAATTAAGGTTTTCATTTCCCACCTTTGAAAATAAATTTCTTACTCAAATATATTTAATTTCTTAACCCAATTAGACTAGCTTCAATTAGGTTATAAAATTAATTAGTTGAGATGTATAAGGTAAATCTCTAAGAGTTAGTATATATATTTATATACTAACATTCTCTCATATTATAACCCCTTTATATTATTTAATTACCATACCAAATAAATGTATTAGGTTACATAACTTTATTCTTAATTCTCTTTATATACAAAATAAATGTATGCACATTATATAATGTATATTAATTTATTCAATACATAATTCACATCAAATTTATAGTTATTGTAATACCTTATCCTTAACATTCCTATAAATACATATAACTTCATTTCTAGGGTTTTAAAATTTTGTAACCCATATTTTCTCTATTCTCTTTCAATTAGTAAACCATATAGGTTTTACTAAATTTTTTTAACTAAATCCTCAAATTCTCATCTAGATTTTTTTCTTTAACCTTTATTTTAATCATTCTAGATCTTATAAATTTTTGGGTTGTCACACCGACGACAACACAAAGATATCAAGTCAAACCCCAACGACAACCCCAGGAGGTACAGTAACCCCGACGACAACACCAGGAGACCAAAGTCAGCCCCCGGCAACAACACCGGGATATCAAGTTAAACCCCGGTGACGACCCCATAAGGTACAGTCACCCCGGCAACAACACCGAGAGACCAAAGTCATCCCCGATAACAACATCGTGATATCAAGTTAAACCCCGACAACGACCCCGAGAGGTACAGTAATCCCGAAAACAATACTGGGAGGCCAAGTCAACCTCGGAGACAACCCCGAAGAAGAACAGAGTCGGTTGGGATCAAAACCTCGGAGACGACCCCAAGAAGTAGTCAAAAACCATGTCAATCCTGGAGACAATCCTGGAAGGGAAAAATAGTTATTTTATCAACTTGACATCAAATTAGGTCAAAATCAAGTCAAATCAATGCCATGAGGGTCAGAAAGAACCATAACATCAATCTCGAGTGACAACAGCACATGACAGCTCAACGGACGGAATGCGAAGATTAGAAGATCTAGTCATGGACCCATCTTCCAAAATTCAAAAAAGATCAAATCCTATTTCATTGTGTATCTCTCAGAAAGGGCTTTCCAGAAAGGTATAACACACCTCAAACGGACTCCCGAATTGAAAGTTATGAAGGTTTGAAGCAGACATCGCATTGGTCGGAGTGCACGTACTTCGTAACAATGGGAACCACGAGTGCGGGGCCCACTTGGGGAGCTACACCTCTACCCGCGGCTACCGCGAGTAGAGTCGCGACCATCTAGTCTATAAATAAGACCCCCCACCTAAGCAAAAAAGGAAAAAAGTAGAGAAACTCCGCCCATTTTGACTCTTAGCCCTACTTCTAGCACTCCAAACTTCAATTTTATTCTTCCACTACTTTTTCATACGTATATTCAACAACATATCAAGTTTTAACCAGTGGAAACAGAGTTTTGAAGCCCTCTGAGTGGCATAAAGCCTGTAGTGCTGTCCATTATAAGTTTTTTAACGATCAGAAACTGTTTACTGCTTTATCATATATATATGACGTATATATATATATATATATATATATATATATATATATGTATTTATAGCTTCTGGTTTCACCTGGATTTCAAATCCGTGGCCTTTCTAACTTGCTTTAATGTATATATAAGTATATATATAAGTTTTTAATTGCTTGGACAAATGGATTGCTAATTCGTGGCCTTGTATCTCTTTCCTATATATATAACTATATATATATATATATATATAGTTATACTAATTTGTTTGGCATGGATTGCTAATCCGTGATCTTTTCAGCTTTATTATATATATAACTGACTATATATATACTAACATTCAATTTCGTCAAGCTTGGATTGTAAATCTGTGGCATTTACCGCTTTTATATATAAAACTATATATATATATATATTCTGACTTTGTTAGCCTGGATTATTAATTCATGGCTTTTTATTGCTTATATATAAATAATTATATATATACTAACTCGTTTGGCTTGGATTGCTAATATATGGCCTTTTCAGATTTAATATATATATAATAACTGTATATATTAACATATCATTCATGAGTCAGGCCTGGATTGTAAATCTGTGGCCTTTTTCAGCTTTTATATATACATATATATATATATATATACATATATATATACATATATATTTAGTATTTACATCTCTCAGTCAAGCCTGGATTGGAAATTCGTGGCACTTTACATCTTTTATATATATATATATATATATATATATATATATATATATATATATCCTTTATTCACTGTGATTAACTATCTGTGTTAATTGTTCATTTGATATGAATATGTTCTAATATAAATTTTGTGGACTAGATTCATCTAAATCTAATCATTTCTAACTTTCAACCGGTTCAAATGGTGTCAAACCAGAACCGTTAAGCTAGAATAACTAAGATTTATTTAAATCTAGCTTTATTTTTAGTTTTTTTTTGTAAATATTAAAGCGACCACGCGACCCTAGATCCATATCTAGTGGGAATGGGAAGCTTCAGCTACGCGCATGTAAGGATTTAACTGATGAATCCTTTGTATTGCAACGTCTAGAGTACAATTTGCACTTCATGTCAATATATTTGTTGTGCAGGCTTTTTGATATTATTCTGTGAGCCTAGGAATCATAGGATCTAAGATCAACCACACGGATCTAAATCTGATTCCCATGATGGACAACATTCCATTGTAAATACATCCTGCCAGTTTTTTTCTTGTAAATGTTAATCAGAGGGATCTTAAAACGGTTATCCGAATTTAAGGTCTTAGCATAGTAAAAAATGTGGTTTGTAGTGCTCGGGTCACTTCGATGACTTTCATGCCCATAAGAAGACCGACACTTGTATATATATTTTTGGTCAAGGATGCTTTGTATTTCGATAGTAAAAATCAAAATCAGCCGAAGGCAAAATAAAAAATGGAAGTATCAAAAGGCTTCAATTCCTATGCGAGTGAAAGGGTTTGAAAACCATCTTTCAAAACGTCATTTTCATATCATTGTTTAAAATGGACTTTTCATTAAATCAAACCCTTCGTATATTGGTCCAACAAAGCACGACGCTACTTCCAATCAAACACATAGGCTCAATTACTTCAAACACACACACACATTGCAAATAAAAAGGGAAAATTGAAAAGATGCGGTAACCGTGTTTCACGAAAGTCGGTGGGGGGGTGCCTAACACCTTCCCCCTGCTTAACCAAGCTCCCAAACTTTATGAATCTCGGCTTCCATGGCCAAGTTTTGACAGCGTCCAGTAATTGGTCCTACTTGCAAACTTTCCAAACAAAACTCGGTTGAGTTGGTACAACCATTTCAAAATATACCAACTGGCGACTCTGTAAACCTTTCAAATCGTCGATATGATACATGTTGGCCTTTTCTTAAAAATTCACCCTTCATAAAACAGATAAGACAAACAAGGGTAGAAAACATCAAATTTAGGGAAAGGAAGATCTGCCCAAAGATTTTTCCCTACGTCGACACCCTTCGCGCTTAACGACTTTCCAGATAATATAGATTTCAACATTAATCATAAAAGAACATTTGAGTAAATAGTTACAATACAATTCATCCCTTCCACCATACAATGTCCGAATTAAATATAAAACATGGAATTACTATCAAGTCTTATTTTATTTAATTATATGTATTTCAATCCTAAATGAACAACACCAAATAATGCAAATTAGAAACTCCTTTCTAATTTCATTCCACCTTGGCCAAGGATTCCTGGATTGTCATTTATCGAATCACATAGGACATTCTCTTCTTTTACTAGAAGCGGTAGATTCTTTATTGATCATTCATTATTTCTATATATAACTTATTATAACCAAGCATACCCTTTGATATACCTTAAAAGTCTTAAGGGACGTGTCAAAGTATAACTTATCATACACAAAATATTATGATGATCTCAAGTCTAAGGATCACTTGTACTACTATCACTTGATGAATTCCTATTAATAGGAAAGTAAAACTCCGTTAAGTATTCCTCAGCGAGCCACGTTTAGTGAACTTATTCTCCAATAAACACCTAAATACTTGCTTTAGTGTCTCCACACAAATGACCATGAGATCGATCATCCTCATCCACTGAGCGAGTAACGTATGTACCAATCTATCCGGATTCACTAATCCCCTTTTTAGTAATCCAACGATTGGGAATAATTTTAGTTTTAAGCTATCTAAGAATTTGGATCTCATTAGCATGATCATCTTCATGATTCTAAAAGATTGCTTAAACTATGGGTTTATAACATTTAATATAACAACACTATGTAGATAAATTAAAATCCTTTAATTAAATTATTCTTTTATTAATAAATAAATAAGATTGTTACAAAGTATATGCTTTATCATATCAAATATGATTAGTTATATGGACCATCATCTCATACTCCAGGTGATCAACCCTTTGTACAATGTATTGCACAAACATTTTAATGCTATTGCGTAGCTTTTAAATAATCCCCTGATATAGGGTTGTTCATCTCAACTTTAATCATCAGGTTCCGTACAAAAAAAGTTTGGTTTGTAATTAGCTTTAACGGAATTCTAGATCTTTAGAACGTTCATCAACTAAGTACTAGTTGAATCAAATAGGGATCAATAACTACTCAATAGTTTGATTATAATATCTTAATGAACAAAGTATATCAATGGATCAATAAGTGTGACACCCCCAAATCTGGGTACTTCAATTTTCATGAAATTTGGTGTTCACTGTACAACTATCACATATCTATCTACCCATAATAAATACAAACCATGAATTATATAGAAAATCCTTCCCTTAAGGGGGTTACATAATCTGAATAAATAAAATCCCAAGTTGAACTACCCTTAAACATCAAATGCGGAAACGTAAATAAACAAATAAGTCTTAACATAATATCATAGTCTTAAACAACACATTCTCAAATAATTAACAAGTCTTTAACACTTGATAGCTTTGCCCTTGCCTTTGCTAGTGGAAGGTTCATCAATCCTTTCAATCTTAGCTGCAATGTTATTATTCAAGAGTGAGCATGATTGCCCACAAGTATAACAATATAACAGTAATAATAACATGCTAGAAATAAAAGGGTTCTGAAAAATAGAAAGCTCGACTTTTGAATCAAGAATGAATAACAAGAATCAAAAGTACATCTGAGGGTCATAAGACCAAGAACTATGTCCCAGGTTGTCAAGTATTTCTACTTTAAAGCTTAACAGTCATAAGACTATATAGACTCTACTACTCGTACTTAGGGGGATTAACCCTTAGTACCATGAATGTGCACATCATCTCAAAGCTAACGCGTAAATAATCCCCTATAATAGGGTTGTTCATCTCAGTTTGACATCAGAGTCCGCACCAAAAGAAGTTTAGTTTGGATAAGCTCAATAATAGTTCTAGAATTTAGAATGTTCATCAACTATGGACTAGTTGAATCAATAAGGGTTCGCTAGTCTTACAAGGTTCAACAATAACTGATAATCAAATTGAATAATGAATCTCAAGAGTATACAATTGAATAAGTATTGTATACTGAAGTAATGCTTTACAAAGATTATAATATCTCATTCGAAATCATAACTTGAGTAAACAAGAATATGAACTTGATTGATATAGAAACATAAGTCTAGGACTTGCTCAACGAATAATTTAGAACAAAGGAACTTGCATAACGATAATAAATCGATGATAGAAAACTTGCTTAATAAAAGGTTTAAGTTTAGAAACTTGCAACACAATAATAATTTAAGGATAGAACAGTTGCCTCGTGCACAAGCTACAATTATAATTCTCGTTCTTCAATTAATCCTACATATTATTACATTCACAATACAAATTAATTCTAAGTTCGATTATACTTATCGAATCACAAACATGGGTCTTTGAACACGTTATTAGACTTCACAAATAACGCGTTTAAATCACGTATTTAACTTATCAATTAATAACATAAAATAAGTTAATAATTTTTTTTAACATCTCAATATATGTTTAATATGTCATTATGTTCATTACATAATATTTTAAATTATATTTCTGAACTTTGAACGCTTAAATAAAATTCACTGAGTCATACTGCTGGCTGGCGTTGCAGCGCCCAGTTTGTAATGGGGACCGGCGCTGTAGCGCTGAGCCCACGTCAGCCAAGTCTCTGGCCTGACGCTGCAGTGTTGGGTTCCTTCTCAGGACCATCAGCCAACTGTCTGCCTGGCGCTACAGCGCCCAGATCCTCCATAGAACCAGCGCTGCGGCGCCAAGTCGTAGTGAAGTTTGACAGTTTGCCAATAAAACACAGAAAAGGCCAAATAATGCCAAATTATGCTCAAACAACGATTTTTAATATTACCCATGAACTATAAACTTCACAAAAACATGTAGTAGCCTACATAACATGCTTTTAACACTTTATATCACATAATCACTCAAATTAGAAAACATAAATTTACTATTTTTGGTATTTTGCAAAGTTTCGTCAAAAGTCATGGAATTCATCATTACAAATTTGGTATAACTCTGAATCTGTCCGTTTATAGTTCGTTCTCTTCATTTTAACATGCATAATCATAATTGACCATCAATTTCTATGATAACCCGAGAATTTATAAGATTTTAAATGATTAAATAAAGGTTAAGGATTAAAACCTAGATAAAAATTTGAGGATTTAGTTAAAAAAAATTAAAGAAGAACCTATAAGATTTACTATTTGAATAAGAATAAATAAATATAACCTAATACATATATTAGGAATGGTAATTAAAAATCTAAGGGATTTATTTTATACATCTCAATTTATTAATTTTATAATCTAAATATAGCAAGTCTAATTGGGTTATGGAATTAAAGATTTATGTGTAAGGAATTTATTTACAAAGGTGTGTAATAGAACCCTAATTAAATGATTAGGGTAAGATAAAATTAAGAGTATGAAATTAAGTTAATTTTATGACCCAAGAATTATTTGTGTAGCCCAATTATTTTATTAAGCATTAGACTTGTAGAGAAATTGGTTTAATAGCAATTGAATTACTAAACTAGCCCAATATATATCAAGTATGGGACAAATATTATGGTGGCACAATTTAATTATGAGTGGAAGCCCAAGTTTAATCAAGTTAGTAAGCAAAACAATTAAAAGGTGCAAGCCCATAAGAATTTAAATAAGAAGCCCAAGTTAGCCCAACAAGTGAGGGATATATTGGACATTTAGTAAACTAAATAAATAATAAAATAATAAACAAAATTTGGGCAAAAAGGAATGCACATGACCGGATTATACAAGGGAGAGAAAAGGGTGATGTAAGTAATGATTACATTGCTTTAGTGGTTGAACTACTTTTGCTAGGTGTCACCCAATGAAAGGAACCAACACATTTGTTATCCTTGCAAGTAACCTAAGAGTGCAAGCAAGCTTATAATGATTATGAGAGAGAGAGAGAGAGATATTGGTAGATTATTATAGATATACTAGATATATCTACACAAAATTACTAACACCAAATTTCATTTCTCTTACATCTTTTTCATTTCATTTCTTTAGCAAACAAAGCAAGCTACAAAGTGAGAGAGAGGGAAGGGCTTCGGCCATTATAGGAAGAGAGAGAAGGAGAGTTTCATAGTTTCCTAAATAAATCTTAGGAAGAAGAAGAAGGGGAATCAAGCAAAGGTATAATTTCTAAGCTTTGATTTAATATTCTTTTATTGATTTGATGGAAAAGGGGGTTTCTTGATTTGGAAGTACAAACACTTTAATCTATGTGTTTTCTTTAGATTCATGTATGGATTGAACATATTCAAGTATTAGAAATTGGGTCTAAAGCATAAAAGGGGAACTAGGTTTTTCAAAAGTGAGAAAACTTAATTTTTCTTAGCCTTGTGTTTATTTTGTGTTTGGTGATTATTTGAGGTATTAGATCATGGATCATAATAGATGCATGGGTATATGATGTATTGGTATATATTTTTGTGATTGATGATAGGTTATGTGGGTTATTAGGTGAGAATATGAAAGATTTCTTAAAAATCACTAAGTATGAAAAATCAAATTTTTGTAAAAACGAAGTATCAAATGGAAACGACCATATCTCCTATTCTATTTTGAATTTTTGGGTGAGGTCACTTTCTGGAGTTAGATTTATAAGTCTTATAACGTTTTCAAGTGAAATCACTGAAAAAGGAGTTACAGATTTTTGTGTGGACTGAAATTAGCAAAGGACGCCAAAACTAAAAATAGCCAAAAAGTAAGCTGTCCGGGAATTTAAGGGGCTGTTTAGGCCACTTACGTTATGAAATAAAATTAGGTCTTTTGGGAAATTAAAATATATGTTATAAGCTAGCTTTTGTCCGAAAATGAGCTCATTCCGACTTAAATTGAGCAAGTTATGACTATTTCAATATTTGTGTTTTTTCGACGGAAATAGCTATAACCGGAGTTGTATAACTCCGATGGCCACGAAATTTAAACTGAAAGCTCACGATAACATGTATAAGATCGCGTCAAGAGTTTGAAATTTTTGGAGTTAAGCGTGAGATAGTTATTTTCTTAAGGAATTAACTAGAAATAGATTTTTGAAAAATACTTAAGGGAGTTGAAAAATTCCAGAAAAATAGTTTTTGTGTATGAAATATATGGATATGTGTTTGACCAAAGGATAGAAAAATAATAAGATGATTTGATATTTTTGTGAATAGTGTATTTTAGCTTCCTGAAATGAACAATTTTAAGATGCTAAAATGGAAACTGAAATGTTAAGAAGATAGTTTGGTTTCAGCTTGCTGAAATGAAAACTGATAAGGTTAGGAAGAGAAGATAGATTGATTTCAGTTTACTGAAATGAGGAAGTTGATTTGTTGAAATAGTAAACAGTTTACTGAGTTATAATAAGAACTTTTATATGATACAGTAGTGTTAAGTCTAAGGTAGTACAGTCGTACTCTTTAATAGTTGATGTATAGTAGCTGGGCTAAACGACTCCTTCATATGGGGAAGGGATCTACGAATTAGTAACCGATCTAACTCACTATGAAAATAGTGTAGACTAGATGGAAACTAATTTGTTAGTTGTTTGTGGGAAACCACTCAGTATACTATATTGAATATTATTAAAGACTCGATGTGTGCTAGGTTTAGACTTGTGTATATGTATAGTGTTAAGGTTATCTAATATTTGATTATGTGTTTAAATGTTAGATAGTTACTTATAAGGTATGTTATGCTAATTGAAAGATCAATCTTATAACTGATAGGTCTTTACAATAAAGCGATTAAATTAGATTGCGTAGCGGTAATCGACTATGCAGGCAAGTTTTCTTTAACTCAACCTTGAGTTATATTTCAAAGCATGTTCATAAATAATTATTGTTGATTATTCACATCTATACTGATTATTGATTCGCACTTAGTGCATGTTGCATATGTTCATCAGGTATGAAAGGCTGATCACCTTCATTACCCTAAGGTTCAGTTAAATTTGTTCATTGTTCATTGTTGGCCATTCATCATTATTGACTCGGTCATTCATTTATGAAAATTGATTTACATTCTTCCACAATTATTATATTGTTGAAAGTTTGTCAGCTTATTATTCTTTCCAATCATGATATATCTTCATTTGAACTTAAACTTGTTGAGCAAACTTGTTGCTCACCCTTGCTATATCATGATAAACATTTCAGATTAAAGACGAAACTTCGGACACAGTCAAAGGCAAAGATAAATTCCAGGATTGAATTATTGTACGGTTAAAATGGTATTTGTGTTAGAGGAATATGACATTGTATGTCATGCAGAATATGAATGTGTATTAAGTTAAGGTTTCAGACCTTGAAAATTATGTTGTAAAAGTTATTGCATAAACAATTTATGTTTATATTTTCCGCAATAGTTATAGAAATATTGTATCGTAACGTACCGGTCCGAGGTTCTGGGGACCCGAATTTGGGGGCGTCACAATTTCAAGTTTAATAAACAATTAAATCATGAAATTTTGAACATAAGGGCTATATTCATATGTTCATACTCTATAACTTATGAATCTCTGATTAAAACATAATTACATGGTTTTAATTACTTTAAAACATGAATAAATGATACAAAACATGTTATGAACATATATTAACACATATACCATCATATATTCAACAATCATCAACAAACTTAGTTACAGAGAACTTGAAAGTATATGTTAATGGAAAACTTTAAAAACACAATTTAAAAACTTAAGATGAGGGAATTACCCCTTGCTTGCTTGTTTATGTGATATAACTTCTTCAAATCTTCTCTTCAATCCACAAGCTTTCTCTCAAACTCTCTCTAGCTCTCTAAGTTTTTTCTCTGATGAATATATGTTATATAATATAATACTGAAGCAATATAATATAATATACGTATATCAAAATAACTGATAGCTTACTGGGTTGTCATTTAATTCCATAATGGTTTTAATTGCTCCCACTAAGTTAAGGCCTTGTTTGGTTGGTCACTTATTAACTCATTTTCCATTATTTTAATTAAAGTGTTATTATATAATTTATTTGTCATACTTTAATTAATCAAATAATCATTATTTAAATCAATTAAATAAAAGATGATATTACACATTAAATCACATCATCACATAATTAAAATTTTTATTTATTAATTATGTTAAATTATTAAATCTCTAATTAATTATTAAATTAATTAGAATAACATTATACTTATTAAATAATTCATTTAATTAAATAAGTTCAATTAAATTCACACTTTGAACTATAGAAATTCTCCACATTAATTTAATCAATGTAACACATATAATTAAATTAAACTACCACAATTCCATCAAATAATTATTTAACTCAATAAATAAATCATCAAAAATATTTATTAAATTCAATAAATATTTAAAATAAGTTACAACATTCTCGTTTGTCAGAATAAGAGATAGAATATCAATGGTTTATAAATTGAACAAGTGTTAGTCATCAACTACATGCTTTCAAGCTAATAGAGGTACATAAACAATTCATGTTTCAACTACTGATAGAGTCTCAACGATTCACAACTAAATAAATGTCATTTATCAAAATAGTGATTTCAAAAGAATTAGAGAGCTTGTTTAGAAACATAAACATTGAATCAAACCAGAATCCTTGCTGAATAATAGAGTAGCAAAGGTTGTGAAACTTGCTCAATTGAATAATAGAATCCAGAAAATTTGCATACAATAACGAGTTAGGGATATGAAACTTGCCTAATGCGTAAGCTATACAATTACAACTCATGTACTCCAATATCCTACACATACCATTAGGATCACATTATCAAATAGTTATATTATAACTATGCTCATTGACTTAATATCCATTTCACTTAACTTACAACCTTTAACTTTAGATTTGATTCCTACTAAGCACATAGCACAAACTGAAATGACAAATCTTAGTTTCTAAACAACATTATCATCTCTCACGAACAACAAATTTTAGTCCTTATACACTTGTCAAGTCACAACATAAAACCATCACATCAATTAGCTACATACACATTAACCTCATAAAGTCAATTCCCACCTTAGTTAAGTTATAAACTTTAGCTTAAGGTCTAACCATATTAATAAACCACATAGCACGAATCCGAAAACTCACTAACATATAACATAAGGCTTTTAGCATTCAAACTATATTTCCAACTTTTACGAACATCAAGCTTCAATCGTTATATAACTTGTTAATTAATAACTTACAATCTTCACACTTGGTATTACAATGCAACTACAATCTGTTATAACATCATATAATATGATTAACATCTTTTTATGTTCATTAGATTAGGTTAGACTAGGTACCAATGACTGAATAAATAACACAACCAAACTGTTTCTAATCAGGTTTTGGAGCAGCGCTGCATCGTTCCTGTCCTTGACACATGCACAGCTACGCTGGTGCATAGACAGAAACTCTGCAGTCTGCTTCCAGCACTGTTGCGAACCAAAACTTCCACAAACTCCATCCCAACAACAATATAAGCATACCCATATAATATAAACTTCACCAAAACATCCTAACATATATACAAAGTCATTATAATATTTAAACCACTTAAACAACCAATTTAAAGACTCTAAATCAAGGTTCATGAACTATATTTTATACTTTGACATCTTTAGCGAAATTGCTCACCACTTATTCGTTACTCCACTAAATCAGTTCATTTAACTTGCATTATTTTCATTTCTTAACGTATTAACATAAACAATTATCAATTTATAGATTCTAACATGTTTTAGCCATTAATGTTTACTCCAAAATAAGCCATATCGTACATATTCAACCAAAAACATAATTTCATCTTCTTTATCATATTTTCATTAGTTAATTCAAGCAAAATCATTTATACCAACAACATATAACAGTTCTAACTAACACATATGATCAATTTCTTTCCAAATCAATCATCAAATCCTATTCTAGATAAAGAACACAAGAATACATAAACTAAAGTTCATAAATTAGATTATTACCTCTTTGATTCCTTGTTAGTCTTAGATAGATGATTAGAATGGCTTAACAATCCTCCTTTTTCTCTAATTTCTGTTCTTCAACCCATAAAGAACTCAATTTCTCTTTATTTTCTCAAAGCTCTCTATTTTCTTCTTTTTGTTTTGTAAATGAGCAACTATAGTAGAAATAAACTGATATATAATTTTAACGTGATTTTCAATTAGCCAGTTACAAAGCCAAAGATTTCTCAGTAGTTACAAACACCAATGGCTACAAAGCCTTGTTTGCCTAGCACCCAAAATAGCCCTTTTAATTTATTTTAATTATTCACTTAGCATAAAGTTTCATTTGTCACACCTTTTCATTTGTCACACCTTTTAATTTAATTATTACATCAAATAAGCCCTTGACATATAACTACAAATTCCAATAAACCATTATAAATTATAATCTTATTTATCCAATTATTAAATCTCTAATTTAATTATTAACTTAAATTAGAACGTCACCAACACACAACATTATAATTATTTAATAAATTATTAAATTCCCAATTTAATTAAAAATTTTAAATTAGAACATCATCCTTACTCAACATTGCGATTACATAGCAATTCACTTATCCTTTAATTTAATTATTTAAATTAAATTAAACATAACCTACACATTAGCGTAATAAAATATGTACAACTTATCAAATCATTTAACGTCAATTTAATTAATATTCAACCTTAATTAAATTATTCCACAATAACTACCAATATATATTTATTTTCTTTTAATAAATAAACCATCTAAAATATTTATTTAATTTGATAAATATTTTTAATTACTACAAAATTCTCATTCATTACATCTTTTCCTCCTTAAAAGGTTTCTGTCCCCAGAATCTTAACGCAATTAATTCGTCCGTTGCATTCTTCCCTCCTTAAAAGGATTCTGTCCCCAGAATCACTACGCAATGTTTAAGCAATTAACTGAGGATAATTTTTTACCATTTTGTCTTTTAGTTCCCACATAGCTTCTTCAGCATTGTGGTTCCTCTAGATTACCTTAACAGAAGGTATTACTTTATGTCGACGCTGGGAAAAATAATTTTAATAAAAGTTTGTTTGTTTTAATTATTTCTTCCTTGTTTTCCTTTTTTCTACCCTTTTATCTTTCGCTATGTCAATTGATTCATCTGAAGGTGAATTTATAGGGAAAAGAACGGCATTAGTCGACTTATTTTACAAAGTTTTGATTTTATTGATTAATTTTGATGATTGGACCGAATGAGACATAGCCGCCAGTTGGTATGCTTTAAATGGATGTACCAACTCATCCGAATTTTAAAGGTTTTCACAATATGGTCCAATATGTGACTCTATAGCATTGGTCTGAAACCGAGATTCTTTGATTTGGAAATCGTTTTGGTGAAAATGTATGCTAAAAGCGCCAAAAAAGGGTCGGATCATCATTAGACATGTAAGCCATCTCGATGAATCCGAACATCCAAAATTAATGTTTTCACTATCACGGGATCTTAAATCCGACTTCTCGGGACTAACCTCGCATCCGTCTTCAAGATCCAAACTTACATGTACAATGATTTTACGTTATTTAAACATTACATTAAAAATTAAAAGCCCGTCGTGAGAATCAAGTCAAGATCCGATCATTAGATCTCTACATCGGGATTCTTAGGCTCACATTATCAAACATAAATATGTATGTACAACATATCCTAGACCCAATAATAGATGATTCCATCAGTTGAAATCTCCATTATGATCTAATAGAACCCCCTCACCTCTAGATACAGATCTAGAGCTCTACGGAGTGATAAGGACTGACCAAAAGCAGTAAACACATAGATCTAGTATGGATCTAAATTGATCTAGCATACAGGTTAAAGCTTCATTCTTAATAACCATTCAAAAGGCTAGATCCGACTTAAATCTAGGTAGATCTAGCCTTCGGACTTGATTTACAAAAATAAATGAGATAAATAATCGATGAGATCTATAGATCTACTACTTACACCACAATATATGTATAAAACACAAGATCTAGCTAGATTCAAGTAATATATGACACAAGTCTAGTATATTGAACAATATTTACAAAGAAAGTGGCTAAAATGAGCGTTTTTCGCCTTGGGTGATGCATGAACAAGCTTTTTTTGGCTTGGGATCAACTTATGTTGCTCTAGACACTCAAAGTATGCTAAATCTAAGCTTAAACAACATAAATATGATGAAATATAGCAATATCCGAGCCTTTCTCTCTCTAGAAACTGCTTCTCTCTCTAAATTCTTCTCTCTTTTTTTGTTTATGAGCTTCATGCTGCTGAAATAAACTGTCTATAGTAGCCGCAGGTGTAGAGCAGGTACACCTGAGGCTTGGACCCATGTCTTCGGTTGCCTCGAAATGCATGCCTTAGGTCTCGATTTGGTGAAAGCTGAGCTCAGTACTCAAAAATCCCAAAAAGTCCTTGCAGAAGGATGCAAAATGAGGTCGATTATGACGAAATCGGATTCCGGGAAGATCATGCAATAAACTGAAAGGTATCTTTCGATTCTCGAGGGTTATCAATTGGTTCATCTTGATAGCACGCAGTTCAATGATTGCTGCGTTGACTTCTTATGGCCACTTTCTCAGCTTTGCGATCCTCGTTCGGTCCGCGTCGTGTCTGGGCATTGTCATCGAAGTGAAATCACGCTTTTACCCTCCTGAAAGTTTTGTCCAAGGAAAGCGAAATTTTAAGTGTCTACATATGCCCCTCTTTGTTATATTTATGCAATGCAATGGAATGAACACGACAAAGATTATTAGACACGAGGATACATGACAAGGTATATCTAATGATGCAATGCCATGTGTAAAGTATGCAATAAAATGTATGATTCAGATATAAAAAGGGTTATTCCCACCTGCTAGGGGGGAAAATAAGGATTGTGAGAATATTGTCGGGCAATACCGACACCTTCATTGGGGTGTTGCCAACGGATTCTACTTCGGGGTTAAGTAGATGCCTTCATTGGGTTATTGCAAATGGATTCTACATCGGGGTCAAGCCGACGCCTTCATTGGGTTGTCGCCAACGAATTATACATCTAGGTCAGCCGACGTCTTCATTGGGTTGTTGCCAATGGATTCTATATCAAGGTTGAGCCGATACCTTCACCGGGGTTAATGCCGATGGATTCTATACTAGGGTTGAGCCGATACCTTCACCGGGGTTAATACTGATGGATTCTATACCAGGGTTGAGCCGATAACTTCGTGAATCGTATTTTGAATCATTATTAAATCACATCGCACATCGCATACTAACTCGTTGTCAAATCGCATCGCATGCTAACTCATTGTCAAATCGTATCGTATACTGACTCATTATCAAATCGCATCGCATACTGACACATTGTCAAATCGCATCGCATACTGACTCATTGTTAAATCACATCGCAAACTGACTCATTGTCAAATCATATCGCAACCATCGGGTACTGCCTAGGTTTCGGTTGGGTTGTTGCCAACGAATTCTACACCGGGGTTAATTTGACGTCTTCCTTAGGTTGTTGCCAATGGATTTAAAGAGAGGTTATTGATTGACTTTCTAGTCTTTCGTCGTTCCACGGCGGGGTTCTTGATTCTCTAACGCCGGAGAAAATCGAACGTTTATGTAAATTAATTTTATTTGATTTATTGAATAAAATTTGATTAATTGCTTATTAAACTGAGTAAGCTAATCAAAGGTCGTTATATGACCTAGAAATGTTACAAATGGTTAGTATTCTGGCTACGTGCTAGAAATAATTGATGTGAATTTATAAGATGAAAATAAAATATTTCTGAGAAAAAGACGAAATAGGCACTATTCAGAGTTAAAACCCTAAGGGTTAGGGTTTGAGACACTAAGCCTTTTGGGGAGTTCGGAATGTTGGAATGACATTCTGTCAAAAGATTTGACGATAATATATCGTGAAAAGTTAAGTTAGCCGAGAAAAGTTTTCTCGGGAGGAAATCACTATTCATCCATTTCTGCTAGGGAATTATTATTGAATTTCCTAGAAATGCGTAATGATAGGATTTCAAGGCGAGATGGAATATGTAATAATATTTTATTTATGGCTCACGAAGTTTTAGCGTGAGGACTTAAAATCCTAAGTGTTAGGGAAAGTGAAACCTAAAGAATAATTGTCTAAGTATAATAATAAATGATTATTATACGAAAGAAATACACGTATAATACGAGATATTGTACGAGTATAATACGAAGAGGATACGAGAATTAATACGACGTATAATACAAATTTTATACGAAGTAAACACATTAAATTTGAGTTAATAAAGTTAATTTTATTAACTTAACTCGTGGGTCGAACCGTTGGGTAAACGGGTGGGTTAAACCCATGGGGCAACCCATTGGCACATGGGGTGACATGTGGAGCTTGTGGGGTACGGTGTATGTGCTAGCACATGCTAGCAGATGGCATCACATGGCAAGATATGGTGAGGGGGGTGGTCAAAGGAGGTTTGGTCCAAAGACCAAACTACCCTGAGCTAGCTAACTTCTATAAATAAAGAGCATTTGCTCTTAATTTTTGGTTGTTTAATCAAAATTTACCAATAGAGAGAATAGAGAAGAAGAAAGCTAGTGCTTGTGCTTTGCTAAGAAAATGAATCAACCAAGGAGCTAAGAAGTCTTTGAGTTTCCATACTCAACCAAGCAAGAACACCCAAGGTATAAGATAAGAAAATCATGATAATAATCATGTGTTTTTCATAATAGAATTGATAGAGATGTGATTGGCGGAAGAATGAGTAATAAGAAGTTATAAGGATGGCTTAATGGTGAATAAGAACCCTAACAAGCTATGCATAATGAAATTATAGGAATTAATTAAGAACTAATGAAGAACTTAATGAATTCATGAGAAATTGAATGATGAACATTTTAAACCATTAAAACATAAAGGTTTAGGATGGTTAGAATCATTAATAATCAACCATTAGATTGATTTCAATTGGTTTGAAGTAAAAATATATAAGAATGAAGATTCGGCGAAAGTTACGCGATTAGACGTTAATCGTCGAAATCGTAAATTTATCGGAATAGAAGTCAAAAGTCATCGTGTGATTTGGAACAATGGTTTTCGATTACAACATATATAATTAGGTAAAAAATACTTGCGAGAGGAAGAACGAACGAATTCGAAGTTAAAACGAAGAAACGAGCGTCGAACGTTTACGAACGCTTAACGAACGCGTAAAAATAGACGAAACGGTCAATTTTCCACCAACGGATTCAAAAATGAATTCTGATTGAATGGAATCATAGAACGTAAGATATGTGAACTATTGGGTTTAGAATGAGCCAATTCTGAGTTATAACGATCGCGTTATGAGCTCGGGAATCTCAGAATTTGAAAACTTAGAAAAAAAATTCAAGGGAGTAGGGCTGGCGCCGCAGCGCCGCCGTGCCGCCCAAGCCTTGTAAGCTGGTGCCGTAGCACCAAAACAGGGGATCCGGGTTCTGCAGGCCGGCGCGGCATCGCTAGGAATAAGCCTAAGTCGGCGTTGCAGCGCCCTTAAGGGGAAAAAATTTAGACGTTGATATTTTATAACCCGACTTTTTACATGGTAATTATGCGAAAAGTATATGATTAATATTCATGAAGAGAAATCAATTAAACAACATATTTAAGAACTATTTTATGAATTAAACGTCGACAAAACGTATTTAAATTTAAAACTCGAAAACCGATAATGTCAACTATGAATCGTAATCGAGTTGTGAGCGTGCTTTGATGTTATATAACATGTAATAAGGGTACGTAATACATGATTGACATCAAATGAAGTTAAAACTTAGATAAATTCTATACAGAGTCCGATAATGGAAATCCGATGGAATGTGATTAACGTAATGAACCAGTTAGGGTTTCGTCCGTCATTGTACCTTATGATGATCAACGGGAGTCAGTTTATGGCACATAGATGTTAATAAAGTTGTAATAAACGTTAAGTAACTTGAACGAATGTTATTAGCTTAATGATTCAATTAAGTTATGCAAGAAAGAGAAGTTAGGATTGACAGTGTGTATCCATTGTAGATTCTCATCGATATACTACGTGTTTATGCTTTGTAGACGTTGTAAAGACTGACTAGACTACGTTTAAAGTTTAGAGATGCAAAGGCAAGTTTTCTAACCCTTGTATTAACGTTACGTTATGCAAGTTTCTAAACTCTTGTCTATACGTTATGGTTGGACAAGTTGTCATTGTGCATGATTGTTAATGCATAAAATGTTATTGAATAGTCGATGCCATTTGATTCTGCTATACTGAGACTTAGCATATTTTGGTGGGTTTTTTCACAAATCTTTCCAAAATATATACAATGTTGTGATCCTATGCCAATTGATTAGTACGGATTCTCAAGTAAACCTGAGCATGAATAAAACTAATGTTTTTACGTCGTTAATTCGACAGGCACTTGAAGTTGCTACCAATTAAACGTAAACACGTTTAATGTATGAGTGTTGATCAACATAGAGTACAACAGGCTGAACACCTGGATGTGCTCGTAAGCTATATCGAACTTACGGCCTTTGTGCCGGGTTGTTCCTTTCATGAATGAGAACTAAATGATGGTTCGTGGTCGTTGACCAATACAGATTTTGAAGAGGCTATAAAGTCCTTGGGAATGGTTTTGATAGATATCAAACAGTTATTTTGACTATTCTTAAGTACTTCATAACTATTGTACAGTTATTGAAGACCAAGAGATATGATTCTTGATTTTGTGGTTTCAAGATATGTTGTTTAACTTGCTGAGCTATTTATGCTCATTTTTGCTTAAAACTAAATTATTTCAGCTAAGAGCGAACGGACCGATGGATCCGATAAAGACAAAGGCAAGTCTAAGATGGACAAGTAGTGAACCTTGTAATAGTATAGTATTAGTATTGTAATTACTGATATTATGACTCAGAACAATGTAATGGTTATTAAGAACCTGAGAAGGGATTAATAGAATATAATATTTAGTAAACTCATGCGTGTTATTGAAGTCTTTTAATTGAATGTATGAGTAGACAGTAGTACCATGTAGCACCATGTCCAGGGTTTGAAGGTACTCTAATTTGGGTATGTCACAGATTCTCCCTGGTTTCTGCCCCTTTTTCAGAGGTTTTTCAGGGTTTTCGAGGCTTAAAAATGACCGGAATGGCACCTTTCTTCGTGACTACTTCATTTCGGGCCCGTAAGAATGCGTTTCAGACAACATTTTACCAAACGGGAAGCCACGGGGCCCACTTAGGGCAGCCTCAGATACACCTATGGATGGAGCAGATGTGTCTGAGGCTAAACAAGATTTACCTTATACGCCCGGGCAGGCTCATATTCGCTCATTTGATTCAAGTTTTGTTTCATTCTCTTTGGAGAATCCGACCCTTCTTCTCAGTTCTACTCAAATCGGGCTTGATTTCGAGTATTCCGCCACCGTACATTTGTTCTACGTACCATAGGTAACGTATACATCTAACTTTTCCACGTTTTAACCGGTGTTTTACCGTACTTTCTTCATTAAACGCAATATAGTGAATATATATGTACAAATAGTTCTATAGACATGTTATGATGCAATGCATGCTTACGTATCATCATATGGACCGTATGGGTGCTAGACATTTCGCTATAATAGTTAGTCTAGCCATATATTCAGAGAATATACTAGAAGAACTGTTTAAATTGTTATTTAACTGCTTGGCTGTGATGATGTACCCTCATAGGGTGGTTTAATGCATGCCTATGTGCACGGGGATAGTCCATATTATAAAGGAAACTCTGGAAATTTTTTTCTAGATTTGACATGATCCTATATGCATGTTTAGTTGTGCTAGGATATTTATGTCAAAATGATGCACGAATCTATTTGAGACACATGTAGGACATGCATGATGCTATGATCAAAATTAAATCCCTAGGAGTCTAACGTCTCAAGGTTTTCGCAATTGCATATTAAAATAAAATGAAGATGGGGACTCACCTTGCCTTATTCTGATTCCTATGAACTCATTGTCTAGATATGGCGTAAGACATACCTAGCAGCTCTTGTTCCCATAGATCTTCATTAGGGGTTCACCCTCGAAGGGCAGTTTCTGATATTCCTATTATGTGAATTGCTCGACAAGTTAATAGATTAACGAAGCCCATACATCATCCTCTTAATGAGGATATGGGTGAGATACCGGAGGGGGTTGATGTCCCTGATCATGAGGCCCATCCTCTAGAGGTTCCCAGATTCCTTCCTGGTATCCAGGTCACTATTCCTGATTTGTTAGGCACCGATTTGAGCTGTCATCTGTCTGCCAACTTGTAGGCGAATGACGTACTAAAATTTTCTATATTGATCTGCTTTAATCCTCCTTTCTTGCCAACAATCGGGTTTTAACCTTGATGTTGTGCAGGTTCCAGAGATTACCCAGCCTAGGGGTAATTGGTTCATCATCTTCTCTTTGTATCAATCGCTTCACCCTAAGTATCAAGCTCGGGTGGATTCCTAGGGTTTTTGGGCCTTCTTCACCATTGCCCCGCGTCGTTGCCCTTGGGGCTATCTCCAAGCTCTGTCTGAGAGATGGTTCCACCAGAGTCAATCCCTTTATCTATTGGATTGTGAGGTTATGATGACACCTATGGATTGGAGATATATTACTGACTTGAAGTTTGTTGGAGAGCGGGTGCCTTTGGAGGTTCAAATCACTACCACTACCATTTGCACCCTTCTCAATTTTTCTCCTTGGGAGCTAGCCTTCAAGGCTCGTAGTATCCGGTTAGGCTCCCTGAGCGTGGATGTGCAATGTCTCCAAAATTAATACAATACAACTCTCGACATCGATCATTAACAACGCATTGAACTTCTAACTTTACATCATTAATCGGTATTAAACTTAATAAAATGTAGAATAATTAAAACTTTTATATTTTTCTTTCTATATTTCCCTGAATCACAACCTTTATCATTACATATCTTTGATTCAAATTTATTTTATGAATCGCTTTATCAAAGGTATAAACAAAATCTTACATTATAAATCAATATCCATTATACATCAGACAACTCAACTTACAACTCAACAATTATAATACATTTAAACCATCAAATATATTTCTCAGCTAAAAGAAAATAATCTTCTTGAATTGATATTGATCTTTAGCACTCAGTTAGCACGTATCATTACCTTGAATCATTGACTTGTAAAATAATTATTTTGCAAGAATGAGCTCGACAGCTTATCAAATCTAATAGTTTTCATGCATTACATAGCACGCAATATCATTCTTAGTTCATACATCATAATCATTTAACTAAACATATCCTACATGTTGTATTTCACATCTCAATTAAAGATTGAGTTCCATAACCCAATCAGTTTAGTCATAAATTGACTTTCATAGTGTAAAGCATCATTTATAATTGCACATACATTCAACAGCCTAAATTATAACAATCAATTAGCAAATTTATAAAGAAAATAGGAACTGAAAGACTTACCTGGTTTGTAGATTACTAAATATATAAAACAGCTTACAGTTATATGCACTTCATGAATCCTACACAATTATATAATCCTGCACATCATTTATTAGTCACATATCAATGCTTAATAATCGTTTAAGTAACTCTACTTTACGATCTACTATCATCTTTTTTAGGTTTGACACACAAAATGTTCAATTTATGTGGTTAAGTCCTGTTAGGGCTCCTCATTGTCCATTCGATTTATTCACATTAAACTTCCTTTTACTTCTCATCACGTTCCATTCTAATATTCTTAACGTTTATTTAAGTCTCAAACCTCGTCTTTACATCACATTAGATGTATAATGTTTGTTAACATTAATTAAGTTAACCTTCGTTTCAAATTTCTTTATACTTCTCTTTTAATCGACACTTAACTTTTAGTTAAGTTGATATAGTTGTCATTACATCATTGATTAATGTTAAACATCGTTATATTTCATAATATTCATATTTTATCACTTAGAACAACATCTTTTATCGTCGACATCACTATACTTGCGTATGTGCATGTCCGACATCCTCCGATTGCCTCCGAATACGCATCAGTCACAAAGATGGCCATTTTTACCCCTTCTAACAACTTCAAATCGAAAAACATAAAAAACAAAAGTTTTAGGTATACTCGTTATCTTTTCGAATCATCCTGAATCGCCTTAATCGGAGTTCGTATGAAGAAGTTGTGCTTGTTTTACTACAGGAGGTCAAAATAGTTTTGCATTACACTACTTAAACTATTCCACATAGCATGTACCCCCGCTGGGGCGGGGGTTTCTAGGCTAAAAGACCTGCTGAGGTGGGGCCCCTTGCTGGTGGGTTCCTCGGCTCGCGAACTGTGCCGAGAAAAAGCCAATTTGGCTTTTTTCTTCGCACCAAAGTCTGATTTTAACTAACACAATGCACATGAAACTTTATAAAAACAAAATCTTAAACTTCTAACATATTTTTAACATAAAATAACACGACAACACATAATCAAAACACTTAATTTCATGACTTTGAAGAAAACACCATTGTTAAGTTTTCTTGAAGAAAATTAACATTGTGAGTTCATTTTTAAACCAAATCAAACAATTCAGAGTATGTTAATTTTGTTTCTTGTTATATTATCATAATCTATAATCAATTTATATAATATATCACAATAAAACACGAATTTAGATTTTAAAAGAGCTATTTATCAAAACCAATTTACTATAACTTTTGATGAATATGATTTATTCATGTTCATCATGTTTTCATGGATTAAATCACTTAAATCATTATACTAATCACATATAAGCATGTTATAACATATATTGCATATAAATTTCATGTTTTCATTAATTTCATACTAAATTCATATATATAGAGAGAATTAAAACTTGAAGAACATATAAACAAAATTCTAAAAACTACAAGATAGGATTATACCCTTAAGCTTAGTGAGAAATAAGAAGATGATGATGCTTGTTGGTATAGCAAGGATTCTCTCAAACCTTTTCCCTTTTTCTCTTCTTCTTCTCTCTTCTTTTCTCTCTAACTTTCTCTACACTTCTCTTTCTAACACTGATAAAATTCTAACTTTGTTTTGGTCTTCTAAACTAATGTATATACATATAATATAACTGTTATAATATTTAATACATATAATTATATATAATAACTAACAATTAATATATCAGTTATAATATTTCAAATTTTAAAAGCCATAAGGCTTGTTTGGCAAACAGCTTATTTAAAAATAGGTTTTTAGTAGTTAAGGCCCCGTTTGGCAAAACGGAATTAAAACAGGTGCAAGGGCCTTGTTTGGAAAAACTCTTTAAAAATAGTTTTAAGGTCCTTGTTTGGTAAAACTCATTTAAAACCCTTTTTAATTCTTTTAACACATAAGTTTCAATGATACACTTTATTTAATTAAATCTTACCAGCCCAATTTAATTAAATTAAAGCTAACATCAATTAACTAAATAAAATTGCCACATAACAATTATAATTACTCATTAATCATAATTCTATGTAACAATTAGTAAATCTCTACTAACAAATATCACAAAATTACTTACACATCAATTTAATATTAAACATCAATTTAATTAATGTATTGCACTTAATTAAAGTACTCCTATACATGAATATAATTCTCTTCATACCAAATCGCACATTATAGAATATAACACATATTTACATACTCGTACTCGAAACATCTTAAAATAAGAATTTTACTTATTAAATTCTCATTTATTAATTCTTAAAAATTTGGGTTGTCACAAGACGAGTCTCAGGGTACTTTGTAGAAGCCATTGCCTGATGATTTGGTGGCGCGGGATTGCAGCTTGTGGCATCTATTCCTGACCATCATGAGGGGTTGTTTCATTGCGAACAACTCCTCCATTGTTCCCTTTAGCTTAGTAGGGGATGTCCGAGATGTATACTGCATTGGGGACTATAATTGGGGATCTTTCACATTTGTTATCTTCCTCCATGGGATGCGACTGCGCTCGAAGGGAGTGACCGATGCTTGGCTTGTCTTCTTCCCGTTTCTTTTAGTGAGTTATCTTGACCGATTTATGATTCTCTGAATCTTGATTTTCTTTTTCAAGACTAATGTCGGGTTCTTTGAATTGACAGTTCTGGGCTTACGAGAGGCTCCCTTGCCTCTGACCTCTCCCTTTTCTAGGTTTTGATACCTACCCTTGGGGTCATAGATGACATCAGTCCACATTATCAAAGGTTTTGGTTTCGGTGGATTTCACTCATGCCTGACTCTGGCTAGAGTTTTTATCTGCATCTGACGTAGTGTGGGTCTTTTATACTGCCGAGCACCTGGCTAAGGGATTTGAGGATGGCGTACCGACCGGACCAGAGTATTATCTGTCTACTTTCCAGATTCATCTTTTGTTCGATGGTGGCTGGGAGCTCTACCTTAGAGAGCGTGCCTTTCGATGTATCACCGAGGAGGTTCGTTTTCCCTTCCTACCTCCGCATCAGCAGTTTTGGCCTTTGGCGCTGCTTGTTTCAGAGATTCATGTGGCGGGGTATAAGGGGTTTCACATATATGACGGCCCCATTACCTCGGAGAATTTCTCTGCCCGGTGGCGACCCTGCACTATTGGAGCTCATACCAGGGCTGCCCAATTTTTGGGAGATATGGTTCCAGGGTCGATCACGATGACCAAGTGGATGGCTTGTTTTCATGAGCCTTCTCATCAGTCCCAGATCACAGCTTTGACTCATCAGGTGGAGAGGCTGCCGATGTATTATCGCCATTTGGGCGGGGATCCGTCATTAGCTGACACCTTTGATAACCAGGGGTATGAGGCTGGACCATCTAGTACTGGTGGCTTTATGGATGGAGAGGGCCCTTATGATTATCGCCCGGGTATGCAGGATATGTTGTATCTCTTTGATACGCAGGATAAACCTTACCGCCCAGACACGCAGGATATGCCTACTCAGGATGACTTGGCTCAGGTTGATCATTTTGATGACACCATCACTTTTGTGGATGACGTGGTGATCTCTCCATAGGCTCTTTGTTAGACATTGGGCGTATGTGCCCCATTATCCTGTACTTTTTATTTTTAGTTTTCATATGTATCATAGGTATGCCATTGATGTATATATAAAATTGATGTATTTTATTTTGATGTATATGATGTTGTCCTTTTCATTTATTCATTTCATATGATGTATTATTGCTCATTATGATGCATGCTTTATATTGAAATGCTTGGATGGAGATTGACCCCTATATGGTCTTTTTGACATAATTTTTATAGATGGCTTCCTCTTCTGTTGCTTGCTTGGATCACCTTCCGCTTAGTCGGATAACTACCAGTTTGAGGGTTTGGCATGACAATCTGCCGGATTCTGATCGCATTGCAGTTGGTCGCATGCTGGGCCACTCCCTATCTTTGTTATCCTTCCAGGTTCCAGAGGGATTTATTAACGGGATTCTTACTCACTGGATTTCAGAGAGCTATATTTTCAGGTTTGGCTTTGATGAGTTGACTTTTACTTTGGAGGACTACGGTCGCATCTCCAATTTGTCGATAGATGGGACCTGTGCCAGAGTGGCAGTGGGACATATGCATCATTAGTTCATGACTGTTATCGGTTTAAGGAGGGAGGTCGTCTTAGCCGAGGTTGGTGGTAGCCACATCATCTCGATTGACTTCATGATAGACCATTTCGCCTCTACTGATAGCTTCATTGTCTACCGGGCTAATTTTACTATTTCTGAGGATCGATGACAAATTGCACGGGTAGATGCCCTGATTATATGCATCTTGTCTTACTGGTACATGCTCTTTTATGCCTATCATATAGACGTAGGGATGTCGATGGTCGTCAGGGCTCTCAAAGATGACTTTACCATCCTTCCCCTTATCTTAGCAGAGACTATCATATCGGCATCCTTCTGCCAGACTGTTGGTGATCAGAAGTTTCGTGGTAGCTTTGTCCTTTTATATATCTGGTTCATGACTTATTTGAGACCTATTGGTAGGCTCCGTCGTCATGGATTCTGTTTAGGCCGGGGCATGTCTTTGACCTACTTTTTCCGCCCATCTTCATGTGTGGATGTGACGTCTTGGACCGCATTTCTGGATGTCATGGAGGAGCCATTTGAGATTATAATGTACTCTATATATTGCTCCTTTCTAAGCTTCATCACTTATGTGGCTGATCTAGACTTCCTCCCGATGGACGGTTTGAGGGGTGCGACCACATATCATCCCCTGGCGGTGATGGGTCAGTTTGATTAACATGAGGAGGTTCATGTGTTTGAGGGTGCTGAGGATTATCGCTTTCCTATCTGCGTAGCCACCGAGGCAGATTTGCTTCTAGTCTACAGGTTTTGGTCCCATTAGCAGACTGCAGAGTTTAGAGATAGCCATCCGGGCCGATCGACAGAGTACTCAGCTTGGCTAGAGTCAGATACAGCTCCGGTCGTAGTGGATCAGGCTGAGGCAAGGGATTGGACTACTAATGATGAGGAGCCGATGGAGGACCCTGTATCTCCTACTAAGAAGGATTTGTTTGCCTATTTGACAATGACTTTAGTTTGCACAGCTCCGAGTTCTGCTTCATCCTCTAGGGAGGAATTGGATCGCCATGTGCATCTCATGACTTTTGAGAGGGATCGTTCTCGGGCCCTGATGTTAACCACTGTGGCAGGTAGGGATGCAACTATTGCTGAAAGAGATGTCGCCCTTATTGCTCGATATGAGGCTATAGCCGATAGAGACATTATCCGATCTTTGGCGGATGGGTTCACTGATCATGCTCGAGAGGTTATCTAGAGTCAAGAGGGTATTTTTAGGTCAGCGCTAGAGATGCTGAGATGGGTTGATATGCTGGAGCAGGAGATCAGGGCTGGTCTTGTGACTGCAGATACATAGGTGTACTTGGAGATGTTGTCTCGCCTGATCGCTGATTTATAGTCCTATTTTATTTGCCTGCACAGACTATGTTATTATCTTTTGTCGCATGTTAGAACAGATTTTGTATTCTAAAAAGTTGCATATATAAAAAGTTTTAATTTTAGCCCACTTCCTTCGTTTGAGTATGTCCAGACCTATATGCTGATTATTGTTTTCGCTTCATGATTTATTATTTTGATACAGAGCGGTTCTTGTCATCCTTGTGCAAAATCGGATAGAGCGATGCCGACATACCGGAAGAATCTTTCAGTATGGGTCGTCGACTTTTTTATCTGGCTAGGTTTGGTTTTTTTTATCAGGTTTGAGGTTTGGGTTTGATATGAGGTAAAATGGTTTGATATGAAGTAAAAGGGCTGGGTTTTTATTATTTTTAAATTTTTTTAGGGTTAGACCACACCATAAATTGCTGCATACGTACTCTCGTGGATTAGGGGAGATCAGGTCTTTCGTAGTTCAGGCTTGGCCTGAAATCTCGACTTGATACATATATATATATATATAATATTTTTATCTAGACAAAGTATTCCAGTTCAAATGAAAAAGGTCTCAAACATAATACTGTTTCACAGAATCGAAATTGATCAGTTGCGGGAATTCTTCATCGTCCATCTCTTCTAAACTTATGGCTCCGCCTGACAGGATTGCTTTAACAATGAAAGGTCCTTCCCAATTCAAGGCAAACTTTCCTCTGGCTGCATCCTGGCTTAGAATGATCTTTTTCAGTACCAAATTATGCTCTTTAAATGCATGGGGTCTACTTTCTTTTTATAGCATCGGGACATTTGCTGCTGGTATAGTTGACCATGAAAGATAGCTGCGACTCTCTTTTCATCTACAAGGGAAAGTTGATCGTATCGATCTTGTATCTTTTGGCCCTCCTATATCTGGGAGTCTAAAATTACTCTTAGCGATTATAGTTCAACTTCTACGGGGAGTATCGCCTCCATGCCATTGACTAATAAGTAGGGTGATGCCCCTGTCGAGGTTCGAGTCAACGTTTGGTATGCGAGCAACGTTAAAGGCAACAAATTCGGCCATCCTCGGTGTTTGCTGACATCTTTGTCGTTATCTTCTTGATATTCTTGTTGGTAGCTTCCACCACGCCATTCATCCTTGGGCGATAAATCATGGAGTTGAGGTGCTTGATATTGAACTTACTGCACAATTCCCTCATCATCTCATTATTAAGATTCTTGGCGTCGTCTGATATAATAACCTCAAGTTGTCCGTACCGACAGATGACGTTGTTTCTGATGAAACCAACGATGACTTCCTTGGTAACTTTGGGGAAAGAGGCTACTTCCAACCACTTAGTAAAGTATTCAATCATGGTGAAGATGAATATGTGACCATTACTTGCTTTAGGCTCAACGGGTCCGATCACGTCCATTCCCCACATGGAAAATGGCCATGGTGATGTCATGCAATGGAGCTGGTTAGGCGGTGCATGGATCACGTTAGCATGGATTTGACATTGATAGCAGCGCCTGACGTGATCATCACAGTCAGCTTTGAGGGACAGCCAATAATAACCCATCCTTAATAACTTCTTAGCAAGAAGGGGCCCACTCATATGTGCTACATATACTCCACCGTGTACTTCATCTATAAGTCTTTGAGCTTAATCCTTGTCAAGGCATCTTAGAAGGCCTACGCCGAATATCTTTTATATAAGGCATCTCTACTTAGCTAGAACTTCATTGCCATCCTCTTTATTCACTTCTTTTCAGCTTGTGTCATTCCCTCGGGGAAGGATCCATCTTGTAAATATTCTTTAATATCCTGATACCAAGGTTGTCCTCTAGGAGATAATTCATTGGATATTTCCCCAACGCTGTTCCCATAAGCTGGTGCATCTTGCGCCGTGAGGGTGATAACTGGACAACATTTTTGCGACGACATATTGATCGATGAGGCTAATGTGGCCAATGCATCGACGAAGTCATTCTTATTTCGAGGGATATGCATAAAGGCGATATCTTCGAATTCTTCCGCCAACTTGACAATATAACGATGGTATGGCAATAGATGTAATTCCTAGGTACTGTAGGCTCTTATGGACTGCTTGATGACTAGTTCCAAATCTCTAAATACTGCCAATCTTTTAACATCCATGGATTGAGCCAATGTTAACCCAAGGAGACATCCTTCATATTCTGCTGTATTGTGTTGAGTAAAATCTAGGTACGCACAACACGCAAGTGTACGTGGTCAACAAGTAATAAAGTGAAAGTAGAGTATCGTTCCCACGAGGAATTATTTAATAAAAATCACCAAATACTAACCCGTAACCAACTTAATCTTATTTAAACAGATAATTTCAAGTTTGTGAATTAACAATATATAATTAAACTACTACTAAATACCACTAGTTTAAAATAAGATTATAGAGATTTAAGATCACAACTTCACTTATTGCTTCATTTAAATTAATACACTTCTTATCAATTATGCTCACTATTCTGAATTGTTAATCAAGAACACATAACTAAATATGACCATCTCTCAATGCATCATACTCAAATCAACTTAAATCCATAGATGATAGAATTAAGAAGAACACCCTAATTAATTAATTCACTATATCTATATGTGAATTACATATAAAGAGTATTTAAAACCCAAGTTCTTTATCAGATTACATGCGATGTATAGGCATATTTCTATCCTATACATAAATCATGAATTCCAATGTCATGCAGAAAGCACAATCACATGCTATTATGATCAGATCTAAATCTAAAATTCCTCTCTCGAGTTCATATAAATTATCACAGTAATTGCTATCTAGACAATTAAACAATTAAGCCCAAATCACAATAGACAATCCCTAAAATAAATCGCAATAATCAATAGAGAAGCATATTAAAATAAACTATGCAATAAGATCCATTGAAATCTTAAACAAGAGATGTAGTTCATAATTATTGAATTAAAACCAAGTATCCACAACTGAATAAACATTCAAGAAACAAGAGTAGAAGATAAAGAAGAGAATAGAATATGTAGACGAAATCCATGAGTCTCCCCTTCAGCTCCTACAATAAATTCTTCGCACTCCCTCAATTGCTTCAATCTCCAAATTTAATGAAAACTAGAGTTTTTCTAATCTAATATAATCTAATCTGATAGAATAGAATGGAATCTACTCCCTTAATCCTTGTGTATTCTTCTCCTTTTATAGCCCTTTGATGATCCTTCTCCAAATCAACTCTTCAAAATCCTTTCCCGAATCAACTTCTGAAAATTAGCATTTTTTCCCGACTAGCCCGCCCTGGCGAGTTTTTTGTACTAGAAAACCCCGCCCCGATGGGTGAACAGTAACTGAAATTACAAAAATGCTATTAAGCTCTATTTTTCATGTTTTAACCCTCCGAAGCTGTTTCCTACAACACAAACACAAAAATAAGTAAAATAACACTAAAAATACTTAAAGTTAACCAAGAATTAAGCCTAAAAGGTGTCCGATTCGTAGGTATAAAATCCACTCATCATATTATTGGAGTTGTTGAATCGCAGATTGGTTGCCACGGGGTATTGCTCCCTAGTGATAGATACCAGAACTGCCCCTTCCGCTGCCTCGACTCCTTCTCCGTTGGCGGCGCCGTCAAAGTATAACTTCCAGAATTGTCCCATATCTTCCTTATGGGCTTGCGGGTGCCATGACCTCATCATCAGGGAAGTATGTCTCAAGAGGCTCATAACCTCCTGTCGGTGATGCCGATAGATGGTCCGTGATTCCCTGTCCCTTAATGGACTTTTGGGCCACGTAAATGATATCTAACTGCTGAAGGATTAGTTGCCATTTGGATAATCGGCAGTTCAATATCAGTTTGCTGAAAATGTACCTCAAAGCATCCATGCGGGATATGAGATGGGTGGTATGGTCGTGCAGGTAATGCTGTAACCTCATGGAAGCCCAAGTCAATGCATAACAGGTCCTTTCTATCATTGTGTACTTCTGCCTTCCACTGCTGAATCGCTTGCTGAGATAATAAATGGCTCTTTCTCTGCCCATATCATCCTTCTGACCCAGTAAATAGCCCATGGCATTGGAGTTAACGGATATGTATATGAACAACGAGACTCCCTCTCTTGGGGGTACTAGAATGGGTGCTTCAATCAACCTCTTCTGGATGATGTGAAAACCTTTTTGACAGTCTTCGTTCCATTTCCAAGAGGAGTTATTTCTCAACAACTTGAAAATGGGTTCACATGTGGCTGTCAGCTGCGAGATGAATCGGCTGATAAAGTTTATCCTTCCAAGGAAATCTCGAATTTCCTTCTCGGTTCTAGGCTCAGGCATATCAATGATGGCTTTTATCTTGGTTGGGTCCAATTCGATGCCTCGATTGCTTACAAGGAATCCCAGGAGTTTACCAGATTTTACACCAAAGGCACACTTTGCTGGGTTCAACTTCAAATCATATTTACGAAGTTGCTCGAACAACTTCCAAAGATGGGTACAATGGTCATCTGCCTCCTTGGACTTGACGATGATATCATCCACATATACTTCTATCTCTTTGTGCATCATATCATGGAATAACACCATCATGGCCCTCTGATATGTAGCACCAGCGTTAGTAAGACCAAAAGCTAATCTTCTATAGAAGAAAGTACCCTAGGGGGTGTTGAAGGCGGTCTTCTCCCGGTCCTATCCTGTAACCATAATCTGGTGGTATCTGTTGCGCCGTTTCAGTGTTCACAAAAATGGGCACAAAACACATGCAAGTATACACGGTCGACAAGTAATAAATTCGATAAGTCGAGATCGTTCCCACGGAGAAAGGAGTTAGGATTAAACTATCATGCAACAGTCCTATAGTTATTTTCGTCTGCTCAAGCGTGTGTTAAAGTGTTCTTTAAATAACTAGACTGGTTTTAAAATTAAACTTAACTAATTAACGGACGAGGGGTTCAAATTAGAGAAATATGGGATCCTAACTTCATCTATTGCATCATCTAGGTTAACAACACCTCAAATCAAATATAAATAATCACATAGGAATGCTAGTCGGGAGCACGAATGTGAAACAAGGCTATTTTTCAATGAACCAAGTCCATATCATATAATATCCACAAAAGAGATAAAAAGCACATGAACACCAATAAAACCTAAACAACTATATGTCTATGTGATTTACACGCTATATCAGTTTAAGTGCAAGCCCCCTATTGACTACACATGGCAATACGATATATTTTTATCTGGATTACGAATAGCAAAACTCATCGACTACAAGTTTCATGAACATATTGTAAGACCCCAACTTTTATGAATAAAGATTTAATTTTCTTTATATATTATTTCGAAATAGTAAGGTGTTGATTTGATAAATGTGAAAAGTTATGGGTGAAATGTGCAAATATTTTAAAATAAGCAAGTGGTTATAAAATATTCTTGTTGTCGGGGAATATTCGTTTGGTCGTGGAATATTCTTGTTGTCGGAGAATATTCGTACGATGGCGCAGCTATTTGTGAGCCCCACAACAGAATAATTGTCGAATATAGAAAGCGACAGAAATAACCTTTTTATAAAATAACGGCGTAGTTGTTACCGTTAGTACTGTTGAATACCCGGTGGTTAAAATACAGTGATACGCGGTGTTGCACAGTAGCACACGGTAGTGCACAGTATTTCAAATTATTGATTCTTACGTGAGAAGGCACTTACTCAATTATTGTTACAGTAATTACTGTTCAATATTTTATATTATTGACTCAATAATTGCTACGTTGATATTTTATATTATTAACTCAATAATTGTTACATTGATATTTTATTGACTCAATAATTGCTACGTTGCTATTTTATATGATTGATTCAATACTTGTCAGTGCACAGTATTTCACATTATCAACTCAATAATTCATGTTATTTGAATAATATTATTAGATAGCATTATTGACAATGACTAAGGAAGTTCTGTCTAGGAGGGTTATTTAATTGCGCGCCAGTAAGGAGAAATCCTTATCGGAAGGCCCCCTCTATCCTGGGAACGACCTGGTTGTCAATATTGTAGTTCTGTAATATTATTTGTGAATAATTAATTATTGATTTATATGATAAGAAAATATTTATTTTGTGAATATAACAGAAGGAATTAGTGCTGATGTGTTTTTATCAGTATTTTGGTGTGGAAAATCATCCGTTTATGAATTTCGGATAATTTATGTTTGGAATTTGGAAAAACTTCCTTCTATAAAGTTGTAGAGAATTAAATTTCCTATAAAAAGACATAGAATTTGTATTTTTCTGATAAAAGGGCTATTTATTATGAATTATTGAAGTTTCGGAAAATAAATATTTTTTTTATAAAATGGTGGGCCCCACTTTTGGTTGGTGTGGAAATGCTGAGTTTTTTTCTCTCACGAGGCGGCTGGAATTTTTTATATATAAAAAAATATTATTTTATGAAAAAAGTCTACTTTAGCATCCTAAGCTTTTCCTATAAATAGGGTGCTTAGGTTAGAATTGAAAATCACACCAGAATCAGAAGTTTTCTCTCTTTATAATATCGAGCGTATTTTTGTGAGTATTTAGATACTTTGAGTATTACTATTCAGTGCAAGTTTTCTTCAACCTTATATCCGATATTCCAGTCAGAAGTACTATGATGTTATTATCTTTCGTAAATGATGTAATTCTTTTCAATATCATTATACCGAAATATTGGCATGAATTTTGTTATGAAATTCTTATTTTTTTTTCGTCGGGGTTACTATTCACGTATACGGCACTATTCACGTATACGGCACTATTCACGGAAAAACTAAATTTTCTTTTATTTGTCCAAATTGTCTATTATAGTTACTATCTTTGATTGGATCTAAGTTTTGAGCTTCATTCTTGAATTTTGCTCCACAATGTATTATTATGGAATATTCTTGAACTTGAATAAACTAAAATACGAATCCTTAATCTTATCCTTTATTTCACTGGATTCGTTATTTATATTATTTTTCATCATCCTCAGTCCTAAGTGGTGCTATAATTGAATATCTTTGGCCTGTAGAGCAAAGACGAATGATTACCTGATGAATATCCTTGGTCGTAATGCAAAGATGACAGGTGTTGAGATGAATATGACCACTGATGATACAAATGAATATCTTTGGCCTGTAGTGCAAAGATGAATATTTGATTTGAGATGTATATTGATTGATGTTACAAGGATAAAATATGGATGATGAACGGTTATTTTCACTGAGAATATTGATCTAAAATTTGTTGTCAATAATATTTTATCTGAATTGTTGAAGACTAACAATAATTTATTTTTCATTATCTTAGTCATAATATTCTTTACTGGGCTAGTTGAGCTCACCCTTTTCATCTATTGTCCTCTTCAGGAAATGAGAACGTTGGGGGAACTAGTCGGGGGACAGAGTGATGGTCCGAGTTAGAGCAGTAGTAGTCCTCGCTATTTTTGTAAAATAGTGGGATAATAATTGTAATAAATAAAGAATGAATTTGAATGTTAATATTTTGTATTATATACGATTTGTATTGACACTCACAGTTGTGTGATCGTATTTTGCACGACCGTGTGATATAAAGTTTGTATTTGAATTCTGTACCATGTATTTGGCGACTCAGAATGGGTTGGGTTGACTGGACCTATTCTGGGGGGCGTCACAGTTGGTATCAGAGCTTAGGGATATGATCTCTGGCGGAGATCGGGGAATAGAAATAGGAGGGGAGAGACGAGTAAATCCTTCGCTAGTGTGTCCTACCTAAGCTTATGTGGTATTTAATTGGTCAGTCGGAGCATAGGGTTAATATGTGATATGTTAATTTGTTTAATTAACCCTTGTTTTATGGCAGTATTTGAGAATGGCAGTTGAGAATGTTAACAACGAAGTGAATGAGACCGTGGAGACACCTTTAATCACTAACCAGGAGAACGTGCAACAAGAAGGCAATGTGCATCCTGAAAACAACGCTGGTCAGACGATAAACGATGAGATGTTTAGAAGTTTTTTGCAGTTCATGCAAAACCAGACGAGGGAGACTTGTGTGCAAAATACAGGTGGAGATAATAACAACACGCGAATTAATACCGCCAAGCAGTTCAAAGAATTGGGACCACCAGAGTTTTTGGGAAAGCCGGATCTGATCAAGGCGGAGACGTGGGTTAAACAAATTACCAATATATTTGATGTCTTGGGATGCACAGAGGAACAGAAGGTTCCGTTTGCCACGTTTATGTTTCGTGGAGAAGCAGATTACTGGTGGGAGTCTGTGAAGCGTACCCAGCCTGTCGCACTCAAGATATCTTGGGAAGCGTTCCAGAAACTGTTCAATGACAAGTACTTTCCTGAAAGTATTCGTCATATGAAGGAGGTAGAGTTTATCAGACTCGAGCAAAATAACATGACGGTATCCCAGTACGAGGCTAAGTTCGCGGAGCTGTCCAGGTTTGCACCTCATTTGGTGGAGAATGAGGAACGTATGATGTGGATGTTTCTAAGAGGTTTGAAACCCGAAATACGCCAATACCTCATTTCTCATAAATTTTCTCTATATTCAGATGTAGTGAACAGGGCCCAGTTGTTAGAACGAGATAGTGATTATATTCAACCAAGGGACAACAACCAAGGTCGTACCGGTGGCAGCAGTCATCGGAGCAATGACAACCAGCGGGGAGGAAAGTATGGCAGAAGTGGTAACCACTCCGGTGGTAATCGTGGCCATGATAGTAGAAAAAGCGAATCAGGAGGAGATTTCAAGAAAACAAGGTACAACAATGAGAACGTGAAGACGTTAACATCAGCACCAGCATCAACTGTTTCTAGGGGAGGAGAACGACCACCGGTTGTATGCTATAAATGCGGAAAAGAGGGACACATCAGCCCAAACTGCCCACAACAATTCAAACCATGTTATAACTGTGGAAAAGAAGGACATATAGCTCGAGATTGTCCTGTTGCGAAACCAAAGTCAGTGATTCTTGGAAGAGCGTTTGTCATGGCAGCCCAAAACGCAAGGAATCCACACGAGGTTATTACGGGTAAGCTAATCATACACTCTTGCGAAGTTTACACCTTGTTAGATACCGGTGCTACCCATTCCTTTATTTCACCTGCTTGTGCTCAACGTTTGAACTTGACTTCTGATAAATTAGACTTTGACTTATCTGTTGAAACTCTGTTGGGAGAAACCTTTGTTACATCTACAGTTTACAAATCTTGCTTGATTCAGATTGGTACCCTTACCTTACCTGTCGATCTTATATCTTTGAAAATACTTGCATTTGACGTGATTTTAGGAATTGATTGGTTAACCACTTACCATGCCAAACTTGATTGTTTTCGTAAGGTTGTTAGTTTTTATATTCCTAATCAACCTGTTGTGCTAATTCAAACCACCAAACCACTAAAATCTGTCAATGTCATTTCAAGTCACAAAGCAATTCGTTTATTGAAAAACGGATGTCAAGCTTTCTTAGCTCATGTCATTGATCTAAACCGGATTACGTCAGGTTTGAATGATATTTTCGTTGTTAATGAGTTTCCTGATGTATTTCCTGAAGAACTTCCCGGTCTACCCCCAGAACGTGAAGTTGAATTCTTTATTGACCTTGAACCCGGTACAACACCCATTTCTAAAACCCCATATCGAATGGCTCCTATTGAACTTCAGGAGTTAAAGGTCTAATTACAGGAATTGTTAGACATTGGTTTTATTCGTCCTAGTACGTCTCCTTGGGCTGCTCCTGTTTTATTCGTAAAGAAGAAAGACGGGAGTATGCGACTTTGTATTGACTATCGGGAGTTGAACCATGTCACCATCAAGAATAGGTATCCGCTACCTCGTATTGATGACCTGTTTGACCAGTTGCAAGGAGCACAATTCTTTTCAAAGATTGATCTTCGTTCTGGATATCATCAGCTGAAGAATAAAACTGAGGATATTCCGAAGACTGCCTTCAGAACTCGATACGGGCATTATGAGTTTTTAGTCATGTCTTTTGGATTGATTAATGCTCCTGCTGCTTTCATGGATATGATGAACCGTGTATTCAAGGAGTATTTGGATTAATTTGTTGTTGTCTTTATTGATGACATCCTCATCTATTCTAAAAGCCGTGAAGATCATGAGCACCACTTGAAGCTGGTACTTCAAAAGCTTCGTGAGAACAAGCTATATGCGAAGCTGAAGAAATGCGAGTTCTGGTTTGAGGAAGTAGCATTCCTTGGGCACGTGGTATCAAAACGTGGAGTATCTGTTGATCCAACTAAGATTGAAGCAATACAAAGTTGGGAACAACCTAAGTCGGTGACCGAAGTACGAAGCTTTCTGGGCTTAGCTGGTTATTATCGGAGGTTCGTAGAGGGATTTTCTCGAATCGCTACTCCATTAACTCAGTTGACTCGGAAAGATACAAAATTCATTTGGAGCGAGGAATGCGAGAAGAGCTTCCAAGAGCTCAAGAGAAGACTTATCTCGGCACCTGTTCTGACAATACCATCTAGTTCGGATGGATTTGTTATCTACAGCGATGCTTCAGGCAAAGGGTTAGGATGTGTTCTCATGCAACATGGGAAAGTCATAGCCTATGCCTCGCGACAACTCAAAGAATATGAGAGGAATTATCCTACTCATGATCTAGAGTTAGCAGCAGTCGTTTTCGCGTTAAAGATCTGAAGACATTATCTGTACAGGGAGAAAGTTGAGATTTATAAGGATCATAAGAGCCTTAAATATTTCTTCACTCAAAAGGAACTCAACATGCAGCAACGACATTGGCTTGAGCTGTTGAAAGATTACGATCATACCATCCAATACCATCCTGGAAAAGCGAACGTGGTAGCTGACGCATTGAGTAGAAGATCATATGTGGGAACGAGTGCGATGATGTCAAGTATACGCGTAGAACCAGCTTTGATTGATAAAGTTAAAGCTTCTCAAACTACTGATCCGGAGCTGATAAAGATGAAGAAGAAGGTGCAAGAAGGTGCCATTCCAGAAGCAAGAATCGATGAAGAGGGAATACTTCGAGTCAACTCCAGACTTTGTGTTCCTAATGATTCTGACTTGAAGCATAGAATCATGATGGGGGCACACAACACACCGTTTGCAATCCATCCTGGGAGTACCAAAATGTATCGTGATCTTTGACACACATTTTGGTGGAGCAATATGAAAAGAGAGATCGCAGAGTTTATTTCGAGATGTTTAACTTGTCAACGTGTAAAGGCGGAGCATCAAGTGCCGAAGGGTCCATTGCAACCACTGGAGATTCTGAAATAGAAGTGGGAACACATTACGATGGATTTCGTTACGGGTCTTCCCAAGGTTTCTCAAGGCATAGATATGATTTGGGTTATTGTTAATATATTAACCAAGCCTGCTCATTTCTTGCCGATACGAGAGACTTATTCCCTTGAACGTCTTGCTCATATGTACGTGAATGAGATTGTGAGATTGCATGGCTTGCCAGTATCCATAGTTTCGGATCGTGACCCTAGATTTACTTCACGATTTTGGATCGGTTTACAAAAAGCTATGGGCACGAATTTACGATTCAACTCGGCTTATCATCCTCAAACGGACAGACAATTGGAAAGAACTATTCAAAATCTTGAAGATCTATTGAGACTTTGTGTTCTAGACTTCAAAGGGAGTTGGTATAAGTACTTACCATTGGTGGAATTCTCCTACAATAACAGTTATCAAGCAAGTATAGGTGTAGCTCCATTCAAAGCGTTATATGGGAGAAAGTGTCGTTCTCCAGTATGTTGGAACGAGGTGGGTGAAAAAACATTGTTGGGACTGGAGTTAGTACGTATGACTACGGAAAAGATCCAAATAATCCGACAACGTATACAAACCGCACAAGATCGACAAAAGAGTTATGCGGATCTTCATCGAAAGGACGTAGAATTTAATGTTGGGGACCATGTATTGTTACGTATTGCTCCGTGGAAAGGAGTTACGAGATTCGGGAAGAGAGGAAAGCTCAATCCACGATTCATTGGTCCATTTGAGATTCTTGACCGAGTAGGAAATGTGGCTTATAGACTTGCTTTACCTCCAAGCATGTTTCGTGTTCATAACATTTTTCACATATCCGTACTTCATAAATATGTGAAAGACCCAAACCACATCATTGAGTTAGAACCAGACGAGATAGCCGAAGATTTAACGTATGAGGAGGTACCTGTCAAGATCTTGGATAGGAAGAAGCATGTCCTACGCTCTAAAATTATACCTCAAGTTAAAGTTTTGTGGAGAAACCATGCTATTGAGGAAATGACCTGGGAGTTGGAATCGGAAATGAAAGCAAGGTATCCTCACCTTTTCGACATACCAGGTATGTACGTCAATTTCGAGGACGAAATTTCATAAGGAGGGGAGGTTGTAAGACCCCAACTTTTATGAATAAAGATTTAATTTTCTTTATATATTATTTCGAAATAGTAAGGTGCTGATTTGATAAATGTGAAAAGTTATAGGTGAAATGTGCAAATATTTTAAAATGAGCAAGTGGTTATAAAATATTCTTGTTGTCGGGGAATATTCGTTTGGTCGTGGAATATTCTTGTTGTCGGGGAATATTCGTACGACGACACAGCAATTTGTGGGCCCCACAACAGAATAACTGTCGGATATAGAAAGCGACAGAAATAACTTTTTTATAAAATAACGGCGTAGTTGTTACCGTTAGTACTGTTGAATACCCGGTGGTTAAAATACAGTGATACGCGGTGTTGCACAGTAGCACACAGTATTGCACAGTATTTCGAATTATTGATTCTTACGTGAGAAGGTACTTACTCAATTATTGTTACAGTAATTACTGTTCAATATTTTATATTATTGACTCAATAATTGCTACGTTGATATTTTATATTATTGACTCAATAATTGTTACATTGATATTTTATTGACTCAATAATTGCAACGTTGCTATTTTATATGATTGATTCAATAATTGTCACTGCACAGTATTTCACATTATCAACTCAATAATTCATGTTATTTGAATAATATTATTAGATAGCATTATTGACAATGACTAAGGAAGTTCTGTCTAGGAGGGTTATTTAATTGCGCGCCAGTAAGGAGAAATCCTTATCGGAAGGCCCCCTCTTTCCTGTAAACGACCTGGTTGTCAATATTGTAGTTCTGTAATATTATTTGTGAATAATTAATTATTGATTTATATGATAAGAAAATATTTATTTTGTGAATATAAGAGAAGGAATTAGTGCTGATATGTTTTTATCAGTATTTTGGTGTGGAAAATCATCCGTTTATGAATTTCGGATAATTTATGTTTGGAATTTGGAAAAACTTCCTTCTACAAAGTTGTAGAGAATTAAATTTCCTTTAAAAAAAAATAGAATTTGTATTTTTCTGATAAACGGGCTATTTATTATGAATTATTGAAGTTTCGGAAAATAAATATTTTTTTTATAAAATGGTGGGCCCCACTTTTGGTTGGTGTGAAAATGCTGAGTTTTTTTCTCTCACGAGGCGGCTGGAATTTTTTATATATAAAAAAAAATTATTTTATTAAAAAAGTCTACTTTGGCATCCTAAGCTTTTCCTATAAATAAGGTGCTTAGGTTAGAATTGAAAATCAAACCAGAATCAGAAGTTTTCTCTCTCTATAATATCGAGCGTATTTTTGTGAGTATTTAGATACTTTGAGTATTACTATTCAATGCAAGTTTTCTTCAACCTTATATCCGATATTCCAGTCAGAAGTACTATTCTTTTGAGGTAAGGGATGTTATTTTCTTTCGTAAATAATGTTATTCTTTTCAATATCATTATACCGAAATATTGGCATGGATTTTGTTATGAAATTCTTATTTTTTTTTCGTCGGGGTTACTATTCACGTATACGGCACTATTCACGAAAAAACTAAATTTTCTTCTATTTGTCCAAATTGTCTGTTATAGTTACTATCTTTGATTGGATCTAAGTTTTGAGCTTCATTCTTGAATTTTGCTCCACAAAATATTATTATGGAATATTCTTGAACTTGAATAAACTAAAATATGAATCCTTAATCTTATCCTTTATTTCACTGGATTCGTTATTTATATTATTTTTCATCATCCCCAGTCCTAAGTGGTGCTATAATTGAATTTCTTTGGCCTGTAGAGCAAAGATGAATGATTACCTGATGAATATCTTTGGTCGTAATGCAAAGATGACAGGTGTTGAGATGAATATGACCACTGATGATACAAATGAATATCTTTGGCCTGTAGTGCAAAGATGAATATTTGATTTGAGATGTATATTGATTGATGTTACAAGGATAAAATATGGATGATGAACGGTTATTTTCACTGCGAATATTGATCTAAAATTTGTTGTCAATAATATTTTATCTGAATTGTTGAAGACTAACGATAATTTAATTTTTATTATCTTAGTCATAATATTCTTTACTGGGCTAGTTGAGCTCACCCTTTTCATCTATTGTCCTCTTCAGGAAATGAGAACGTTGTGGGAACTAGTCGGGGGGACAGAGTGATGGTCCGAGTTAGAGCAGTAGTAGTCCTCGCTATTTTTGTAAAATAGTGGGATAATAATTGTAATAAATAAAGAATGAATTTGAATATTAATATTTCGTATTATATACGATTTGTATTGACACTCACAATTGTGTGATCGTATTTTGCACGACCGTGTGATATAAAGTTTGTATTTAAATTCTGTACCATGTATTTGGCGACTCAGAATGGGTTGGGTTGACTGGACCTATTCTGGGGGCGTCACACATATGCTAGCATGGCAAAATCTAAGTTTATACTTCATTTTTCAAGTCCATATAAACTATTACAGTAGATGTTGATCAGACATCTAAACATACAAAGCAACCATGCTAGGCAAACCATACATTTTCATCCATACATTTCAAAGAGGCGTAAAACCCTAGACTAAGCAATAAAATCCATTAGAATCCCATAATGGTAGTTAGTTCATCTCTGAACCACAAACCATTATGGGATTTAAACCAAGCATTGAAAACAAATAATGAAAGTAAGAGAGTAGAGAGAGTAGAGAATGCAAATCTTGTGGCTCCACTTCCAATAAATTACTCAAAAGCTCAAGTTTAGACCACACAAGATCTAAAGTGAAACCCTAATAATGAAAACTACTTAGAACAAGAAGGAAGAAGAAGATAAGCTTCCAAGCCCTCCATAGTTCTCTAACCCTAGAAAATAGGAACAAGCTTGTAATAATAAATGAAGTCTGATAAATGCTAAGTTATGCCTGTTCAAAGCAACACAACCCTTATATTCATTACATTCAGTAGAGTAAAAAAAATAAAAAGTCAAAGAACTTGGACCGGCGTGGCCGCGCGTCCTTGCACTACTTTCCTGGCGCGGGCACGCGCGTCCCCAGATCAAGCCTCTGGCTCTGCCAGACAGCGCAGGAGCGCGAACCTCCTTTACTTTCTTGGCGCGGCCTTTCAAGCACTTTTTAGCTGCTGATGTAATCTGGCTTTGGTTGCTTGCTTGCATAATCCTCGTTGCTTCTTTGTTACTTCTAGCTCCTTCACATTTGCTGTATTGAGGCCCTTTTCTTGTGCCCTTTTCCTCATGCCAAGTCCTTCTTGCCTTAATGCCAGCTTCATGCCATTTTGTCCATTTCCAATCCCACCATGTCTTGTTGCTAGCTTTCCATATAGCCTTTATCTAATACCTTGCCAAATCATGCCAAACCATGCCATTATTGTGCCATTTCATCCAAAAGAGTTTCCTGCCTAAGAGATGCAAAACAAAGATAAAACGCATTAAAAGACAATAAAATGCTTGAGTTTAAGTCATAGTCATAGCAAGTTAATATCCAATAAGTAGGTATAAAACCTACTTATCAGTATCCGGCGAAGCAATCGGCAAAGGAGTACATCTCGTATTGTGCCGTATTATTTATCAACACATCAATAAATGGTAATGAGAAGTCATCTTTAACGCTGACCTTGTTGAGATCTCGATAATCTACATAGACTCGCACCTTTCCCCCAGACTTTGGCACTGGGACCACATTAGATAACCATTCCGGGTAGGTCGATACAATAATGATAACCGCATTAAACTGTTTGATAATTTCTTCTTTGATCTTCAGGCTCCATTATGGTTTCAACCGTCTTAGCTTCTGCTTAATTGGTTTTAATCCCTATTTAACTGGTAACCGATGGATGACTATATCTGTTGATAAACCTATCATGTCTTTATAAGACTAGGCAAAAACATCTTGGAATTGGGATATGAGGTTAATTAAGTCCTTTTCTTGGCTAGAGGGAAGGTTGGTTCCAATCTATAGCTCTTTAGGGTGGTTAGGGTTTCTGATGTTTATGGTGGTGGTCTGCTCAAGGTTGGGTTTGGGTCTGTCTTCGACCCATCCTTTAATTTCCTCAGGCACCTCATCATCGTCTACCGCTTCTTGCTCAATCCCTATCAAGTCAAAGTCAAATTCTATATCAAAATCGTAGTCACTACTGTTGGGTATTTTCTATACGCGCTACACGCAAGTGTACATGATCCACAAGTAATATACTGATAAGTTCAGATATCGTACCCACAGAGACAATAATTCCTAATTAATCAAACAAGTATCAGTTTTATATTATTTCAGCTTTATCAAACTAATGATTAAAAGATGATTTTCTAATTAAACTACTACTTAAACCAATTTTAACACTAACTCAAGATTTTACCACGTTTTAGAGAATTAAACCTACAACTTCACTTATTATTTCACTTCAGATAATATCCTTTTCTCCAGTTTATGTCAATTACTCCAGATTATTAATCAAGAACACTAAAGCAGATATAATCATCTCTCAATGCATTATACCCATACTCACTCGCATCCACAGATGATAGAATTAAGCAAGACACCTTAAATAACTAATTCATTATATCTCTATGTGAATTACAATTGAATAAGGTTTAAAATCAAGTTCTTATCAGATTACATATGATGCATAGCTATCTCTATCCTATACATGAATTATGAATTCCAACTACGCAAAAATCACAAACATATGTCACTATGGCTAGTTCCAATCCCATATGTCATCTCTCGAATTCATATGGGATAACGGATAATTGTTGATCAGGAAATTATATAGATTAAGCACAACACATAGCAAATAATCTGGAAATACTATCCATAAACTGAATTAAAGACTATTTAATCATCCATTACATAAAAAGATCTGTCATAGGCTTAAATAGAAAGTTTGTTCATCATAGATGAATCAACATCCATAATCCACTTAATAAAAACCATTCTGAATACAAGATATAACGAAAGAGGAAATAAACTATGAAGTATATCGCCGCTCATCACCAGAATCTCGCGGTCTTCGTGATCCTAGAAAGCTTTAATTCCCGTCCTAGTTGATCTTCAAAAACTAGGGCTTGTACATGGCTAAGTATCCCCCAATATATCTCTTTTAAGTCCCTTTTATATACCTATATTCGTAGCCCTAATGATCTCTAATTGATAGCCCAAATCCTACATAACGTAGGAAAATAATGCTGCTCCTCACGCCTCCCCGCCTCAGCGGGGCTACTCTTCAATAAACTCCCGCCCCAACGGGGCAATACACTGTCTGACAGCTCCAAAGCCCGCTCCAACGGGTAATTACTTCCTTGAGCACCCGCCCCAGCGGGTGGACTTGTCAAGTGTGCTGAAAACTAAGTCTTTTATGCTACTTTCCATCCATTTCGTTTCCTGTACACAAGACTATAAATCCGAGTAAACTGATAAGAAAAATACTTGAAAACACCAAGAATCAAGCTATAATGAATACCGATTCGTAGGTGTTAAACTCACTCATCAAATACGCCCAAACTTGAGACCTTGCTTGTCCTCAATCAAAACCATACACATGCAAATAGGGACAATGCTTATGAATGCAACTGTCAGTCTATACAAAGGAAACAAAACTTGACTCAGAGAAATCACATAAATATAACAACAAATCCAATCAAAAACATATCCGCAATTTCAACCCCTCTATGAATCAATACTAGTTAACACCAATGCGTGTGTGTGTGATCGACAACAATATGACCAACTGCAATTCAAATATATCACATAATACGCATCGTCGACAGATATACAGCTTTTAACTTAAAAAATCTCGTAAACAAGTAATGCAGACATATGACTCAACATTAACCAAGTCAGAAGTTAATATGGGAGATTTGCTATCTTATTCCTTTACGGGCGCATTTTGCTTGTTTTTGTAATAACCCAATATTTTCGATACAAATTAAATAAGAAATTTTGCATATAATTTTTTTTATATATATAACAATATTATTTTTACTAAGTACCAAAGTGAATAGGGGAATGCATGCATGATAAAGGAATGTGGTTATGTGCTAATAAAAGATTATACTAACCTAAGAGTTAAATTTTATTATCTCAAGTTATTAATTATTTTAAACCTATTTGAGACATGTCTCATTGGGTTATGAGATTGAATGCATAAAAGCAAATATTTTAAATTCCAACTTGGATGGAATGGAAATCCTAGGTAACTAATTAGGGTAAAATGAAATTTAAGTTTTCAGTCTTATTAGTTTACCAAGTCCAAACAAATAAATTAGAAGCCCAAAAGAATTAAAAGAATGGCCCAAGTTTAGCCCACTTGAAGAAGGGCATTATAGTCATTTGCTTAAGCTTAATTTGGCAAATAAAATAAAACAATATTGAAAGGAAATGGAGTGTTTACCCGGCCACATAGGGGTTATTTTGGGGAGAGAATACAAATTTTTATTTACCTTGTCCAAGTGTGGTGAAATGTGATTTTTATCATACTAACTCCCAACAACTCCTCATATGTGTCAACCTAAGAATGAAGCCAACACTTATACATTTGTGTGCAAGAAAAGTAAGCTAAGAAGGCCTGTGATACATTGTATACTTACAATCTAATTACAATACACAAAAATTAAATACACACCATTTTTCTCTTATTTCCTCTCTCATTTCCAAGCTTACTAACAAAAAGAAAAACAAAAAGGGAGAGAGAGTGAAGGCTGAAAATTTCGGCCAGCCTAAGGTGTGCTAAGAGGGGGGGTTTAATCCTTGATAACCCAAGATCTATCACATACTTTGGTAGAAAAAGAAGAACATCTCAAACATTAAGGTAAGAAATTGAAAAATTCAAGTTTAGTGCTTTCTTTTGTATGCTATATATATTTTTATGTTAGATTCTTTGGGTTCATGTGATAAATAATTTAAAACATGTTGGGATGCTAGATCTTGAGTTTTATAAGTGAAACTTGTGATTTTTTATGGGTTTATGGAAGTTAAAATGGAAAGAAAAGGTTTTGTTGAAAGTTATATTTTAAAAGTTGTGAAAATGGCTTTTGTGTTGATAGATCTAAAAGGATTTTTCTGACTTTTATTTTTGATAGTGTTAGATCTATGGGTTAGTAACGTTATCCAAGTTGAATCACTTAAAAAGGATGAAAAATGAAAGATCTATGAATTTATTACTAAACTACCTCAAACTAGACAAAACTCGGGGACAGTCTGACTAACAGTCCCATTTCGGCACTTCATGTGTTCTGTAAAAATTGTTTGTTATTTTTTGTTGTAACTCAGTGATTTACGGTTCCAACGACACCGAGTGGACTTAAATCGGAGTTGTAGATCTCTATTTATAAATGTTTCTGTAAGAGACTCCAAAACATAAAATGACTTAAAGGCTTGTAGAAGGCAGTCGGTAGTGGTCTATTTTAAGGGATCATTACCGGGCCAAATCAGTTAGTTCTTACACCTAAGGTGTATTTCGGGAAGTTATCTTTCCAACGATACCTATTGGACCTAAATCCGATTTTTAGATTTCGTTTTACAAGCATTTTCGTTAAGGACCCCAAATCTGGAAAATAAACTAACTGTTGAAGAAAACCTTGCGGATCAGTCAATTTGGGCCTGATTTGCGGGATCTATACAGATTGGAATTTAGTGTTTGATAAATGAAAACTATAGTTCAAGAAGATACGGATCCAACGAGTCTGATTGAGCCTCAATCGGAGTTGTGGATCTCGTAATATCAGCATTTCTGTAAAAGACTCCAAAACTGAAAATGTTTACAAGACTTGTAATGGTCAGTCGGTAGTGGCCTGTTTTCAGGGTGCTATACCAGACCAAAGTGGCAGTTTCTTGAGCTTAAAACGTACCTCGAGAAGTCACGGTTCTAACGATACCAAGTGGGCCCAAATCGGACATGTAAATTTTTGTATGCAAGGGTTTCCGTGGAGGACCTCAACTTTGAACGAAAATTATAGAAATAAATAGAAAATAAATATTAGAAATTCATAATAAAGTTTTAAAAATTATTTTAAGTTATAAAAATTAACTTTTAATATTTTGACATAAATTTCATTAATATTTTAATTTACTAATGATATCTAATTTATTTAATAATTATATTAAATAAATAAGTTAAAAATAGTTTTAATATTTTAAAAATGATATTAAAGTTTTAAAAAGTATTTTAAGTTATAATAAATAACTTTTAATATTTTGATAAGAATTTTATTAATTTTTTAATATTAATGGTAATAAATTTATTTAATAATTAAATTAAATAAATTATTTAAAAATGATTTAATATTTTATAAAATATTTAAAGGTAAAATAAATATTTTAAGTTATAATAAATAACTTTTAATATTTTGATATGAATAACATTAATATTTTAATATTAATGGTAATTATTTAAAAATGATTTTAATACTTTAAAAATCATTCGAAAGTAATGTCAATGTTTTAAAAATATTTTAAGTTATAATAAATAACTTTGAATATTTAGAAATAAAATACATTAATATTTTAATATTAATGGTAATTATTTAAAAATAATTTTAATATCTTAAAAATCATTTAAAGGTAATATTAAGATTTTAAAAATATTTTCAGGTTATAATAAATAACTTTTAAAGTGTTGACTTGAAGTTCATTAATATTTTAAATTATTTAAATGTTGATGGTAATGATATTAATTAACAATTAAATCATTAGAAATGATATAAGTGTTTGAAAAATTATTATAAATGATTTTAATGTTTGAAAAAAATATTATAAATGATAATTAAATTATCTAATATAATATTTCAGTTCTTGAACAAAGTTTTATTAGAAATAAATTCGTTAATTATCCAAAAATACAATCGGGATGCAGGAAAGATACCGAACTCATACCAACTCGACATAGTTTGACTATGTATACGTTCTTATGTGTTTTAATGACTGATATGACTATGTGACAACATGTTTAAGCAGTATTATGTGTTAAGTTGTATTATTCGAATTAAAAGAATAATTCTATTTATGATAGGACTTCATATTAAAGATAAGAACGTAAGCTATACTACATAGCAGTAATCAGCTATCAAGGCAAGTTCCCTAACCTTACTTCAATTTATATTGAGCAAATATCTTTGTAATACCCGAGAATTTCCATATATTATTAAATAAATATATTAATGGAAATGAGAATTTATTTTGTGTTATGAGATGAATTAATTCAATTATATATAATTGAATAATTATAATAATTGAGAAATTGGTGGAGTTTGTGATAAACTCGTTGATTGCCTTGTGTGGCACAGTGACGTAATATAAGAATGATTATATTAATTTAAGCAAACAATTAATCTATATTAATTGTTAATCGAAGAATATTAATTAACTGTTATAAAATACTAATGAGGATTGATTAATAATATGTGATTATTATTGCAAGAAACATAATAATAATGAGCAACGTGTTTATAAATATAATAAGATTTATATCAAAGTGATAGTTAATCATATAAAGGTTAATTAAATTGTTATGGAGGTTAACAATTATATTGATTGATGTAGGATATGTGTATATTATTAATTAATATTCAATTTATAAGATGAGAAATTATATGTGCAAGCATGTTAATTAAATGTATAGTAACTATATGTTATGATATGTGTAGGTGACAAATGATGTGTGGATATACATTAAAATAATGTATCATGGATCTATTATAAATAATTGTTGAGTAATACAATTTATTAATACATGAGATAATGTAATGTGATAACATCCGATTAAATTATACCAGTATGATAAAAATGTACATGAATTATATGTGCACAATTCACACTTATTACATTATGTGAATCCATGTTAGTATCATTAGAATTACATTGTAACTATAAATGTGGCCTAATTATATAGTATATATACATGTAACATATTTTGGCATAAGTGTTGTGTATATATACAAATTATAGAATGCTGATATATGGCCTTGTTCCAATATAATAGTCACTCTCCTTCTCCTTCACGTGTATGGCAAAAAGGCTAAGGCCTATTCTCCCATTCTTCTCCCAAGCTTAGCTAGCAATAATTATATGAGGAGTGGCTCTAATGATGGCTTTCAACAACTATCTACCAACTTCCTCTTATCTAGCATGCAAATCAAATTTCTGTTAGTTTGAAATGGTAGGCAATTGCATTGTCTGTATCTTGTTTTCTCTATAAATATGGCTTCCTTTCTTCCCATTTCACATTGCTGAGATTTTGTTTGAGTTGATAAGTTGAGAGCATATACATATATCAGTATAATAGCATTGTGAGATATCAGCAAGCTTACTCCATAACAGAGGTATAAATCCTCTTCGTGTCTTCATTTTCATTTTCTGTCAAAAGAACTCCATTGTTGTTCTCTGAGTTTTGTTGAAATTCTTGATTATGCCAAATTGGTTCATGATTGGGTTGTAGAACCCTTATATTGTTGTTATATGAACATACACACATGATGGAACCACTGAATAGTCTTTCATTTCCATTGTTCCTCTTCAATTTCTGTAAATACATAAAATTCGTAAAATAGTTAGAGTTCATGAAATTGGGAATTGATAATTGCTATTGACTATTATATAAGCATATATGTATGTGTTAGTAAGTTAAACAAGTCTAATATCTGGGTATGGTATGTTGAAATCGATGAAATGGGAGGTTTTGGGTCGGTTTTCGCTGCCGTCTGAACCGGAAAACTGCCTCGACGCCGCAGCGCCGCAGCCCGCGCCGCAGCGCCACACGCGCCGCAGCCCGCGCCGCAGCGCCGCGCGCAGCGCCACTCGCGCCGCAGCGCCAGTATTAAGCTACTGTGCCGCGCCGCAGCGCCAGCCTCTGTGTTCAGTTTTCTGCATTCTGCAACAAAACTGTTATGTGCCAATTGTTTGATTTTTGTTTAAACAAGCATGGGAGCATGATTATTAATACATATATATAAACCTAATGAGGCAATGTAAGCATGTTTTAGTATATTAGCATGCATGGTTAACCAAACGACACATAGTTTGGAAACGAATTTAAAGTTTCATAAACGACGTTAACATATATAAAGCATGTTTACATACTGACCTTGCAAGCACGTTAGTACCACCTAGAGACACATGAAGTGCATGTTAGCTTATCTATATTGATTCCGTAATAAAATATGAACATATGAACCTAACTAGTGCTCATTCCTAACAAAAATGTAAGTTTGAAGGTGGATATGATCATGTAAATGCTATATAGTCATTTTGATGTTATGAGCATGTTTAGATAACTTTGAAATATATGAATGAAGCCTTAACTTGTGTTTATATAGTTCGTAAGGAAGCATGAACATGTTAGGCTCTATTAGTAAGATTCACCAATAGAAATACAAGCCTTGCACATGAGCATTAACACGATATGTGGAGATTTAAATTCTGATATTTATGGACACATGTGATAGTACTCTTAGACTCATTCATGTGTCATGCATATATATATACCATGATTGGTTGCCGTGATTAAAGTTTAGCATAAACAAAGCATGTTTTCAAGATAATAACAATGCTAGCTACATATATGCAATACGAGTACTCATGAGCATGACTAATACAAGTTATATGAATATCTTATGTGTTTAAAAGCGACCATGTTAGACCATATGAGTTCGTGTCCTTGAATGGCTTTAAGTATTAACTTAAGAACCTATACCATGTACGATTGGATTTGGAAAAGTTATACAAGCATGTAAAGTATCCTTTAAATATGAATACATGCTACGTGATATTATATGATGTTACTTGAACCCGATTTTGACGGTTAACTTAAGGAAATGCCGTAACTTGCTAAAATGAAATATATTTAGTATTGATTGTGGTCTTATGAGATATTAATAATATGCAAGCATGTTTGCTAATTGTTGAGATCTTATATAATATGAGAATGCGTTTAAACTCTAAAGAAGGAACGTTAAGGATAGAAATTATATTCTATATAACTGTGTAGCTAGGTAAAACTTAGCTTATGTGTTGATCGTATATTCAAAGAGAAAATGTGAAGTTAAATTATATGACTAATGAATATCATATATATACGTAACTGTATTACGATAGGAATTCGAAAGTGTTGATTGCTTTTCATGGATAAACTACGCTAAAGGCAAGTTCTCTTACTTACACTCTTTTAAAGTGCAAGTATCCTAACCGACGCATTTACTTTATGCAAGGAAATCTATGATTGTGAAAGTTTCCTAACTTATACTCTTTTACTATGCAAGTATCCTATCTTGTGTATTGCAAACTAGTTTCCTATTTAATCGGTTGAATCGAATTAGCATACTTGAACTCTTATTTCATTAAAGCTATTATTCATGTTGAACTTAGTATTGTTCTTGAATATTGTGAAAGTGTCTATGCCATTTGATTCGGCTAGACTTATATTATTGAAAAGCGACCCAAACTAATTGATTGGTGCGGGATCTTGTATTTGACTGAGAAGAACAACCTTCTTTGAAGGGAATATATAATTGTCGGAGAACCGACGTGCACACTTGAGTATGGTTGATTGTTATGCATAACAAGGGTACTTTAGGCTGATCACCTGTTGTACCTGTTTTTGTTGGATTTTCAGTTTATTACTGTCAATTCTAGTAGAAGTTCACAATCCGTAGTGACTACTCAGTATTCAATTATTTGAAATCTTGAATTGACTTATTATTGAATCATATTAATATTATCCTGTCCTTAGCGACTGATATTGAGAACTGTTGATATTCTTGTTATTCTTGAACTATCAAATCTTGTTATACCCTTTCGAGAATTGAGAATCTTATTACTCACCCTTATTGTATATTACTTGCTGGGAAATTTGTGCTCATCCTTGCTTTCCCTAAAACATTTCAGTTAAGGCAGAGCATGGTGAACCTTCGGGCGTTGATAAGGGCAAGGGCAAAGCTACCAACTAGCTTATGTCTGTTATGTTTTAAATATATTAATATTGTATGAAGATGATGTAGTAAGACTGGATTTGATTATGTTTAAGCTTAAGTTAGATTATGTAATAAGTCGTTAACTGATATTATTATGTAATCTATTAAGTACTGTAGGTTGCGAGACTTGGAGGAATAATTATAATAAATCATTGTAAATTATTCTAGAATAGATTTTCCGCTGTGATCGTATGATATTTAATTATTATTATTGTGATGTATTACCATGAGCACGTGATGAACCGAATTCGAGAGACCAAGTGGCGGTCCTGGAATTTGGGGGCGTCACAGGTTGGTATCAGAGCCGTAGTTATAAACCTTAGGAACGAGTGTCCTTAGACTATAACTTAGACGAACTTAGAAGTTAGGAAGGAGATAAAACTCATGTAGAGTTTTCCTTGAGAGACTTAGTCTGTTATGAAATGTAACTTCATTCTATACAATGAACTTATATTTTGTTTAACATTCTAATGGAGATGCTATTTCTTATCTTGTGTTTGTGAGTGTAGGATGACAGACACAGGGGTACCTAGTAGAGTTGCAGAGGAGGAGCCCAGGGATATACACGTAGTATACGAGGCACCTCTAGAGGCTACACCAGTGCAGGCAGTTGCACCATCCGAGTTTGATGACGAGGATGAGATCGAGATTGAGATAGAGACTGATCCAGAGGAGGAGCCGATGTAGGATGAGCCAGTAGAGGACTCTGATGAGGCTACTATAGAGGAGCAGATGCTAGGAGAATATGAGGAGCGGATCCTAGAGTTAGACTGTAGAGTTCAGGAGCTGGAGGCAGAGGCCCACGAGAGAGAGTCTGAGTTCCAGAAGCTGAGGGACGAGGACCACCAGAGGAAGCTGGCTATGCAAGAGTTAGAGGTGGAGATTGCCTACCGTAGGGAGGCAGGGATCCAGATGGGGACTCTGTTTCACAGGTCAGTGGCTAGGAATGTAGATTTGGCAGAGAAGCTAGAAGAGGTTGAGCAGAGGGAACTGAGCGAGAAAACTGAGAAAGAGGCACTCCGTACTCAGCTAGAGTTGGAGGTGATGGATAGGTTACACTTCGAGGAGAAGTGGGAAGCGTCCAATGAGAGAGCTGACGACCTTGAGGACGAGGTCAGGTGCAAGAAGAGAAAGATGAACAAGATGGGGTATGTGTTCCGTTCAGCTTTTGAAAGGGTGATTGATGGTGTGTGCCACTACCCGGCAGAACAGGGACAGACTCTACATACCTTGAGCCGAGAGCTGGTTGCGTATATAGCACAGTTGGAGTACAAGAGCGCAGTGGAGCGCGGGATGATGGGATGAGATTTCCTTAGTCAGTCTAGTGGCAGTACTAGTTGTGTCTTTATGTATTGTATATACTATGTTGTAATCCCGATCTTTTGTGTAAGATGTGGGATGATGATGTAAACCCCGAGTTAGCTTTTGTTAGAGGGGTAGTATGGTAGTAGGATGGTATATTCCCCGTCTTTTGTGATATTAGGGGATATATGTGATAACATTTATAGCAGTATGCTAGGAAAATCATGTAATGAAATGAAATGGCATATGAATATAAATGGAGTTGATTTTAGAAACGTGTTATAAATTTATTCTTTTAGTATTAAAAGAAATACTTAAGTGATATACTTGAATAATAATAAAATGAAAAATTGTGATGCAGATAATGCCGCCCAGACGTAGATTGACTGCACCCGAAGAATCCGTTAACAATGAGAGAGAACAAGTAGACCCGATCCAGAAACTGGTAGACTTGTTAGGAGAAGCCTTAAGGGGAAGGAACAATGAACCCGTTCGCCCGAACCCTCAAACTGTGCCAGTAACAACCTTTAAAGACTTTAAGAATGTAGGACCCCCGGAGTTCGAGGGAACTACCGACCCAATCGTCGCACAAACGTGGATCAAAGAGATCGAAAAAGCTTTCACTATAGCTAGCGTAGGCGAAGATCAGAAGACGGTGTTTGCCACGTACATGATGAGGGGAGAAGCGAACTACTGGTGGGAGGCTAATCAACAAAGAGCTGGAGAAGGGATAATAGCTTAGGATAAGTTTAAGACACTGTTCTTCGAGAATTACTTTCCAAAGAGTATGAAGAATAGGATGGAGGTGAAATTCCTAGAGTTAAAACAAGGTGAGATGACGGTGGCGCAATACGCGGCTAGGTTTAACGAACTAGCGCGATTTGCGGAGCACCAAGTTGGTGATGAAGAGAGGAAGGCTAGACGCTTTGAACAAGGGTTGAAGCCATGACTGTTCAATAAGGTATCAGTTCTTCAAATTGATTCCTTTGCAACATTACTGGAGAAGGCAATCATTGCGGAAGGCGGCAGTGAGGCCTTAAGTCTGTATAACAAAGAAAAGAAAGGAAAGAATACTGGAGGAGAGAATCGTAAGGGAGGAAGCAGTAGCGGAGGAAGCAACTTGGGAAAGAGAAAGTGGGAGAACAACAACAACAACAAAAACAACAATAATAATCAATCAGGGAATTTTCGTGGAGGTTTCAAGAAGAGGGCTGAAGGATGCCCGAAGTGTGGGAAGAATCACCAGGGCGAGTGCTGGAAGGGACGTGGCACTTGCTACAACTGCGGACAGGAAGGGCACATCTCGCCTAACTGTTTGAAACCGAAAAAGATACAAGGATGCTTTGCGTGTGGCTCGACGGAGCACCGAATTAAGGACTGCCCAAAGAAGGGAAGTGGCGGGGGTAGTAATCAGCAAGGAGGCAACAAGCTGATGATCGGTGGACCGGCACAATCCAACCGCCCAACCGCCAGAACCTTTAACATGACCGTCCAAGACGCAGTGGCTGCGAAGGATGTGGTGTCAGGTATAATCCCAATCAATGATATAAATGCTTATGTATTATTTGATTCGGGTGCCACCTGTTCTTTTGTATCTGAAGAATTTGCTAGTAGACTTAGTACACCTCGAGAACTATTAGAAAATCCTTTGATCATAGAAGTTGCTAATAAGGAAGTGATCCCTGTAGAATACGTTTATCGAAATTGTCACGCAAATATTAGTAAACATGAACTGAGCGTAGACTTGATTCCTATTAGACTGGGAGAATTTGACGTAATACTGGGAATGGATTGGTTGTATAACCATGCTGCGATAATTGACTGTCAGAACAAATGTGTGAACCTTCAGACTCCGAGTAAGTCTAAGGTAGTGTTTTATGGTAGCTCATCGCTTAAGCAGTCGTGTTGCGTTACGATGATGCAGGCCAAGAAATTGTTAAGGAAAGGATGTGGAGGATATTTAGCTTACATCGTTGATACTCGGAAGAAGGGAGTAGAAATTAAGGATATATCCGTAGTTAATGAATTTCAAGACGTGTTTCCGGACGATCTGCCTGGTCTTTCGCCAGACAGAGAAATCGAATTCGTAATAGACTTAGCACCGGGAACGGCACCGATTTCGAAAGCTCCATATCGTATGGCGCCAGTAGAAATGAAGGAATTGATGATACAATTGCAAGAATTATTGGATAAGGGTTACATTCGACCGAGTGTTTCTCCTTGGGGAGCACCAGTACTATTCGTTAAGAAGAAGGACGGATCGATGAGGCTCTGTATCGATTATCGAGAATTGAATAGAGTAACGATCAAGAACCGGTATCCGTTACCGAGGATAGACGACTTATTTGATCAACTGAAGGGAGCAAAGTGTTTCTCAAAGATCGACCTACGAACAGGATATCATCAACTGAAGGTACGGGATGAGGACATACCAAAGACTGCGTTTCGAACCCGTTATGGACACTACGAGTTTTTGGTAATGTCATTCTAATGCTCCGGCAGCATTTATGGACTTGATGAACCGAGTTTTCAAGCCATACTTGGATAAATTTGTAGTGGTTTTTATCGACGACATTTTGATCTACTCAAAGACAGAGGAAGAACACGCCGAACATCTGAAGATTGTTTTGGAGGCACTAAGGAAGGAGAAGATGTATGCAAAATTTTCTAAGTGCGAATTTTGGATGGAGAAGGTTCAATTCTTAGGCCACGTGGTGGATAAGAATGGAATCTCTGTAGACCCTGCGAAGGTTGAAGCAGTAAGTAATTGGGAACAACCGAGAACACCGACGGAGGTAAGAAGTTTTCTAGGGTTAGCTGGGTACTATCGAAGATTCATCGAAGATTTTTCTAAGATAGCAACCCCGTTGACCAATTTGACTAGAAAGACGGTGAAATTTGTATGGACCGACAAATGCGAAGAAAGTTTTCAAGAACTGAAAAGGAGATTGAGCGAAGCACCTGTGTTATCATTACCAGATGATGCGGGAAATTTTGTGGTGTATAGTGATGCATCGCACAAGGGGCTTGGCTGTGTGCTCATGCAACATGGCAAGGTCATTGCATATGCATCACGACAATTAAAGGATTACGAAAAACGATACCCTACTCACGACTTAGAGTTAGCGGCAGTAGTTTTTGCGTTAAAGATATGGAGGCATTATCTATACGGAGAAAAATGTGAGATATACACGGACCACAAAAGTCTGAAATATATCTTCACATAGAAGGAGTTAAACATGCGGCAGAGAAGGTGGTTAGAATTAATCAAAGACTATGACTGCGATAATCTTTATCACCCGGGAAAGGCAAATGTGGTTGCCGACGCTCTGAGCAGGAAAGGAAGGGAGAAGTTGTTTAATTTGACGGCTCAGGAAGAGTTGATAAGAGAGATGGAGAAATTGGAGATAGAAGTGAAAGGACCAGAAAAGTCTGGTGAGAAGTTAATTGTAATGGAAGCTTGTCCGACGTTGTTGAATAGAGTAAAGGAAGCTCAGGAAAAGGATGAAGAGTGTGAGAAAATTCGAAAGAGGATCACAGAAAATGAGGAAGAAAAATTTCGAACGGATAAAGACGGTATTTTGAGATTTGAAGGGAGAGTGTGGGTACCAGCGGTAACCGAGTTGAGGGAAGAGATTTTGCACGAGGCACACAATACGACATATTCCGTTCATCCGGGAGGCACAAAGATGTACCGAGATCTAAGGCAACATTTTTGGTGGCCTAATTTAAAACGGGAAGTCGCAGAGTGCGTCAGTAAATGCTTGACTTGCCAACGCGTTAAAGCAGAGCATCAGCGGCCAAGTGGTTTACTACAACCGTTAGAAATACCAGAGTGGAAATGGGAGCATATTACCATGGACTTCGTGGTAGGACTTCCAGTTACACAGAAAGGTTATGATGCTATTTGGGTTATCGTGGATCGACTAACAAAGACCGCACACTTTCTACCAATCAAGATCCGCTACAGTTTGAACCAATTAGCAAGCCTATATGTAAAAGAGATTGTTTCACGACATGGAGTGCCGGTATCAATTGTCTCTGATCGAGATCCGCGCTTCACGTCCAATTTTTGGAAGAGTTTGCAAGAAAGAATGGGAACGCAGTTGAGGTTGAGTACAGCTTATCATCCTCAAACAGACGGACAAAGTGAGCGAACAATACAAACGCTAGAAGACATGCTTAGGACTTGCGTGATGGATTTTAAGGGAAATTGGGACGACCACCTACCCTTAGTAGAATTCGCATATAATAATAGCTACCATGCGAGTATTGGCATGCCACCGTACGAAGCTCTTTACGGGAGAAAGTGCAGAACGCCGTTATGTTGGGACGAAGTCGGAGAACGACGAATACTCGGACCAGAGTTAGTTCAACAAACCGCAGACGTGGTGACAGTGATAAGAGCCAGACTTGTAGCAGCTCAAGATCGCCAGAAGAAATACGCAGATTTGCATCGGCAGGACCGAGACTTCAAAGTCGGCAGTTTCGTATTCTTGAAGGTATCTCCATGGAAGGGAAAAATTCGTTTCGGCAAGAAAGGAAAATTGAGTCCAAGATTCATAGGACCGTTCGAGATACTGAAGCAAGTGGGCGAAGTGGCATACAAAGTTGCGTTACCACCCGAGTTGGAGCATATCCACAACGTGTTCCACATTTCCGTGTTGCGACCGTACAAGGCCGACTACAAGCACGTGATTTCTTACGAGCCCATTCAAGTGGAGAAGAACTTGGCGTATGAAGAAATTCCTGTCCAAATATTAGATAGGAAAGAACAAACTTTAAGAAATAAAGTTATTTCATCTGTAAAAGTACTTTGGCGTAACCACGATGTCGAGGAGGCAACGTGGGAGTTAGAAGATAGGATGATGAGGGACTATCCCCATCTATTTGTATAACCTTGTAGCAATTCCGGGACAGAATTTTTATAAGGGGGGGAGGATGTAATACCCGAGAATTTCCATATATTATTAAATAAATATATTAATGGAAATGAGAATTTATTTTGTGTTATGAGATGAATTAATTCAATTATATATAATTGAATAATTATAATAATTGAGAAATTGGTGGAGTTTGTGATAAACTCGTTGATTGCCTTGTGTGGCACAGTGACGTAATATAAGAATGATTATATTAATTTAAGCGAACAATTAATCTATATTAATTGTTAATCGAAGAATATTAATTAACTGTTATAAAATACTAATGAGGATTGATTAATAATATGTGATTATTATTGCAAGAAACATAATAATAATGAGCAACGTGTTTATAAATATAATAAGATTTATATCAAAGTGATAGTTAATCATATAAAGGTTAATTAAATTGTTATGGAGGTTAACAATTATATTGATTGATGTAGGATATGTGTATATTATTAATTAATATTCAATTTATAAGATGAGAAATTATATGTGCAAGCATGTTAATTAAATGTATAGTAACTATATGTTATGATATGTGTAGGTGACAAATGATGTGTGGATATACATTAAAATAATGTATCATGGATCTATTATAAATAATTGTTGAGTAATACAATTTATTAATACATGAGATAATGTAATGTGATAACATCCGATTAAATTATACCAGTATGATAAAAATGTACATGAATTATATGTGCACAATTCACACTTATTACATTATGTGAATCCATGTTAGTATCATTAGAATTACATTGTAACTATAATTGTGGCCTAATTATATAGTATATATACATGTAACATATTTTGGCATAAGTGTTGTGTATATATACAAATTATAGAATGCTGATATATGGCCTTGTTCCAATATAATAGTCACTCTCCTTCTCCTTCACGTGTATGGCAAAAAGGCTAAGGCCTATTCTCCCATTCTTCTCCCAAGCTTAGCTAGCAATAATTATATGAGGAGTGGCTCTAATAATGGCTTTCAACAACTATCTACCAACTTCCTCTTATCTAGCATGCAAATCAAATTTCTATTAGTTTGAAATGGTAGGCAATTGCATTGTCTGTATCTTGTTTTCTCTATAAATATGGCTTCCTTTCTTCCCATTTCACATTGCTAAGATTTTGTTTGAGTTGATAAGTTGAGAGCATATACATATATCAGTATAATAGCATTGTGAGATATCAGCAAGCTTACTCCATAACAGAGGTATAAATCCTCTTCGTGTCTTCATTTTCATTTTCTGTCAAAAGAACTCCATTGTTGTTCTCTGAGTTTTGTTGAAATTCTTGATTATGCCAAATTGGTTCATGATTGGGTTGTAGAACCCTTATATTGTTGTTATATGAACATACACACATGATGGAACCACTGAATAGTCTTTCATTTCCATTGTTCCTCTTCAATTTCTGTAAATACATAAAATTCGTAAAATAGTTAGAGTTCATGAAATTGGGAATTGATAATTGCTATTGACTGTTATATAAGCATATATGTATGTGTTAGTAAGTTAAACAAGTCTAATATCTGGGTATGGTATGTTGAAATCGATGAAATGGGAGGTTTTGGGTCGGTTTTCGCTGCCGTCTGAACCGGAAAACTGCCTCGACGCCGCAGCGCCGCAGCCCGCGCCGCAGCGCCACACGCGCCGCAGCCCGCGCCGCAGCGCCGCGCGCAGCGCCACTCGCGCCGCAGCGCCAGTATTAAGCTACTGTGCCGCGCCGCAGCGCCAGCCTCTGTGTTCAGTTTTCTGCATTCTGCAACAAAACTGTTATGTGCCAATTGTTTGATTTTTGTTTAAACAAGCATGGGAGCATGATTATTAATACATATATATAAACCTAATGAGGCAATGTAAGCATGTTTTAGTATATTAGCATGCATGGTTAACCAAACGACACATAGTTTGGAAACGAATTTAAAGTTTCATAAACGACGTTAACATATATAAAGCATGTTTACATACTGACCTTGCAAGCACGTTAGTACCACCTAGAGACACATGAAGTGCATGTTAGCTTATCTATATTGATTCCGTAATAAAATATGAACATATGAACCTAACTAGTGCTCATTCCTAACAAAAATGTAAGTTTGAAGGTGGATATGATCATGTAAATGCTATATAGTCATTTTGATGTTATGAGCATGTTTAGATAACTTTGAAATATATGAATGAAGCCTTAACTTGTGTTTATATAGTTCGTAAGGAAGCATGAACATGTTAGGCTCTATTAGTAAGATTCACCAATAGAAATACAAGCCTTGCACATGAGCATTAACACGATATGTGGAGATTTAAATTCTGATATTTATGGACACATGTGATAGTACTCTTAGACTCATTCATGTGTCATGCATATATATATACCATGATTGGTTGCCGTGATTAAAGTTTAGCATAAACAAAGCATGTTTTCAAGATAATAACAATGCTAGCTACATATATGCAATACGAGTACTCATGAGCATGACTAATACAAGTTATATGAATATCTTATGTGTTTAAAAGCGACCATGTTAGACCATATGAGTTCGTGTCCTTGAATGGCTTTAAGTATTAACTTAAGAACCTATACCATGTACGATTGGATTTGGAAAAGTTATACAAGCATGTAAAGTATCCTTTAAATATGAATACATGCTACGTGATATTATATGATGTTACTTGAACCCGATTTTGACGGTTAACTTAAGGAAATGCCGTAACTTGCTAAAATGAAATATATTTAGTATTGATTGTGGTCTTATGAGATATTAATAATATGCAAGCATGTTTGCTAATTGTTGAGATCTTATATAATATGAGAATGCGTTTAAACTCTAAAGAAGGAACGTTAAGGATAGAAATTATATTCTATATAACTGTGTAGCTAGGTAAAACTTAGCTTATGTGTTGATCGTATATTCAAAGAGAAAATGTGAAGTTAAATTATATGACTAATGAATATCATATATATACGTAACTGTATTACGATAGGAATTCGAAAGTGTTGATTGCTTTTCATGGATAAACTACGCTAAAGGCGAGTTCTCTTACTTACACTCTTTTAAAGTGCAAGTATCCTAACCGACGCATTTACTTTATGCAAGGAAATCTATGATTGTGAAAGTTTCCTAACTTATACTCTTTTACTATGCAAGTATCCTATCTTGTGTATTGCAAACTAGTTTCCTATTTAATCGGTTGAATCGAATTAGCATACTTGAACTCTTATTTCATTAAAGCTATTATTCATGTTGAACTTAGTATTGTTCTTGAATATTGTGAAAGTGTCTATGCCATTTGATTCGGCTAGACTTATATTATTGAAAAGCGACCCAAACTAATTGATTGGTGCGGGATCTTGTATTTGACTGAGAAGAACAACCTTCTTTGAAGGGAATATATAATTGTCGGAGAACCGACGTGCACACTTGAGTATGGTTGATTGTTATGCATAACAAGGGTACTTTAGGCTGATCACCTGTTGTACCTGTTTTTGTTGGATTTTCAGTTTATTACTGTCAATTCTAGTAGAAGTTCACAGTCCGTAGTGACTACTCAGTATTCAATTATTTGAAATCTTGAATTGACTTATTATTGAATCATATTAATATTATCCTGTCCTTAGCGACTGATATTGAGAACTGTTGATATTCTTGTTATTCTTGAACTATCAAATCTTGTTATACCCTTTCGAGAATTGAGAATCTTATTACTCACCCTTATTGTATATTACTTGCTGGGCAATTTGTGCTCATCCTTGCTTTCCCTAAAACATTTCAGTTAAGGCAAAGCATGGTGAACCTTCGGGCGTTGATAAGGGCAAGGGCAAAGCTACCAACTAGCTTATGTCTGTTATGTTTTAAATATATTAATATTGTATGAAGATGATGTAGTAAGACTGGATTTGATTATGTTTAAGCTTAAGTTAGATTATGTAATAAGTCGTTAACTGATATTATTATGTAATCTATTAAGTACTGTAGGTTGCGAGACTTGGAGGAATAATTATAATAAATCATTGTAAATTATTCTAGAATAGATTTTCCGCTGTGATCGTATGATATTTAATTATTATTATTGTGATGTATTACCATGAGCACGTGATGAACCGAATTCGAGAGACCAAGTGGCGGTCCTGGAATTTGGGGGCGTCACAATCTTAACCATTGCATTTTAATTTATGCAATGGATCTAAGTAAGCAAGTTCCTTTACTCAATTTCTTATTGATCAAGTGTCCATACTCCTTGCATTTATTTTATGTGATGGATTCCAGTAAGCTAAAAGCATGTTCATGAATAATTATTGTCAATTATTCATATCCGTATTGATATCCATGATTAGTTTATGAAATTATTCGTATATTGTGGAATCTTATTCAATCCAGTTATTATTTATTAATACCTCCTTATTGTCTTTCATTATATAAGTGTCCCCACTTGTATGAATTGTGGTATTAATGTAAGAACTGTTGAACTTGAAATTCTTCGATATGACAAATCCTGTTATATATTATTAAACTCAAGTATGTGTTTATGGTTTAAAGACTGTCTAAGCTATTTGACTCGGCTAGACATAGTTTGAATTGTACTGTTGAATGGTATTGTTTATGATAAGGTCGTCCAACTGAATTGTTTAGTTAGGACTCCAGACTGAGTATGAGCAACCATTTATGGGGAAATTATTTTTGTGCCCAAGGCGAACAGAGTGAAAGTATTTATCGTTTAAACAGATAGTATTGATCAATACAGGACATAACGGGGCTGATCACCCTACATATCTGTAAGACCAGAGCGGTTTGCAGATGAATTTCTGTTTAAATATTTTTGAAAATAAAAAATACAAGTTCTTGGTCCATTGACCGCTCAACATTTATAGTCACTACGTCGTTTCAAAATTTTAAACGATTTGATATGTTATTAAGATATGTTTCGAAAGACTTCACAACTATTGCTTCGTTGTAGAAGTATACCTCAAAGAAAATAATTATTTCTTTCAGTTAAAGTTTATTAACTACTATTACTTACTGGGCAATTGAATGCTCATTCTTGCTTTAAATTAAATATTTTCAGCTAAGCGTGATCAACCAGAAGGCTCTGGCAAAAACAAAGGGAAATGAAAGCTGCAAGAATAAGTTTTATGGTATCTTATGTAATAGTTAGACTTTATTAGGACGATAATATTTACTATCTATCATGTAATGAATGTTTTAAAGGTCGTGTACCTGGGATTAGACAACTCTGATATGTAAATTAAGTTTTTTTATCTATTTTATAATATTATTCCGCTCAAAGAAATGATATCGTGTAGCACCAAGTTCGGGTTTCAAGTTCGGGTTGGTATCAGAGCTTTAGGTTAGAAACCTTAGGTGGGGGAATACCTTAGGCTATAACCTTAAGCTAGATAGAAATGTTGAAAAACAAATAACTCAAATAGAGTTTAAAGGAGATGAATTAAAGAAATTCATCGTAAAATGAAATAAAAGTAACTTAAATAAACTATTGTTTGTTATGTGTATATATATTATGTACTAATCAAGGCAATTGTGTATAGATGTCAGGAAAGAAAGGATTAGAAGACTCTCATGTCGTAAAGAAATAGCAAATCACTCCGCCTGAAAGCAACCAAGATGAAGTAATCATTTCGAAAAACATAGAACCAGAACTAGAAACGGTGTTATTGACAGATAGTGATTCAAACACTGAAGTTGGAGCTGGCCAAGCATCAACGAAAGTGCAGAATCTAAAGAACAAGCTGTTATGTTTGGAAAGGTTGTTGGAAATGGAAAGGCTACTAAACAGCCAGTTGTAAAAGGCATTAATCGAAATAATGGAAGAACAAGATAAGTTAAAGGTTCAAATTGAACAGATGGGAGCCAAATGCAGCAAATCGTGTGCAGCTCGAAGCCAGATAGGGAAAAGAAAAATGAATGACCGTGATTTAGGAAATTCTAATTTTAATCAAGGGAACTTCAAAAAAATAGGAACGTGTGCGAACTGTAATCGAAAACATAAAGGCGTATGTATGAAAGGACAGAACATATGCTATAATTGTGGACGTGAAGGATATCTCTCATCTCATTGCCCTGATCCGAAGCAATGCGTATGTTTTGTCTGTGGGTTGATAGGTCATCAGGCAAAAGCTTGTCCAGGATCTAAGGAAGGCGTGGGAAATGAATGGGATAAGAAAAATAGGATTATGTATAGTATGTATAGGTGTGAAATGTATTACTTTTGCATAAGTATTATGTTGAATCCCGACTTTTATTGCCACTAAGGGATAGTAAATGACTATGGCAGTCTGTATTGTGTAATGAAAAGTACTATATACTGTTTGAATATAAATATAAATGTTACGATATTATTATATGTTAAGATAATATATTGATTAAATGTCAATTTGTTAATTCGGCAAGCTGAAATTAGGAATCCAGCAAGCTGAATTGGTCTAAATTTAGAACTTTATATTCTATTTTCTATGATACCATTGATAATGGTATATGAATGATAAGATAATAATTTTAAGGTTTTGATTAACCAGATAATGCCGCCAAGAAGATAAAATCAAAACCAAAGGGCAGAAGGTCAAGCAAACCCAATGCAGAACCTTGCGAATATGTTGGCACAAGCAATGCAAACTGGAGCACCAGCAGCAAGAAATCGGCCAGATAATCAATTGGCGAACTTCAAAGACTTCAAGGCCGTCGGACCATCTGAGTTCAAAGGAACTACTGACCCTATAGAAGCCCAAACTTGGGTAAAGGAAATAGAAAAAGCATTTATTATTGCTAGGATAGCGGAGGAGCAAAAGACAGCTTTTTCTACCTACATGTTGAAAGGGGAAGCGAACTTCTGGTGGGAGGCTAATCAAACTCGAGCCGGAGCAGAAGTGGTGACATAGACAAGGTTTAAGGAACTGTTCTTCGAGAATTACTTCTCGTCCAGTATGCAGGACAGGATGGAGGTTAGATTTCTGGAATTGAAACAAGAAAATATAATCGTCTCAGAATACGCCACCAAGTTTAACGAATTCGCTAGGTTCGCTCCACAACAAGTGAATACTGAAGCAAGGAAGGCACGAAGGTTCGAACATGGGCTGAAACCCTGGATCTACAACAAGGTTGCAGTGCTGCAGATTAACTCATTTGGATCGTTATTGGAAAAGGCCATTATTGTCGAAGGAGGAAGTGAGGTCATGAGCCTCTATAACAAGGAAAAGAAGAATAAGGGTAATGTTGAAAGAAAAGTTAAGGTGGAAGGAAACAGTGGAAGTGCAAGTGGAAAAAGAAAGTGGACAAATTCTGGAAGTACTGGTAATAGTCAAGGTGAAATAAGGAAAAAGGTTGAACCGTGTGGAAATTGCGGGAAGAATCACTCAGGTGAGTGTCTGAAAGGAAAGTTTGTGTGCTACAAGTGCGGGCAAGAGGGACACATCTCTCCTAATTGCCCCAACCCAAGAAAGAATAGTGGTTGTTTCATCTGCGGATCAACTGATTATATGGCAAAGGATTACCGAAAAGAAACTCTGATGGTGGAAATGTGAAAGCTGGGAAAAGCAGTGGAAAGCTGGCAATCACGTATCCAACTCCGACAAACAAGCCAACTGCGAGGACCTTCAGTATGATTGTTCAAGACACGGTAGCAGCCGGGGATGGAATTCCAGGTATTATTCGAATAAATTTTTATTTTCTTATATATGGTTTTCTTATAAATAATAAATCGTTTTGTTAAGAAATTTTGAAGGAGGAATTTAAGTTCTATTTAAAATCAGATTCCGTTTAATTAGATAGACAAGCTTTATGCTGAATAGTTAAAGATCAGTTCGATCAAATCTGATCGAGATCTACTTGCAATGAATGTTTATATTATTTACCCTTGTGTGTATAAGTTTTGAAACGGTGATTCCAGGGACGGAATCCTTATAAGGGAGGGTGAATGTAATAACCCAATATTTTCGATACAAATTAAATAAGAAATTTTGTGTATAATTTTTTTATATATATAATAATATTATTTTTACTAAGTACCAAAGTGAATAGGGGAATGCATGCATGATAAAGGAATGTGGTTATGTTCTAATAAAATATTATACTAACCTAAAAGATAAATTTTATTATCTCAAGTTATTAATTATTTTAAACCTATTTGAGACATGTCTCATTGGGTTATGAGATTGAATGCATAAAAGCAAATATTTTAAATTCCAACTTGAATGGAATGAAAATCCTAGGTAACTAATTAGGGTAAAATAAAATTTAAGTTTTGGGTCTTATTAGTTTACCTAGCCCAAACAAATAAATTAGAACCCCAAAAGAATTAAAAGAATGGCCCAAGTTTAGCCCACTTGAAGAAGGGCATTGTAGTCATTTGCTTAAGCTTAATTTGGCAAAAAAAATAAAATAATATTAGAAGGAAATGGAGTGTATACCCGGCCGCATGGGGGTTATTTTGGGGACAGAATACAAATTTTTATTTTACTTGTCCAAGTGTGGTGAAATGTGATTTTTATCCTACTAACTCCCAACAACTCCTCATATGTGTCAACCTAAGAATGAAGCCAACACTTACACATTTGTGTGCAAGAAAAGTAACCTAAGAAGGCATGTGATACATTGTATACTTACAATCTAATTACATTACACAAAAATCAAATACACATCATTTCTCTCTTATTTCCTCTCACATTTCCAAGCTTACTAAAAAAAAGAAAAATAAAAAGGGAGAGAGAGTGAAGGCTGAAAATTTCGGCTAGCCTAGGGTGTGCTAAGAGGGGGGGTTTGATCCTTGATAACCCAAGATCTATCACATACTTTGGTAGGAAAAGAAGAACATCTCAAAGATCAAGGTAGGAAATTGAAAAATTCAAGTTTAGTGCTTTTTTTTGTATGCTATATATATTTTTATGTTAAATTCTTTGGGTTCATGTGATAAATAGTTTAAAACATATTAGGATGCTAGATCTTGAGTTTTATAAGTGAAACTTGTGGTTTTGTATGGGTTTATGGAAGTTAAAATGGAAAGAAAATATTTTATTGAAAGTTATATTTTAAAAGTTGTGAAAATAGCTTTTGTGTTGATAGATCTAAAAGGAGTTTTCTGACTTTTATTTTTGATAGTGTTAGATCTATGGGTTAGTAACCTTACCCAAGTTGAATCACTTAAAAAGGATAAAAAATAAAATATCTATGAATTTATTACTAAACTACCTTAAACTAGCCAAAACTCGGGGGACAGTCTGACTAACAGCCCCATTTCGACACTTTATATTTTCTATAAAAATTGTTTGTTTTTTTTTTGTTGTAACTCAGTGAGTCACGGTTCCAACGACACCGAGTGGACTTAAATCGGAGTTGTAGATCTCTATTTATAAATGTTTCCGTAAAAGACTCCAAAACAGAAAATGACTTAAAGGCTTGTAGAAGGCAGTCGGTAGTGGTCTATTTTAAAGGGTCATTACCGGGACAAATCAGTTCGTTCTTAAACCTAAGGTGTAGTTCGGGAAGTTAGCTTTCCAATGATACCTATTGGACCTAAATCCGATTTGTAGATTTCGTTTTACAAGCATTTTCGTTAAGGACCCCAAATTTGGAAAATAAACTAACTGTTGAAGAAAACCTTGCGGATCAGTCACTTTGGGCCTGATTTGCGGGACCTAGACAGATTGGAATTTGGTTTTTGATAAATGAAAACTATAGTTCAAGAAGATATGGATCGAACGAGTCTGATTGGGCCTCAATCGGAGTTGTGGATCACGTAATACCAGCGTTTCTGTAAAAAAGACTCCAAAACTAAAAATGTTTACAAGACTTGTAATGGTCAGTCGGTAGTGGCCTATTTTCAGGGTGCTATACCGAGCCAAAGTGGCAGTTTCTTGAGCCTAAAACGTACCTCGGGAAGTCACAGTTCTAACGATACCAAGTGGACCCAAATCAGACTTGTAGATTTCTGTCTGCAAGCGTTTCCGTAGAGGACCCCAATTTTGGACGAAAATTATAGAAATAAATAGAAAATAAATATTAGAAATTCATAATAAAGTTTTAAAAATTATTTGAAGTTATAAAAATTAACTTTTAATATTTTGACATAAATTTTATTAATATTTTAATTTATTAATGATATCTAATTTATTTAATAATTATATTAAATTAATTAATTAAAAATAGTTTTAATATTTTAAAAATGATATTAAAGTTTTAAAAAGTATTTTAATTTATAATGAATAACTTTTAATATTTTGATAAGAATTTTATTAATATTTTAATATTAATGATAATAAATTTATTTAATAATTAAATTAAATAAATTATTTAAAAATAATTTAATATTTTATAAATCATTTAAAGGTAAAATAAATGTTTTAAAAATATTTTAAGTTATAATAAATAACTTTTAATATTTTGATATGAATAACATTAATAGTTTAATATTAATGATAATTATTTAAAAATAATTTTAATAATTTAAAAATCATTCGAAAGTACTGTTAATGTTTTAAAAATATTTTAAGTTATAATAAATAACTTTGAATATTTGGAAATAAAATACGTTAATATTTTAATATTAATGGTAATTATTTAAAAATAATTTTAATATCTCAAAAATCATTTAAAGGTAATATTAAGATTTTAAAAATATTTTTAGGTTATAATAAATAACTTTTAAAGTGTTGACATGAAGTTCATTAATATTTTAAATTATTTAAATATTAATGGTAATGATATTAATTAACAATATTTCATTAGAAATGATATAAGTGTTTGAAAAATCATTATAAATGATTTTAAAGTTTGAAAAAAATATTATAAATGATAATTAATGTATCTAATATAATATTTAAGTTCTTGAACAAAGTTTTATTAGAAATAAATTCGTTAATTATTCGAAAATGCAATCGAGATGCAGAAAAGATACCGAACTCAAACCAACTCGACATAGTTTGACTATGTATACGTTCTTATGTGTTTTAATGACTGATATGACTATGTGATAATATGTTTATGCAGTATTATGTGTTAAGTTGTATTATTCTAATTAAAAGAATAATTCTATTGATGATAGAACTTCATATTAAAGATAAGAACGTAAGCTATACTACGTAGCGGTAATCAGCTATCAAGGCAAGTTCCCTAACCTTACTCCAATTTATATTGAGCAAGTATCTTAACCATTGCATTTTACTTTATGCAATGGATCTAAGTAAGCAAGTTTCTTTACTCAATTTCTTATTGATTAAGTGTCTATACTCCTTGCATTTATTTTATGTGATAGATCCCAGTAAGCTAAAAGCATGTCCATGAATAATTATTGTCAATTATTCATATCCGTACTGATATTCATGATTAGTTTATGAAATTATTCGTATATTGTGGAATCTTATTCAATTCAGTTATTATTTATTAATACCTCCTTATTGTCTTTTATTATACAAGTATCCCCACTTGTATGAATTGTGGTATTAATGCAAGAACTCTTGAACTTGAAATTCTTCGATATGACAAATCCTGTTACATATTATTAAACTTCGGTATGTGTTTATGGTTTAAAGATTGTCTAAGCTATTTGACTAGGCTAGACATAGTTTGAATTGTACTGTTGAATGGTATTATTTATGATAAGGTCGTCCAACTGAATTGTTTAGTTAGGACTCCAGACTGAGTATAAACAACCCTTCATGGGGAAATTATTTTTGTGCCCAAGGCGAACAGAGTGAACGTATTTATCGTTCAAACAGATAGTATTGATCAATACAGGACATAACGGGGCTGATCACCCTACATATCTGTAAGACCAGAGCGATTTGCAGATGAATTTCTGTTTAAATCTTTTCAAAAATAAAAAATACAAGTTCTTGCTCCATTGACCGCTCAGCATTTATAGTCACTACGTCATTTTAAAATTTTAAACGATTTGATATGTTATTAAGATATGTTTTGAAAGACTTCACAACTATTGCTTCGTTGTAAAAGTATACCTCAAAGAAAATATTTATTTCTTTCAGTTAAAGTTTATTAACTGCTATTACTTGCTGGGCAATTGAATGCTCATTCTTGCTTTAAATTAAATATTTTTAGCTAAGCGTGATCAACCAGAAGGCTCTGGCAAAAACAAAGGAAAAGAAAAGCTACAAGAATAAGTTTTATGGTATCTTGTGTAATAGTTAGACTTTATTAGGACGATAATATTTACAATCTATCATGTAATGAATGTTTTAAAGGTCGTGTACCTGGGATTAGACAACTCTAATATGTAAATTAAGTTTGTTTATCTATTTTATAATATTATTCCACTCAAAGAAATAATATCGCGTAGCAACAAGTTTGGGTTTCAAGTACCTGTATTTGGGGGTGTCACAGTTTTCCCGTAATTTTACTCTACTCATGACTGTGCAATGCTTAGCTCCCTTAGGCTTTTCAGTGATACCCATGTAGCGATCTTTTGACCAACGACTCCCAAACCAAATGGCTTTAGGGCGCTGGGTGTAAAGACATCCTTTAGGGCTTACTTATTTAAGCATCAAAGGCCACGAAACTAAATAAGTCACGATGTTTATTTCAACTTTCTTTTTCTTGTTTTTTTCATATTTTTCACTTTTCTTTTTCATTTTCTATTTTTTTTTCCTTTTAGATAGCTCCCATATTTCCCCCAAACATAGGTTTCTGCCTAATCTAGTTATTTTATCGGTTTACGGAATTTCTGTCATTTAAAACCCAATTTCTGTCAAGATGTCAATTATATGACTATTCGGCCAAAGTTAAACCACATTGTCATCCTAACGTGCTAACCGGTGCAATAGTGTCAACCAGGTAACAATTTATGCAAAGGTCTGAATTTACATCTATGTTCTGGTTATCATCACTGTTTAAATTCTATGTAAATCCAATCTCATCACTGGCTAAAGTTACTTTACACAGACTGACATACGTGAGTCATGCAATCCTAACTACGACTCTTTTTGTTATTTTCTGAATTTTTCCATTCTTTTTTTTTTATAAGCATAAAAACTTAACTAAAGCTAATAAAACAAATAACTACTTTACTATGCAAATTATAAATACTACACTACTCATGCAACATGCTAACAAGATTATGATTAATAATATAAACCCACCCCCAAACTTAAACGAAACAATGTCCTCATTGTAATAATAAAGAAATTAAGCATCGAGGACTTCCCTGTTAAGTCAAGCATCCGGTCCGCCACCCTCCTCCGTGTCAGTGTCGGACGGTGGATATGGTGGAAGTGGTTGTGGAGCCGGGAATTGCAATGGATCAGCAGCAGTGGTGATTCATACGAAAGCCTTAGCGACAACGATATTGAAATGGTTCTGTGTAGTGAATATGTGATTCTGTCTTGCCGCCAGTCAGTCATCCCTCTTTCGTTGTTGATTCATTTGCAGCTGAATGTTTATAAGCATGGACTTCGTAATCCTCATCCCTGGCCTCATCCTCCCCCTCATCCGAGTCCAAAAAAATAAAACCCAAGCCACGAGGATGTGAAGGTGCCCCCTTCCATGGTTCAAATCGGTTCATTAGCTTGGAGTCTAGAAGCATCAATGGGGGCTGAACCGGCTCATTCTCTGCCCATATAACACCTGCTTGCTTGCACATCCCAGTGATGAGCGATGGATGTGGTAATCCTCCCGTTAGTCCACCTCTCAGACACCGACGAATGGAGAAGCTTATGATCGTCTCAATATTGATGTAGAGATCTTTGACGATCACGTACAATAATGAGATTTTTTCTTTAGTAATTTCGCTCATGTGTTTTGAAGGTAATAGTTTTGCACAAAGGAAAGAATACTATACTTTCCCATATTTGTTCAAGCTGGAGCTCTGGATGATCGTGCCTCTTTGACTGTCTTTCACCCATACTGTATCAAGCTTGCAAATTTCCTTGAGGATTTGATCATAATCAATCCCGCAATCTCGCAATTCCGTGTACTGACACACCTCCGGTGGTGGGACATTGTAGAAGTCGTTTATAGCCTCTGCACTTAAGTCTACCAGCTTGCCCCTTACGAATGCTTTAAACGGAGGTGCATCCTCCGCATTGGCGTAAAATTCCTTGACCACGGCTACCACTACCGCTTTAGGTTGATCTGTGAATGCGATATCCCAATGTCATTCTATAATATGTACTTTCATTTGACCATCCGAAGAACTCAGTTTAAGGCCTTATTCCTGGATTTTTGCCTTCCCCGCCACATACTCAAATCGTTCGGCGGTGGTCGCACTCTAGAATTTCTTTCGGTCAAACTATGGATCGGCCAAGGAGGACCCTTCACCCTTTTGCCTCTTTTGTGGTCGTGGTGGCATGTTGTTTCGTTGCCCAAAACTCAGAATTCCCTAAGCAAAGTGGTTGTGGACTTTTGTCGAGCACTTGGTGGGCGTTATCAAGGTGGCTTGATGTTTAGTGAGATTGCTTACTATGCTTTCCCAAATTTTTCTCAAACAACCAAGCAATCAATAGAAAGATGTCTAAATTGTCCCACTAATCACTTTCTTGATGGTTGAAGTTCCAACGATGAAGAGCAAAAAATTGTTGATGTTTCCAGATGATGAAGTGGTTGATGTTTGATCTTCTTGTTGAATTTTCGTTTCTTAGCATTAGGCTTTGTATTTATGGTGGATTTGGGTTTTAATTTGGAGAGTTGTCAGTAGCAATTTCGAGTGAGGGAGGCTTTTGGATGGAAGTTGGAGATTGAGGGGTGTTGTATTGAGAGTTTCGGTGGGTTAGGTGTTGTGTGAACGTGAGGAGTGCTTCAAGGTAAGGTGGGGGAAGTTGTATTGTGATTGGAGTGTAAGAGGCATATGTGTTGCAGGTTTAAAAAAATTAAGCCGCTGACTTCCGCGCTTACCCGCCCCAGCGGGGCTGTTAGCTTGTAAATCCCCGCCCCAGCGGAGAAACTTACTGTCCGGTAGTCAACCTACCCGCCCCGACGGGGTTATAATTTCTTATACACCCGCCCCAGCGGGGGGATCATGTCCTGTACATGCTGGAAGTTTGATTTGATTCAATTCATTCTCTTTTCCTTCACAAGCCTAGCTTAAGTGCACTCCCCTCTTTGCTTAGATGCTTGTTGCGTGATATTTGGTTGGGATGATCTTGTGAGTGAACTACAACAACAAGCACACATAAACTTGTTAGAACATATATTACTAAGACTGATTTATCCTAATTACGAATGACTATAACTAATATATATAGATATAATACAAATTACGTAAAATAATGGGTTGCCTCTCATCAAGCGCTTAATTTTAAGTCGTTCGCCTGACTACTCCCTGTTTTAGATTGGTTCAGCGAGGTCGACCGGGGTCGCCTGGAGATCGATGTCACCGCCCTAATAGTGCTTGAGGCATTGGTCGTTCACTTTGAATGTTTTGGTTGAATCTCTACTATAAATTTCAATGACGCCATGGGGAAAAACTGTCTTGACGGTAAAAGGGCCAAACCACCTGGATTTCAGTTTTCCAGGAAACAATTTCAACCGAGAGTTGAATAGAAATATTGATTAACCCGGTTCAAACTTTATGTCCATTATCTTCTGATCGTGCCATTTCTTGACTTTTTCTTTGTATAGCTTCGAATTCTCGTATGCCTGTAAGTGGAATTCATCCAATTCGTTGATTTGCAACATTCTTTTCTCCCTTGATGCTGATAACTCGAAGTTCAATTTCTTGATGGCCAAATATGCCTTATGCTCGAGTTCCACCGAAAGGTGACACGCCTTCCCGTAAACAAACGGATATGGGGACATACCTATCGGAGTCTTGTAGGTGGTCCGATATGCCCATAGAGCGTCATCTAATTTTAATGACCATTCTTTCCTGTTTGGATTGACGACCTTTTGTAGAATTCTCTTCACCTCTTGGTTAGATACTTCGGCTTGGCCACTCGATTGAGGGTGATAGGCAGTGGCAATTCGGTGTTTGACCCCATACTTCGTCAAGAAAGCGGTGAAGTGTTTGTTGCAAAAATGGCTCCCTTCATCACTGATTATTGCCCTTGGGGTGCTGAAACGGGTGAAAATGTTCTTTTGTAAAAACTTTAAAACCACATTCGCACCATTTGTCGGTAATTCGACTGCCTCCCACCCATTTTGATACGTAATCCACGGCCAATAAGATGTAGAAATTACTTAACGAGGATGCAAAGAGTCTGTGACGCCCCCAAATTTGGATCGCCACAGTCGTCTCGAATTCGGTTCGTCACGTTCTAATAATAATAACTAAAATCATACAATCACAGCAGATAATCTAGAATAATATACAATAATTTATTATATTTATTCCCCTAAGTCTCGCAACCTACAGTACTTAATAGATTATATAATAATATCAAATAAAGACTTATTACATAACCCTACTTAAGTTTAAACATAGTTTTGAATCAGTTTTAATACATTATCGTAGTTGTCATAATATAACACCAGAATTTCTAAATCAAGAAAGGACTAGCTAGTCAGTAGCCTTGCCCTTGCCCTTATCGATGCCCGAAGGTTCGCCCTGCTCTGCCTTAACTGAAATGTTTTTAGGAAAAGCAATAATGAGCACAAATTACCCAGCAAGTAATATACGATAAGGGTGAAGAGTTTTATAACACAAGTTTAAAATATCAAGGTATAATCTCGCTGATAATCAAGAGTTTGAAGAATAACATCTTGAACAACAAGTATCAACAATTCTCAAATCAAATCCTTGGAATATGAAAAGATGGTTTATTATAGACCAACAGATATATATGAATTCAAAGGAAATCAACGTATCCAACTGGATAAAATAATTTATACTGAGCAGTCTATCTAAGGACTATTGAACATATACTAGAATTATTAATATTAAACTGATAACCCAAAAATAAGTATGATAGATGATCAGTCTACAATACTCTATGTTATGCATAACACCACAATAATTTCCACGCGTGTGTTGGGCTTCCAACAATATACACTCCCCTTACCATAAAGGTTGTTCAACTCAGTTTTCAAAGATTTTGCACCAGTCAATTGGTTTGGATAGTTTTCTAAATATGCATATAGTCTAACCGAATCAAATGGCATAGACACTTTCACGATATTTAAGAACAATACTAAGTTCAACATGAATAATAACTTCCATAAGATTCAAATGAAACAAGAGTTTATTCAATAAGCATACTAACTCAATTTAAACGAGTAAGTAAGAAAACTTGCTTTCACAAGGATCCATTGCAAAGGTTAGGATACTTGCAATTAACAATACAAGAACGGGTTCAAGGAAACTTGCAAAATAAAGAGTGTAGGTTAGGGAACTTGCATCTAAAGAGATAAGGTTTAGATACTTGCCTTATGTCTAGTTTATCCACGTAAAGTTAATCAACACTTTCGAATCCTATTATCGTATATTTACATATATAGGATATTCATTAGCTAAGCACATTCGGTACATAAGTTTGATATGAACACATATGGTTCTAACTTATTCCTATACGTATGTCATTACGTACTTGCACATATACATAACACAAAATCAGTATACAAGTTATTACGAATTCAAGTACATAGTTATAACATGTATAGTATCACAACACTTAGTCAACATCATCTTTACTAACTTTAGAATCCCTTTTATAAGTTAAATGTTATCATGTTACTTCATCATCTCATACTAACCTATATCAGTAATGTTCAGACTCCTTATTAGCAGTTTAGATATTATTATAAGCTAACTCGAACAATCAGAAAATAAGCAGACTTCATCAGGCCTATTTTCAGACTGGCGTAGCTGCGCCCTGGCTAAGCCTAGGGACGGTGCAGCTACGCTGTCCCCTGGCCAGACCAGGGTTGGGCTGCTACATAACTGTTTCTGTTCAATATGTTAGCATACGAAGACAATTACACTTATCATGCATACATACAAGAAGACTTTACATACACGTATAACCATCCTAAGCTCACCTTTACATGCTAGGGTCTTAGTTTAGGATTTCTAAGGAATTAAGGCCAAATAGGGTCATGGAATCACAAGGCCTACTATATTAACCATATATACATACGAGAAGGTCATATACACTGTAATATATATGCTCGCAATTGTGCACATCATTTACTCATAACTAGCATTGCTTATCACTTTAAAACATGGTTAAACTCATGCTTGGTTAACCTTTCATTGAATCTAACAAGTATGTGTATATATATGATATCTTAGTGAGGTTAAGAGCACTCTCATGCAAGTCCAAAATATCAGAACACTATGACTTTGGTTCATGCATCTCTAGTTTCCAAAACTTTCAAGTTTAGCTTTTGAAATCACTTCAAACTCAAACCATGTATGCTAGTGTATACTTAAAACTTTAGCTTAACATTTCATGTCTAACTAAACCATATAATCATACTCGAGAGATCAGAACATTAATATGATACATACATGCCAAGGTTCACTTTCAAAACTTATATTTTCGTTTGTAAATGTTCACTAATGAGGTTCGACATGTCCAAGCTACATCATGAAATATATACATACATGTTAACGTGTTTTTCATTCATTTCTAGATCATACGATCATGCTCACAAAGTCAGAATATCAACATGGCATGTACATATCAAAGTTCATTTATGAAACTTCAAGTTTATTTCAAAACTATAAGTTTTCATTAATCATGCATACTAACATAGTAAAACATGTTCACGTTAGGTCTAGGTATACTACCACACATGCTAAACCAGTCATCATGCTTGTTCAAATAATCTCAACTTGCTAACACTTAACAGATTGCAGCAGAAATAGGAAACTGAAACCAGGGACTGGCGCAGTTGCGCAGCGCCCTAGTTCAAAATTGGCTCATCTGCGCCGGGTCTTGGCCAGCACTGAACAGGTTCTGCTTCGGCAGAAGTTAGGCCAATTTCCAAACTTCCTTCATGAAAACATTTTTAGACATCCACATTGTACTTCTGTCATACTTATAAGTTTGTATAGCAACTAAGAAACATGTTCTAATCCAATTTAGCATGAATTGCAACCATAATCAAGAATTAGAACTTTGACAGAAAACAAGAAATGAAGAATATGGAATGTGATATACCTCTGTTGATATGAATTGAACTTGCTGCTAACTGAAATCTCTCAAATTCTCAAAATGTTATCACTAATGTATATATTAGCTCTCAATTCAACACTTAAGAAAATCTCAGCAAATGAAAAGAGAGGAGAAGAGCTTCCATTTATAGAATTTCAATTACACAGACAATGAGATCCTCCATTAAATCAAACTAATGGATTGGGGAATTATATGATGGTTAAGGAAGAGTAGTTGAAGGGTGGTTGAATCTCATCATGGTTTCCACTCCCCCTTTGATCATTGCTACAAGGCTATCCTAGTTTGCTGAAATTGAGAAGAAGTGTAGGCTTTAGCCTTTCACGTGTAGGAGAGGGTGTGAGACTCTCATTATGGGACAAAAATTAAAGCTCAGCAATTGGGCAAATGTAGTTTTCACACTTAGGTTATATATATATACATATAATATATATATAGGTTATAATTAAATGTCACAATGTAATTCAAATAAATAATACTTCAATGTAGTAAATTTACTTTGCACATATATAATCCATGTACATTCTACTATATCGGTTAAATTTAATCGGGTATTATCATATTACATTATCTCATCTATTATTCAATTATATATTGAAGTAATCATCAATTAATCAATTGTTTACAATATATTCATGAGGTACTAATTTAATGTCCACAAACTCACATATTGTCACATAAGCATTATCCATGTAACCTTCACAACTCAATAATTCTTACTATGTAGTTTATGTATATTGTATAGTCACACTCAAGTGTTGCACTACACTTTATATAATATGTGTGTAACTACTATATATTATACTTTTAATTATCGCATGCTTGCACATAACAATTAACCGAGTAAATATAATCTTATTATATTTATAAATTATTTACTCGTTAATATTCTATTTATTCACAATAATAATTAATCAATATTAATTAATTACTTATTAATATTCTATTGCTCACGATAACAAATAATCAACATGTTATCGATTAATTATTCATTGATAGTTATTTCTCATAATATCAATTAATTAATAATATAATATTAATTAATAAATTACTTATCCATTCATCCTTTAAAACAAATCATCGTCGTTTCCATTCTCGTGGCACACAAGGCATTCTGCGAGTTTATCATGAACTCCATATTTTTCTCAATTATTATATATACTCAATTCAAAATTAATTGAATTAACTCATCTCATAACATATAATCATTTATATTCAAATAAATATTCATTTCCATTAATATATTCATTTAATAATATTCAAAAATTCTCGGGTATTACATCCCCCCTTATAAAAATTTTGTCCTCGGAATTTCTACAAGGTTACACAAATAGATGATGATAGTCCCTCATCATCCTATCTTATAATTCCCACGTAGCCTCCTCGACATCGTGGTTACGCCAAAATACTTTTACAGATGAAATAATTTTATTCCTTAAGGTTTGTTCTATCCTATCTAGAATTTGGACAGGAATTTCTTCATACGCTAAGTTCTTCTCCCTTTGAATGTGCTCATAAGAAATCACGTGTAGTCGGCCTTGTATGGACGCAACACGAAAATGTGAAACACGTTGTGCATGTGCTCCAACTCGGGTGGTAATGCTACTTTGTATACCACTTCGTCCACTCGCTTCAGTATCTTGAACAGTCCTATGAATCTTGGACTCAGTTTTCCCTTCTTTTCAAATCGTATTTTTTCTTTCCAAGAAGATACCTTCAAGAATACGAAACTGCCGACTTTAAAGTCTCGGTCCTGCCGATGCAAGTCTGCGTACTTTTTCTGGCAATCTTGAGCTGCTACTAGTCTGGCTCTTATCACTTTCACTATGTTCGCAGTTTGTTGCACTAACTCTGGTCCGAGTATTCGTCGCTCTCCGACTTCGTCCCAGCATAACGGCATTCTGCATTTTCTTCTGTAAAGAGCTTCTTACGATGGCATACTGATACTCGCATGGTAACTATTGTTATACACAAATTCCACTAAGGGTAGGTGGTTGTCCCAATTTCCCTTGAAGTCCATCACGTAGGTCCTAAGCATGTCCTCCAGCGTTTATATCATTCGCTCAATTTGTTCGTCAGTCTGAGGATGATACGCAGTACTCAACCTCAACTGTGTTCCCATTCTCTCTTGCAAGCTTTTCCAAAAGTTTGACGTGAAGTGCAGATCTCGATCAGAGACAATTGACACCGGCACTCCATGTCGTGAAATAATCTCTTTAACATAAAGATTCGCTAACTGATTCAAACTATATAGGATCTTAATCGGTAGAAAATGTGTGGTCTTCGTTAGTCAATCCACGATAACCCAAATGGCATCATAACCTTTCTGCGTGATTGGAAGTCCCACCACGAAGTCTATCGTGATGTGCTCCCATTTTTACTCCGGTATTTCCAACGGTTGTAGTAAACCACTCGACCGCTGATGCTCTGCTTTAACGAGTTGGCAAGTCAGACATCTACTAATGCACTATGCGACTTCCTATTTCAGATTGGGCCACCAAAAGTGTTGCCCCAAATCTCGGTACATTTTTGTGCCTCCCGGATGAACGAAATACGTCGTATTGTGTGCCTCGTGCAAAATCTCTTCTCTTAATTCAGTTACCGCCGGCACCCACACTCTTCCTTCGAATCTTAAGATACCGTCTTTATCCATTCTGAATCTTTCCTCATCATTCTCTGCGATCCTCTTTCGAATTTTCTCGCACTCCTCATCTTTCTCTTGCGATTCCTTTACTCTATCCAACAAGGTTGGACGAGCTTCCATTACGAACAACTTTTCTTTAGACCTCTCCGGTCCCTTTACCGCTATTTCCAACTTCTCCATTTCTCTTATTAACTTCTCTTGAGTCGTCAAGTTAAACAGTTTCTCTCTTCCTTTTCTGCTCAAAGCGTTGGTAACCACGTTTGCCTTCCCCAGGTGATAAAGAATATCACAGTTATAATCCTTGATTAATTCTATCCACCTTCTCTGACGCATATTCAACTCCTTCTGTGTGAAGATATATTTCAAACTTTTGTGGTCCGAGTATATCTCACATTTCTCTCTGTATAAATAATGCCTCCATATTTTCAAACCAAAAACTACTGCCGCTAACTCTAAGTAGTGAGTAGGGTATCGTTTTTTGTAGTCCTTTAATTGTCGTGATGTATACGCAATGACTTTGCAATATTGCATAAGCACACAGCCAAGTCCCTTGTGCGATGCATCACTATACACCACAAAACCTCATGTCTTGTCTGGTAGTGATAACACAGGCGCTTCGCTTAATCTTTTCTTCAACTCTTGAAAACTTTCTTCACATTTGTCCGTCCACACGAACTTCACCATCTTCCTCGTCAATTGGTCAACGGGGTTGCTATCTTAGAAAAATCTTGGATGAATCTTCGATAGTACTCAGCTAGCCCTAAGAAACTTCTTATCTCTGTTGGCGTTTTCGGCTACTCCCAATTACTTATTGCTTCGACCTATGCAGGGTCTACTGAGATTCCATTCTTGTCCACCACATGACATAAGAATTGAACCTTCTCCATCCAAAATTCACACTTTGAAAATTTTGCATACATCTTCTCTTTCCTTAGTGCCTCCAAAATAATCTTAAGATGTTCGGCGTGCTCTTCCTCTGTCTTCGAGTAGATCAAGATGTCGTCGATGAAAACTACCACAAATTTGTCCATGTATGGCTTGAAAACTCTATTCATCAAGTCCATGAATGCTTCCAGAGCATTAGTCAATCCGAACGACATTACCAAAAACTCGTAATGTCCATAACGGGTTCGAAACGCAGTCTTTGGTATGTCTTTTCCGGTACTTTCAGTTAGTGATAACCTGTTCGTAGGTCTATCTTCGAGAAACACTTCGCTCCCTTTAGTTGATCAAAAAGGTCGTCTATTCTCGGTAACGGATATCTGTTCTTGATCGTTACTCTGATCAATTCTGGATAATCAATACAGAGCCTCATCGATCCGTCCTTCTTTTTAACAAACAACACTGGTGCTCCCCAAGGAGACACACTTGGTCATACGTAACCCTTATCTAATAACTCTTGCAGTTGTATCATTAGTTCCATCATTTTTACTAGCGCCATACGATATGGAGCTTTTAAAATTGGTGCAGTTCCCGGTGCTAAGTCTATTACGAATTTGATTTCTCTGTCTGGCGGAAGACCAGGCAGATTGTCCGGAAATACATCTTAGAATTCATTCACTACGGATATATCCTTAATTTCTACTCCCTTTTTTCGAGTATCTATAATGTAAGCTAAGTAACCTACACATCCTTTCCTTAACAATTTCTTGGCCTGCATCATCGTAAGACAACACGATTGTTTAAGCGATGAGCTACCATAAAACACTATCATAAACCACTACCTTAGACTTACTCGGAGTCTAAAGGTTCACACTTTTATTCTGACAGTCAATTATCGTTGCATGGTTATACAACCAATCCATTCCCAGTATTACGTCAAATTCTCCCAATCTAATTGGAATCAAGTCTACGCTCAGTTTATGATCTCTAATGTTTGTGCAAAAATTTTGGTAAACAAATTCTACAGGGATTATTTCCTTATTCGAAACTTCTATGTTCAAGGGATCTTCTAATCGTTCTCAGGGTGTATTAAGTCAACTAGCAAATTCTTCAGATACAAAAGAACAGGTGGCACCCGAATCAAACAATACATATGCATTTATATCATTGATTGGGATTATACCTGACACAACGTCCTTCGCAGCTACTACATCCTGGACGATCATGTTAAAGGTCCTAGCGATTTGGAGGTTGGATTGTGCCGGTCCGCTGATCTTTAGCTTGTTTCCCCCTTGTTGGCTGATACCTCCGCCACTTCCCTTCTTCGGGCAATCCATGATCCGGTGCTCCGTCGAGCTACAAGTAAAGCATCCTTGGATCTTCTTCGGTTTTGGGCAATTCGGCAATATGTGCCCCTCCTGGCCGCAGTTATAGCACGTGCTCTTTCCTTTGCAGCACTCCCCCTGATGACTCCCCCCACACTTATTACAAGCTTCACTCTTTTTTTTAAATCATCCACGAAAGTTTTTCGACTGATTGTTGTTGTTTTTGTTGTTGTTGTTGTTATTGTTCTCCCACTTTCTCTTTCTCAAATTACTTCCTCCACTACTACTACCTCCAGCATGATTTTCTCCTCCGATATTCTTTCCTTTCTTCTCCTTGTTGTACAAACTTAAGGCCTCACTGCCACCTTTCGCAATGATCGCCTTCTCCAGCAACGTCGCAAAGGAAGCAATCTGAAGAACTGATACCTTATTAAACAGCCAAGACTTCAGTCCTTGTTCAAAACATCTCGCCTTTCTCTCTTCATCTCCCACTTGGAGTTCTGCAAATCGCTCTAGTTCATTGAACTTAGCCGCGTACTGCGCCACCGTCATGTCACCTTGTTTAAGTTCTAAGAACTTCACCTCCATCCTATTCTTCATGCTCTTTGGGAAATAGTTCTCAAAGAACAGAGTCTTGAATCTCTCCCATGCGATTATCCCATCTCCAGCTCTTTGTTGATTAGCCTCCCACCAGTAATTCGCTTCGCCCCTCATCATATAAGTAGAAAATACCGTCTTCTGGTCTTCACCTACTCGAGCGATGGTGAAAGCCTTCTCTATCTCTTTTATCCAGGTTTGCGCAATGATCGGGTCAGTAGTAACCTCGAACTCTGGGGTCCTACACTTCTAAAGTCCTTAAAGTTGGTTACTGGAATAGCTTGAGGGTTGGGGCGAACGGGTTTGTTGTTCCTTCCCCTAAGAGCCTCTCCTAACAGATCAACTAGCTTCTGGATCGGGTCTACTTGTTCCCTTTCATTGTTAACTGATTCCTCAGGTGAAATTAATCTACGTCTGGGCGGCATTATCTGCATCACAAATTTTCATCTTATTATTACTCAGTTATATTACTTAAGTATTTCTTTAATACTAAAAGAATAAAATTTATAACACGTTTCTGAAATAATATCATTTATATTCATATGCCAAATCGTTTCATTACATGATTATATCATATTTCTATAAATGTTATCACATATCCCCTAATATCACAAAAGACGGGGAAAACTAACATACTACCATACTACCACTCTAACAAAAGCTTACTCAGGGTTTACATAACTATCCCACACTTTACACAAAAAGTTGGGATTACAACATAGTATATACATCACATAAGGTAAATACTACTAATACTACGGCTAGACTGACTAAGGGTCTCATTCCATCATCCCACGCTCCACAATGCTCTTATACTCGATCTGTGCTATATATGCTATCAGCTCTCGGTTCAAAGTATGTAGGGTCTGTCCCTGCTCCGCTGGGTAGTGGTATACACCATCGATCACCCTCTTGAAAGCTGAACGAAATACATTCCCCATCTTGTTCATCTTCCTCTTCTTGCACCTGACCTCATCCTCTAGGTCGTCAGCTCTCTCGTTAGCCGCTTCCCACTTCTCGTCGAAGTGGATCCTATCCATAACCTCCAACTCTAGCTGAGTACGGAGTGCCTCTTTCTCGATCTTCTCACTTAACTCTCTCTGCTCGACTTCTTCTAACTTTCCTGCCAGGTCTGCATTTCTGGATACCGACCTGTGGAATAAGGTCCCCATCTGGATTTCTGACTCCTTGCAGTATGCAATCTCTACCTCCATCTCCTGCATCTCTAGCTTCCTCTGGTGGTCTTCGTCCCTCAGTTTCTGGAACTCAGACTCTCTCTCCTGGGCCTCAGCCTCTAGCTCCTGAACTCTGCAGTCCAATTCTAGAAGACGCTCCTCGTACTCTCCCAACATATGCTCCTCGAGATTAGGCTCGTAGGAGTCTTCCATGGGCTCCTCCTCTGTAGGCTCGTCCTCCATAGGCTCCTCCTCTGGGTTAAACTCTACCTCGATCTCATCCTCGTCGTCAGACTCGGATGGTGCAATAGCCTGCACAAGCACAGTCTCTAAAGGTGCCTCGTATACTACATGTATATCTCTGGGCTCCTCCTCTGCCACTCTACTAGGTACTCCTGTGTCTGCCATCCTACAATCACAAACACAAGATAAACAAACAGCAAATCTATTAGAATGTTAAATAAAATTTAAGTTCATTGTATAGAATGAAGTTACATTTCATAACATACTAAGTCTCTCAAGAAAAACTCTACATGAGTTTTATCTCCTTCTAACTTCCTAAGTTCTTCTAAGTTATAATCTAAGGACACTCGATCCTAAGGTTTATAACTACAGCTTTGATACCAACCTGGGACACTCCCAAATTCGGATAGCCACAGTCATCTCGAATTCGATTCGTCACATTCTAACAATAATAACTAAAATCATACAATCACAGCAGATAATCTAGAATAATATACAATGATTTATTATATTTATTCCCCTAAGTCTCGCAACCTACAGTACTTAATAGATTATATAATAATATCAAATAATGACTTATTACATAACCCTACTTAAGTTTAAACATAGTTTTGAATCAGTCTTAATACATTATCGTAGTTGTCATAATACAACACCAGAATTTCTAAATCATAAAAGGACTAGCTAGTCAGTAGCCTTGCCCTTGCCCTTATCGATGCCCGAAGGTCCGCTCTGCTCTGCCTTAACTGAAATGTTTTTAGGGAAAGCAATAATGAGCACAAATTACACAGCAAGTAATATAAGATAAGGGTGAAGAGTTTTATAACACAAGTTTGAAATATCAAGGTATAATCTCGATAATAATCAAGAGTTTGAAAAATAACATCATGAACAACAAGTATCAACAATTCTCAAATCAAATCCTTGGAATATGAAACAATGGTTTATTATAGATCAACAGATATATATGAATTCAAAGGCAATCAACGTATCCAACTGGATAAAATAATTTATACTGAGCAGTCACTAAGGACTATTGAACATCTACTAGAATTATTAATATTAAACTGATAACCCAAAAATAAGTATGATAGATGATCAGTCTACAATACTCTATGTTATGCATAACACCACAATAATTTCCACGCGTGTGTTGGGCTTCCAACAATATACACTCCCCTTACCATAAGGGTTGTTCAACTCAGTTTTCAAAGATTTCGCACCAGTCAATTGGTTTGGATAGTTTTCTAAATATGCATATAGTCTAACCGAATCAAATGGCATAGACACTTTCACGATATTTAAGAACAATACTAAGTTCAACATGAATAATAACTTCCATAAGATTCAAATGAAACAAGAGTTTATTCAATAAGCATACTAACTCAATTTAAACGAGTAAGTAAGAAAACTTGCTTTCACAAGGATCCATTGCAAAGGTTAGGATACTTGCAATTAACAATACAAGAACGGGTTCAAGGAAACTTGCACAATAAAGAGTGTAGGTTAGGGAACTTGCATCCAAAGAGATAAGGTTTAGATACTTGCCTTATGTCTAGTTTATCCACGTAAAGTTAATCAACACTTTCGAATCCTATTATCGTATATTTACATATATAGGATATTCATTAGCTAAGCACATTCGGTACATAAGTTTGATATGAACACATATGGTTCTAACTTATTCCTATACGTATGTCATTACGTATTTGCACATATACATAACACAAAATCAGTATACAAGTTATTATGAATTCAAGTACATAGTTATAACATGTATAGTATCACAACACTTAGTCAACATCATCTTTACTAACTTTAGAATCCCTTTTATAAGTTAAATGTTATCATGTTACTTCATCATCTCATACTAACCTATATCAGTAATGTTCAGACTCCTTATTAGCAGTTTAGATATTATTATAAGCTAACTCGAACAATCAGAAAATAAGCAGACTTCATCAGGCCTATTTTCAGACTGGCGTAGCTGCGCCCTGGCTAAGCCTAGGGACGGTGCAGCTACGCTGTCCCCTGGCCAGACCAGGGTTGGGCTGCTACATAACTATTTCTATTCAATATGTTAGCATACTAAGATAATTACACTTATCATGCATACATACAAGAAGACTTTACATACACGTATAACCATCCTAAGCTCACCTTTACATGCTAGGGTCTTAGTTTAGGATTTCTAAGGAATTAAGGCCAAATAGGGTCATGGAATCACAAGGCCTACTATATTAACCATATATACATACGAGAAGGTCATATACACTGTAATATATATGCTCGCAATTGTGCACATCATTTACTTATAACTAGCATTGCTTATCACTTTAAAACATGGTTAAACTAATGCTTGGTTAACCTTTCATTGAATCTAACAAGTATGTGTATATATATGATATCTTAGTGAGGTTAAGAGCACTCTCATGCATGTCCAAAATATCAGAACACTATGACTTTGGTTCATGCATCTCTAGTTTCCAAAACTTTCAAGTTTAGCTTTTGAAATCACTTTAAACTCAAACCATGTATGCTAGTGTATACTTAACACTTTAGACTAACATTTCATGTCTAACTAAACCATATAATCATGCTCGATAGATCAGAACGTTAATATGATACATACATGCCAAGGTTCACTTTCAAAACTTATATTTTCGTTAGTAAATGTTCACTAATGAGGTCCGACATGTCCAAGCTACATCATGAAACATATACATACATGTTAACGTGTTTTTCATGCATTTCTAGATCATACGATCATGCTCACAAAGTCAGAATATCAACATGGCATGTACATATCAAAGTTCGTTTATGAAACTTCAAGTTCATTTCAAAACTATAAGTTTTCATTAATTATGCATACTAACATAGTAAAACATGTTCACGTTAGGTCTAGGTATACTACCACACATGCTAAACCAGTTATCATGCTTGTTCAAATAATCTCAACTTCCTAACACTTAACAGATTGCAGCAAAAATAGGAAATTAAAACCAGGGACTGGCGCAGTTGCGCAGCGCCCTAGTTCAAAACTAGCGCAGCTGCGCCGGGTCTCGGCCAGCACTGAACAGGTTCTGCTTCGCCAGAAGTTAGGCCAATTTCCAAACTTCCTTCACGAAAACATTTTTAGACATCCACATTGTACTTCTATCATACTTATAAGTTTGTATAGCAACTAAGAAACATATTCTAATCCAATTTAGCATGAATTGCAACCATAATCAAGAATTAGAACTTTGACAGAAAATAAGAAATGAAGAATATGGAATGTGATATACCTCTGTTGATATGAATTGAACTTGCTGCTAACTGAAATCTCTCAAATTCTCAAAATGTTATCACTAATGTATATATTAGCTCTCAATTCAACACTTAAGAAAATCTCAGCAAATGAAAAGAGAGGAGAAGAGCTTCCATTTATAGAATTTCAATTACACAGACAATGAGATCCTCCATTAAATCAAAATAATGGATTGGGGAATTATATGATGGTTAAGGAAGAGTAGTTGAATGGTGGTTGAATCTCATCATAGTTCCCACTCCCCCTTTGATCATTGCTACAAGGCTATCCTAGTTTGCTGAAATTGAGAAGAAGTGTAGGCTTTAGCCTTTCATGTGTAGGAGAGGGTGTGAGACTCTCATTATGGGACAAAAATTAAAGCTCAGCAATTGGGCAAATGTAGTTTTCACACTTAGGTTATATATATATATATACATATAATATATACATAGGTTATAAGTAAATGTCACAATGTAATTCAAATAAATAATACTTCAATGTAGTAAATTTACTTTGCACATATATAATCCATGTACATTCTATCATATCGGTTAAATTTAATCGGGTATTATCATATTACATTATCTCATCTATTATTCAATTATATATTGAAGTAATTATCAATTAATCAATTGTTTACAATATATTCACGAGGTACTAATTTAATGTCCACAAACTCACATATTGTCACATAAGCATTATCCATGTAACCTTCACAACTTAATAATTCTTACTATATAGTTTATGTATATTGTATAGTCACACTCAAGTGTTGCACTACACTTTATATAATATGTGTGTAACTACTATATATTATACTTTTAATTATCGCATGCTTGCACATAACAATTAACCGAGTAAATATAATCTTATTATATTTATAAATTATTTACTCGTTAATATTCTATTTATTCACAATAACAATTAATCAATATTAATTAATTACTTATTAATATTCTATTGCTCACGATAACAAATAATCAACACGTTATTGATTAATTATTCATTGATAGTTATTTCTCATAATATTAATTAATTAATAATATAATATTAATTAATTAATTACTTATCCATTCATCCTTTAAAACAAATCATCGTTGTTTCCATTCTCGTGCCACACAAGGCATTCTGCGAGTTTATCATGAACTCCACATTTTTCTCAATTATTATATATACTCAATTCGAAATTAATTGAACTAACTCATCTCATAACATATAATCATTTATATTCAAATAAATATTCATTTCCATTAATATATTCATTTAATAATATTCAGAAATTCTCGGGTATTACAGGGTCCCATGAAGTCGATTCCCTATACATCAAAAATCTCAACTTCCAGGATCATGTTTAGGGGCATTTCGTTCCATTTTAAAATATTTCCCACTCTTTGACATCTGTCGCAGTTTTTCACGCACTGATGTGCGTCTTTGAACAAAGTGGGCCAGAAGAAACCTGCCTGTAAGACTTTTGCGACTGTTCTCTCACTACCATAGTGTCCCCCGTATATGAAGCGTGACATGCCTGTAGGATGCTCTCAACTTCACTTTCTGGTATATATCGCCGGATCATTCTGTCAGCACATTGGCGGAACAAATATGGTTTGTCCCACATATACCATTTCACATCGTGTATAAATTTTCTCTTTTGCTAGCGAGTTAACTCTGGTGGTTGGATGTTGCTGACCAAATAATTAGTGAAATCCGTGTACCACGAAAACTCGCCGTGTATCAAAAATAATTGCTCATCAGGAAAATACTCATTGATTGCTACCTTGTCTGTCTTGTCCTGCTTTGGATTCTCTAGCCGTGAAAGATGGTCAGCCACCTAGTTTTCTGTCCCCTTTCTATCCTTAATCTTTAAGTCAAATTCTTGAAGGAGGAGAACCCAGCGAATAAGACTCGGCTTTGCATCCTTCTTTTCCACTAGATACCAGATGGCCGAATGATCTGTGTAAGCCACCACCTTTGTTCCTACCAAATACGAGCGAAACTAGTCAAATGCATACACAACTGCAAGTAATTCCTTTTTAGTGGTTGTGTAATTCAACTGTTCATCTGTTAGTTTCTTGTTCACATAATAGATGGCGTGAAAGATCTTTCCCCGGCGTTGTCCAAGCACTGCTCCTACTGCTTAATCACTGGCATCACACATGAGTTCGAACGGTTTGGTCCAATCCGATGCTATGATCATTGGGCCAGTGGTTAGTTTCTTCTTTAATTGCTCAAACGTCACTAGGCAATCTTCATCAAACTTGAATGGGACGTCTTTCTCCAATAGACTACAGAGTGGCTTTGTGATTTTCGAGAAGTCCTTGATAAAGCGTCGGTAGAACCCAGCATGACCAAGAAAGCTCCGAATACCCTTTACTGAAGTCGGTGGTGGAAGATTTTCAATTGTTTCTAAATTTTCTTGGTCGACTTCCAAACCTTTTCCAGAAACCTTATGTCCAAGTATAATCCCTTCTTGGCCCATAAAGTGGCATTTCTCCCAATTGAGCACTAGGTTCGTCTCCACACACCTTTTCAATACCAATACTAAGTTCTCAAGGCACCTATCAAATGATTCCCCAAATATTGAGCAATCATCCATAAATACCTCGACACTACGCTCCACCATGTCTGAGAAGATTGCCATCATAGATCGCTGAAATGTCGTAGGTGCATTACACATTCAGAATGACATCCTTCTGAAGACAAAGGTGATAGTAGTGTGCATACAAGCCAATCATGTATGATGATAAAGCACGTACTTTGTAAACAATCTTATTTATTTATTAATGAAATATTCATTTATTAAAGGCATTTAATTATCTACATGTTGCTGTTTTTATAATATGTAAATAACCCATAGTTTTAAGCAATGCTTTTAGAATCATGATGATGATCATGCTAATGAGATCTAAATTCTTAGAAAGTTTTAAAACTTAAATAGTTCCCAATCGTGGGATTACTAAAAAAGGGATTAGTAAAACCGGATAGATTGGTGCATATGTTGCTTGCTCATTGGATGAGGATGATTGATCTCATGATCATTTGTGTGGAGACACTAAAGCAAGTATGTAGGTGCTTATTGGAGAATAAGTTCACTGAACGTGATTTGCTATGGAATACCTAATGGAGTTTTACTCGCATGTCAATAGGAATTCCTAATGTGATAGTAGTACAAGTGATCCTTGGACTTGAGATCATCATAGTATCTTGTATGTAACAAATTATACTTTGACTTATTCCTTAAGACCTTTTAAGGCATATATAGGGTATGCTTGGGTATAATGAGTTACATATGGAGATAATGAATGATCAATAAAGAATCTACCACCTCTAGTAAAAGAGGAGATATGTCCTATGTGATTCGTTAAATGACAACCTAGGAATCCTTGGCCAAGGTGAAATGAAATTAGAAAGGAGTTTTTAATTTGCATTATTTGGAGTTGTGCATTTTCTAATCGAAATACATATAATTAAATAAAATAAGACTTGACAGTAAATCCATGTCTTATATTTAATTGGGACATTGTATGGTGGAAGGATTGAATTGTATGGTAACTATTAACTCACAGGTTCTTTTATGATTAATGTTGAAATCTATATTATCTGGAAAGTCGTTGATCGCTAGGGAGGCTTATCCCTATTGTAGAATAAATATTATTTATTTAAATAGATTATTAGTTTAATTTATTTATTTAAATAAGATTAAAATTATTTTAATTGATTTATTCACAACCGGTTTAATATGGAGAACCTAAAGGGTCACACCATAAAAGGAAGAATAATTATTTAAGAAGGTAATGGCATAATCGTAATAATGCATTAAGTATAATTAATTTAATCTATGGTGATAGAATAAATTAAATAGCTTAATGTTTATTATTTAATATTTTGGAAATATTAAATATAAATTAATAAGAGGAGTCTTATTAATATTATTACAATTATTATTATTTTAATTTCTAAAGGAGTTTAGTAATTAATTTAATATTTAGTACTCTCATTTATTAAATAAATTTAATTAATTATTCCCATGTGGTGGGAAGCCTAAATTAATTAAATGAGTTTAATTAATTAAAAGAAATCCCATGTCTAATAGGATTAGAAGGGTTGACTAATATCTATATAAGAGGAGTCTTATAATAGATATTAGATGATGCAATTCCAATTGTTGGAGAGTACTCCTTTTCTATAGAGGCCAAACACTTGGGTGGCTAACGTTGATCAAAGAAAGGAATCTAACCCGGAAATTCAAGGAGATCACGAAGAACAAGGAGTTGAACTAGTACCTGTGGAAGCTTCGTTCTACAAGGGTATGATTCCATAACTTCTTATTTATCGTTTTAAATTAATAATTTGCATAAAGGATGATCCGGGTAATGGTTTTGTAGAAATTTTTTAAACTCTGATATATCATGCTTCCGCTAATTTTTGCAATTTGATTGCGTCACGATTTCGTACAAACCCAACAAAAGGTGCTATACGGGCATGTGAATGTTGATTTCTCTTGATCCTCTAATGCGATGACGATCTGGTTGTACCCGAAATACCTATCCAGCATGCAGTAATACTCGTGTCCAGCTAGTCTGTCCAACATCTAATCAATGAACGGCAAGGGGAAATGATCCTTTCTAGTTGCCTTATTCAGTCTTCTGTAGTCCATGCAGACCCTCCAGCCGATTACTGTCCTTGTCGGTATCAATTCATTGTTCTCGTTCTTCACTACGGTTATCCCACCTTTCTTCGGGACACATTGGACCGGGCTCACCCAAGCACTGTCTGAAATTGGGTAGATGATTCCAACATCCAGCCATTTCAGGATTTCCTTCTTCACTCCTTTCATTATGGGGTTGAGCCTCCTCTGTTGTTCCACTGTTGGCTTGCTCTCCTCTTCCATCAGAATCTTGTGCATACAGAATGACAGGCTGATTCCTTTGATTTCGACGATTGTCTAGCCAATAACAGACTTGTATTCTCTCAGAACTCATAACAGCTTACTTTCATGCAGTTCGTTAAGTGCAGATGCAATAATAACAGTTAAAGTAGCTGAATTACCCAAATAAGCATACCTGAGGTGATTGGGTAAGGGTTTGAGTTCTAGTTTTGGTAGTTCCTCAAGAGATGGCTTCATCTTTGTTGATGAAGTTCCGGCTGCTTCCAATGGCTCAAATAGTAGCATGAACCTGTTTACTCTTGGGTGGGCTTCTAGCAGTTGCAGATACTCTTTTATTTCTGAATCCTCTTCATCACAGTCTCCAGTTAATGCTGATTCTAGCGGGTCGGTATTAAGTATCCAAAGTTGCTCATCACTGTAACGCCCGAGAAAATCAAGCGTTTATGTAAATGAATTTTTATTTGATTTATTGAATAAAATTTGGATTATTTGTTTATTAAACTGAGTAAGCTAATTGTAGGTCATTTTATGACCTAGAGAATGTAGAAATGAGTAGGATTCTGGCTACGTGCTTGGAATAAATGATATGAATTTATAAGATAAAAATAAAAGGTTTTCGAGAATAAAAATATTTTGGGAAAAGACGAAATAGACACTATTTAACCCTAAGGGTTAGGGTTGGAGACCCTAGGCCATTTTGAGAGTTCGGGATGTCAGAATGACATTCTATCGAAAGATTTGACGGTAATATACCGTGAAAAGTTAAGTTAGCCGAGAAAATTTTTCTCGAGAGGAAAAGTACTGGAATCACTATTTATCCGTTTCTGCTCTGGAATTTATTTTGAAATTCCGACAAACGCGTAATGATAGGATTTCGATACGAGATGGAATATGTAATAATATTTCATTTATGACTCACGAAGTTTCCGCGTAGGGACTTAAAATTCTAACGGTTAGGGAAAGTGATCTAATGAAATAATTGTTTACGTATAATAATAAATGATTATTGTACGTAAAGAATACGTGTATAATACGAGGTATTATACAAGAATAATAAAGAGAGAATACGAAAATTAATATGACGTATAATATAAATTTTATACGGAGTAAATAAGTTAAAATAAAGTGAATTAGAATTAATTAGAATTAAAAGTTGATAAGTTTGACCCGTGGGTCGAACCATTGGGTAAACGGGTGGTTTTAACCCATGGTTCAACCCACAACCCATGTTGGACATGGGGGAACAAGGCCACATGGGAGCATGTGGGAGCACAAGGGGGGACATGGTTGGCCATGTGCTAGCACATGGGCTCAAACTTGGTGGGAAAGTAATAGAGGAGGTGGGAATAGTAGAGGAGGTTGGGCCTAAATTACCATCCTACCCTAAGCCTTGCCAACTCTATAAATAGAGAGCCTTGTCTTCATATTTTGGTTATTTGAGAAATCCTAACATCTAGAGAGAAATATAAGAAGAGAAGCTAGCTTGTGTTTGTGAAGATATTTCATCAACCAAGGGGATTAAGAAAGCTTTGAGTATTCCTACTCACTCCACCAAGAACCTTAAAGGTATTCCTATAAGGAATAATATGTAAAACTTTCTTTTCTTTCAATATTAGTGTTGATAGAGAAGTGTTAAAGAAAGTTTGAACCCTAAGAAGTTATAAGGATGGCTTAATAGTGAACTAAGAACCTTAACAAGCCATGCATAATGGAAGACTAAGAATTAATTAGGTACTAATAATGGACTTAATGAATTCATAGGAAATGGACTAATAAACATGTGAAACTATGAAAAACTTAAATGTTTTGAATGATTAGAATTAGTAATAATCAACCATGAGATTGATTCCAAGTGGTTTGGAGTAATAATAATGAAGAACGAAGATTCGACGAAAGTTACGCGATTAGACGATAATCGTCAAAAATGTAAATTTCTCGGATTAGAAGTTAAGAGTCATCGTGAGCATCAAAAACGATGGTTTTCAATTGCAACATGTGAATTTAGGTAAATAAGACTTGCGAGGGAAAGAACGGATTGATTTCGACTTAAAACGAAGATTTAAGGTTTAAACGTTCACGAATGTTTAACGAAAATGTAAAAATGGACTAATAGGTGAATTTCTCACCAACAGATTTGGAAACGAATTTCGACTCGATAGGATGGTAGAGCATGTCGTTTATGAACTTTTGGCTTTGGAACGAATCAATTTCGAGTTATAACGATCAAGTTACGGACTCCGGAATTTCAGAATTTTCAAAGACATAGAAAATTTTTCTAAGTTGCAAAGCTAGCGCCGCAATGCCAGCCAATAGGCTTAAGCCGGTGCCGCAGTGCCACACCCAGGAGAAAGCTCTGAAGAGTAGCGCTGCAGCGCCACTCCAAGGGCAATATCTGGCGCTGCAGTGCCAGCATAGGAAAAAAATTGACATTGTTAAATAATTACTTAACCTTTTGTATATCATTAAGGGGCTAGTAAATGATGTAATATAAACCTTAAACAACATGTTTAAGTAAGAGTTTATGAAAATTAAATGTTAAATAAATGTAATTAAACTTAAGTTTTGGACGTTAACCAAAACTAAGTTAAGGAACAAGTTAAATACTCGGTTAATCATCATGCCTAGTGATGATTAAGAAGAGTTGGTTTATAACATAGAATGTTAGTAAACCGTAATGGACATTAAATAACTTAAATGAATGTTATTAATTTAACATTTCGATTAAGTTATACAAGAAGGAGAAGTTAGGTTATACTTGGTATATCGATGATGAATTCTCATAGGTATGCTTTGTGTTATGCTTTGTAGACGTTATAAAGACTGAATAGACTACGTGTAAAGGTTTAGAAGACGCAAAGGCAAGTTTTCTAACTTCGTTCATACTTTACTATGAATGCAAGTTTTCTAAACTCTTGTCTATACATTATGGTTGGACAAGAGGTCATTGTGCATAATTGCTTACGCATGAACTGTTATTGAATAGTCGATGCCATTTGATTCGGCTAGACTGAGATTTAGCATATTTGGTGGGTTTTCCACAAATCTTTTCAAAATATATATAATGTTGTGATCCTATGCCAATTGCTTGGTACGAATTATCACGTAAACCTGAGTATGAATGAAACAAAGGTTTTAAACGTCGTTAATTCGACAAGCACGTGAGGTTGCCACCAATTAAATGTAAACACGTTTAATGTATGAGTGTTGATCAACATAGAGTACTACAGGCTGATCACCTGGATGTGCTCGTAAGCTATATCGAACTTACGGCCTTCGTGCCGGGTTGTTCCTTTCATGAATGAGAACTAAAATATATGGTTCATGGTCGTTGACCAAGATGGATTCCGAAGAGGTTATAAAGTCCTTGGGAATGGTTTTAAAGGAATCAAAATGATATTTTGATTATTCTTAAGTACTTCATAACTATTGTACAGTTATTGAAGACCAAAAAATATGATTCTTGATTTTGTGGTTTCAAGATACACTGTTTAACTTGTTGAGCTGTTTATGCTCATTCTTGCTTAAAACTAAATGATTTCAGCTAAGAACGAACGGACTTAAGGATCCGGTAAAGACAAAGGCAAGTCCAAGCTGGACAAGTAGTGACCTTTGTAATAGTATAGTATTGGTATTGTATTTACTGATATTATGACACAGAACAATGTATTGGTTACGAATACTTGGGAAGGAATTTAATAGAATGTAATAATTAGTAAACTTATGCATTGATATTGATGTCCTCAATTGAATGTATGAGTAGATTGTAGCACCATGTTTTGGGTTTGAAGGTACCCAGATTTGGGGGCGTCACAGGTTGGTATCAAAGCTATAGGTTATAAAACATAAAGAGTAAAAAAAAAAAAAAAAAAAAAAAAAAACCTTAGGCTTTAACCTGGAAAAGTGAAGTTGAAGTTAGAAGTCAACAAACTAGGGTAAAGTTTTGAAAGAAGAAAGTAACCTTAAACATGTTAAATGTGATATAAACTGTTCATATTTGATTGTATACTAATCCAGTTATTTATGTTTTATGTAGATAACAGGAATAATGAACATGTATAATGAAATACATGAAGTTAGTGAGGATTCAGTCAACTTGTTAGAAGTTGTACCAATGCCGGTGGCGGAGGTACCATTAGTGATTCTATAGGGGACTGATATAGAGGAAGAGGACCCGTCTGAGTACTTTGATAACTTTGACTACGCGTCATTGTTTGAGGGTATGTCGGAGGAGGAGGTTGAGTCGGTGCCGATTAATATGGTACTGCCTACTGAGGAGGAGGAGACAATGCCGATTAATACGGTATTGCCTACGAAGGTAGATGTGGAGGATTCTACACCAGGAGAGTCCATGAAACTACTATTTATGGCAATACTGGACAGAAATGTCCAACTAAGTAAGGAGGTCCGTGACCTCAAGAAAGTGGTGGATGATGTGGTAGAAGATAGAGAGAATATGGAGATCTTCTGGGAGGCCGAGCACGATGAGAAAGTGTTGGCTAAGGATAAAGTCCGGGACTTGAAGATAGAAGTCCAGGAATTGAAGGCTGAACTTCTGAACATGAAGCAGAAGATAGGTAGAATATGCTATATTCATAGGTGCTCGCACGAGGATTACTAGCAGCAGATGGCTGAGTATCCTGTTGAGGAAGGACAGACTTGGCATACTATTAACCGGGACATTGTGGCCGGTATGGCCGATGCAGATTACATGAATGTCGTGTTGCAGATGTAGTTCCGTAGCATGTATGGAAAAGATAGCGATGTAAATAGCTATGTAAATGTGTGTATAACTTGTGATGATGTAAAACCCTCTTTTGTATAGATAAGGGTAGTTTTTTTGTAAGTCCCAACTTTTGAAAAGTAATTGTTGGATAGTAATGTAAATGGCTAAAGTCATGTAATGTAAAGTGTAGTGTTATACTATAAGGAAGTATTTTAATATAAAGGTTTTATTTAAAATACTTGGCAATGTGATTGAGTTATTATTTGATTGTTAATAATAACCGAATGAAGAAATAAAGACTAACGAAATGTTTTCATATTAACAAAAAATGCCGCCAAGAAGACGTGCCAGAAATCATGAAGAAGAACCTCGTAATGAGGAGGAGCAAGGGAATAATAACCCGATGCAAAAATTTATGAATCTTTTAGCTACGGCTCTCCATCGAACGAGAGGTACCGTACGCACTAATCCTGGGATAGGTCGTGGGACTACCTTTAAGGAGTTCAAGATAATAGGTCCGCCTGAGTTCTATGGAACTATGGACCCAATAGCTTCCCAAGTTTGGGTGAAAGAAATAGAGAAGGAATTTGTCATAGCAAATATCGGTGTGGCGCAGAAGACTTCTTTTGTGACTTACATGATGAAGAGGGAGGCCAACTACTGGTGGGAAGCCAACCAGGGTAAGGCCAGAACAGAAGTGGGTACGTGGGAGCGGTTTAAGGAGTTATTCTTTGAGAACTACTTCCCCACGAGCATGCAGGGGAGAATGGAAATTCAATTCCTAGAACTGAAGTAGGGGGACATGACGGTACCCCAATATGCAGCCAGGTTCAATAAACTGGCAAGGTTTGCTCCACACCAAGTGGACATAGAGTTGCGAAAGGCACGACGGTTCGAGCAGGGATAGAAACCCTGGCTCTACAACCGGATATCAGTTTTCCAAAGTGTTACCTTTGGAGCAGTGTTAGAAAAGGCGATTATCACCGAGGGTGGTAGTGAAGCGTTGACCTTATACCACAAAGAGAAGAAGAATAAAACCAAGACTAAGGTATCAGTCAAGATCAAGGGAGCCAGTGGAAGTGGCCAGAATAGGAAAGATTTTAGCTCCGGGAATACCGGAGTAAAACAGGAGTTTTCCAAGAGGAAAATGGAAGCGTGCAAGAATTGCGGTAAGACTCATCTAGGAATCTGCCTCAAGGGTAAGGCGGTCTGTTATAACTGTGGACAGGAGGGGCATATTTTGCCTAACTGTCCCAGTCCTAAGAAGAGTCGCGATTGTTTTATATATGGATCTACTGACCACATGGCGCGTAACTGTCTGAAGAAGGGTTCGGATGGTGGGAAGGGAGCTAGCAGTAATAAGCTGGCGATTGGTGGTGCAGTACCACAAGGTAGACCGACTGCTCATACTTTTAATATGACGGTCCAAGATGCGATAGCATCAAGCGACGTCGTAGCAGGTATTATTTCAGTCAACGATATTAATGCATATGTACTGTTTGATTCAGGTGCAACGTGTTCGTTCATAGCGTGTGAGTTTGCTAAACGATTAGGATTACTCCCTGAAAAACTTGTAATACCTTTAAAAATTAAGGTAGCTAACGACGAAGTAATTCCTGTGGACTCAGTTCATAGGAGTTGTTGTGTGGATATTAGAGGTAACAAATTGTCGGTAGACCTTATACTGATAAAGTTGGGAGAATTCGATGTAATTCTCGGGATGGACTAGTTAATTAACCATGGGGCGATGATAGATTGCCAAAATAAGAGTGTGAATCTTCGGATTTCTAAGAAACCCAAGGTAGTGTTCTATGATAGTAAATCACCGGGACGCTCTTGTTGTCTAACCATGACACAAGCTAGAAAATTATTGAAGAAGGGATGCGAAGGTTACCTGTGCCATGTTATTGATACCCAACGGTTGGGAGCAACGTTGGAATAGATACCTATAGTCAACGAGTACGCGGATGTATTTTTGAGTGACTTGCCAGGTCTTTCACCTGATAGGGAGACCGAATTTGTTATAGACCTTGCGCCAGGGATGGCACCAGTTTCAAAGGCACCATATCGTATGGCGCCAGTGGAGTTAAAGGAGTTGATGATTCAGTTGCAAGAACTATTGGACAAGAAGTATATTCAATCGAGTGTTTCTCCATGGGGAGCGCCGGTATTGTTTGTAAAGAAGAAGGATGGATCGTTGAGGCTTTGTATTAACTACCGAGAGTTGAACAAACTAACGATAAAGAATAAGTACCCATTGCCCAGGATCAATGATCTCTTTGATCAGTTGAGAGGGGCAAAATATTTTTCGAAGATAGATTTACATACGGGGTATCACCAGTTGAAGGTGAGGGCAGAGGATGTACCTAAGACAGCATTTAGGACTCGTTACGGCCATTACGAGTCTTAATGATGTCTTTTGGGTTGACGAATGCGCTAGCCGCATTCATGGACATGATGAACGGAGTGTTCAAACAATATTTGGACAAGTTCGTCGTGGTGTTCATTGATGATATCCTAGTCTATTCCAAGACGAAGGAGGATCATGCTGAACATTTGAGATTAGTGTTGGAGGCACTAAGAAAAGAGAGGTTGTATGCGAAATTCACAAAGTGTGAATTTTGGTTAGAGAGGGTGTAGTTTTTGGGGCACGTTATTGACAAGGAAGGAGTTTCAGTGGATCCAGTGAGGGTGGAATCAGTGATGAACTGGGAACAACCGAAAACGCCGACTGAGGTGCGGAGTTTCCTAGGGTTAGCGGGTTACTATCGAAGGTTTATTCAGGACTTCTCGAAGATAGCTATTCCGTTAACCAACTTAACCAGGAAGACGGTGAAATACGTATGGACAGAAAAGTGTGAAGACAGCTTTCAAGAGCTGAAGAAGAGGTTGAGTCAAGCCCCTGTATTATCCTTATCGGATGAGACGGGGAATTTCGTAGTGTATAGCGATGCTTCGCATAAAGGATTGGGTTGCGTTCTCATGCAGCATGGCAAGTCATTGCGTATGCATCTAGGCAGTTGAAGGAGTATGAGGGGATATATCCTACTCATAACCTTGAACTTTCCACAGTGGTTTTTGCCTTAAAGATTTGGAGGCATTACCTATATGGGGAGAAGTGTGAGATCTACACAGACCATAAAAGTCTGAAGTATATCTTCACTCAGAAGGAGTTGAATATGAGACAGCGGAGATGGTTGGAGTTTATAAAGGATTACGATTGTGAAATCCTGTATCACCCAGGGAAGGCAAATGTGGTGGCCGACGCCTTAAGTAGGAAGGGTCGGGAGAAGCTATCGATGTTAACATCTCAAGATGAATTGGTTATAGAGATGGCAAGAATGGAATTAGAAGTACGATGTTCAATCAAAGAAGGGGAGAAACTGTTTGCAATTGAAGTTCAGCCCACAATAGTGGAAAAAGTGAAGGAAGTGCAACTCAGAGCTGATGAATGTGAGCGGATAAGGAAGAAGATTTTAGACGGTACCGAAATAGCGTACAGTCTTGATAACGAAGGGTTATTGAGATTTAAAGGAAGAATTTGGGTTCCGTGTGAGCCAGAGTTAAAAGAGGAGATAATGGATGAAGCTCATCACTCGAGGTACTCGATTCATCCTGGTAGTACCAAGATATATCAAGACCTTCGAACCAATTTTTGGTGGTCAAATATGAAGAGGGAGATAGCAGAGTATGTCAGTAGGTGCTTAACTTGTCAAAAAGTTAAGGCTGAACATCAACGACCCAGTGGTTTGTTACAATCATTGGAGATTTCGGAGTGGAAATGGGAGCATATCACGATAGACTTTGTGGTGGGACTTCCAACGACGCAGAAAGGATACGACGCTATTTGGGTAATAATGGATCGTTTGACGAAGTCGGCTCATTTCTTGTCGATAAGAGTCAGATACAATTTAGACCAGTTAGCTAAGCTTTATGTTAAAGAGATTGTCTCGAGACATGGAGTGCCAGTTTCGATCGTGTTACATCGCGACCCGCGATTCACTTTAAATTTCTGGAAGAGTTTGCAAGAGCAGATGGGAACACAACTGAGATTGAGTACGGCGTACCATCCACAGACAGATGGACAAAGCGAAAGAACAATTCAGACGCTAGAAGACATGCTAAGGTCTTGGGTTATGGATTTCAAGGGGAGTTGGGACAATTATCTACCATTAGTAGAGTTCACCTACAATAACAGTTATCACGCTAGTATAGGCATGCCACCTTACGAAGCGTTATATGGACGAAAGTGTCGAACGCCACTTTGTTGGGATGAAGTGGGAGAGCGTCAAATGTTAGGACCTGAGATGGTACAACAAACGGCAGAAGTAGTTAAGTTAATACGAACGCGGCTAGTAGCAGCTCAGGACAGACAGAAAAAGTATGCCGATCCACATCGGAAGAATAGGGAGTTTGAAGTCGGTTCGTATGTATTCCTGAAGGTTTCACCTTGGAAGGGGAAGATGTATTTTGGGAAAAAGGGGAAGTTAAGCCCTAGGTTCATAAGACCGTTTGAAATTTTGCGAAGGGTAGGAGAGGTAGCATATGAGATAGCATTACCTCCAGAGTTGGGGCATATCCATAACGTGCTTCACGTTTCGGTATTATGCCCCTATAAGCCGGATTACAGGCACGTAATCGAGTATGAACCAATTCAAGTCGAGAAAGACTTAACTTATGAGGAGATTCCTATTCAAATTGTTGATAGGAAGGAACAAGCGTTAAGAAGTAAAATTATACCTTCGGTGAAGGTGATATGAAGGAACCACAATGCCGAAGAAGCAACGTGGGAACTCGAGGACAAGATGAGGAAGGCTTACCCTCATTTGTTTGATTAACTTGTATGGTAATTCTGGGGACAGAATTCTTATAAGAAGGGAAGAATGTAACACCCGAGAAAATCGAGCGTTTATGTAAATGAATTTTTATTTGATTTATTGAATAAAATTTGAATTATTTGTTTATTAAACTGAGTAAACTAATTGTAGGTCATTTTATGACCTATAGAATGCAGAAATGAGTAGGATTTTGGCTACGTGCTTGGAATAAATGATATGAATTTATAAGACGAAAATAAAAGGTTTTTCGAGAATAAAAATATTTTGGGAAAAGACGAAATAGACACTATTTAACCCTAAGGGTTAGGGTTGGAGACCCTAGGCTATTTTAAGAGTTCGGGATGTCAGAATGATATTCTGTCGGAAGATTTGACGGTAATATACCGTGAAAAATTAAGTTAACCGAAAAAAAGTTTTCTCGGGAGGAAAAGTACGGGAATCACTATTCATCCATTTCTGCTTGGGAATTTATTTTGAAATTTCGAGAAACGGGTAATGATAGGATTTCGATACGAGATGAAATATGTAATAATATTTCATTTATGACTCACGAAGTTTTTGCGTAGGGACTTAAAATCCTAACGGTTAGGGAAAGTGATCTAATAAAATAATTATTTACGTATAATAATAAATGATTATTGTACGAAAAGAATACGTGTATAATACGAGGTATTGAACAAGAATAATACGAAGAGAATACGAGAATTAATACGACGTATAATATGAATTTTATACGGAGTAAATAAGTTAAAATAAAGTGAATTAGAATTAATTAGAATTAAAAGTTGATAAACTTGACCCGTGGGTCGAACCATTGGGTAAACGGGTGGTTTTAACCCATGGTTCAACCCACAACCCATGTTGGACATGGGGGAACAAGGCCACATGGGAGCATGTAGGAGCACAAGGGGGGGACATGGTTGGCCATGTGCTAGCACATGGGCTCAAACTTGGTGGGAAAGTAATAGAGGAGGTGGGAATAGTAGAGGAGGTTGGGCCTAAATTACCATCCTACCCTAAGCCTTGTCAACTCTATAAATAGAAAGCCTTGTCTTCATATTTTGGTTGTTTGAGAAATCCTAACATCTAGAGAGAGAGATAAGAAGAGAAGCTATGTGACGAACGAAATTTTTGTAATTTAATTTGAATATTTATTGAATTAAATAAATATTTTTCGATAATTTAATTATTGAGTTGAATAATTAATTGATGAATTTGTGGTAGATTAATTTAATTATATGTGTTACATTGATTAAATTAATGTTATGAATTTTATTGTGCAAAGTATATATTTAATTAAGCTTATTTGATTAAATGAATTATTTAATAAGCATAATGTTATTCTAATTAATTAATAATTAATTAGAGATTTAAAGATTTGACATAATTAATAAATGAAAATTTTAATTATGGGACTATGTTATTTAATGTGGATATATGCCATTTTATTTAATTAATTTAAATAACATTATTTGATTAAATTGGGTGTGATATTAAAACTATATTATAAAGTTATAATTAAATTAAATGGAAAGGGGAGTAAGGGACAAGCAAACAAAGCCTTAGTGGGAGTTGGGGCCAGTTAACCCATTATGGGATTAACTGACGACCCATGACTCCACTATTATATACGTATATCATAGTAGTTTTATATCATATATCATATATTGCTTTCATCAGTTAAGAACTTAGAGATTTCAAAGAGAAAATATTAGAGAGAAAAGAAGAGAGAAAGTAAGAGAAGAATTGATTGAAGAAGAGAATTAAAGAGTTCAAGTCTATATCATTATCAAGCAAGTAGCAAAGGGTAATCTCTTCATCTTCATGGATATATATTACGTTATTATATTTTCATGAAAAACTATTTTAAAGTCCTCTATGATTGAAAAGATTGTTAATTGATGAGTATATGATGATATATATGTTACATATGTATATTATATGGTTTATATCACGTAGTCATGTGTTAGAGTAATTAATTTCATTTAAACATGTTTTAATCAAAGTTTCATTAATTACAGAGTATGAAAAATATGAAGAACACGTATATATGGCCTTATGTACAATTTTTATGCTTTGAATTGGTTGTTTAACTTAAATTTGATAATGGATTATGATTATACATGTTAAAACAAAGAAAACAAACTTTGAACGGACGGATTCGGAGTTATAACGAATCCGTGACGATGATTTTTTATGTTTTTCTTCAAAACCGTCAAGAACACCAAGAACGGTGAAATTTAATGATTTAATTCGAGTAATTGCATGATTTAAGATGTTAAAAACATGTTAGTAACAATGTATGATGTTTCTATGAAGTTCGTACTTCATAGAAATCGCTGTGTGAGTTTAATTTGCATTTAATTGGAGTAATTGGGCCAACGAACTGTCAAAATCGCGAACTAGAGAGTGCACCAGCAGGGGGGGCCACCACAGCTGTTCATGGGCATAAAGACCCGCCCCAGCGGGTATAGGGGCTGTCCGGGAGCTTCTTTTTTTTTGTTTTCGAGACTTTTTTGACCTCCTATAGTAAAATAAGCATAACGTTTTCATACGAACTCCGATTAAGGCGATTCAAGATGATTCAAAACGATGACGAGTAGACCTACAACTTTCATTCTTTAAGCTTTTCAATTTGAAATTGTTAAAATGGGTAAAATGGCCATCTTTGTGACTGATGCATATTTAGAGGCAATCAGAGGGCTACGGACATGCACGCACACTAGTGTAGTGCTCTCAATAATAAAAGATGTTGTTCTAAGTTACATACATGAATATTATATGATTTGAAGTTTATGATTAATAAACTAAGTTATTGACATGTATAAGATAATGTTAAGGTTCAAGTTAACGAACTAAGTGCGAACTTGAATATCGTAATTGTAAAACTTGATTATGATTGTTTAAAGGGCTATACATGTGTGATATGCATGTTGTGAGTTTACATTCATGTTATGTGGTTAGCCATTGAGTAATATTATAAACCAAGTTGTAAGTCGAACTTAAGTGAATAGTTCAACAGTTAAACATGGTAGTTATGAAAACTAATCGATGTCGTATACATAATGTAATGTGTAGGACGTTGAGGAAGTGAATTGTAATTATATTTGTAGCTTGTGCAAGAGGCAAGTATCCTATCCCTAACTTATTGATTCAGCAAGTTCCCTAAATTCTAATTTATTCATTTATTAAGTCTTAGACTTGTGTTTCTATATCGAGTAAGCTCGTGTTCTTAATTGTTCCAGTTCGAAATTCATATTAGATATTGTAACTCTTTTAAAAGCATGATTCAGTTATACAATACTTATTCGATTGTATACTCTTGAGATTTATTATTCAAGTTGAATATCGATGTTATTGTTGAACCTTATAGAACTAGTGAACCCTTATTGATTCTACTAGTCCATAGTTGATGAACGTTCTAAATTCTAGAATACTTATTGAGTTTATCCAAACCAAACTTTCTTTGGTACAGACTCTGATGTCAAAACTGAGATGAACAACCCTGTAAAAGGGGATTATTTACGCTTTAGCGTTGAGATATTGTGCACAGTATGGTACTAAGGGTTGATCCCCCTAAGTACGAGAAGTAGAGTCCATAGTCTTATGACTGTTAAAAGTTTAAAGCATAAAAACTTTACAACCTAGGACATAGTTCAAGGTCTTATGACCCTCAGATGTTCTTTTGATTCCTGTTATTCATTCTTGAGTCAGAAGTTGAGTTTAATTATTCAGATGTCTTTGATTCACTCACATGTTATTATATTATTATTGTATTATTATACTTGTGAGCAATCGTGCTCACTCTTGCGTAATAATAACATTGCAGTTAAGAACGAAAGGTCCGACGAGCCTTCTACTAGCAAAGGCAAGGGCAAGGTCAACAAGTAATGAAGACTTGTTGTTTATTTTTATATGTTTATGTTTCAGACTTATGTTAAAGTTGTGTAAGACTTATTTATTTGTTTATGTTTCGCACAGATGTTTAAGGTTAGTATGACCTAGGATTGTATTTATTATTCAGATGTTGTAATCCCATAAGGGGAGGATTTATTTCTATCTATTGCATGGTTTGCATTTATTATGGGTAGATAGATAGATGATATTTGTACAGTGAATACCAAATCCCGTGGAATTGAAGTACCCGGATTTGGGGGTGCCACAGGTTGGTATCAGAGCTGTAGGTTATGAACCTTAGGTGGGGGAAAACCTTAGGATAGTAGCCTTTTAGAGATCGAGAACATAGTAATGATAACTCTTATCGAGTTCTAAGAAAGATAATAACTTATCTTATGTGCTATGTGCTTATACTTATATACTTGAGTATCGATTAGCATCACATAATAACTAAGACTTAAAATTTTATTTGTCAGGATGACGGATGCTGGAGAAGCTAGTCAGTCCAGGGACCTTGTACCCCTAGAGGCTAGAGAGGAGGAGCCCCGAGATATCCACGTAGTCTGGGAGCAGTTAGTCCGACGAGAGTCATCACCCTTGATCACAGTCATTGGTCAGGAGTATGTGCCTGTGTCTGATTCAGAGGAGGACTCTGAGGAAGACCCTAAGGAGATTGAGGTTCAGGCTGAGGCAGCCGAAGAGGAGGAGGAAGACCCTGAAGAGTTCTCACCGAGCTCTATCAGTGCTGAGATGTATGACGAGCTGTATGACCGTAACATAGAGTTACGTGATTCTGTTCAGGAGCTGAGGGAACGATCGGTTACTCAACAGTCTACCATCGAGTAGAGGGATGGAGAGGTTGAGGCTCTTCACACACATCTGGAAAATATAGAGTGGGATTTGGTTCACGAGAAAGGCCAAATCAAGCAGAAGTCAGAGGAAATAGAGGAGTTGAAGAATGAACTGAAAGAGAAATCAACAAGGCTGGCTATAGCAGAGGAGGCATGGGTAAGGGAATCACGACGAGCAGATCTCGCAGAAGATAACTGTCGGGAGAAGAAGGCCAAGCTTGAGGAGATGTACTCTACACTTCAGTATGTAATTGATGAAGCCCAAGGTTGGGTTATGAGGTACCCAATTCAGTTTAAAGGACTACCGTCATACATGCTAGATCGCAGGACGATGTCCCGGATTATGGAAGAAGAGCGTGGCAAATCTGTTCGTCGCCTTAATGGGCAGTGATAGGAACATTTGATTTTGTGAAACCTATCTGGTAGTTAATAATGTAAATTCCAATGTGTTTATAATCAGAGGAATATTTTATGTTTTAAATCCTGTAGATTCTTTATCTCAGGATAGTTGATGTAAATAGCAGTGATGCTATCGTGTTATGTTAAAACTTTTGATTTAATAAAATATCAGAGTTTATTTGAGATAATGTGTTGACTGATTGTGTCTAAATGTTTAAGTTAATCCTTGGATATTTAGAGAATTGAATAAAGATCTAACAAGCGTATTTCTTAACAGAAAAATGCCGCCAAGGAGACGACCTGACTGTCAACAGGCCCAAGAAGGGTCAACGAACAACAACAACGACGCCAATGCTAACCCCGTTCAGCAATTGGCAAACTTACTTGCTAGAGCGCTTAACAACTAACCTCAAGCTCCACCGAACACAACGTTCAAGGACTTTAAGGCGGTGGGACAGCCAGAGTTTAAAGGCACCATGAACCCGATAGAAGCTCAAACCTGGGTCATGGAGATGGAAAAAGTTTTCGACGTCGCCAGAGTCAGAGAAGACCAGAAAACCGCCTATGCAACGTTCATGCTAAAATCTAAAGCTAGTTATTGGTGGCAAGCGAATAAGGTCAGGGGAGGAGAAGGTGTGATTACCTAGGAGAGGTTCAAAGAGATATTCTTTGAGATGTATTTTTCGACCAGCTCGCAGAATCAAATGGAGGTTCAGTTTCTGGAGCTGAAACAGAGGAATGTGTCCGTACTGAAATATGCGACGAAATTCAATGAGTTGGCTAGGTTTGCCACGTATCAAGTGCACACCGATCAGAGGAAAGCAAGGAGGTTTGAACCGGGCCTGAAGCCCTGGTTGTATAGCAAAGTGTCAATGTTCCAATTGAACACTTTTGCTGGGGTGCTAGAGAAGGCCATTCTCGCTGAAGGCGAGAGTGACACTGTTACAAAGTGTAACCAAGATCAGAAAAAGAAGAAGAGTGAAGGTGAAGGAGTTAACAAGGCTAGTGGTAGCAACACAGGGGGAAGTAATAATCAAAAGAGGAGGTGGACCGACAACTCATCAACTGGAAATCAGCAAGGAAGTCAGAAGAAGATGATCGAAGTTTGTTCGACCTGCGGAAAGGCTCACCTGGGGGTCTGTATGAAGGAAAAATGAGTATGCTATAATTGTGGTCAGGAAGGCCACATAGCACCTAACTATCCGAACCTAAAGAAGGGCGCTTGCTTCACTTGCGGCTCAAAGGACCATCTGGCAAGGGACTATCCCAAGAAGGGATCTAGAGGGGCAGGATCAGGAGGGAACAGGGGAAACAGCGGTGGAAGTACTCTAACTATCACGGGACCAACCGCAACCAACCGACCGACCGCCAGGACCTTCAACATGACAGTACAGGATGCTGTGCAGTCTCGCGATGTGGTGTCAGGTATCATTCTGATCAATAAAGTTAATGCTTATGTACTATTTGATTCGGGTGCTACTTGTTCATTTATATCCGATGACTTTGCTAAGAACTTAGAACTTCCTATGGACGAGTTAGAATACCCCCATGAACATAGAAATTGCGAATAGAGAAGTGATCCCTGTTAAGTACGTACACAAGAACTGTAGGGTGGATATTAAGGGTAACATTATGAATGTAGATCTTATCCCAATTAGGCTTGGGAAATTCGATGTTATTCTGGGAATGGATTGGCTAGTCAATTATAGGGCTGTAATTGATTGCCAGAGGAAGTGTAACAACCTTATGACCCCGTCAAAGGTTGTGTTTTATGGTAGCAAATCACCTAGACAAGCGAGTTGTCTGACGATGATGCAGGCCAGGAAGTTGTTAAGACAAGGCTGTGTAGGATATTTAGCCTACATAGTCGATAGTCGTAAAGAAAACCTGAAAGTGGAAGATATACCAGTCGTGAGGGACTTCATTGACGTATTTTTAGATGATCTGCCAGGACTTCTGCCAGACAGAGAGGTTGAGTTTGTGATCGATTTGGCGCCAGGGACAGCCCCAATATCGAAGGCACCGTACCAAATGGCTCCGATAGAGATGAAAGAGTTGATGGTACAACTGCAAGAGTTACTGGAAAAGAAGTACATCCAACCGAGCGTATCTCCGTGGGGAGCGCCGATGTTGTTTGTGAAGAAGAAGGACGGGACGATGCGGCTTTGCATCAACTACAAAGAACTGAATAAGGTCATAATTAAGAATAGATATCCATTACCGATGATCGACGATCTGTTTAACCAATTAAAGGTACTTTTCAAAGATAAACTTGAGGAGTGGCTATCACCAGCTGAAGGTGAGGCCAAAGGATGTTTCGAAGACAGCATTTAGGACTCGATATGGTCACTACGAATTTCTGGTGATGTCATTTGGTCTAACGAATGCTCCTGCAACATTCATGGGCTTAATGAATGGAGTGTTCAAGCCATTTTTGGACAAATTCGTGGTGGTCTTTATCGACGACATTTTGGTATACTCAAAGACCAAGGAAGAACATGTAGAACATCTGAAGTTAACGTTAGAGGCGTTAAGAAGAGAAAAGTTGTATGCCAAATTTTTGAAATGTGAATTATGGATTGAAAGAGTGTAATTTCTTGGACATGTGATCGACAAGGATGGAATTTCGGTAGATCCCTCTAAAGTCGAAGCTGTGATGATCTGGGATCAGCCGAAAACACTGTCGAAAGTGAGGAGTTTTCTTGGATTAGCGGTTTATTATAGAAGATTCATTCAGGACTTTTCCAAGATCGCAACTCCGCTGACGAATTTGACTAGAAAATTGGTGAAATTAGTTTGGACGGAGAAGTGTGAGGAAAGCTTCCAAGAGCTTAAGAGGAGGTTGAGTTCAGCACCTGTGTTATCCCTTCTGGATGACACAGGAAATTTTGTGATTTATAGTGATGCGTCGCATAAAGGACTTGGCTGTGTGCTTATGCAAAACGACAGGGTCATTGCGTATGCGTCACGACAAGTGAAAGACTATGAGAAGGGGTATCCGACCCATAACTTGGAGTTAGCTGCAGTGGTATTTGCTTTGAAAATTTGGAGACACTATCTCTATGGGGAGAAGTGTGAAATATATATAGACCACGAGAGTCTGAAATATATTTTTACATAGAAGGACTTGAATATGGGCCAGAGAAGGTGGCTGGAGTTAATTAAGGACTATGACTATGAAATCTTATACCATCAGGGTAAGGCTAATGTGATTGCCAACACCTTAAGCAGAAAGGGTCGGGAGAAATTGATGATGTTGACTGCTCAGGAGGAGCTAATTTCAGCAATGGAAAAGCTAGAATTGGAAGTGAAGTATCCGATGGAGATTGATGAGAAGTTATTTCAGATGCAAGCTGGTACAACCCTATTGGATAAAGTTAAGAAAGCTCAACTTCAGGACGAAGAATGTGAGAAGGTGAAGAAAAAGATATCTGAAGGAACCGAACCAAGATTCAAGATAGACAGTGAGGGACTACTGAGATTTAAGAACAGAGTGTGGGTACCGTCAGTGCCAGAGATTAAGGAGGACATTTTGAGTGAGGCTCATAGCTCACGGTATTCGATTCACCCCGGTAGTACCAAGATGTACCAGGATCTTCGACAGCACTTCTGGTGGTCGAATTTGAAACGAGATGTTGCTGAGTGTGTTGCAAAGTGTTTAACCTGTCAGAAAGTGAAAGCAGAACATCAGAGACCGAGTGGTTTGCTACAACCCCTGGAAATCCCAGAATGAAAATGGGAACACATTACGATGGATTTCATGGTCGGCCTTCCGACGACTCAGAAAGGCTACGACGCAGTATGGGTTATCGTTGACCAACTGATGAAATCCGCACACTTCCTTCCGATCAAAATTAGATTCAACTTAGACCAGTTGGCAAGGCTATATGTGAAAGAGATTATTTCGAGGCACGGAGTTCCGGTGTCAATAGTTTCCGATAGAGATCCGCGTTTTACATCGAACTTTAGGAAACGACTACAGGAATGCATGGGGACACAGTTGAGAATGAGTACGGCTTATCACCCACAGACAGACGGGCAGAGCGAAAGAACGATCCAGACATTGGAAGATATGCTGAGAGCATGCATTATAGATTTCAAAGGCAACTGGGATGACCACCTACCGCTTGTGGAATTCGGTTACAACAACAGTTACCACGCTAGTATTGGCATGCCGCCTTACGAAGCGTTGTACGGAAGAAAATGCAGAACCCCGCTATACTGGGATGAAGTTGGCGATAGACAACTACTAGGTCCAGAACTGGTACAGCAGATAGCAGAGATAGTCAGGGTAATCAGAACAAAACTGGTAGTAGCTCAGGATAGGCAAAAGAAATACACCGATCCACACCGTAAAAATGTTGAGTTTAAATCGGGTAGCTTTGTATTTTTGAAAGTCTCTCCCTGGAAGGGAAAGATCAGATTCGGTAAGAAGGAGAAATTGAGCCCGAGGTTCATTGGACCATTCAAGGTACTGCGAAGGATTGGAGAAGTTGCGTATGAGGTAGCCTTACCTTCGGCGCTAGAGAATATCCACAACGTCTTCCATGTTTCAGTTTTACGCCTCTACAAACTCGATTACAAGCATATGATTGAATATGAACCCCTACTTTTTGAGAAAGACTTATCCTATAAAGAAATTCCTGTTCAGATCGTTGACAGGAAAGAACAAGTCCTCAGAAACAAAGTTATACCTTCTGTTAAGGTAATTTGGAGGAACCACAATGCTGAAGAAGCTACGTGGGAACTCGAAGAGCATATGATGAAGAATTATCCGCATTTATTTACTTAAATTAAGTGTAGCGATTCTGGGGACAGAATCTTTATAAAGGGGGAGAATGTAATGGGACAAAAAATTTAATTGAACCGTGATTCAGGGGACAGAATCCTTTTAAGGGGGGAAAGATGTGACGAACGAGATTTTTATAATTTAATTTGAATATTTATTGAATTAAATAAATATTTTTTGATGATTTAATTATTGAGTTGAATAATTAATTGATGAATTTGTGGTAGATTAATTTAATTATATGTGTTACATTGATTAAATTAATGTTATGAATTTTATTGTGCAAAGTATATATTTAATTAAGCTTATTTGATTAAATGAATTATTTAATAAGCATAATGTTATTCTAATTAATTAATAATTAATTAGATATTTAAAGATTTGACATAATTAATAAATGAGAATTTTAATTATGAGACTGTGATTTAATGTGGATTTATGCCATTTTATTTAATTGATTTAAATAACATTATTTGATTAAATTGGGTGTGATATTAAAACTATATTATAAAGCTATAATTAAATTAAATGAAAAGGGGAGTAAGGGACAAGCAAACAAAGCCTTAGTGGGAGTTGGGGCCAGTTAACCCATTATGGGATTAACTGACGACCCATGACTCCACTATTATATACGTATATCATAGTAGTTTTATATCATATATCATATATTGCTTTCATCAGTTAAGAACTTAGAGATTTCAAAGAGAAAAGAAGAGAGAAAGTAAGAGAAGAATTGATTGAAGAAGAGAATTAAAGAGTTCAAGTCTATATCATCATCAAGCAAGTAGCAAAGGGTAATCTCTTCATCTTCATGGATATGTATTACGTTCTTATATTTTCATGAAAAACTATTTTAAAGTCCTCTATGATTGAAAAGATTGTTAATTGATGAGTATATGATGATATATATGTTACATATGTATATTATATGGTTTATATCATGTAGTCATGTGTTAGAGTAATTAATTTCATTTAAACATGTTTTAATCAAAGTTTTATGAATTACAGAGTATGAAAAATATGAAGAACACGTATATATGGCCTTATGTACAATTTGTATGCTTTTAATTGGTTGTTTAACTTAAATTTGATAATGGATTATGATTATACATGTTAAAACAAAGAAAACAAACTTTGAACGGACGGATTCGGAGTTATAATGAATCTGTGACGATGATTTTTCATGTTTTTCTTCAAAACCGTCAAGAACACCAAGAACGGTGAAATTTAATGATTTGATTCGAGTAATTGCATGATTTAAGATGTTAAAAACATGTTAGTAACATTGTAAGATGTTTCTATAAAGTTCGTACTTCATAGAAATCGCTGTGTGAGTTTAATTTGCATTTAATTGGAGTAATTGGGCCAACGAACTGTCAAAATCGTGAACCAGGGAGTTCACCAGCAGGGGGGCCCACCCCAGCGGGTGTTCATGGGCATAAAGACCCGCCCCAGGGGTATAGGGGCTGTCCGGGAGCTTTTTTTTGTTTTCGAGACTGTTTTGACCTCCTGTAGTAAAATAAGCATAATTATTTCATACGAACTCCGATTAAGGCTATTCAAGATGATTGGGAAAGATAACGAGTAGACCTACAACTTTTATTCTTTAAGTTTTTCAATTTGAAATTGTTAAAATGGGTAAAAAAGGCCATCTTTGTGACTGATGCATATTCGGAGGCAATCGGAGGGCTTCGGACATGCACGCACACAAGTGTAGTGCTCTCGATAATAAAAGATGTTGTTCAAAGTTACATACATGAATATTATATGATTTGAAGTTCATGATTAATAAACTAAGTTATTGGCATGTATAAGATAATGTGAAGGTTCAAGTTAACGAACTAAGTGCGAACTTGAATATCGTAATTGTAAAACTTGATTATGATTGTTTAAAGGGCTATACATGTGTGATATGCATGTTGTGAGTTTACATTCATGTTATGTGGTTAGCCATTGAGTAATATTATAAACCAAGTTGTAAGTCGAACTTAAGTGAATAGTTCAACAGTTAAACATGGTAGTTATGAAAACTAATCGATGTCGTATACATAATGTAATGTGTAGGACGTTGAGGAAGTGAATTGTAATTATATTTGTAGCTTGTGCAAGAGGCAAGTATCCTATCCCTAACTTATTGATTTAGCAAGTTTCCTAAATTCTAATTTATTCATTTATTAAGCCTTAGACTTGTGTTTCTATATCGAGTAAGCTCGTGTTCTTAATTGTTCCAGTTCGAAATTCATATTAGATATTGTAACTCTTTTAAAAGCATGATTCAGTTATACAATACTTATTCGATTATATACTCTTGAGATTTATTATTCAAGTTGAATATCGATGTTATTGTTGAACCTTATAGGACTAGTGAACCCTTATTGATTCGACTAGTCCATAGTTGATGAACGTTCTAAATTCTAGAATACTTTTTGAGCTTATCCAAACCAAACTTCCTTTGGTGCGGACTCTGATGTTAAAACTGAGATGAACAACCCTGTAAAAGGGGATTATTTACGCTTTAGCGTTGAGATATTGTGCACAGTATGGTACTAAGGGTTGATCCCCCTAAGTACGAGAAGTAGAGTCCATAGTCTTATGACTGTTAAAGGTTTAAAGCATAAAAACTTTACAACCTAGGACATAGTTCAAGGTCTTATGACCCTCAGACGTTTTTTTGATTCCTGTTATTCATTCTTGAGTCAGAAGTTGAGTTTCTTTATTCAGATGTCTTTGAATCACTCGCATGTTATTATAGTGTTGTTGTATTATTATACTTGTGGGCAATCGTGCTCACTCTTGCGTAATAATAACATTGCAGTTAAGAACGAAAGGTCTGACGAGCCTTCTACTAGCAAAGGCAAGGGCAAGGTCAACAAGTGATGAAGACTTGTTGTTTATTTTCATATATTTATGTTTCAGACTTATGTTAAAGTTGTGTAAGACTTATTTATTTGTTTATGTTCCGCACAGATGTTTTAGGTTAGTATGACCTGGGATTATATTTATTATTCAGATGTTGTAACCCCATAAGGGGAGGATTTATTTCTATCTATTGCATTGTTTGCATTTATTATGGGTAGATAGATAGATGATATTTGTACAGTGAACACCAAATCCCGTGGAATTGAAGTACTCGAATTTGGGGGTGTCACAAGCTAGCTTATGTTTGTGAAGACATTTCATCAACCATAGGGATTAAGAAAGCTTTGAGTATTCCTACTCACTCCACCAAGAACCTTAAAGGTATTCCCATAAGGAACAATATGTAAAACTTTCTTTTCTTTCAATATTAGTGTTGATAGAGAAGTGTTAAAGAAATCTTGAACCCTAAGAAGTTATAAGGATGGCTTAATAGTGAACTAAGAACCTTAACAAGCCATGCATGATGGAAGACTAAGAATTGATTAGGTACTAATAATGGACTTAATGAATTCATAGGAAATGGACTAATGAACATGTGAAACCATGAAAAACTTAAATGTTTTGAATGATTAGAATTAGTAATAATCAACCATGGGATTGATTCCAAGTGGTTTGGAGTAATAATAATGAAGAACGAAGATTCGGCGAAAGTTACGCGATTAGACGATAATCGTCGAAAACGTAAATTTCTCGGATTAGAAGTTAAAAGTCGCCGTGAGCATTGGAAACAATGGTTTTCAATTACAACACGTGAATTTAGGTAAATAAGACTTGCGAGGGAAAGAACGGATTGATTTTGACTTAAAACGAAGACTTGAGCATCGAACGTTCACGAACGTTTAACGAAAATGTAAAAATGGACTAATCGGCGAATTTCTAGCTGACGGATTTGGAAACGAATTCCAACTAGATAGGATGGTAGAGCATATCGTTTATGAACTTTTGGCTTTGGAACGAACCAATTCCGAGTTATAACGATCAAGTTACGGACTCCAAAATTTCAGAATTTTCAAAGACTTAGAAAATTTTTCTAAGTTGCAGAGCTAGCGCCGCAGTGCCAGCCAATAGGCTTAAGCCGGCGCCGCAGCACCACACTCGGGAGAAAGCTCTGGAGAGTAGTGCTGCAGCGCCACTCCAAGGGCAATATCTAGCGCCGCAGCGCTAGCATGGGAAAAAAATTGACACTGTTAAATAATTACTTAACCTTTTGCATATCATTAAGGGGCTAGTAAATGATGTAATATAAACCTTAAACAACATGTTTAAGTAAGAGTTTATGAAAATTAAATGTTAAATAAATGTAATTAAACTTAAGTTTTGAACGTTAACCAAAACTAAGTTAAGGAACAAGTTAAATACTCGGTTAATCATCATGCCTAGTGATGATTAAGAAGAGTTGGTTTATAACATAGAATGTTAATAAACCGTAATGGACATTAAATAACTTAAATGAATGTTATTAATTTAACATTTCAATTAAGTTATACAAGAAGGAGAAGTTAGGCTATACTTGGTATATCGATGATGAATTCTCATAGGTATGCTTTGTGTTATGCTTTGTAGACGTTGTAAAGACTGAATAGACTACGTGTAAAGGTTTAGAAGACGCAAAGGCAAGTTTTCTAACTTCGTTCATACTTTACTATGAATGCAAGTTTTCTAAACTCTTGTCTATATATTATGGTTGGACAAGAGGTCATTGTGCATAATTGCTTATGCATGAACTGTTATTGAATAGTCGATGCCATTTGATTCGGCTAGACTGAGATTTAGCATATTTTGGTGGGTTTTCCACAAATCTTTCCAAAAAAATTATAATGTTGTGATCCTATGCCAATTGCTTGGTACAGATTCTCAGGTAAACCTGAGTATGAATAAAATAAAGGTTTTAAACATCGTTAATTCGATAGGCACGTGAGGTTGCCACCAATTAAACGTAAACATGTTTAATGTATGAGTGTTGATCAACATAGAGTACTACAAGTTGATCACCTGGATGTGCTCGTAAGCTATATCGAACTTACGGCCTTCATGCCGGGTTGTTCCTTTCATGAATGAGAACTAAAATATATGGTTCATGGTTGTTGACCAAGATGTATTTCAAAGAGGCTATAAAGTCCTTGGGAATGGTTTTAAAGGAATCAAAACGATATTTTGATTATTCTTAAGTACTTTATAACTATTGTACAGTTATTAAAGACCAAGGAATATGATTCTTGATTTTGTGATTTCAAGATACACTATTTAACTTGTTGAGCTGTTTATGCTCATTCTTGCTTAAAACTAAATGATTTCAGCTAAGAATGAACGGACTTAAGGATCCGGTAAAGACAAAGGCAAGTCCAAGCTGGATAAGTAGTGACCTTTGTAATAGTATAGTATTGGTATTGTATTTACTGATATTATGACACAGAACAATGTATTGGTTACGAATACTTGGGAAGGAATTTAATAGAATGTAATAATTAGTAAACTTATGCATTGATATTGATGTCCTCAATTGAATGTATGAGTAGATTGTAGCACCGTGTAGCACCATGTTTTGGGTTTGAAGGTACCCAGATTTGAGGGCATCACAATCACCTACCACTGTGTTAATAATATCCACCTGGTAACACTCCTCATCCTCCTTGGGGAAATTCATGGCCTTAAATATGTTGAAGCTGACCTCTTGATCTTGCACCCTCATAGTCAATTCTCCTTTTTGAACATCAATAAGAGTTCTGCCAGTAGCCAAAAAATGGTCTTCTAAGGATTATTGGAATATCCTTATCTTCTTCACAGTCGAGAATGATGAAGTCCGCTGGGAAGATGAATCTGTCCACTTTTACCAAAACGTCCTCAATAATTCCTCGTGGATAAGTTACGGATCTATCTGCTAGCTGTAGAGAGATGTTGGTTGGTTTAGGTGCTAGTAACCCTAACTGAGTATACACTGACAATGGTATGAGGTTTATACTAGCACCTAAATCACATAGGCATTTGTTGAAGGCCAAACTCCCTATTGTGCATGGAATGGTGAAACTACCCGGATCCTTCAACTTTGGTGGAAGCTTCTTTTGCAGAATCGCACTACATTCCTCTCTTAGTGCCACAGTTTTGAAGTCTTCTAATTTCTTTTTCTTCGACAAAATATCCTTCATAAACTTGGCATAACTGGGCATCTGCTCTAATGCCTCCGCAAAAGGAATGTTTATGTGTAGCTTCTTGAATAATTCCAGAAATTTAGTGAATTATTGCTCTAATTTCTACTTTCGGATCTGTTATTGAATTGGCGATGGAGGGTAAACTACCGGTGTAACCACTTATTCCTTTTTTATAGATTTTTCACCTGCTTTTCTTTCCACTGGCTGTTCCACACTGGTCTCAAATTGCTCTTTAGTTGCCTGCTTCTATGAATCCTGTTCCACTAACTGTTTCCCACTCCGAAGTGTGACCGCTTAACATTGCTCATGTCCTCCCCTCGGATTCTTTTCTGTGTCACTTGGAAAAGCTCCTTGGGGTCGATTATTCAGTGCACTCGTAATCTGTCCAATCTGATTTTCTAGATTCTTAATCGCCGCCGCTTGAGTTTTCATCATCGCTTCTTGAGTTCTCATCGCTGCGTCATTTCCAGTTATGTATTTTGCCAAAATCTCCTCCAAATCAAACTTTTTCTCTTGATGTGGAGCTGCCTGTTGATTCGGATTCTGAAAACCAGGAGGGTATGCTTGTCGTGGAGCCTGCTGCTGGTTATGATTCTGGTTATTGCTCCATGAAAAGTTTGGATGGTTCCTATTCCCCTAATTATATGCATTTTGGTATGTGTTGGCTGTCCTGTTGTAGTTACCCACATACTGAACTGAAGCTGGGTTGATTGCACACTGTTCCGTCGAATGCTCACCTGCACAAAGTTCACATATAACTGCTACCTGCTGCACATTTCCCATTAACATGGTTTCCATCTTCGATAATGCTGCTAGTTATGCCGATATAGCTGTCATAGAGTCCACTTGCAGAATCCCAGCTACTGTGGGTTAAGTCAATCTCTCAGTCGGTCACTGATAGCCATTTGATGCCATTGTGTCTATCAATGCACGTGCCTCCTCAAATTTCATCATCATAAAAGCTCCACCTGAGGCTGCATCGATGCTAGTTCATATATGACTTGCTACCCCATTGTAAAAGTTATTAAGATGCATCTAATGCGGGAATCCGTGATGTGGGCACTTTCTTAACAGCTCCTTGTATCTTTCCCATGCTTCATAAAGTGGCTCCCCTTGCATCTGTGCAAATGAGGATATCTTCATTCTCATCTTATATGTCTTCGATGGCGGAAAGAACTTAGCCAAAATTTTCTGTGCCAAATCATTCCATGTAGTGATTGACCCTGGTGGTAGAGAATGGAGCCAACCCTTCGCCTTGTCTCTGAGTGTGAACAGAAATAACCTCAATCTGATTGCATCGTCTGACACCCCATTGCACTTGAAGGTGTCGCAGATTTCTATAAAATTGAAGATGTGTTTGTCCCAAACTGGCAATTATTCTGCACCATCTATATTGTCCTAGGCTTGATCTCTAAATTGTTTGCATTGATTGCCGACCTGGATATACTTGAGTGAATTTTTGAAATCTTTGGTGTAGCATAATCCCTCAATGGTTTGTCTTCCTGTTCAGCCATGTTTGTTCTGGGTGTTTCAAATTCTACTCGATTTTTTGCACTCCACTTAGTTAACTTCTAAAATCGTTTGTCGATGTCGTCCTCGAAAGGCAACAAATCTAGCTTCTTCGATCTAGTTTGCATGCACTACTCGAATATATCTGAAATAATCAAACAAATAAAAATAAGAATAAATATATATATATATATATATATATATATATGTTTAACTAAAACTGATCTAATTAAACTGATATTGTAAGTAATAAACGCAATTACTGTCCCCGACAACGGCGCCAAAAACTTGTTGGGTATTTTCTATACGCGCTACACGCAAGTGTACGTGATCCACAAGTAATATACTGATAAGTTCAAATATCGTACCCACATAGACAATAATTCCTATTTAATCAAACAAGTACCAGTTTTATATTATTTCAGCTTTATCAAACTAATGATTAAAAGATGATTTTCTAATTAAACTACTACTTAAATCAATTTTAACACTAATTCAAGATTTTACCACGTTTTAGAGAATTAAGCCTACAACTTCACTTATTATTTCACTTCAGATAATATCCTTTTCTCCAATTTATGTCAATTACACCAGATTATTAATCAAGAACACTAAAGCATATATAACCATCTCTCAATGCATTATACCCATACTCACTCGCATCCGCAGATGATAGAATTAAGCAAGACACCTTAAATAACTAATTCACTATATCTCTATGTGAATTATAATTGAATAAGGTTTAAAATCAAGTTCTTATCAGATTACATATGATGCATAAATATCTCTATCCTATACATGAATTATGAATTCCAACTATGCAAAAATCACAAACATATGTCACTATGGCTAGTTTCAATCCCATATGTCATCTCTCGAATTCATATGGGATAATGGATAATTGTTGATCAGGCAATTATATAGATTATGCACAACACATAGTAAATAATCTGGAAATACTATCCATAAACTAAATTAAAGACTATTTAATCATCCATTACATAAAAAGATCCGCCATAGGCTTAAATAGAAAGTTAGTTCATCTTAGATGAATCAACATCCATAATCCACTTAATAAAAACCATTCTGAATACAAGATATAACGAAAGAGGAAATAAACTACGAAGTATATCACCGCTCGTCTCCACAATCTCGCATTTTTCGTGATCCTAGAAAGCTTCAATTCCCGTCTGAGTTGATCTTCAAAAAATAGGGCTTGTACGTGGCTAAGTATCCCCCAATATATCTATTTTAAGTCCCTTTTATATACATATATTCGCAGCCCTAATTATCTCTAATTGATAGCCCAAATCCTACATGGCGTAGGAAAGTAATGCTGCTCCTCGCGCTTCCCCGCCCCAACGGGGCTTATCTTCAATAAACTCCCGCCCCAGTGGGGAAATATACTGTCTGGCAGCTCCAAAGCCCGCTCCAGCGGGTAATTACTTCTTTGAGCACCCGCCCTAGCGGGTGGACTTGTCAAGTGTGCTAAAAACTAAGTCTTTTATGCTACTTTCCATCCATTTCATTTCATGCACACAATACTATAAATTCGAGTAAATTGATAAGAAAAATACTTGAAAACACCAAGAACCAAGCTATAATGAATACCAATTCGTAAGTGTTAAACCCACTCATCAACTACTCGAATTTGACAAGTTAGGGACAAGACTAGAAATACTCAAATTTTGAAACCTTAGAAGAAAACTTGATTGCTTAATATATATAAAATAGTTGTAAATTACAAAAGGGTTCAACAATTAATATGACAAAAGGCAATAACAACTTGCAGATATAATAAAATAGAATAAAATAGAAAGGATAATCTCCCCGATGACAGATCACTTTCTGTTTTTACCTTTTCTGAACGATCTGAGGAGTTATCGTCCAATTATTGGTAGTCAGATCTTCAGGGATGACTGAGATGGAGGTGTCTCTGTGGTCACTGCTGTCTTTGAGGATGACCATGACTGATTCTTAACTACACGCAGGATCCTTTTTTGGGATGTCAACACTCCTCTAGTTAATGTTCGGGAGATCAGGATGATCGTCTATTGGACCATTCCCTGATGAATCCTTAGGAGCACCTTCAGCGAGGATAAAATTACATAGAAATCGCAGCTGGATCTCCTCTATAAACTTCTTATTTCTGGCCTCTCTGGCCTCCATAGCCTTATCTTCAAGAGGTCCTTCCTCATAGGATTTCTCATCTCTACTCTGATTAACCTAGGTATCAACAGATTCAAGACACTGAGGGGAATCTTTTTCAACTGTTCCTTGCTTCTGCTCTGATTGAATTTGGGTATCAGGAAGTTTGAGATATTAGTGGGAACTTTCCTCAATGGCTCTTTGAATCCTTCTTTAGTGAGGTTCAGCTTGAGGGGAATCATCATATGGATAGGCATATGCTTGTGAGGATTACGGTGTTTGGAACCACCAAGATAGCCCAGTCTAGCCATGCCCAACTGTATCAGTATATGATTAGGAGTCATGATCCCCTGACCATTACGCCCTAGCCCTTGGCCTAGTCGATGTTCTTTGGAAATCATCTCTTGACCAACTGCCATCACTTTGGGTGATATCCGAGGCTTCAATGCTGGTGAGCCCAAAGATTGGTATTGGGGTGTGCTCACTTCGAAGGCTTGGAAACTTGCAGGTTCAATATCTGGGTTTAGACCGATCACGGGCATATCTTCCAGAGTATGAATCGAATATTCATGTTCGGCACTAACGGTGACCAAGTTGTCGTTGATGATATATTTCAATTGCTGGTGAAGAGTGGACGGAACGGCTCCAGCCATATGAATCCATGGTCGCCCCATTAATAGGTTATACCCAGTAGTGATATTCAATAATTGGAAAGATATGTTGAAAATAAATGGATTGATCTCCAAGGGAAGTTCAATTTCCCCCACCGTATCCCTCCGCGATCCATCGAAATCTCAGATTACCATATGCCTATCTCGGATCTGATTTGGATTGATATTCATCCTCTCCAAGGTATTCTGAGGGTAGATATTCAAGGATGAGCCCCCATTAATAAGTACACCTCCTATCACATACCCGAATGATATAACCGCAATATGTAGTGGTCTGCGATGTCTAGTTCCTTCGACTGGTATATCATCATCCGTGAAAGATATCACGTTGCTTTCTAGCACGTGGCTAATCAGATGTTGGAGCTTCTCAGTATCGATATTTTTTGGAAAGTGAGCTTCCTCTAACACTTGGATTAGAATTTGACGGTGGTCCTCAGAGGCTAGCACCAAGTTAAGGATAGAGGTTTAGGGTGGTGCCTCCTTCAGATGCTTTACCGCTCATGCCTCATTGTGTTATATTTTGTTAAGGAAATCCACAATCTTCTCTGATTGCACCTTCCCCATGGTTTTTGCTATTGGCTTCATTGCCCGCCCTGGGAGGTACAATGGGTTATCCCTTGGCAGGATCGCAGTATATTTGGTCTCCGACCTTATATCCTCTCTATAGTTCCAAGGAACCTTTTTCAGACTAAAAATAAAGATATGTGGCCGAGGGGTCAACATCATCAGCATTGACGCAACTATTTCCAATGGAGATTCGTCTCCCCTATTGGACAATCCTCGAATAGTGAGGGGCATGGTGGAAGTTTCTTCTATGCTAGTGATAACTGCCACCATTTCTTCTGAACCTCGTACCCTTTGATGATATACTATCTCTTCATCAGGGAAAATCTCAGCATCCCTTATCATCTCTAGCTCTCCCAATTCAATCAGATTCTGAATTAGATGGCGTAGGGCCTAACACTCCTCAGTGGCATGTCCAGGGGCATCTGAATGATATATGCAAGTTTTATTGGGATCAAAATATTTTGATCGAGGATCCGGGGGTGGCGAGAACTCGGTGATCTTTCCCTCGTCAATCAACATTCGCATAATTTCTTCCCTAGACTGCCCCAGTGGGGTAAACTTTCTCTTGGCCGCAAATTCCCGTCTAGAGTGAAATTTAGCCTCTCTTGCTATTTTTTCCATCCATTGGCTCTGTGCTTGGAGACGAATCTAATCCCTCTTTTGAAATGGGACAACTTTAGGAGGTGGAATGTTAATCTTCCCTCGCAAGACTTGATCGATGAACTGGCGAGTCACCTGATGTTGGTATACAACTAGCTCCGCTAATTGGTCTACTTGCACCTTGATTGAGGTCAAGCTCTGCTCCATCGCACACTTTTCTTTAGGATAACCCGTATGGAAGGTTCAGTCATGGCGGGAGCTTCTCCCAATTTCCTCAAATACTTGCGATTCTCCCGACTTTCTGCTCTCATCATATTGACTCCCTCTGCATCATGTTAAGGTAAGGGATTTTTATTAACATTGGGCTGCTCTGGCGCTTTTACCACAATCTCCTTGCTGTCAATCATATTTTGAATCTTATAGTTTAAGGTCCAACAGTTTTGAGTGTCATGCCCAGGTGGTCCAGAATGATAGACACATTTCTTACTGGGATCAAACTGCCTTCCTTTAGGATCGGCAGGTGGAGCAAGCTCAGTAATCTTCTTCTGGGAAACCAACAGTGCCAATATATTCTCCAATGAATCCCCTAATGGAGTGAGTATCCTTCTTTGCATGTTCTCCCTGACCCTCGATGCCGTAGAATTTTGGGTGTTTGCAGATGGCTGGAATGCATGGTAATTGCCTTGCTTCTGTATAAGTGGACTATTACTCTTGCTCGTTGATTGCCCTTGCAATATTAAAGAGACATTCTCCTCCTTCCTTTTAGGTACCCTCTTAGGAGCGCTCGAGTAATTGCCCGATTGTATATGCTCTACCACTGCCTACAAGTCTGTAAGGTCCTTGATTTTGTCAAATTTCAAACCCAGCATTGCCATTTCCCCATGCTTTATCATTTCAAAAAAGGGTTTGCCTATTCCTACCATAACTCTTTCATAATATGGGGCTTCTTGAATGTCAATAAAAGTTATCACCATCTCACCTTCATCCATTAGGGGGCTAACTTGGGTGGCCATTTGCCTCCATCTTTGTGCATACTATGACGCCCACAAATCTATACACACGTGGTATCCGATCTGGTGTTCACTACTATTCAATTAAGGTGACACCTCTGAATCTATACACCCATTGTATCTGATTTGGAGTTCACTTTTAGCTGATTTAACTATAAATATTTGACAAGATATAATTCCTATCTATCCAAGATTCACATTATCCCATAACAGATAATAATTCTCGTCAAAAATATTGATGTGTTTGGATACCCTCACTTGGATGTATAGACTGTATCTTATGAATTTCCCTTTCATATCGGTAGTTCATATCCATCTGAAATTCAGTGTATCAGTAATAACATGATCAGTCCATATTGCCAATACCCTCACTCAGATGTATAATCCCTAAGGATACTGTAATACTTCAACCACAAAACTAAATCATCTTAGAATGTACAAGTACACGAATGCAAAAATAAAAGATGATAATATATATTTCATATAATAAGTTTGGTTACATGGTTCTCAATATTGAGTTCTTATTACAACAAAAGTCTTATAAGACTTACATTTAATAAAGATAGTAATATAAAACTAATCTACGCATGGCCTTTTTCCACTACGTGTTCCAAAAGTGCTAGGATTACCATCTAAAACTGCAAAAGAAATGATTTGCAAGAATGAGCTATGACATGCTCAGCAAGTTTATATTTATAAACATAATGTTTGATTTGAATAAACGATAGTTCAACAATTTTACTTCACTGAGTGTTGATGACCATTTCTGGAATTTTTGATATCAACTATTTCTGTCAGTTACACAGACTTAAAAATCTGCGTATTCGGATATGAGATAGGGGATCAACCTATTCAATATCCTAGGAGTATGCATATCATCCTACCTGTAGTGCCAATTTGTAGACACAATTTAAGACCCAATTTAGGGTAAATTCAACTCAGTATAGGATGTCTTACAAAAATAATTTAGTTTGACTCAACAGTTTATGCTTGATAAACAATAATTCAATATCATATGAAAAAGTGATTCATTTCTTAAGTTATGCTGAAACAATAGCAATAACTTTCACAATAAATGGGTAACAACTTGGTTCGGTATAATATATCGAAAGGCATTCAAGTAATGTAATAAGTTTAAGGATAGAATGCTTGCATGTGCGAAGAACGTCTATCTAATGTTACTCGAAGTGTTTAGGATACCTAAAATATATTAAACATATTTATATAGATCATTAGTATTGATAACAATACCTAACTACTCAAACTATATACGTTTGGTCTATGTTTAGTATGATTTCGCTGTCGTAAAACCTTACCGAATATTTATTACGTTAATATTTCGATTAAACTTTACTTATAAGTTGTATTATAATTTTAGATAATTTATTTATCATTTATAATAATTTCCGAAAGCTTATAATAATTTTTAAGTATTTAATTATCCAATAGAATAATTTTTAAATCATTAATTTTATATTTAAATAATTATTAATTACTTATTATAATTGTTAAAACCTTAGTATTATTTTTGAGTAATTTATAATCATTTAATATGATTTTTAGAACATTTAAATTATTTTTAAATAATTACTTATTATTTTTAAATGATTTATTTAATTACTTTATTAATTAATTTATTAATTAATTATAAAAAAAATTATGGAATTTATGTCAAAATATTAAAAGTTAATTATTATAACTTCAAATAATTTTTAAAACTCAATTTATAATTTATAATTATTTCTATTTATTTTAATTAATTTTTACTCTGTCCGTCGCTATTGGTTATAGGCGACAGGAAACGTCGCTATAGGTGTTCTTCAGCCTGAAGAACAGCCTTGGTCAAGGTCGAGTAGTCACTTTGACCAAGCTTGTTCTTTAAGCTTGTTATGATTCTAGATTTCTAAGTGTATCAATGGTGTAGTGTTTATGTAATACTACAATATGACACTAAGTTTGGACTCTAACCATAACATCTCAGAAGGTTATTAAGGCTAAAAGTAGTTGTCAGAGCTGTTCTTGGGTTTCTGGGTAACCCAGAATGTCGGTCAACAACCTTATGGTTCTAATATCTTCAATTCTGTGTATTAAATGTGTGTTTTGATTGTTGCAGTGTGTAATCTATATGTCATAGTTCAACGAGATAGCACTGGTTTGGACCGAGTAACATCCTAAAGTAAGGATCTAAGTCGGTCAAAGTATTGTCATAAGCTATTCTTCGTGTTCTTCATTTTCTGGGTTTTCCAGAAAATGAAACCGTGAACGATCAACGGGTTTTGACCATTAATTATAGTCATCCTATGTTTTTATCATGTGCTAAAGTGTATCATACTTGTAGTATACATGTAAGGGTATAATAACATAACACTTAGCTAGCTTAACAACATATAGAGAGAAAGATACAAGCTGGTTAAACTGCCTTGCTCAACTGTTCTTGAGATTTCTGGGTAACCCAGAAATCAGAACTTCGTGATCGGTCAATGACCTTTGAACACTTATATTTTTCATTCTATTAATCCAATGAACTTGATTCTTGTTCTAGCTTACTAAGCTCATGTAATACTATAACTAGCATACAATTAACAGACCTAAACATTAGCACGTGACGATCTACGGGCTCTGACATTAGGCTGTCAGGCCTGTTTTGACAAAAAAATTTAGATTGCTTAAAACTCCTTTTTGATGCATCTAGATGTATGGAAACATGATCTATCAACATAGAACACTTACTAACATGTTATTACACATAATTAAACAACAAATCTAACAAAGCATCAAAGATCTAATGTAGAATTAGGGTTTATACCTTTCTTGAGCAAAATTTGCTATCTAAGCTTTGATTCTGATCTTGCTATTGCTAGATCTTCTTATGGCGGGTAGTATGAGTGTTTAGGTTGAGAGAATTCATGGGTTTGGCCAGATATGAGGCTGCTATTTATAGAACTGGTAAGTTAGGATTTTTAGGTTATTTTTCCATCTTTGCCTGCACAAATATCCTGGCTTGTGAACTTGTGATACTATAACAAGCTGTTTAGTGGCCAGATGAGATAGGATTTCAGTTTGTGGTGGTGGCACATGCTTGTGGGAAACTTCAATTTAATTAGTAAGCTAATCTTGCCCTAATCTTAACTACAAAAAAATAGACATTTGGCAACGATTTTGCGAGTAACGACTTATAAATTCGTTGCCAAAAATGCATGTTTAGCAACAACATTTGTCATTCGTTGCAGTTGGTGAAAGACTTTCATTTTTGGTAACGAAATTCATATGTCGTTGCAAAATTTCGTTGCCAAATCGTTGGCGGAAAAAAAAACCCTCCACCTATTTACTTTTTTGTTGCCGATGAGATTTCTCCTCATCTTCGACAACAAAAAAAATTTTGTTGCTATATTTCGTTGCCTAATATGGGCCACATTCATTATCAACAATTTTTATTTTGTTGAGTATTTTATACATTTTTTTTGCAACTAGTAAATTGTTGCCCAAAATTAAGATAACTCCAATACACACGTTTCGGCCACTCTTTTTTCACATTTTTGTATTGATGATTAAGTTTTTAATTAGCATTTTTTTTATTTTGTTCCAAAACATGTGACATACTACTTTTGAAGATTATATAATCTGCAAGATTATTTATTCATATATAATTCGAGCAAGGTTCCATTGCTTCTAAGAAAGACATTTATGAATATGAATATTTGATCTTAATTGGATTTAACTTGCTCTCAAAATTTCAGTCACCATATGCTCATATCATAAAAAAGATCCTTTACTTTTCTTTGTTTTCTTTGTTTTTTCATTTTTTTCATTTTTTAGTAGAGACAGTTGTGTTACCGCTAATTACTTGAAGTTCTCTTGTTCGTGAAAGAATTCTTCATTGTTTGTGTCACATGAACTTGCTTATAACTCTTTTTAAGTACATGAAAATGATTTCCAATTAGCTTTTATAATTTATCTATCTGTTATTGGTGTTGTATTTTCTATTTAATTTTCAAGAAGAACAGGTAAAAATGAAACATGTTGTTGCATTCGATGCTGGTATAGTCATTCTCTTGAAGCTATTCTTGTTATAGATTTATTGTCTTGAAATGTTGATGGATAACATTTCGTGAAACCAGGCTTGAAATTATAGCTACATTGTATTGTTATTTTATTCAATGAGATTATTTCAAACACGCATTGAATGCGCTCTATGATGCTATGAAAACTTTTAGAACTGAGAAAACTATATTCCTATTTGAGATAAAGCTAAAAGAGATTCTTCAATGTATCCAACATACCTGATTCATTCTCAAACATTATATTAAAAGAGTTGTTTAGCCAACTAATATTTTGCCTGAAACAAGTTAAGGACTGTAACAATAACAAAGCACCAACTACAACAATAAATTAACTAAATTTTAACTTTCCATCATATATAACCAAAATAAGAAAATCAGAATCCAAATATCATCCATTGTACTTTAAATTAAAAATTTACCAATTCTAACATAAAGTTCAACATTAATATCCATGTTTTTGTAGCGTCCACAACAAAAGTTCAACAATTTTGAATGTCCATAAATAATGATCAAGAGTTGTTTTCAGCTCTTTCTTTCCCTGAGCACTACAAGACAATAGGGCTATGGCCACAGTATGGGCCCGACGGGATAGAATCGAAAATCGTCATCATAGGATATGCTGACGGTACCCCACCGTAGCCGATAGTGTCGTGGCCAGACCTATGTCGACGTTATGATACCCCTATACCGACAAGTCTACTATCGCCATACAATTTTCCCCGCTAAGCGTTAGAATGCAAATGTCGATGCTCTCGTTCGGCATAGAAACAATAACATCTGGTGTTTATAAAACTATAGCGACGGGGTTATCGTTGGCATAAATATAATAACACCAATGTTTATACACCTATGGAGAACACAATACCGTCGGCAAACCTTTATTTTCAAAAAAAAAATTTAACTTGTTTTTTGCTAAATTTAAATTGTATTAAAGAAAAGTTAAATGTACAAAGAACATGGAGCATACCCCCATACCAGTATACCATGACCATCATAAGACAGGCCCTATGATGGCAATAGTAAACCATAAGCCGATTAAGAAGGCAACAAGGCAAAGATACAATAAGAAGAGCAAAAGGCTAGAACATTAATTAAAGCCCCAAAACATAGGAAATAAAAAAACAGACCCAAAAGAACCACAACAGCAGCAAAACAAGCCAGCAGCAGTAGCAGACCCCAACCTCCAGCAGATTACGACCATCAGAAAAGCAACAGGACCATCTAGCCAATAGCAGCAGAAGCATAACCTCACAGTATACCTTGTTGCAAGCAGAAAATGCAAAGAGGGAAATTTTTTAACTGATACTAAATAAAATATATCTTCTTTGTTGTAGACTCCATGAAGATAAACTTAAAGGCGTGTGTCACTCACAATATATACACTATGATTACTGAAAAGTGGCTCTTTAGACTCTTATTGTAAAACTTACAAAGGGAGTAATAATTTTTCATCAGATTGTAATGCAACAGATTGTAGTTAAGCAGTTTATTCATTAGTTAACAAGAAAACAAGTTGGTGGCTAGATTTTAAACATATTGAGTTGTAGGAAAGTGACTTCACTGTACAGACATTGAAATTCCCATTATCCCACTTAATTGAACCACCTCTTTATCCCTTTTAATCTATTAACAAATACTGGTACCAAATCCTTGAAGATGGGGGTCCAGAAAGCCTATTAATCAAATTAATAGAACAAACCATCAATTAATGTTAAAAAAGAGAAAATTAAGACAAGTAATGGGATTTTAAAGCAAGGTTTTTTATTTAGTCTGTAATTAACAAAAACTTCATTTTCTCATCATCTAATTACAAGAATATCACATTGAAAATGACTAGGCTCGATTAAAATAAACATCTGGAAAAATAGAAAAACAATAACCAAAAGACTAATTACGGCAACCCAAAAATTAATTCAGCTACCTTCAGTTGAACTTACGGCTAACACATTGTAATACCCAAGATCCAAATTTTATTTTAAGAAATCAAACAAAGCAAAATATTGAGAAAGTTACCTTTGGAGAAAACAAGGGTTTGACCACTGAGTTGTTCCAAGACCTGTGGAGGATAGGCGTAGCAAAGATAAAAGGTGAAGTTGCAAAACGATAGGATAGAGAATTTGCATCAAATAAAATTAGAATGAATAACATACCTTTGAGGCTCTAGACAAAAACAGGGATTTTGTCTTTGTTATTTCAATCAAAAAAAATCTGTTTTTCTCTTGTGCCGTTTCTTGAACAGAATGTATGCTGTAAAGAAAAAGTATGACAATAACACGTCAGATCGAATAATTGGACCACAAAGAGAGGGATATAATACAGAAATGATGCTGGCAATCTACATTGCCTCTAGTGCAACCAAAGTCATTATGATCCGAAGGAAGGCTCTTGTTGATGTGTTAATAGTAGAGAGCTAAATTATATCATCTGAGATTGGATTGTTGGATCGATCTTATCTGCTACTCCCTCCGTACCATAATAAGTGATGTTTTAGAGTTGTGCACAACTATTAAGGAAATGATTGTAGAGCATTAAATATAGTATCATTTGTCTATAATACCCTTTGTGTTAATAAGGAGAAAGAGAGAGTTAAAAGCATCTGGGTATTAAAGTAGGAGTAATGAGGGATAATTTTGAAAATATTATAATTAATGCTCCTAGATTTTCTAAAACATCAAATAATTTGGGACAAATGAAATCACCTAAAACATCACTTATTATGGGAAGGGAGTAGTATTTTAAGTCCTGGGATTAGGACATCATTTTCTGTAAGAAGGCCTTCAAGTCTAGATTATAAATGTTATCTGCAGGACCTTCTAATGAGTTTTGGCATTACACAGCCACGTAATTGCAATCAGTTGGTTTGACAAATGACAATTTAAAGTAAACAATGACAGGTGATAAAAAAATGTGTTGGGGCTTGAATGTGTGGACAAACATACAAATAAATATGCAAACGAGTAATAGAGATAGATCCCCATCTTCAAAAACACGCCTAAGAGAGTTTGAAAACTGGATGGCCAAAACTTTCGCTTTTCAGTTCCAGTATTTGATGCAAGTTTTGTTGTGAGTGAAATTTTATTTTCTTATAATACTTAATTTTATGAGTCATGATATATGTATTGCATAAATTTAGAGCATTGCTATGGTGACAAAAGAATTTTACAAAAAATAGTTACCACTAACACATATCCATTAACAATTAAAAATTCAACATAAATATTTGCAATACATATCATTTTTCTAATTTTGTTGTTTTGTGTGTTTACCTTCCCCATAGTAGCTCATATACTTCATAAATCAATATACATATAATTCAAATAATATTGGAAAACTGATACTACTATTACTCTCAGAGCAAATTATACACAGGTTATATATGTATCATATCTAAATATAATACTTTTCTATTTTCAGAGTGGACATTTCCTCAATAAAAAGTCATAAACATTAAAACATGGCAAACTCTGGAGATCATATGTACACTGAAATCATATATATATATATATATATATATATATATATATAAACACATGCTTCAAAAAAACGTATTAATCACTCAAAGTATAATAATATTACCTTAAGGAGAGAGAAAAGGCTAAATTGGATCGGAAGAAGTTCCGATGCAGATTTGCTTGACGAATTGCTTCCCGAAGCTGACGACTCCCCTATTGTACAAATTAGCGATATGTAGTGATGCGGATCTGGAGATCATATGTAAACTAAAATTGGGGATTTGAGTTTAGAAAAGATAGAAATTGGGAGTTTAAGTTTTAGGGCTTGGGTTAGAAACATACGTATTGAGGTGTAGCCCTTGGCGGTGAGAGGTTATTTGACTGTCAACACAGATGGTTATCAATATTTAAGCGGTTGTGAACTGAAAATTTGGCAAGACAAAAAATAGGGAGGGAAATATAATTTTAGGGCCATGTTTATTTGTCATGATTATAATTTGATAGATTATTATAATTCATGAAATTATAAATTCTAAGACTATTAATGTAATATATTATTGACTTTTGATAATTAATTTGAGATATTTTTAAATTTTAATATAATATTATTTTTAAAAATTTATGAAAAATAATAAATATCCAAATAAGGAGTAATTTTTAGATATAATATATATTTATTCTAAATTATAATATTAATATTGACTTTTGAATAGTTAATCTCAAGTATGTATAATATATCTCTATCACAAACTATAAGATTATTATTGATTTTTGACAATTGAATTGAGATATTCAAAAACTTTAATCTAAGATTATTTTTTTAAATCTATGAAAAATAACAAATCTCCAAATGAGGAGTAATTTTTAGATAATTTATAATATATATTTATTCCAAATTATAAGATTATTATTAACTTTTGAATAGTTAAACTCAAGCATGCATAATATATCCTTATTCCAAATTATAAAATTATTATTGACTTTTGACATTTGATTGAGATATTTAAAAACTTTAATCGAAGATTTTTTTTAATTTATGAAAAATAATAAATCTCGAAATGAGGAGTAATATTTAGATAATTTATAATGTATGTTTATTCCAAATTTTAAGATTATTATTGACTTTTGAATAGTTAAAATCAAGCATGTATAATATATATCTATTCTAAATTATAAGATTATTATCGACTTTTGACAATTGAGTTGAGATATTTAAAAACTTTAATAGTGTCTCTTAGCCATGTTTGTTTGTATTATAATTTATGAATTATTATAATTCATGAGATTATAAATTCAAGAATATTAATGTAAGATATTATTGACTTTTGACAATTAATTTTAGATATTTTAAAACTTTAATCTAAGATTATTTTTAAAATTTATGAAAAAATAATAAATCTCCAAATGAGGATTATATAACCTTACAGTAAATATAAGGAAGTATATAGCACTATGTTGGAGCTTCAGAATCAATTCAATTGCAAATTATGGAACTTATTTGCTTAGCACTTGATAAAAGTTGTTTTGCAATTGCACGTGATAATAGTTGCTCTTAAATTGGATTTTATATTTGTGTTTGATATGTTACAACCAAGTTTCAATGTTATACCAGAATCAATTTACTTTCGTAGAACAGTAAAAAGTATGACTTTTACCTATATTAGTTTTGTTCAAGGGCAGTGAGGACTTTACCAAACTTAATAGGACTCATCTATTCAAATTTATTTATGCATGACTAGCTCGAGTGTTGGGCAAGAAGGTAAGGAGATAGATTGCTTGGTTTTGGATTTGTTCCTCAAGTAGTTATGCCTTCATTTAGCGAGAAAGATAAAGTATTGGCAGTATAGTTCAGATAATTATTAAAAAGTTTGTGTTTCAAATATTTTAATTTCATAGGACTACATAATCAAATTGAATTTCACAACAAGAAATCCATAAACCTTACTATTTATTACATAAATAAAAGCATGTTCCAAATAATTCAAAGACCAAATTTAATCCACAATTTTTTTTTAAAGAACCACCCCCGCACTTTTAAATAATTGAAATTTTATTAAATATTTTCACTTCACAATATTATACACACTACTTAAAATAAATTTTAAATTAATTAACATTTTATGCGACAATGTTCAGAATATGTAGGAACACTTCTCAGAACAAAAATAAGTTCTTGTACATTTTATGTATTAGTTATTCATATAAAGATTGCTTCAACATAGATATCTTTTAGAACACCCACATATAAGAAAACAAACTCTTGTTTTCTCAAATTCCATAAAATTATTTAACTTAAGCATTTAAAATTATACATGTACATTTTTTAAATATACGAACACGAAACACTTGACTATATGTAAATAGTTTAAAACTCATTATATACAAATTACAGCGTAACTCATCATATTATACAAATTTATTTGCATATAAATCATAAAATATAAAAATTTATATTTTCTTTCTAAAAAAATTAATTTATCACAATTTTTTTTTTAATTTTTTAGATACACACACACACACACACACACATATATATATATATATATATATATTAATCATTTCTTAATCACATAGATGTATTTCGTTGTTTTAGTTCAAACATATGAAATAACAAATTTTAATAAATTATATCATTAATTTTTGTTTTATTTTTTACATTCACACTCATAATTTCATTTATTAATATTTTACATTATTATACTATTATTCATAAACTCTATAAATAATTTTGATTCCTTAAAAAATAAAGAGTTTTATTTATAAAATTTGTAAATATTAAAATGAGAATCTATATCCCTACAAATAGACAATCCCTACAAATAGACAATTATATTAATCTAATTAATTGGCATGATTAAAATAGTTTATCTAAAAAAAACAAGAGCAGATGGTACACCAAACATCTTCCCCAAATCAGTCGATCTTTGAAGTGAGGAAACTGAGAAAGAGATGGAACATGAAAACCTAGAAGCAAGGAAAAAACAAATCACAGCGAGAAATAGCAATTAGTAGCAAAAATCGCCTAAATCGTTTAATTGGTGTAGAGCCAACTCTTGTTTTACACAAGGTATTCTACTTTCTCTATATTTTGAATGTCTTATGTGTATATACCGAATACATGTCTTACTTTCATTGAAATTGGGTGTTGGTGGTGTGATTTGGTGAATTTATTTTCATTTACAAGTAACCCATTCAATAAATTGATTAATCTAAATTTATTAGACATGCGATCAAGACAAGTTAGTACTTTTTCTGGGGTTTCAATTATGGTTATCGTTTGTGTTCTAGTGCTCGGGATTCTATACGGTTAATATTTCACTTGTTAACATTATTGTATAAGGTTGCAATTTTAAGTGTTGCAAGTCGTCTTAATCTTCATTGAAGGATCCGTCTTTTCTGTTCGCTTTATTCTGATGTTTGCTAGTTGGAACTTTGTGCAGAAAGGTAATAGAGATGAGGCCAAGTTATTTGACACGAAACAGACACTTGCTATGTAATGTTGATTCTGAAGGAGTTGCATTACCTTGTGTGAGATGATGGTGTTCATGTGGCTCTCCTAGGACACAATGAAGTACTGATTATCCACAAAAATAATTTGCCCATACATCATAAGAAAATGAAACTGTTTCTCCCATTCATAACATGGATTTTTGCTCAAGTACATAAAAGCAATTTACAATTCTATATCACCCCCGAAATTTACTAATTTTACATAATCCTTTTACCAATCCCTCTACCCATCTGAAAAAACAAAGAGAATATACAATCCTCAACCATATGTAGTAGTATCTTCTAATCTGGCTAGATGGTCTATATGAAAGAACTAAAGTGGTTCTCTGCCAAGTATATTATTATACCTGTAAAGTAAACTGTGTAAAGTTTTCTTCTTTCTTTACACTACCCATTCAATTTCCCTTCTTCCTAATGAAGGTAATTGATGAAAATGGTGAAAGTGACCCCGAAACCCGAGCAAAACTCTAGATCTTCTTTCTGTCTGTGTCAAGCCACAAAGTTTGGCAACAATTGTGCATCAAACCTCTTGCGGCTTTGAATATTCAAGTTTTTGAACATGTTTACTGAATGAGAAGACGTGGGAGTAATATTTTAACGATGTATTTTGCAGAAATCAAAAGATAGTCCCGGTGGCCCATGACAATTTGTTGGACTGCTATCGCTGTTTGATCCTCGCAGGCATGAAAGTGCAGAGACTATTAGCAGGGCTCTCAATCTTGGTGTAAATGTCAAGATGATTACTGGTAATTTAGTTCTTCATCTGTCTTGTCAATGCCACAATTATATTTTTTTATTTGTTCTTAACTGGTTGTTATAATGTCTAGGCGATCAACTTGCCATTGCAAAGGAGACTGGCCGAAGACTTGGAATGGGAACAAATATGTATACATCTGCTTCTTTACTTGGTCAAGACAAGGATTTATCAATAGCTGCGATTCCTATAGAAGAGTTAATTGAGAAGGCAGATGGGTTTGCAGTATTTCCTGGTGAGTTCTTTGGTTTACACTTGCTGGACATATGCATAATACTAATGAATTTAATACATCATTTGTTTTTATATAAATTGTCTAAAGTATTCTATTACTAAATTCCTTAAATTTTTCAGAGCACAAATACGAAATAGTGAAGAAGTTGCAGGAGAGGAAGCATATTTGTGGTATGACTGGAGATGGTGTCAATGATGCCCCCTGCTTTGAAGAAGGCAGACATAGGAATTGCAGTTGCAGATGGACAGATGCCGCACGAAGTGCTTATGTACAATTCTATACTTGCTCTCTCAGCTTGCTGTAGATAAGTAGTAACTATGGTTTATCTTTTTCCATCTAAAATTGACCTATTCTATGCAATATATCTTGTTGATGTAGAAGGATGCATGCTTCATGAATGAATTTGAACTCAATGTATCTTGCAGCATGACTGACTCTAATTATCTTTCAAGCTGGATTTGGGCTGTTGAGGTGAACCTCTTCTCATCCTTCAAATTGCCTAATTATAAAATCACATTTTTTTTGGTGATGATGAATATTACATGTAGGTTGGGTTTTCTAGTCGAGTTTCTGTCGCATGCTGTAATTGTTGGGTTCATGGCTGGTGCTGCCATTGTAATCGGTCTACAACAGCTGAAGGGTCTACTTGGAATTAAATACTCAAAAAATAAAACTGGTATTATATCTGTCCTGAAAGCTGTTTGGAAATCATCAACTCATAATCCGGTAAATTGCATTTTGTCGCTGTAAAAGTGATGCCAAATAAAAATGATTTCTTTGTTAAAAGTTTGGTACTTGTAATTGCCTTCTTATCAACTATTGACAATTGTAATTATTATTATTTTTATTTATTTTTTCAGTGAAATTCTAATAACGTTATCCTTGGGTGTTCATTCCTGTGTTTTCTCCTGCTTATGAGGATTTTGGTATGCAAAATTAACATTTCTTTCCTAATGGGGAAAAAAGGCACAAGGTTTGAAATGCTTTTATGCCATATTATGTTTCTAAACTTATATGCATGATTTGTTATTTCAAGCCAGAAGGAAAAAAGAAACTGTTCTGGTTACCAACCATTGCAACTCTAATATCTGTTATCTTAGCAACTCTGTTTGTTCGCTTAACAAGAGCTGACAAACATGGAGTTAAGATTGTGAGCTAACAAGTGTTTGAAACCTAATTATAGCAACTTCAACTCTGTTTGTTTACCTAACAAATGTTTGAAACCCAATTATAGCAACTTACAAAATTAGGCCTTGCTTTTGTTAATATTCTTTTTTCTTATCTGAAATGGTGCATATGTTTCGTATTTGAAGCTAGTCTACCATGTTGCCACATTCTTGTATTGGTCCTGGTGGTAATATCATCTTTTTAAATATTTTAACTTCGCGTTTTACAAAATTAAGTATGAAATGTTGTCACATAATATAACGTGTTTGTTATGACTACACTTACGATGATATTATGGCATGACGTTTCAAGCAATAGGATATGTATGCTTCTTCTTTACTATATACACAAAATTCCACATATGTCCAGCACATAGTGTATCATTGTGTTTGAACTTTGAAATGGGTACTTAATACTTTCTTAAGACAGGTGCTTCAGAAAAGCAAAGAGGTTGTTACACTAAATTATTTACTATATACACAAAATTAGCTTTCTAAACTGATAAAGCAAAGAGGTGGTTGCGCTAAATTAGCTTTACATGTGTCCTTCTTCAGCTTTGTTGGGACAGGACAAGGATGAGTAAATTGATGATTTATCAATTGACGAGCTCATAGAGAAAGCAGATGGTTTTGTTGGTGTTTTCCCTGGTAAGCTATTATGTGTTTTCTTATGTTACATTTTATACTTGTTGGAATATTGATCTATGCATGCTACATTTTACAATTTGGTTCCCCACATTGCTTGTATGACTTGATTTCATTGTTTTCAGAGAATAAATATGAGATAATAAAGCACTTGCAAGCTAGGAAACATATATGCGGAATGACTGATGATGGTGTTAATGATGCTTCTGCTCTTAAGAAGGCTAATATTGACAGTTTTATTTCGAAAGCTTTTATTTTTCATTGACAGTTTTGGTTAAACTTACTGACACCCAAAGCTGAAATTACATGGGAAACAGGTTCTGGCTGCAAAACATATGGTGAAACAGAAAAGAAGTGGTTCCAAGGAACAACTAATGTTGTGCGATAATTTATATGGGTATTTGAGGTATGTACTAGAATACTTTCTTGGCATTTTAAGAGCCTGTAGAAAAAAGACTAACTACGATATAAAATGATTTAATTGTAGGATGCTAAGAATAAGAATGTTGAGCACATATTGATTGTCTGGTGACCATCTGTACCAAATGAACTATACGGATTTTGTTCAGGTAAAAATATAGATGGAATATTGTCTCCTACTTTATTACATGTTTTGGTGAAGAAGCTAAGAAGTTTAAATAATTATTGAAAATCTTCTTGTAGAAGCATATCGACAAATGCTAATATTATTGTTTCGTGTATATCCATGGATGATAGGTATGTCAGCATCTTCTATTTAAAATGTTATGGTGATATACCGACGGAGTTTTGGTAATTCCTCCACCTTGTGCACACATGCTCTGAATGCTGTGAAAGCGAGTAGCAGTCATGCTTGTGTGTGTTGCACTGAACTGTTTTTTCCCTAATTAAGTAGTGATTTGGTATTTCATGGACAGTTTGTTGAAGGCGCTAACTTTGTACATGTGTCACAAATAAATTATTTAGATAGTTAATTGTAAAGATGATGAATGATCATGTATCAGATGATTTTATTTAATTAATAATATTTGATTTTTTGTACTTTTGTCATAATTAGTTATGGGGTCATTGGACCATCATTTATTTTGTTTGTAAAATAATTTCGACATTCGTTACATAACAAAGAAAAAGAGAACATTTGTATCGTTGAAAATCATAACTTTTGTTGTACAGATAAAGCGAACGACAACATATAATGTTGTTGCTAATTGACGACAATTTATGTTCTCGAAAAATAATCAGCATCGAACATCATTGTTGCCAATTGATCATAATTATCCAAAACAAGATCAAAGAAAACGAATAATCTTGTTGCAAATTAATATATGATCGGTTTATTATGCATATTTAGCAACGAACATCGTTGTCAAAAAGTATACAATCAGCAACGAAAATCAGTTAAGGCAACATTTTTTATACTGTTTAGCAACGTCAATTATCGTTGGCAAACGTGTATCAAACGCAACAAATTTTATTTTCGTTGGCAAAAAAAAAGATTTTTTTCGTTGCTAATTAGGCGGATTTTGCGACGAAAGTTGCTTTTCAGTAACAATTTCTTAATAAATTTGCTACAAAATATTTCGTTACTAAATGATCTATATGATTTTACACGAAAAAAACTTTCGTTGCGAAATATCTAACTTTCTGAACGAAAAAAAATAATTCGTTGCTAGACAATTAGCAACGCTCATTGCGCAACGAATGGTCAAACGACCAAAAAATCATTGCAAATGACATTTGGCAACTAAATTTCGCACCTTTAGCAAAGAAAATCGTTTGTTGCAAAATCACCATTTTTTTGTAGTGTTAAGGATTCCTGGCTCAGTTTCTTGACATTGGTTACTTGGTAATGGTCAGGTGCCATATGAGATTGGAAGCTATACTGGTTGAGGAATGCACGGGCTAAATCTTCCCAACCCTGGACTTTGGAGTTGTCAATCCGGGCGTACCAAGTTTGGGCTTCACCGGTAAGGCTCTTCTGGAATGGCTGCATTTGAAGGCTCTCATCCTCGGCATAAGATCCAAGCTCACCTATGTAAACTTTCAAATGGGTGTAGGGATCGCCCAATCCATTGTACTTCTCGAATTCCAGGACTTGGAACTAATCTGGGTATCTCGCCTTTGGGAAAGTACATAGATCCAAATTATTCACGCTCCTGTGGGATCCTGTCCCTTTCATAGACCGAATTGTGTCCTCCATTTGTCTAACTTTCTTCCTGATATCTCCAGTTTCTCTGTCTTCTTGGAGGTCTACTATTTCCCGTGTCCTTTTTTGGACCGGGGCCTCCTTGGCTACTTCGACGTCGAGGGGAGAGATAGGTGTGGACATCAGGGTATTACCGTCTTTTTTTGCTATTTTCATATCTCCTTGCACAGAGGGTTCAGTCTGACTCTTATTCTTAGGTTCCTGAGATACTTTACAATGTTCTCTCAACAGGGTAGTCATCTCGACAATCTGCTTCTTAAACTCCTCGAATTCGTCTCGAGATACAGGAATAGGTTCTGATGAACTTCCTTCAACCATTTTTGACTAGTAGTGAACGGGTCTTTTTGGCTCGGAATTGAGTTCTAGGACCAATCTTCACAAAACTGGTATCTAGTTTAGTCTAGATATTGGTAGATTATATGGATGCATGATATGCTATACATCGATTTATGGGGTTTTTAATCTTTTCCTGCAAAACAAGGGGTTAGTCGATTTGATGACAGGATAATAAGTATGTACAATTGATATTTTAAGGTGGATGACATTTGCAAATTCTGAAAGTAACAGGGCATGAAGAGGCATCCTGCGCGTTTGGTTTATCAGAGGCTGACCTATCTTCGATTACTCTCACGGGGTTTTTGAAATTGTTTCCCAAATCTTCGTAATTTTACTTGATGAAAACATTCATCTTTCAATTGGAGCGGATCTGAGTTGTGCCTTTCCTGAGCCTCACAAGAGAACACTCTTTAGAGTCTAGTAATAAACAGCCGACGGGTTTGCCTCCTAATGGAGGTACCACACAACATTCATTCATACATTCATCATCCTCGCCGGATGAAATATGATGACATTGTGCGAGGCACTAATATATTGTGTGAGGCACTAATATAAAGTACTTCAAAGATTAGAGACATTTATCACACACAAAGATCATTCACATATAAATGCACATGCTGAATGGAAATTAAAAAGATTGAACGCAGCTTAAGCCCTCTATCGTCCCCAGTGGAGTCGCCACCTGTTGACGCCGTGAAAAATAATGTCAATAAAAGTTTACTTGTTTTGATTATTTCTTCCTTGTTTTCCTTTTTTCTACCCTTTTATCTTTCAATATGTCAATTGATTCATCTGAAGGTGAATTTGTAAGGAAAAGAACGACATTAGTCGACTTATTTTACAAAGTTTTGATTTTATTGATTAATTTTGATGATTGAACCGAATGAGACAGAGCCACCAGTTGGTATGATTTAAATAGATGTACCAACTCATCAGAATTTTGAAGGTTTTCGCAATATGCTCCAATATGTGACTCCGTAGTATTGGTCTGAAACCGAGATTCTTAGAATTCGCGACTAACTTAAACGAGGGAAAGGTGTTAGGCACCCCCCGACTTTTGTGAAAACACAGTTACCATATATTATTGATTTCCTATGCATGAAGTGTAATAACCACAAATTTTAAAATTCATTATTAATTAAATATGTGATTTAATTTTAATGAGATAGTTTTATGAACTTATTTAAACCTTATGTGATTATGAGATTATGTGAATTGAGCTTATGCAAATAAAATGCTAGAATGTTATTAGAGGGAGTCACTAATGGTCTAATTAAATTAGTAGACTGGCCCTAAGTTTTAATATTAAAAGAATTGATAGTAATTAAATATTTAATTTCTTGAATAAAGTGTAGAGGTTTAATCGTGATTGATTAATTTATATTTTGAGTAATTAATCGATAATGTATGAAATTATTGTTGTCAAGAATAATATATTTAATAAATATAACGAGATTATATTTACTTGATTAATTAATTTGTGCAAGCATGCGACATATTAAACCTTTAATATATGATAGTTAATTATATATTGTATATAGTACAAGGTGACACATTAATATGTCTATATTCTATATATAGACTATATAGCAAGATTAATTGCATTAATAGAGTTACATAATAATATTGTTTATGTGACATGAAGTGTGTGGGTAAACATTCATGTATACCTCATCAACATATAGTAATATCAATAAATAATTGATCTCAGTAAGTTATTATAATGATAACAGTTATAATAATGAGTAATAATAATACCCAATTGCTTTACATTCGGTATTAAGGAAAATGTACATGGATTATATGTCGTGTACCTATTCATTATTAATTGCTATTTGAAATAACATGGTAACACCCATTTAAATATATATGGAATGGATACATGTAGCTTAAGTATATACTATGTGTATATATATATATATATCAAATAACCTAAGTGTATTATATTATATAGCATAAGTATGGGCATATATTATACACACATTGCAAGATTGCTGAGATTAGTGGTTGTCCCATAATTAGAGTTCCATCCTCAATTTCCTCTCCTTCACGTGAACAACCACAAGCTTACACTAGCCTACTCTCTTCTCAAATTCACAAATTCTAGCTCATGAGTGTAAGAGATGTGGGATTCATGATTGAATCCACCAACTCTCACCAACTTCTCCTTATCCATTATACATTCTTGCAATTCTTTGAATTGATTTGGAGGATAATAGTATTGTCTGATTATTGAATTGGCAATATATAGAGTTTTCTCCTTCATCTTTTGAGTTGCTGAGATTTTCCTAAGTGTAGCATTATATTGAGTAAATTGCTGTGAGAGATATCAGTAAGGGAGAGTACCATAGGAGCAAGTTCATATCGACAGAGGTATAACATTTACCTTCTTGTTCCTCATTTTTCTGTAAATTTTCTAAAAAATTCTTGATTCTTGAATGAAGATGGATTGATTGTTAAGTTGATTTGGGATATGCAGTTAAGTACTTTATAAGGTTATAATCATGTTAGTTATATAATATGGCTGGAATGGAACTGAATTCGTATGAATTTATGTGTTGGGTTTAAAGTTACTGTCGAAGCAGCCTGTTCTTGGATTGGCCGGACACCGGCGCAGCTGCGCCGGGTTTATACCTGGTAGCAGCGCTGCTGTGCAGGTTTCTGTAAACCGTTTTTGCTTTCTGTTAAGGTCTGTTATGTGTTAACCTGTGATATCACTTTGAGAAAGCATGAGAACTGATATTAACTCGTGGTATATGATACTACATGTATGTTCATGGCCATGATAATATGTGTTATAAAAAGAAAGCGAATGACTTAAAAGGAATCTTATAATTTTGAATATGAACTTGGACATGTGCGTAACATATGTATATTCTGATTTTTAGAGCATGATAGTATGGTTTATATTGACATGAAGAGTATGTTTAAAGTGTTAATCATGCACTAGTATACTTGATCGTAAGTTAAGACGTTTTCAAAAGAAAAACTTAAGACTTTCAAAGTGAACTTGACTAAGAATTTTGTCTTGAGATTTCTGACCGTATGAAAACGTTTATGTGACTTAGTTATGTGTTCAAAGACATGTGAGTTATGATCACAAGACACTTAACATGTACTATGATGCCTTTATTGACTTAGTGTGATTTTTCAACGAAAAGCTTAGAACTTGAAAGATTATATCATCGATCACCATGTGGATTGCGTATTGATCATGCAAGCATGTATATTAGAGTTCATTATGCCTATAGACATATTAACATGGACCCCATTTGTTTATACATGAGTTTCGCATGTGCACGCATATTCATAGAAAATAAATTTCTAAGGCATAACTTATGTAATTTAAGTATATATGAGTAATATACGCACAAGCATGCTTACTAAGTATGGTTAGTCCGTGATGTCGTAATATGACTATATAGCTAACCCTCGTAACATGGAATTGATTAACTTAAGGTATGTGAATTACCGGCATGAAGACATATGATTTTGAATTGAATAGGGTAAACATGCTAGGATTTAAACTTGAAAGTATATTCTTGAAGCATGATTACTTGAAATGCTAAATGTTCAAACCTATGTTGATGTATAGAAACTAGATATTCTAGCACTATTAAATCAAGGACAGAGTTAATTGTTTATAGACCCAGTCAAAGTGATTGACTTACATGAATTACATGATAAATTTATATGATGATTAGATTTTTCTAAGTGTAGACTCGTATTAGTTTACACATGCTAATTGGAATACTGACTTATTAATGATAGGTTGTTTCAACGAGTTTAATTAAAGCTAGAACTTATTTGTAGCTGAGCAAACAGGCAAGTATTCTAAATTCTTGCACTACCTTATTCAATGAATCGTGTAAGCGAGTTTCTTAACTTCACTTGATTTGAATGCAAGTTCTCTTACACTCTTTATTGTGCAAGTTCCTATCCTTCTCATATTGTATTGAGCAGGTTATTATCTTATTGACGGTTAATTATTTAAAGCTTGAACTTTATTTCCAAGCATGCTATTAGGTGGTTTAATTACTTTACAATTATTCCACATCGATATTATTGATATTCGCACTTGGTGCACTTGAGTTCGTACAGTCTTGGACTTGTACCTTATTTAAAAGTTCTATAATTCTTGAACTGCGTCAGATAGAGTCTGAACCGTTGTTCGGTCAGACAATTGTATAAAGTTTTATAAAAGCTATCCAGACCAATTGATGGTATGAATTCTTAGACTGAAAAGAACACCCCTTATATATATAGGAGTACCCCAGGTATCTAGTATAAAGATACAAACAGCAGAGTTGAATGTTATGCATATACATGGCGTACGCGAGGCTGATCCCCTCAAGTACTATTCTGTAGCCAGTAACCAGAGGGTCAATCAGCTATTGATTCTGTTGGAGTTTTATAGTTCAAAAGTCTACTTGACTATCAGTTATTCTAAAAGCAATTATTATTCTTGCTTCCGATGTTCATATTGTTCAATTCATTGTCAGATATATTCCTTTCATCATGATATATCCTTTATTGTTGTATTTAAACATGCTGAGCAAACTTGTTGCTCATTCTTGCTATATCATGACTTAGATTGTAGTTAAGCCCGAGACTTCAGGGAAGGACAAGGGTAAAGGGAAGATGTAGGATTAGTTTGCAAGGAGCAGACTTTATCTTTATGCTTAATTAAATTACTGTTATGTAATATGAACCCTAATGACTATTCTAGGGTATGTTTGTATTTAGGTTATCAAATCTTGGGACTAGTAACATCTTTTGAATGAACAACATACGTTTATTATATTTCCGCATTTAATTATTGTATGTTGTTTAGAGGTGGATATTTGTATTGTTTCGTGACTACCGGACAGGGGTCAGAGGACCCGAATTCGGGGGTGTCACATAAAGTGTGTGTATGTGTGTGAGTGTGTGTGTTTTATTTTGAAAGTTTTATTCTAAACCTCATTTTGAGTTATTTGAAAGTAGTGTCGTTCCTCTTTTGCGCCTATGTACGAAGGGTTTGATTTAACAAAAGTTAATTTTTAGACAAAATATACATTTGATATGATATTTTGGAAAACACACAAGGTTTCAAACCCTTCACCCGAATAGTAATCGAGGACTTTTGATACTTCAATTATTAATTCTTAAGTCTATGAAATTATTACGAAAGTAGTGATGTACCTCTTTAACCCTGTGCAAAAAAGATTTAATTTATATAAAGATTCCTTTTTAGAACACAATATATATCAATGATGTTTTGAAAATAGAGTTTTCAAATCCTTCGTCAAATAAGAATCGAGGTCCTTTGATACTTCCATTTAGGATCTAATGTTTACCCCCAAATCGCCTTATTGTTATTATGAAAGCTCTTTGTTGTTTTGATTTGGAAATAGTTTTGGTGAAAATGTATGCTAAAATAGCCAAATAGGGTCGGATCATCATCGGGCATGTAAGCCATCTCGATGAATCCGAACACCCAAAATTAAAGTTTTCACTATCACAGGATCTTGAATCTGACTTCTCGGGACTAACCCCTCGAATCCGTTATCAAGATCCAAACATTACATGTACAATGATTTTACGTTATTTAAACATTACATTGAAAATAAAACGTCCGTCGTGGGAATCAAGTCAAGATCCGATCATTAGATCTCGACATCGGGATTCATAGGCTCACATTATTAAACATAAATATGTATGTACAATATATATCCTAGACCAGATAATAGATGATTCCATCAGTTGAAATCTCCATTATGAGCTACTAGGACCTCCTCACCTCTAGATACAGATCTAGGGCTCTACGGAGTGACTGGGACTTACCAAAAGTCGTAAACACGTAGTTCTACCACATAGTTAATAGTCGGTAACTATTAACTCACATGTTCTTTTATGATTAATGTTGAAATCTATATTATCTAGAAAGTCGTTGATCGCTAAGGAGATCACTCTTTTTCTAGAGAGAAGGACACTAGGGTTTAGCCAAACACCCTTCTTCTTGAATTTTTGTTCTTCCTTGGTGGATCACCTCTAGAGGTTAAACACTTGGGTGACTAACGTTAATCAAAGGAAGAAATCAACCTGGTGGATTCAAGATGAACAAGAAATGGATTGGAGTTGAACTCGTACCTGAGGAAGCTAGTTTCTATGAGGGTATGAATCTAATCTCCATCTATTTCGTTTAATTAATAATTGTGCATAAAGGATGATCCGGGTATATAGTTTGTAAAATTTTAAAACTCTGATTTACCATGCTTCCGCTATTTTTATGCAATTTGATTGTGTTCGTGATTCTTACAAACCTAACACAAACTATACATTCATTCCAATGAAACTACATCAAAAGGAACGTATTTACTAAATTTTTTATTACAATCATAATAATAAATCCTTCCCAGGTTCTGGTAATCATTACATTGTTCATCATCACAGTATAAGTTCATTACATATATTATTCTATTACGTGATATCTACTTATCCATCTTGGCTTTGCCCTTATCTTTACTGGATCCCTCTGTCCGTTCATTCTTAGCTGCAATCATATAATTCAAGCAAGAAATGAGCATAACTAGCTCAGCAAGTCTAACAATATATGAGCAACAACAAAATTAAGAATCATATGATTGAATCTTCAATAACTGAACAAATAGTTATGAAGTACTATGAAAAATTAAAATAACACTTTCAGTCTCTTTAAAATAATTCCCAAGTATATATATACACTTAAGAATTTCTGAGTAGGTCAAAAGACCATGAACATTCTCATTCCGTTTTCATTCATAAAAAGGATATAACGACACTAAGACGATACATCCGACATAACTTACGAGCACTTCTAGGTGATCAGCCTATAGTATTCTATGTTGATCAACACTCATCCGTTAAACGTATTTACGTTAAAGTTTTGGCAACCTCGTCTGCCCGTCAAATAAACGATGTAAAATAACTTTGTTTACTCATACTTAGGCTTATTTTTGAATCTGTACCAAATAATTGGCTTAGGAAGTGACGCCCCCAAATCTGGGTACTTTCAACCCACAAATATGGTGCTACACGGTGCTACACGGTGCTACAAACTACTCATACATTCAATTGAAAACTTCAATGATAAGCATAAGTTTAATAATTATTAAATTATAATAATCCCTTCCCAGGTTCTTTATAACCATTACATTCATTCTGTATCATAATATCATTCATTACAAAAATAATATTATGCTATTACATGGATAGACTATTTATCAATCTTTGACTTGCCCTTATCCTTATCGGATCCTTCGGTCCGTTCGCTCTTAGCTGAAATCATATAATTTTAAGCAAGAATGAGCACTACTAGCTCAGCAAGTTTAACATTATATTTTGCAACCACAAAATCAATAATTATATTATTTACTCTTCAATAACCGACAATAGTTATGAAGTATTACGAATAATCAAAATAGCATTTTGATTCCTTTAAAATCATTCCCAATAACTTATAGTCACTTAAGAATCTGAGTTGGTCAAAGACTATAAACATTCTCTTTAGTTTTCATTCATGAAAAGAATAACCCGGCACTAAGACCGCAAGTTCGATATAGCTTACGAGCACATCAAGGTGATCAGCCTATAGTACTTTATGTTAATCAACATTCATTTATTAATTGTATTTACGTTTAAGTTTTGGCAACCTCATGTGCCCGTCGAGTTAACGACGTTAAAACCTTTGTGTATTCATAATCAAGCTTACCTTTGAATCCGTACCAAAGCAATTGATATAGGATAGCAACATTATGAATATTTTTAAAGATTTGAGGAAAAATCAACCAAAATACTTTAAATCTAAGTCTAGCCGAAACAAATGGCATTGACTATTCAATAACTATTCATTCATAGGAAATTATGCATATTGACAACTTGTTCAACTTTAAAGTGTAGACAAGATTTTAGAAAACTTGCCTCAAGCGTTTGCAACCTTAAATTTTACTTTACTTGAAGTCTTTACAGGTTCTACATGATATAACCACATAGCATACCAATTAGGTTACCACAATTGATACACACTGTGTAAATTATCTTCTCCTTCTTGCGTAGCTTAGCCAAATAGTTAAACTAATAACATCCGTTTAAGTTATTTAACATTTGTTACGACTTATTAACATTCATATGTCATAAACCGACTCTCGTCAATTATCGTTAGGCACAACAACAGACGAAACCCTAATCGGTTACCTAAGTCGAACATATTTCCATCGGATTACCGATTACGGAATTCGTATAGAAATTACATAAGTTTTATCTTCATTTATTAACATTATCGTACGTCACACCTCTATTACAAATCATGTAACCTTAAGGTGCGCATTAAACTGGACCACGATTCACGTTTTACATTTTTGGATTTTGAGTTTTAAATTTAAATACATTTATTCAATGTTTAATTCTTAAAACCATCCTTAAACATGTTGTTTAAGGGTTCTCTTTTCATGATTATTAACCATTTACTTGCCCCACAATTACTGTAATATCCGAGATTATTGTGTAATTTAATAATTTTCAATAAATGAATTTATGTGAGACTCTTGTGTGATTTCTATTATTAGATGTATATGTGTGATACATATATGTTTTATTTTGAGTTATGTGATGAGAAGTATTTTCATGATTGGTTTAGATTAATTTAACTACTTGAATTATTTAAGTAGTTATTAATTCTATTATTTTCGTGGAATGGTATTAAAACACGAGTTGTAGTTCGGAGCGGAATTTAGAGACGCGGACTGCATATTTGAGTTCGGAACGTCGAAATTAGTCAGGATAGACTGTAACCACAAAAAAATGTGTCACGGTTGACTTTTTGGTCAAAGTCAACCAGTTGACTTTTTCGAGTAAAAAGTCAACCACGAATTTCGGAGATGAATTTGATGAAACGGATAGTCCCATGACTTCCGGAACGTCGACTTTAGTAGAAAACGGTATATGTATCGAAAAGTTTGGCTACGGAGGGTAAAATGGTCAATTAGCTTATTAATTGATTTAAATGATTAAAATAATATTTTATTTAAATGAGGATCAGCAGCTGGGGGCCCACGTGACATCTGAATTGGGACAAGGAGGGAGGGAGTATACGTATATAACAATATAGCAAGGAGGGGGTTATATCACCTTATAACCAAACTTTTCATTTTCCTAACTCCCCTCTCTATACTAACTATTGTATTATGAGCATTATGTATGTAACTGATGATTTGGAGATGGAAAGGCTGGAGAAAGCAACATATAACATGTTATATATACACTCCCAACCCAAGTCTCCTCCTTTTGTGAAAATTCCAACTGTGAGAGGAGAAAATATTGAGAGAATGAAAGTTTGAGAGGTTTGAAGATTTTTGGAGTTTACAGTGGAGTTATCAAGCAAGGGGTGAGGCTCAATCAGATTAACACAAGGGGAAATTCATCAAAGAGGTAAGCATGAAACCATTTTATATGTTTTAAGAAAACTAGAAGGAAAATGCATGTGTAGTCATGGGAAACGGTTTGTTTTGGTTTTATGATGCTATGTTAGTGTTGTTACTAATATATGGATGATGAGAATGAAAATTCTGGACTTAATCATGTTGCAATTACATAGAGAATCAAGGAATTATGCTATGCATGCTATATGTTTGATTAAATGCCACTAACATGTCAATTTGTTCGAATCATGGAAATTTGGTGGAATTAAAGGTTGTGTTATGTGTATATATGTTAGATTAGATGATCTGGATAGTAGGAGCCTTTCAATTGTATGCTAGAATCGAAAACATGGATTTTTGTCAAAGTTGGTTAACCATGAAATCTGTGACTTTTCGGGTTTTTCGGAGCCTTGGAAACATGGTTTCTATGACCCGATTAGTGTATGTAATAATTTTGTAGAATACCATGTAGTATCAAGTACAACCTGACCAAATTTCATAAGAATTGGAGTTAAATTGAGCAAGATATGAAATTCGGAAGCAAGCATGTTCATAAGAAAATCTGCAAAAAATCTGAGTTTTCCAGATAATTTTCTAAGTCTGGAATGCAGCCTGGAACGCTTATCTAGGCTGCTGGTTTATGGTCTTAACATATTAGTTTCATGAATGTGATATTTTTACAAAATACTATGCTATATGAAGTATGTTGTGTCCAAGTTTCATGGTCATATCATGCATGGTTTAATCGGAATGAAATTACAAAGTGGGCTGCTCGAAAACAAAAATCAGGATCTGGGCCTGATGAGCAGCGCAGCTGCGCCGCTCATAAGGCTTAGACCTGCGCAGCTGTGCAGGTTCGTGTCGGTCCGGGTCGGGTCGGGTCGAAAAATTTTCAGAAACTTATTTTTTCCAGATTCTAATATTGAACCCCAGGACCTATAAGATGCAACATGCTTCAGTAATTGAATTGTATTGTGCAATTGAATTGTATTTGAATACGTGTTAGTTTATTAATCGTATTAGAATACAAGGAAACCATTATCTTTCAAATTAGAGTTCGAGAACCTAATGGCTTAACGTGACACATATGAATAGGTTACGTGAAGGTTAATTGCTAGCTTTAGCGATGGCAGACGTATCAGGCAAGTTTCTTACCCTATTTTTCATTGATAAATTATTCAAGCCTTACTTCTTTTATTGCGGTAAGGATAAGTACCGAGCTCGTGTTATTTGTTAACACGTTCAAGTTCTTTGTCGTAAAGATTTATAACTTCCATTATTTTGCTAAATGTTATTGATGATTACCCAATTATTAATTCAACTGTAATGCTTTAAAGTTTTATTTATTCAAAGAACTATTTCTAAGTATGTTTCCTGGCCTTTGTTTTCGGCTAGTTATTATTGATGAAAAATGATTTAATTCAAATATTTCAAAGCTATTTAATGTTTACCAATCCAAATTGCTTTGGTGCGGTCTCGCATGAATACTAAGATGAACAACCCAAATAAACGGGCAAATAGATGTCGGGCATATAGTCCCATTTATGCTTATGCAATTTAAACTTTATACTTGTGCACAATGTAGGGTACGATAGGCTGATCACCTGGAGTACTTGCAGAGACCGTTTGCAATCTATTTGATTGTTAAACTGTCTGATGATTTTTGATGAAAAAAAGTAATGTTCAGGGTATTCAACACCCCTTAGAATGATATTGAGAATTCTTAAATTCTTATCTTTGATATTCTTGTTTAACACTTGATAATTCTTTCAACTGTTGAGATATAGCCATACATATGCTTTTACTCCTGATGTATGTTTTCAAACTACTTTATATACTTGCTGGGCAATTTGTGCTCATTCTTGCTTAAACCTTTCAGTTAAGGATGAGAAGGCTGAGGGCTCGGGCAAGGACAAGGAGAAGTCTAAGATGAAATGTTGAGAGTTGTTTATGTAATAAGTTTATATTTCCGCATATGATGTTATGTAGCGATAAACGCTAAGTTAAGTTTCGATTTATTTAAGGTTATAAAGACTTGGGATTTTATTTGAATAAGTATGTAATAGTTATTACTATTATTATTATTTTTAAAGTTTATGTAGTTAGATGATGACGTATGTTGTACCATGAGCACCAGGTCCTGTAATCGATGTTACACAGAATTGGGGGCGTCACAGGTTGGTATCAGAGCTGTAGGTTATAAACCTTAGGTGGGGAACCTTAGACTATAACCTTAGAGGAGCTAGTGGAGGTAATAAGGAGCTGAACTCACCTAGAGTTCGAAGGGTTGTGCCAAATCTATTTTACTAAAAACAAAATCAATATCTATTTTAAAATACTAATCAAGTTACTTTGTCTTGATTGTAGGATGTCAGGAGAAGAGGAGGTTAGAGATATTCACGTTGTGAGTGAGCAGTTGGTGACAGCTGTACCTGAGCCCATAGCTGAGGCAGCAGCTGACTCAGACCTAGAGGAGTATCCTGAAGAGGAAGAGGAGCCCGAGGAGGACTTAGAGGAAGCACCTGAGGATGGTCTACTAGATGATTTGATGGATAGGATTACAGAGTTGGACGACAGAGTCCATGAGTTGGAGGAGCTGTATCAGGGGGAGCAGGAAGCTGCAGCATTGCTGGAGGCATTGGTGCATCACCTGGTGATTTGGAACGGGGATCTGGTTGACAAGCTGCGAGCAGCAGGTCAGAAGGCGGACATGCTGAAGGATGAGAAAGAGGCCATCAGGACCCACTTGGGGCATACCATTAAGGGGTTAGAGTCGAGGATACAGAGTCTCGAAACTGACAAGCAGATTATTACCACATTCTGGGGAGATGAGAGGAGAGGCCGTGTTCAGGCCGAGAAGCTAACAGGCGAGTTAGAAGGAGAAGCAAGAGATAAGAAGGTTAGGATGGATAGAATGAAGTACGCGTTTAAGTCAGCACATGGGAGGTTCCAGCATAGGGTGTATCACTTTCCACGTGAGGATTACCGATCTAGACATGCCATAAGCCGTGGGCTGGTGCTGGAGATAACGGATGAAGAGCATGAAGACGCCATTAGGCGAGGTCTTTAGTTTATTCGTGTTGAACTTTTACTACTAGTGTATAGAATGCTTATTTATGAAATAAAACTTGGTTTTCAATTTTTCCAAGTGTTTTGGGTTAAAGAGATGTAAATGGCATAATGCCATAAGATGATGAGATACTTTGTGATTATGGTTCTTTTTATAAAAATAAATATGCTTTTATTTAAATATGTGATGTGATGATTAAGTTTTATATGAATTATATACTGTAGGAATAAGTTATGAGATGATAACATTAAGTTTATTTAAATAGAAGGATGGCTAGAGGAAGACGTCGTCAACAAGTACCAGAATGGTCAGGCGGTAATGCTGGGGGTCCACCGAACCCCATGCAACAGTTCGTAGACATGTTAGTTGGGGCATTACAGAATCGAACCCCGAATACTAATAACCCTCCAGCGGTCCAAGTGGCAAACTTTAAGGACTTCAAGAGCGCGGGACCCCCTGAGTTCAAAGGAACCACCGAACCCATCGAAGCCCAGACATGGATCAAAGAAATCGAAAAGGCGTTCGCTATCGCCCGAGTAGGAGATGAGCAGAAAACAATCTTCACCACGTACATGCTGAAGGGTGAAGCCAACTTCTGGTGGGAGGCAAACCAGACCAGGGCTGGAGAAGGTGTGATACCTTGGGAAGAGTTTAAGAAGATCTTTTTCGAAAACTATTTTCTTGTGAGTATGTAGAGTCGCATGGAGATGCGATTCCTGGATCTGAAGCAAGACGACATGACGGTACCTCAGTACGCCGCAAAGTTCAACGAGCTGGTGAGGTTCGCGCCTCATCAGGTTGACATTGAGGAGAGGAAAATGAGGAGGTTTGAGTAGGGTCTCAAACCATGGTTATACAGAAGACTTTCGGTGTTGCAGACGAATAGCTTCGCGACTCTCCTGAAGAAAGCTATAATCACAGAGAGCGGAAGTGAAGCCTTGACGAAATTTAACAAGGAGAAAAAGAAGAAGAATGAAGGAGGGAACCGTGGGGAAGGTAGCAACGGCAGTGGTGCAAACAAAAGGAAGTGGAACAACAACAACAGCAGCAGCAACAATTTTTATCCGGGAAACTCTGGGGGAAAACCAGGGGAAGCAAAGAAGAGGACTGAGACATGCAAGGAGTGTGGGAGGAATCACTCGGGTGCATGTTTAAAAGGGAAGAATGTCTGTTTTAATTGCAGGCAAGAAGGGCACATCTCTCCCAATTGCTCTGCACCAAAGAGGAATGGATGCTTCAACTGTGGAGCATTGGATCATCAGGCAAGGAATTGTCCAAAGAAGAATTCAGGAGAAGGAAATGGAGGGAGGGGACCAAGCAGTGAAAATCTCACAATTACTAGACCACCAACTCAGAATCGACCAACAGCGAGGACTTTCAACATGCCAGTTCAGGATGCGGTCACATCCAAGGATGTGGTTTCAGGTATCATTCCGATTAATGATATCTCTGCTTAAATATTATTTGATTCGGGTGCTACTTGTTCCTTCGTGTCGCATGAATTCTCCCAACGATTAAACTTACCCCAGAAAGAATTAGAATATCCGATGAACATAGAAGTTGCTAATAAGGAAATAATTTCCATTAGCCATGTCCATAGGAATTGTGTTGTAAATATCAGGGGATATAAGTTGCCTGTGGATTTAATTCCGATTCAATTAGGGGAATTTGATGTAATTCTAAGAATGTATTGGTTATTTAACAATGGAGCGATGATAGATTGCCAGAAGAAGTGTATAAACCTTAAGACTCCGGATCAGTCTAAGGTAGTGTTCTATGGTAGTAAGTCGCTGAGACACTCGAGCTGTCTGACGATGATGCAAGCTAGGAAGTTACTAAGGAAGGGATGTGTAGGATATTTGGCCTATATCATCGATACGCAGAAGGTAGGGAAAGGGATGGGACAGATACCAGTAGTGAATGAATTTCTAGATGTATTTTCGGAGGAATTGCCAGGTCTTCTGCCAGATAGGGAGGTCGAATTCGTTATAGATTTAGTACCGGGAATGGCCCCGATCTTAAAAGCCCTATATAGAATGGCATCAGCAGAGATGATGGAGCTGATGGTACAGTTGCAGGAATTATTGGATAGAAAGTATATTCAACCGAGTTTGTCTCCTTGGGGAGCACCTGTTTTATTTATGAAAAAGAAGGACAGATCGATGAGACTTTGCATCGACTATCGAGAGTTGAACAAGGTGACGATTAAGAACAAGTATCTGTTACCTAGGATAGATGATCTGTTCGATCAATTGAAGGGAGCGAAATATTTTTCCAAGATTGACTTGAGGACGGGATATCACCAGTTGAAGGTGAGGAAGGAAGATGTTCCTAAGACAGCATTCAGGACTTGATACGGACACTACGAGTTCCTGGTAATGTCATTTGGGTTAACAAATGCGTCGGCGGCATTTATGGATATGATGAATCAGGTATTTAAGCAATACTTAGATAAATTCGTAGTCGTGTTCGTAGATGATATCCTGATCTACTCCAAGACTCAGGAGGATTATGCTGAACACTTAAGGTTGGTATTGGAGGCATTGAGGGATAAGTTATACGCAAAATTTTTGAACTGCGAGTTCTGGTTGGAGAAAGTTCAATTTCTGGGTCACGTGATCGAAAAGGACAGAATCTCCGTGGATCCAGCAAAAGTGGAAGCGGTGCAGAATTGGGAACAACCAAAGACACCGACTAAAGTAAGAAGTTTCTTAGGACTGGCAAGCTATTACAGACGGTTCATTCAAGATTTTTCGAAGATAGCGGGGAATGTTGACAAATTTAACGAAGAAGTCGATAAAATTTGTCTGGACAGAGAAGTGTGAAGAAAGTTTTTGGGAACTTAAGAAAAGATTGAGTGAGGCACCGGTGTTGTCTTTACCAGACGATACAGGTGATTTTGTGATTTTTAGTGATGCGTCACACAAAGGACTTGGCTATGTGCTTATGCAACATGGCAAAGTTATTGCGTACGCGTCGCGTCAGTTGAAAGATTACGAAAAAGGATATCCTACCCATGACCTGGAATTGGCAGCGGTAGTATTTGCCCTGAAGATTTGGAGGCACTATTTATATGGTGTAAGGTATGAAATAGACACGGACCATAAAAGTCTGAAGTATATCTTCACGCAGAAGGAATTGAATATGAGACTGAGAAGATGGTTGGAACTAATAAAGGATTACGATTGCGACATCTTATATCATCCGGGGAAAGCTAACATGGTTGCAAATGCACTAAGCAGAAAGGGCAGTGGTAGGTTGGCAATGCTAACGGCTTAAGAGGAGTTGATTAAGGAAATGGCCAGTTTGGAACTCGAGGTAAAGAGTCTGAGTGAGTCAGATGAGAAGTTGTTTGCAATGGAGGTTCATCCGACTCTATTGGACAAAATCAAGGAAGCACAAAGCAACGATGAAGAATGTGAGAAGATGAGGAAAAGAATTTTAGATGGAGAGGAGCTTAAGTTTAATGTGGGTGGTGATGGATTATTGAGATTTGAGAAGAGAATTTGGGTGCCAGCAGTATCTGAGTTAAAGGAGGAAATCTTACAGGAAGCTTATAGCTCAAGTTACTCAATCCACCCGGGAAGCATAAAGATGTATCAGGATCTTCGCCAACATTATTGGTGGCCCAATATGAAGAGAGAAGTGGCAGAGTGCGTCAGCAGGTGTTTGACATGCCAAAGAGTTAAGGCAGAACATCAGAGACCGAGCGGGTTACTTCAACCTTTAGAAATTCCGGAATGGAAGTGGGAGCATATCGCGATGGACTTCGTGGTAGGACTTCCAACTACACAGAAGGGTTACGATACAGTGTGGGTGATCGTTGATCGATTGACCAAGTCAGTGCATTTCTTGCCAATAATGATCAGATATAACTTGGATCAGTTGGCAAAACTTTATATCAAAGAGATCGTTTCTAGGCACGGTGTACCAGTATCAATTATGTCAGATTGTGATCCACGATTCACAGCAAATTTCTGGAAAAGTTTTCAAGAACGCATGGGAACGCAACTGAGGTTGAGCACCGCGTATCATCCTCAAACAGATGGGCAGAGCGAGAGAACTATTCAAACTTTAGAGAACATGCTGAGAGCATGTGTTATAGACTTCAAAGGAATCTGGGATGACCACCTATCGTTGGTGGAATTTGCATACAACAACAGTTACCACGCAAGCTTCGGGATGCCACCTTATGAAGCTTTATATGGAAGAAAATGTAGAACGCCATTGTACTGGGATGAAGTGGGAGAACGACAACTGTTAGGGCTAGAATTGGTGCAGTAAACAGCGGATGTAATCAAAACGATACGAGCGAGACTAGTGACGGCTCAAGATCGATAGAAAAAATATGCTGATCAACATCGGCAACAACGAGACTTCGACGTAGGCACTTATGTGTTTCTGGAGGTGTCTCCTTGGAAAGGGAAAATGAGGTTTGGGAAGAAAGGAAAACTTAGTCCCAGATTCATAGGACCCTTTGAAGTGTTAAGGCGAGTCGGTGAGGTAGCTTATGAAATAGCTTTACCTCCGGAGTTAGAACATATACAACGTGTTCCACGTATCAATTTTACGACCCTATAAATAGGATTACAAGCATGTCATAGTGTGACACCCCCAAATCCGGGTACTTCATTTCCACATGATTTGGTGTTCACTTTCTAATATAACATACATCTACCCAATGAATAATGCAAAGTAACTACAACTTAAATTAAAATAAATAAATCTCCCTTACAACAAGGGTTACAACCATTGTAAAATAAATCCCGGGTTACTCTAACCCTGACATGAATATAATAAAGTGCGGAAATAAAAACATAACATTCAAGTCTTATTACAATCATTCTCAATTAAATAAAACAAGTCTTCACTTGCTCTGCTTTCCCTTGCCCTTACTCGTAGATGGAGCATCAGCGTTATCAACCTTAACTGAAATTGTTATTTAATGCAAGAGTGAGCAAACCACAGCTCACTGGAGTTTAACAATAATATAGACATGAAAGGATATCTTTAAAAAGAATGTAAATAACTTAGCTTGCTTCAATAATAAAGAATTGAATAATAATTCTCTATCAACATTAAAATTCGAATATAGAATTTATCTGAGGGTCATAAGACCTTTGAACTCTTGTCCTAGGTTATAAATATTTCTATTCAAACCTTTAACAGTCAATAAGACTATGAACCTTAACTCGTACTTAGGGGGATCAGCCCTTTGTACCATGTATTGTGCACAAACATCTTAACGCTATGCGTAGTAACCTCCCCTAGTAAATAGGGTTGTTCAACTCAGTAATTTGAATTCAAGTCCGCACCAAAGAAAGTTTGGTTTGGATAAGCTTACAAGGGTAATTTAAAATTCACATTCATCAACTAAGGATAGTTGAATCAACTTTCAATAATTCATAAATAACAGAATTATGAACTAACATATGCTTTAGAATCAACGTAAAGCATTTAAAATAATAACTGGATCTTACTTGAACGATAAGTTAAGATTATTTCAATTAAATAAACAATTGTCCAATACAAAAATGGAAAGGACATTCTCAACTATGAATATATGAATTCAAGAAATTATATATAATTAACAAGTTTAAGGTTAGAAGACTTGCCTTAAGCGCAAGCTACTTAACTCAACCACGTACTGAAACACTTCCTATACATATTCAATTATAATAATCTAAATTAGTTAATACATAACTAATTCACATAAGTGGTTAACCATCATGGTTAACTCACTCTAATTAAATAAATAATAATAATTAACTATCACATAGTTAATTACATCACTTACATATTCACATAATTAAGTTAATTATGTATTTAACTAAATTATAATTAAACAATTATAATTCAAACACTTAATCAAATTATAATTACTTAAATTATAATTATCATTTAAATTATAAATAATTATAATTTAAAATCAATTAAACTACATCATGCATTTATAATTACACAATTTATAATTAATCATGTATTTATCAATTATAATCAATAAATAATTAAACTATAACATGTATTATAATTACACAATTTATAATTAATCATGTAATTATCAATTTAAAATCCATAATTAAACATGCATTTATTAAATTATAATTACTTAAATTAACATCTAATTGATTAAAATAAATCAACTTCTATACATTATAATTTCATAGAATTATAATTTAAATTACATATTTACTCTTAATTATAATTAATCCAATTATAATTAAGTAACTTATTTTATAATTAAATAATTATAGTTTATAATTTAAATACTATATTAGGTTTCCTTTTTCTCAAATATGAATTTATCACAATCATATAACAACATATTATATCATTTAAATATATGTCCACTATCAATGAATAATTAAACTAAGGCTCAAAAATAATCTGTACAAATAAACTAAAACCACTGCCCAAGCACTGTGCACGGCGCAGCTGCGCAGCCAGCAGCCTGGGCACCGGTGCAGCTGCGCAGGGGTCGGATCAGAGATGGGCAAGCGGCGCAGCTGCGCAGCAACTCGGCCAGACGCAGACAGCCACGACTCTCTGCTTTACCGAACAACCCATACAATCCAACAACCGGCAATACCAAGCAATACAAACAACATAGGACACATACATGCAACAATACATATGTACAACATGTACTTAAACACAAAAATCACCTATGTAACAAGAATCAGTGTTTTAAAAACTCAATTTTTGATATTTTCATATAAACTCATACTTTAACAAAATAAGTCACTGTAAATCCAATTCTCAATCAATTTCAACTTATAACACATGTATTCTTTTCATGATTTTGGATATAACATCCTAACAATTCCAATAGGCATATTAAAAATAATTAAATCATAACTTTTACTCTAAAACTCAACCAAATACATGAACTACATATGAACACTATTTTCACATATAAAACTTATTTTTACAGTACTTTGATTTTGAAAACAATCATTAATAGCATACATGTAATGGATTACAACATCCCTCAATTCATATAACATGTAATAACAAGTTTATCAATTACAATCCCAATTATTTGCCAAAAACTCAAGAATACAAGAACTAAAAACAAGAGGTGACTTGTTACCTTAATTCTTGATTAAGCTTTGATAGAGGGTAAGAATAGCTCTGATAATCCTACTTTGATTCTCAGAATTCCAACTCTTCTCCACCTTCTTTGTTAAAAATTTCACAGTGTTTCCTCTCTTTTCCTCTCTGTCTTCTCTTCTTCTCTTTTCTTAGTTTAGACTCAGGAAAAACTAACGTAGTTTAGGAAAATATAACTGTTACATGATAATATACGTATATAATAGACATAATAACATGCAACGTAACTGACAAATATATAATGTCTAAATTAAATAATTAGCAGTTATAATTTATTTTGAATTTTTAAAGCCATAAGGTCATGTTTGGCAAACCTTTTATTTAAAAACAGATTTTACTCACTAAGGCCATGTTTGGTAGAAATAGGTTTAAAACAAATACAAGGGCCTTGTTTAGCAAAACAAATTAAAAAAATCCTTTTCTTTAATTTAACAAATTATTTAACACATACTTTAATGTCACATTTTAATTAATTAAATATTAATCATCTAATTTAATCAATTAAAATCTAACATCAATTAATCACATAATATTGCCACGTAATTATAATTACTCGCTACTTATAATCCATGTAACAGTTTATCACATATCTCATCTAATTTAATTATCTTAATTAAATTAAAACTATAATATAAAATTAATATACATTAATTAAATAAATATTACACATAAATTTAATTAATATATAACACTTAATTAAATCACTCCATAAATCACATAATTTATTTATTTAACTCAATAAATAAATCACATAAAATATTTATTTAACTCAATAAATATTTAAAATTAAATATAAAATCTCAATCGTTACACATAGAGTATGAACCCATCCAATTTTTAGGATGTGTCTGTTGAGCATTATTTTAATCTGTTTTGAACTTCAATCCATGGTCAATGATAAGAACTTGATTAAATTGATCTAACTCATGGAAAATGGACGGATGTTGCTTAGTATATGCGTTTAACGTAATTGTTAGTTATTGATTTGCTTATGAATCCTTCCACTTTTATGCACTTACCCATGTGTATTGAGCTAGTTGTATGTTTTGGATGGCTTTTATAGCATAATGCTTATGGGAGTTATCATTAAGCTCTAGAACTCGTTTAAACATCACTCGAAGCAATGTATCCAAGTTTGATTTGTTAGTCATGTGGTGAGTTGAGATGGAGTGTAAAACACACTTACTCATAAACACATGATTAGGGGAGATACATCGTAAGACGCACTCTCCTATGAATTGAGGACAAAAGAAAGAAAGTTGTATATTGTAAATCTTGCGTTGAGTTGAGATGGAGCGTAAAACGCACTCACCCACAAGAGTGGACTTAGGATAAGATGGAGCATAAAATGTACTTACCTAGAGTCCATTGATTTCATATTTTTGGAAATTGTGATTTGTATACATTTGCGGTGAATGATGTGTTAAGCATGTAGTTTTTGAAGTTTATTTTGATCTCTTTCATAAGGTAATATGGTTGCATAAGTTCATCCGAGCTATAATTGGTTTAGTGCAATTGGGTATACACACACGCACAGAATGGATCTAAAGCAAGATATGACTAACTATTTGAAATTCCTGACTTACGATCTTTTGAAAGTTTTTCTAGAGTTTCATGCTTTGAGGCCATTGTTTAAACTTATTAACTCATTGCTCAAGTTTAGTTATTTAGTAATGTTTAATTTTGACAATTAGAGTGTTTGCTTGAGGACAAGCAACAGTTTAAGTTTGGGGGTATTTGATAAGTGGTTTTATAACCACTTATTTAGATATCAACTCACTTCTTTTGTTGCTTAAACTCATGTGTTGAATTAGCTTTTCATGTATTTTAGCTTATTTTTGTAGATTTCATATTGGAAGCTCTCTTGGTGACATTTGAAGCAAAAACAGGAAGGAAATGCAATCTGGACATCGTTTGGGGGTTTCATGTTCATTTCATATTCTTGGATTGGAACTTAGGTCATATTGTAGAGCGTCTTCTAAGCTTTCCGGAACATCTTGAAACATCCCAATCGGAGTTCAGAGGCGAGAGTTATGACCCTTGCACCAACGGACGTTAAACTTCACGGTTTTGGGTTTCTATTGCACAGCTGTCACTTGGAGCTCAATTTCGACATTTATTCGTCCATTACTTCTCAATGATCAAAGAATGAAAGTTGTAGATCTCTTCGATAGCTTCAATTTGACAGGTGGAAGGCCCCGTAACTTCTCCCGGATCAAAAGTTATGGCCGTTCTACCCGAGGTCACTGCAGCAGAACTTCTGCGGCGCAGCCGCGCCAAGTTGTAGTGCATTTCCAGTGCGCCAACGCCCTTCCTTAGGCCAAAAATCTGATATATATTTCCAGCGCGGCCGCGCCCAGTTCCAGGCCATTTCCAGCGAGGCCGCGCCACTCCTGAATGCGACCAGACTTGATTTTTTTCATTAAAGAGTGCGATTGAAGCAAAATTGAAGGGGTATTCATATTAGGGCTTATAAACAAAAGACATATCAGTACGTTAGGGGGGATTCCACCCTTAGGCTAGCCTTACAAGGTTCAACAATAATTGATAATCGAATTAAAATATAAATCTTGAGGGTATACAATTAAATAAGAATTATATACTGAAAGAGAAAAAAAATAATAGAAAAACGCTCTGAAACTCCACCAATTTCGTCTCTTAGCCCTACTTCTAGTACTCCAAACTTAGATTTTATTATTCCAATATGTTTGTATACGTATATTCTACAACATACTAAAAATTAACCGGTGGAAACGTCCATTTAAAGCCCACCGAGTGGCAAAAAGCCCGTGGAATAGTCTATTGTAAGTATTTTTACGATCAGAACTCATTTCCTACTTCATTACGCATATGTGAAAGTGCATATCAAGTTTCATCTTCTGGTTTTTCCCAAAACTCAGTTTCGTGGCCTTTTTAGCTTACTTTTTAGTATATATAAGTATATATATATATACGTTTTTCTTCGTTTGCACAGCCTGGATCGTCGATCGGTGACTTTTACTTACTTTTATGTATATATATATATATATACATACTAACTTGTTCAGCCTGGATCGCTGATTCGTGGCCTTTTCAACTTTATTATATATATAATTGACTATATATATACTAACTTTTAATTCAGTCGGGCCTGGATTGCGAATTCGTAGCCCTATTACTGCTTTTATATATATTACTATATATATATAATTTTTCTGACTTCATTTGGCCTAGATTGCTAATTCGTGGCCTTTTTTTTTGCTTTAATATATATATATATATATATATATATATATATATATATATATATACTAACTGTATATATTAACATTTACATTTCAGTTTGGCCTGGATTGGAAATATGTGGCCCTTTACAACTTTTATAAATACACACACACACACACACACACACACACACATATATATATATATATATATATTTCCACTCTAGTTAAGCCTGGATCAATTCGTGGCTCTTTACAGCTTTTATAAATATATATATATATATATATATATATATATATATATTTACATTCAGTCGAGCCTCGATTGCAAATTCGTGGCTATTTACTGCTTTTATATCTATACATATATATTTACATTCCTGTCTGGCCTGGATTGGAAATCTGTGGCCTTTTACAGCTTCTATAAATATATATACATATATATATATATATATATATATATATTTACTTTCTGTCGATCTTGGATTAATTCGTGGCTCATTTACAGTTATATATATATATATATATATATATATATATTTACATTTCAGTCGGGCTTGGATTGGAAATCTGTGGTCCTTTACAGCTTATATATATATAATTATATATATATATATATATATATATATATATTCTTCATTCATTGTGATTAAATATTTGCTTTAAATTTTCATTTTATATGAATCTGCACTGATGTAAATATTGTGGATTAGATTTTTCTAAATCTAGCTCATTTTGACTTTCAAACGGTTCTAAATAGGTCCAACCGGAACCGGGAAGCTAGAATGGTTAAGATTTATTTAAATCTAGTTGTTTCTAGTTTTGTAAGTATGAAAGCGACCTCATGACCCTAGATCCATATCTAGTGGAAACGGGAAGCTTTGGCTACGCGCATGCAAGGATTTGACTGATGAATCCTTTATTTTTGCGATGTCTAGAGTACAATTCTCCTTCTATGTGAATATATGTGATGTGCAGGTTTTCTTGGCCCTTTTCTATGAGCCTAAGAATTGTTGGATTGATGATCAAACTGATCTAAATCTGATTCCCACGATGGACAAACTCCATATTGCAAACATATCATGCCAGTTTTTCTGTAAAATGTACATCCAATGGACCTTAAAATGGTTATCTGGATTTAAGGTCTCAAAATATAGTGAAATATGGTTTGTAGTGCTAGAGTCACTTCGATGGCTGTCATGCCCATAAGAAGACCGGCACTTATATATACATTATGTGGTCGAGGATGTTTCGCATCCCAACAATAAACATCCAAATCGAGCCAAAGGCTGAATAAAATGAAATGGAAGTATCAACATGCTTTAATTCCTATGCAAGCGAAAGGTTTGAAAACCACCTTTCAAAATGTCATTTTCATATCTTGTCTTAACAAAAGGACTATTCAAAACAAATCAAACCCTTCGTATATAGGATCAACGAAGCACAACAATACTTTCAAATCAAACGTAGGCTCAATTACTTCCAGCATACACACACACATTGCAAATAAAAAGGGAAATATTGAAAAGATGTGGTACCGTGTTTTATGGGAGTCGGGGGGGGGGGGGGGGGGGTTGCCTAACACCTTCCCCGACTTAACCAAGCCCCCAAACTTTAAGACTCTCGATTTCAAGACCAAGTTTTGACAGTGTCAAATAATTGGGCTTACTTGCAAAAAAACAAACAAAACTCAGTTGAGTTGGTACAACTATTTCAAAATCTACCAACTGGAGACTTTGTAAACCTTTCAAAATCGTCGACATGATATATGTTGGCCTTTCCCTAAAAAACTTCATCCTTCATAAAACAGATAAGACAGAGAAGGGTAGAAAACAAATAAACTTAGGAGAAGAGAAAGATTTGTCCAAAGAGACGCAAATTTTTTCCCGACGTCGACAGGTGGCGACTCTGCTGGGGACAGTAGAGGGCTTAAGCCGTATTCAAATCTTTTCAAAATTTCCCCTTTTATCTGTGTATGTGTGAATGCTGTGTTTTACCTTGAATGGATGTGAATGAATGTTTTACTGCTTTATGTTAGTGCTTCACACCATGTCATAATTTTATACGGTGAGATGTGATGTTTGTGAATGTATGTTGTGTGATTCCTCCTCCAGGAGGTGAACCCGTCGATGTTTGATTACTGGACTCAAAGGAGACTAATCCTGCGAGGCTCAGGAAAGGCACCACTCAGATCCGCTCCAATTAAAAGATCGGATTAATTTCCCCTCTAGTAGATTGCAATGATCTGGGGACCTTTATGCCGAAAAGCCGCGAGAGTAGCCTAAGATAGGTCAGCCTCTGATTAACCAAATCCGAAGGGAAGCTTCTTCATGACCCCCTCTTTCAATTCAATGTCAATTTTCCAATTCCAATGTAGATTGCGTAATGTAAATATATATTCCATGTCTTGTAAAACCTGTCATGTTATTATGTCATTCAAAGACCTGACCATTATTTTACAATATAAGATTACAAAACCTCAAAAATAAACATTGCATAGCATGCATCCTATTGATATCTATGCATCAAAGACTAACACACCTACATTTATTTAGGAAAAAATTAGTCCCGTCACCAGATCTAAATCTAAGAAAGCACCAAGTCTATCCTCAAACATGGCTTTAAGTACTCAACCTGAATCCACCCCTGTCTCTAGGGAGGATTTTGAAGGATTAAAGAACCAGATAGTAGAATTAGCTATGTTTCTCAAAGAGCAAAGCAAAGGTCTTCAAGGGAAACAAACACACGACCATACAGGATCATCTACACCCGATGGCAGTCAAGATACCAGAAAGAAAGACACTCAAATTCCTAAGCCTCAGAACTAGGATCCTACAAATAAAACCCCTGAAATCACCAACCTCAACAAAGAGCAGGAAGCTGGTGATATTCTGAAGAAGGTCCAACAAATGGAATAAACCATCTGGTTTATCAAAGGGACTGGGGCATTTGGAAGTGCAAATTACTCAGATTTATGTATATTTCTGGGTGCTCAATATCCCGACAAGTCTCAAGTCCCTGATTTTGAAAAATATAATGGATTGGGAGATCCCTACACCCACTTGATGGTATTCATTGGAGAGCTCGGATCTTATGTAGAGGATGAAAAGCTTAGGATGCAATTATTCTAGAAAAGTCTGACTGGAGAGGCTAGAGCCTGGTATGCCCGACTGGACAATTTAAAAATTCACAGCTGGGAAGATCTAGCACATACATTCCTCAATCAATACAGCTTCCAGTCTCAGATGGCTCCAGATAGATATCAAATCACCAAAATCAAGAAGCAAACCAATGAGTCATTCAGAGAGTATGCCCAACGATGGAGACCAATGGCGGCACAAGTTACCCCGCTTATGACTGAGAATGAGATAGTTATGACCTTCATCGACATTCAAGAAGCTCCATATTACTAGAGGGTCCTATCAGGCATAGCAAAACCATTCTCGGAGATGATCAAACACGGAGAGATGGCCGAAATAGGGCTAAAGTCAAGGAAGATAAAAGATCTTACCGCCTTGGAAGCCGTAAATGAGCATATCCAATATGGAAGTTATGGGAGTAAATCTCGAAGAGCACACAAGAAGAAAGAAGAAGAAGTATCCTTAGTATTACAAGGACAGGATCAAAGAGGCAATCCAAACTTACCTGTGCAAAGGAGAAACTTTTCCCCTTTTCAAGCTCCAGCACAACCTTCTAATCCTCCATTTTAGAAAAATACGGAGGGGCCAGGTGTCGAAGAACTTTCACCCCCTTAGGGGATTCACTAGAAAATGTGCCAAAACTCTTGACAGCACAAAAAAAGATTTTTCAACTCCTTCCACCAACCAGTTCCGGCTGACGAAATTTTGACCCAAGTAAAAAGTGTGCATACCATTCCGGATCACCAGGCCACGATACACAAGACTGTTGGGCTCTCAAGCACAAAATCCAAGACTTGATAGACAACGAAGAGATTGTGGTGACCAAACCAGAGCAACCTCATGTGCAAGATAATCCCCTCCCTCAACACAAAGAGGAGAGTGTCAATATGATTAGCACCAAGAGTGGAGAAGGATCCAAATACCTCAGTTATATCAGAGAGTCAACTCAATCAAGTACAAATAGCCCAGACAGTTGGGAGTTCTCTAAAAGGCAGTTCCTAATGGAACAGGAAATCAAGTCTATCAAGGAACAGATTGGGCAGTTGGCGGAGCTGGTCGTGTATCAACATCAGATTACAAGACAGTTGATAAATCAGACCAATCAGCATGAAGCAAGTCCTCCTATACCAAAAATAAGCCCCATTGCTGTGAGGGATCATTACTAGTTTTATGAGCATAAACATTGGGCCGACAAGGTGGCCAAGGAAGAGAAGTTCCAAGCTGATAGGGAGTTCGCCTTCTAGAGGAATTTCACTAATTTGAATCAATCGATGAAAGAGATCCTCCAAATGCTGATCAATGAGGGGATGGTTACGGTATTGTTACCCCCGGTGAATTCTCGATCCAGGAAGTTCAAACTTGAACGGATCTGTCAGTAGCATTCCAACGCGCTAGGTCATAACACCGAGGATTGTTGGGGGCTTCATCACCTAATTCAAAATCTGATTGAAAGTGGTGAACTAAAAAAGGAAATCAAGATTATGGTTGTCCCGATGAGGAGACACTTTTCATTCCCACGACATAGAATCAAGGAATAGTGGCTATTATTTTCTATGAGAAGGATCTAGACGTGACACCCCTGATACTACAGCGGAAAGGAGTCCAAGAAGTATAGAATCCCATAAAGGTGGCTGCGCCCGAGCCACTTATATTGCCCTTCAGGCCATAATATTCGATGTTCAGCCTAAAAAGAGTCCCATGGAACTATGGGAAGGATGGAATTTTGACATCAAACAACATTGCCATTGTATCAAAGGAAAACCCGCTATACCTGCCTCAACTGGTGATCAATTCAGTCTTTAAAGATAAAGGGAAAGTGGCTGAAGAGAAAATTAAAGAATTCCTCATCAAAATGGGGCATAATGAGATCAAGGTGGTGCAAAGCTTGAAAGAGACACCTAAATAGATATCTATCCTGGACCTGGTCTTATCCTCCGCGGATCATCGCAACATTCTGGTGAAAGTACTGGAGGAAGCCCATTTGCCGAAGACAGTAGACACTGAGAAATTCTATCACGTGATAGAGCACATTTTCAACAACAATGTGATATCCTTCACTGACGATGATATACCTGCAGAAGGGAAAATCCATTGCAAGTCACTACACATAGTAGTGATGTCATCAGGGTATGTAATCGGAGGTGTGCTAATAGATGGAGGATACTTTCTGAACATCTGTCCCTACGACACCTTGGAAAGAATGAAGATCAACCTAAACCGATTCTGAACTAGCCATGTAGTCATTCGGGCTTTCGATGGATCTCTCAGAGAGGCTGTGGGTGAGATTGAACTTCCACTAGAGATTGGTCCCCATACTTTCTATGTAACCTTCCAGGTACTCAACATTACCATCGGATACAACTTGTTGTTGGGAAGGCCGTGGATCCACATGGTAGGAGTAGTTTCATCCACTCTCCATCAGCAACTCAAGTACATTATTAATGGCAACTTAATCACGATAAATGCTGAACTAGAATACCCTATCTACATTCAGGGAGACTTGTTGGTGATCAGTCTAGATGAAGGGATTAAACCTGCTAGTTTCCAATCTTTGGAAGTGAGCAATACTCAATACCTACCTGTTGGGGCACCAGCTTTGAAACCAAAAGTTTCCCCCAAAGTAATGACCGTAGGTCAGGAGATAATATCCCTGGGATTCTGCCCTGGAGAAGGGTTAGGGAAAATCAGCAAGGAATCAAGAGTCCGGCGCAAATCCCGAGCTAGTCAGGGAAAGCTGGATTGAGCTATTCTTCCGGATCAAACCATCGGAACCCACATAGGCATCCAAGAGTTCATGCTTCCACGATTCTGCTACCAAACCTCACTGATGAAAGGTTTGTGAAGCCAATGAGGAAGATTCCTGCTGTTGTGTCAGGTATGCTATTTCCTCCAGTCAAACCAATTAGTGAGAGAAAAGCCCCAGAGATTGATGGGGAAAGCAAAAAGAGAAAAGAAAAGTTCCTGTACGGAGGACGAGACCCATTTGCTAACATATATTATCTGATGCATTAAGAGGGTATGAACGATGATATCCCAGACATTGATAAAGAGGATTAGATCCAAATCCCTCGCATCAATAAGGGGAAGGGTGGCAGTTCAAAGAAGAACCTTGATTCTGATATGAAGGATGTCTCAGTCTTCATCAGAGATTAGGCAGAAGACCACAAATCCTTTATCATCCCTATCCATGAGGATCTGACATTGGACAATTGGAGCAGCACCCCATGCTTCATTCAAAGAGGGTAAAAGGGCAGAAAGTCCATCTACCTTGAAACATGGTTTCATTTACTGCTTATTTTGTTGCACAGCTATAGCAGTTACTTTTGTCATACTTTTGCTAAATGCTTTGTTTGATTAAACAGTTCCATATATTAAAGTGAAAGCATTTTGTTTTCAGGACTCCAGAATTGGATTTGTTTATCCCTGATGATGAGATGCCAAACTGTCAAAGTGACTACAACTTTGATGTAGAACTGAACTTCTACTTTATAGAGATTGATCAAGAGGAGATAGATGATTATGAGGTGCCCGAGGAGATCAAAGAATGGGTTGAAGACAAACCCAAACCATACCTCGATCAAACCACCATTGTCAATATCAGAACCTCATAAAACCTTAAAGAAATCCAGATAGGCCTAGACCTCACCCAAGACCAAAGAGCCGACTTGATTGAACTCTTAACACAGTTCCAGGATGTGTTTGCATGGTCACATGAAGACATGATTGGCTTGTCTACTGACATTGTCATCCATCGACTCCCCATCAAAGTTGGATTCAAGCTAGTCAAGTAGAAGCTCAGGCGATTGAAACCTGAATGGAGTCTGAAAGTTAAATAAGAAGTTGTCAAGCAATTTAAAGCCGACATCATCATGGTATCAATATACCTAGAGTAGCTGTCAAACATAGTCCCCGTGCTTAAGCCCGGTGGGAAGGTACGAGTATGCGTGGATTACCGAGATTTGAACAAAGCTTGTCTCAAAGATAACTTCCTTTTACCTTTCATCCACATCCTGATAGACAATACGGCACAATATAGTATGTATTCATTTGTGGAGTGCTTTGCTGATTACCATCAAATCATAGTTGCTGAAGAGGACAAGGCGAAGACAGCCTTCATCACTCCCTGGGGAACCTTCTGTTATAGACGATTATCCTTTAGCCTTATCAATGCCAGTACTACATACTGGCAAGCCATGATGGCCCTATTTCACGACATGATGCACAAGGAGATAGAGGTTTATGTAGATGACATCATCGTCAAATCTCAGAGGGAGGATAATCACATCAGCCATTTAAAAAAGTTGTTCAACAGATTACGTATGTATAACCTCGAGCTGAATCCAGTCAAATATGCTTTTGGTGTCAAATCGGGTAAGTTGTTGGGATTCTTAGTGAGCAATAGAGGCATTGAGTTGGATCCCTCCAAGATTAAAGCCATCACTGAGATGCTCGTGCCCCGAACAGAAAAAGAAATACGCAGGTTCCTGGGGAGAATCAATTTCATAAGCAGGTTCATTTCCCAGCTTACAGCAATGTGTGAACCCATCTTCAAGCTGCTAAGAAAGAATTCATTCGTGAAATGGAATGAAGATTGACAAAAAGCTTTCATTGCCATCAAGAAGCAGCTGATCGAAGCACCTGTCTTGGTACCCCCAAGAGATGAGGTTCCCCTGTTTATGTACCTGTCAGTCAATGCCAACACAATGGGTTGTATGCTGGGACAGAAAGATGATAGTAGTAAGGAGACAACTATCTATTACATCAGCAAAAGATTCAGAAGCAGTGAGTAGAAGTACACCCAGATTGAAAGGACATGTTGTGCATTAGCATGGGCCGCCATAAGATTACAACACTATCTTCATGGGCACACGACCAACCTCATATCCCGCATGGATCCACTAAAGTACGTATTCAGCAAACTAATGTTGAATTATAGATTATCCAAATGGCAATTGGTTCTCCAACAGTTTGATATTATCTACGTGACACAAAAGTTTATCAAAGGTCAGGGGATTGCAGATCAATTGGCCGAAGCACCATCAGGGGATTTTAAACCCTTGGAGACTTATTTCCCAGATGATGGAATCATGACAATTCAACAAATCCATCGAAAGAATACATTCCAACCCTGGAAAATATATTTCGATGGAACGATGAACATGGAAGGTGCCGGAGTTGGGGCAGTCCTTGTCTCTTGTACATGAGAACAATATCATGTGGCTACCAAGTTGGAGTTTGTCAACACTAACAACACGGCTATGTATGAAGGCTGCATAATAGGGTTGAGGCTAACCCAGTCTATGGGTATCAAGCGTCTACTAGTCTTTGGGGATTCTGAGCTGGTTATTAGACAAACCACCGGGGCATATCACACCAAAGAATTGCATTTACTTCCCTATCACTGGCAAGTTATCAACATATCCATAGATTTTAAAGAGATAACCTTCATCCACATCCCTCGAGGAAGGAATGATTTTGCTGATGCATTGGCAACGTTAGCTTCCTTGATCCACATATCTCATAGAATGGGAATTCCCGACATCAAAGTCACCAGCCAAAAGGCCCGGACATACGGGAATTACATTGAATATATATCAGATGAAATACATCCTATCAAGCAGCCTTGGTACCAAGACATAAAATAATATCTCCGAGATGGATCTACACCCGCTGTGGCAAGCCAAGCTGGACGGAAGCGCATTCATAAGATGGCTAAGAAGTTTTATCTGAGCGGAGATACACTCCATAAAAGGGACGCTTGAATAGGCCTTTTAAGATGCCTCGATAAAGGTTAAGCTCAGAGACTAATGGATGAATTCCACGGTGGAGTCTGTGGTCCACACATGAGCGGTCATTTGCTAGCTAAGAAGTTATTAAGAACAGGGAATTATTGGATCTCTCTCAAAGCTGAATGTGATGATCACGTCAGGAGATGCTACCAATGCCAAGTCCATAGAAATGCCATACACGCTCCTCAAAACAAACTGCACAATATGAGTTCGCCATGGCCTTTCTTTATGTGGGGAATGGACGTGATTGGGCCAATAGAACCCAAAGCCAGCAATGGTCATCGATTCATCTTCACCATGATCGATTACTTCACCAAGTGGATTGAAGTTGCCTCTTTTCCCAAAGAGGTCATCATTGGTTTCATTAGAAATAATGTTGTCTGTCGATATGGACAACCGGAGGGGATCGTATCAGACAACGCCAAGAATTTAAATAATCATATGATGAGAGAGTTATGTAACAAGTTCCATATTAAGCATCTCAATTCCGTCATCTATCGGCCTAAGATAAATGGTACTGTTGAAGCGGCCAATAAAAATATCAAGAATATCATGCAGAAAATGTTTGCCAATCACAAAGGATGGCTTGACATGTTGCCTCTGACTCTGTTAGCATACAAGACTTTCAATGCATACTTCTACTCGTTGGTCTATGGCATGGAGGCAGTACTTCTCATAAAAGTAGAAATAGAGTCCTTGAGAGTGATAATAAATGCTCAGATGGAAGAAGATCAGTGGTTGCAAGAGCGCTACCACCAGTTGTCCCTGATAGATGAAAGGAGGGTAAATCCATTTTCCATGGGTAGTTATATCAACAAAGGATTGTCCGATCATATAACAAGAAAGTTTGAATCCGGTAATTCAAAGAAAACAACTTGGTATTGAAAAAAGTTCTGGCCAACCAGGACGAAGCCAAAGGAAAGTTTTCCCCAAATTGGGAAGGCCCTTTCATTATCAAAAAAGTGCTGACAGGAGGAGCTATCAGATTACAAGAAATGGATGTGAACGAATTTCCCCAGCTTATCAATTCAGACACCGTGAAAAGGTACTATGTCTAAAGCACTTGCAAGCCATCATCCTGGTCTGGCGAATCAAATCAAATTAGTTCAGGTTTTCACAAGACAACTCAAACTACGAATGACCTGATCTCCCTCAACCCGGGAGTAAATAGGCAGCCAGTCCTGTTGCGGTTAAACCAAACAAAAAGTTCAAAAAACCCTTCAAACCACAACAAAAAATTCAAAAACCCATCAAACCAAACTCAAACCCAAAAGAAACACTTCTCAAACCATTTAGGAAAAACTCGAACTACGAATGACCTGATCTCCCTCAAACACGGGAGTATGTAGGCAACCATTCCTGGTGCGGTCTGACCTTTAGACAAAAAACAAAAACCCAATAAAAACTAGTCCCAAGACACCGAAACCCTACAAAACCCAAATAATATCAAGTCTTCCTGGTCAGCAGACCCTGCTGAGGTACTTTCTGACATCTCATTGTCCATCCATCAAGGAAAAGCTCATGATACATGAACAACAACAAGTCATGAAAGAAGTTATAATCACTCAGCAATGACAATACATATCCAACAGGGAAGTGAATCAAAATATATTTCTCTGATATATAATAATGTTTAATATATACACTATGTCCTTTACATGACAAATATGGTTGATCTAGTATGTGTAGGAAAAATAAAGCTAGTCTATGAACCCATAGACAAACAGGACAGCAGTGCCAAAATGGCATCCCTCGCAGAAGATGGAGAGGCAGCGGTAAGCTCATGACCCTCACTCTCCATACGAGCAAGAATATCCACAGCTATCTGCATAGTGCTGCTATGGCCATCTATGAAAGCACTCATGTCTGCAACCAAGTTGTGCGTATATGATTTGAGTGCAGTGTTGTCCGCAATATAAACATCGCGGGTGGCTATGGCCTCATCCCTCTCAATGCAAGGGGCATCCCGGGCGACTAAGGCCTCCTCAATCTCCTCAAAAGCTGCATCTCGAGTAGATCGAGCCTCGTCACTCTTAACAAATGTTGCATCCCGAGTGACTAGAGCCTCGTCTCTATCAACAAAAGCTGTATCCCTGCTAGAAAGGGCTGTCAACATCAACGCCCTAGCCTGGTCTCGCTCGAAAGTCATCCGAGCTAATAAATCAACAAGAGCTGGATCTATCCCGATAGAAACGCTCGGAGGGTCACTAACTAAAGTTGCTATCAAACCAGTAAATAAATCATCATCCGTGGGAGAATCAGGATCCTACATAGGCTCTTTCTCATCTGAATCAATGTTCGAAGCTGATTGGATAAACGCAGACAATGCGATATCGGCCTCCAACCATGCCGAATACTTTGGAGAGCGATCTGGATGGCTAGTAAAGAAATTAGCCCTCTCCTTGTGAGTCCAACACTCATAAGTCCTGATTAAGTCAGTTGACGACAAAGATGAAGCTGATATTCATTGATCTATGACCCCCTCAAAGTTGTGAAGGCTCTAAAATTGATCAAACTGGCCCATGACTGCCAGCCGATGATATGTGGTCACCCCCTTCAAACCCGCTAGGGGCAGATAATCCATGCCAACTACATGAGTGATGTAGTTATAGGGGGAACTCAGCCCGGGGCAAGGCGAGATCGAAAAGGGATGCTCAATCATCAATAAAAAACTGACTAAGATGCCACATCTTAACACTTCTCTGGCCGAAAGGAGTAAGACATAGCTATCTCATGGGTAAAGCAATACCCATGATGGCGAAAAGTGCCAATACGACTCAAATGTGTCATGAACCACACATACAGCAGAATGGCGCTGCCTCTAAAAAATCTCTGTGGATGGGTACTATAGAAAGTAGCCGACCTCAAAGTCTAGGCTAATATCATCAACAGAATCGTACAACCCTGTCTAATGGGCATGAACCACTACTATCAAGCCAGTGTCCAAGTGGTCCATATATAGTTGCATGTACAAATAAGCAGTGCTGCACATCAGCAGAACGTCTACACGTGCAAACTGCCACTCATCTGCAGGAATGATGAAATCTCCAGAATATAACTTGTAGCTGTCTAGCAGGCCAAAGTGATCAATCAAAAGGTCCATGGATACCACATGTCCTGCAGTAACCTCCTTAGTGACGACTCTGCACCTCAGACCCATCACAGTCATGAATATTCGCCTTATGTCACTAATGGTTGTCCTGTCACAAGGCAGATCTAATGCCAAACCTGATAGGCACTCATACTCCTCTAATGTAGGAGTCAACTTGTGAAGGCCGAACCAAAAACCCTGGCGCTCGGGTATCCTGCAAGATAACATGCCGTCCACAAACCCCTGTGGAACCTGAAAAGCTAAAAGGGCCAGAGAATTCCCTAGCATCTGGTCAACTATCCCTCTGGCTATGAGAGGCAGACTATCATACCACGATCGCAGCGACGATGCTACCAAAGAATTTGGCAAGTGCTCGATACAACTGACTGTGGATGAAGACATATGTATAACCGTATTATAGGACCATCTAGGGGTCAAATCTAAAATCACCTGTCTAAATGCATATCCATGACATAATACATGCCTCATGACAATAATAAATGACAATAGGATGCAATAGATGGAAATATCATGCATTTCTAGAATATACAATCAACTGAAAGCATCATCTCCGTCTGCTCATAAAATACAAAGTAAAAAGTACAAGAAAATGGGGCACAGCCGCCCAACAACTAACAGAGGCCTATCAAAAGATATAATGAGAAATAGGGCACAACCGCCCAACAACTAACAGAGGCCTATCAAAAGATATAGCGAGAAAAGCTATCAGAAGAAATCTATAACATCTACATCCAGGCGGTCAACCTGCTCCAGCTCCTCCTAAGTAACAAAATCTCGGCCACTGGGAATGTCCGGTCGATACAAGAGAGGATCAGCACTTACATAAGTGCCAGAAAATGGATCTACTAAGGGGCCAGCTCCGGAGCTGGAAGGATCAAACGAATCTGCCTCTGATGGATCCTTGGCAAGGTGCCGTATGAAGAAATGAGCCCTTTTTAGCCGCTGGGTCAGTCCTAAAATCTGGTCCAAGTGAGTAGGCTCCCGAAGACAAGCTATCTAGTTTGTCATCATCACAGACCCCGACACCATATCTGCCATAAACTGGGTAGCATGAGTCTGAGCCTTAATAGTGCAGGGACTCCACCAGCTATGAAATTCCTCCTGGCTATAAGGACCCTCCGACAGGGTGAAGCCATCTACGCCCACCATGGGAATGTTTGTGAATGGTTGAGCTAATTGCCAATGATGCCAAGTAGGAGGAACAAAGGGAATGTGGATATCTCCAGTAACGCTATGGATAGCGTGCTCTCCCAAGTAGAGCTCCCAACCTCCCTCGGTCAAAAGGGGAACTCGACGAGTGGACAATGGAAACTCCTGACCAGTCGAAAAGCCATCCTCGAACGCGACTGTTCGTCAACAGCTCTAGCTGCAAGCAGGAGTGGGTAAATCCCTCTATTATAAGGACCTCCGTCAAAGTGGAGTGATGCCAGCGTCGTCCCCTCGGATAGGTCTCTAGGCCCAAAGTAGTGGCAGGCCGTAGGTAAGGAAGCATCTCATATGCCAAGAACTGGCAATGCAAAGATCAAATGACCTCAGTGATAAAATTAGCAAACACAAACGAAGAAATTAAAAGGATAAAGTGAAATACTCACCAGCAAGAAGGGATAAAAACCTAGTCAAGCCTCCGTCACGCCCTCTGAGCGCAAGCTCATCCCTCGAAGAAAATAGGCAAAGTTGTAGGCACCCCAATCATAATCACTGAGGCGCTCCACGTATCGAGTAGCGCTAACTAGGGCAAAAGACACCATCAAGGAGTTGTCTACAAGAAACAACCCTTGATGATCACCAAGAACAGTCGCCGAAGGATGCGATCTCTAACCCTCTGATCATCAGGTAGATGCTCAGTCAAAGCCCCGCTCTAGGCATCTACACTCAAGGGACCAAAATGGACAGTCCGACCCTTGATGGCCGTAGCTGGAACTCCCAAGAGGGACTGAACGGCAGCAGGTGAAATGTTAGCCACCAATGGTACAGGCTCGCCTGCAAACTCTATCCTGGTGATGAACCTCTAATCCATAGGTGTCATCATCACCTCACAGTTTAATAGATGAAGAGATTGGGTCTGGTGAAACCAGTGCTCAGCCAAAGCCCTCAGATAACCCCAGGGGTAACGGTGGGGATGAATAGAAAAGAAGGCCTCAAACCCCCAGGTATTGACGATGTCCTGATACTCCAAATGCAGAGTATGATATAAGGAGTGAACGTTGAATCAGTTCCCTCTAAACTGCGTAAAGCCAGGAACCTGTATCAAATAGCCAGTCCAGATTAAATATATGCCCTGAAATGGCAAAAGAAAGAAAAATTCAGAGTGAAAACTTCAGTCACCTCATTGGCGTGAAGATATATCGATGGATGGCGGCTCAAATCGCCTAGCAGCTCTGGATTCAGCACAGTTATGGCTGGAAGCTCCCTACGTGGAGCATGAGCTAGGGTAGGATCCATAAATAGAATATCCTCGTCGTCCATATTATCCAACATCGCAGCCCGAATCAGACAAATCATAGACCCAGCCAAATGGCGCAGCAGTTGGGCTGGACGCGGCTGAGGGACATCAAAAGTTCTCCTCCGACTCACACCTAAAGTGACTCTGCTAGCAATGCTGGGTCTATCTGGCTCTATAACCTGGACAAAGTCTTCAAATCACCTTAGAAAGGGTGGGGTAAGCCTTAAAACTGTGGCTTATTAAATTAAATCATTGCTTTATGCATTTTCAAGTCCTAAAGCATGCATTAGTTAACCAAAATCCCCAATAGTGTTAAAATTGCATGTTTATTAAATGCTCAGGCTTTTGGAAATTTTTTTACCAGAGTCTCCTTTGTAAAATGGACTGTCCGCATGCACATAGACATAACTAGGTGGCCATTCAGTAGCACACCTACCCAAAAATAGAAACAGTTCATATTTATGAAAAAAAATCAAAATTAAACTCCCCATGGCAGCTAAATTACCATGTGCATTTTTAGTTGAAAATCTAGGCTCATTTGGCCTAAAAAAGGATGAGTAAACTGATCAAAAAGGGCGTCAATTGACTGTCTCATAAATAATTTTTTTTTACATCAGAACATTCAACATAGTAAAATATGCATATTTACTAAGTCTGGAAATTTTTATCAAGTCATATAGGCACGCCTATTCTTTATATTGTGTTTAGAAACATACTGTGTGATATCTAACATTCTAACGGTCAAAACTGGAAAAGAAAGAATTTAAACATTACCAGAGATGTGCAGAACGTTTGTATGGTGACGAAATTTGAAAAAAGCAGCCCGAACTCTGTAGATCTGAAGAAGAAATTCGAATTTTCTTTAGATTTCAAATTTGAAAATGAACTTTGAAAGCCATGGGAGGCCAAGTTATAATCGCAGGGAGTAGTAGCCCTACCTGTAGCTCCTGCACCTCTACCTGCGGTAACTGCACCTGTACCTGCAGCTCCAGTTTGGTCCAATTTGAGTTGAAATGGAGTTTACAGAAGCTAAAAAGTCAAATCATGGAAAAAACTGCTAAGCGATTGAGCGGATTGGCCTGAAATCCCGCGTATAAGCGACAAGTTCCTGACGAAGGAAGGAACTTCATGTACACCATTGGTCAAAACCCTGAAGTGATATCAGGAGGCCAATGATGAAAACTGATGAAAAACTGCTGAAAACTACCTCTGTATAAGCATCAGGAACGATCTGGTGATTACTAGCCATTGAAAACTACTTCGGCGAAGGTCAGGTTGCCTAACAATCCAGCTGTTGGCGACAACCCCAACGAAGCATAGGGAACGATCCGATGATACAGTCGTTGGAAACTACTTCAGCGATGGTTAGATTGCCTGATATTCCAGTATTTGGCTACAACCCCAACGAAGCATCGGGAACGATCCAGTGATACAACGGTTGAAAACTACTTCAGCGAAGGTTAGATTGCATGACATTCCAGCCGTTGGCGACAACCCCAACGAAGCATCTGGAACGATCTGGTGATACAACCATTGAAAACTACTTTAGCAAAGGTCAGATTGCATAACATTCCAGCCGTTGGCGACAACCCCAACGAAGCATCGACAACGATTCGATGATACAACCGTTGAAAACTACTTAAGCGAAGGTCAGATTACCTGACATTCCAGCCGTTGGCGACAACCCCAATGAAGCATCGACAACGATCCGGTGATACAGCCGTTAAAAACTACTTTAGCGAAGGTTAGATTGCCTGACATTCCAGCCGTTAACGACAACCCCAACGAAGCATCGGGAACGATCCGGTGATACATCCATTGAAAACTACTTCAGCGAAGGTCAGATTGCCTGACATTATAGTCGTTGGCGACAACCCCAACGAAGCATTGGGAACGATCCGGTGATACAGCTGTTGAAAACTACTTTAGTGAAGGTCAGATTACCTGACATTCCAGCCGTTGGCGATAACCCCAACGAAGTATCGGGAACGATCCGGTGATACTGTGACAGCCCCGAATCCGTGACCTCTAACCCCGGTCTGGTCGTCATGATACTATACTAACATCCACCTCTAAACAACATACGATAACTAAAAATGCAAAATATTACAAACGTACGTCGTTCATTCAAAAGGTGTTACTAGTCCCATGATTCGATAACCTTAATACAATAATACAAAATATCCTATAATAGTCATTGGGGTTTAAATTACAAGAATAGTAATTAAATTAAGTATAAGGTAAAGTCTGCTCCTTGCAAACTATCCTACATCTTTCCTTTGCCCTTGTCCTTCCCTGAGGTCTCGGGCTTAACTGCAATGGAATTCATGATATAGCAAGAATGAGCAACAAGTTTGCTCAGCAAGTTTAAATATAACAATAAAGGATATATCATGATGAATAGAAAATATCTGACAATGAATTCAACAATATGAATATCTGAAGGATTCAATAATATGAATATCTGAAGGATTCAATAATATGAATATTAGAAGCAAAGATAATGATTGCTTTTAGAATAACTGATAGTCAAGTAGACTTTGAACTATAAAACTCCAATGGATTCAATAGCTAATTGATTGACCCTTTGGTTACTGGCTACAGAATAAGTACTTGAGGGGATCAGCCTCGCATACCCTATGTATATGCATAACATTTAACTCTGCTGTTTGTATCATATATTAGATACCTGGGATATTCCCCTATCAAATAAGGGGTTTTCTTTCAGTCTAAGAATCCTTACCATCAATTGGTTTGGATAGCTTTTATAAAACATCATACACTTGTCTGACCGAACAAAGGTTCAGACTCTATCTGACATAGTTCAAGAATTATAGAACTTTAGTGATATACAAGTCCAAGACTGTACGAATTCTAATGCACCAAGTGCGAATATCAATAATATTGACATGGAATAATAGTAGAATAATTAAACCACTTAAAGCATGCTTGGAAATAAAGTTCAAGCTTAAATGAATAACTTTTAATTCAACGATAACCTGCTCAATTCAATATGAGAAGGATATAAACTTTCACAATAATGAATAAGTTCCAGAAGACTTGCACAATATAAGTGAAGTTTAGAATCTTGCACAATAAAGGATATAAATCAGGGAACTTGCATAATCAAAGAGTGAAGTTCGGGAACTTGCAGTTAATATAACAATCAAATGAAGTTAGGAAACTTGCTTGTTTGCTCAGCTACAAATAAGTTCTAGCTTTACTTAACTCGTTGAAACGACCTAATATTAACAAGTCGGCCTTTCAATTAGCATGTGTAAACCAATATAAGTCTATAATTACAAGCATCTACTTATCATATAATTTTATCACATAATCCACATAAGTTAATCTAATTATGTCTTAGATTTAATAACTTTAGCTTACCTAGTTACTATGCATCAATATAGGCTTGAACACATAGCACTTCAAGTTATTGATATAAATCAACACACATGCTTATAAGTTTTATAAACTCGAGTTCGAATCTAGTATGCTCATTCCAATTTAATTCAAAATCATATCTTTATGTCGGTAATTCATATACCTTAAACTAATCAATTCTATGTTACGAGGGTTATCTACATAGTCATATTACCACATAACGAGGCTAACCATACTTAGTAAGCATGCTTGTGCGTATACTACTCATGTATACTCTTATCACATAGGCTATGCTTTAGAAATCCATTTTCTAGGAATATGCGTGCATAGGTGGAATCAATGTTTAAACAAATGAGGTTAATGTCAATATGTCTATAGGCATAATGAAATCTTAATACACATGCTCGCATGATCATAATGTAATTCACATGGTAATCAATGCTATTTCACATTCTAAGTTTCTTTGAAATTTACACTAAGTCCACAAAGGTCATTTAGTACGTGTAAAGCATCTCAACATATAATTCGTATGCAATTGAAACACATATCTAAACCTTGTAAATGTTCTCATATGGTTAGAATCTAAAAGATACTAATCTTGGTCAAGTTTGTTTTCAAAAGTCTTAAATTTCTCGTTGAAATCGTTAAAATCTTGCAATCGTGTATGCTAGTGTGTTCGACACTTTAAACGTACATTTCATGTCAATATAGACCATACGGTCATGCTTGCCAAAATTAGAATATAAATAATGCGTATATGCTCATAACAAGTTCACTTTAGCAAACTCTAAGTTCACTTATAAACTTCAAGGTTTTTCATTAATAGTATGTATTAATATCGTTATACATGTTCATACTACATGCATGTACTCATGCATACATATTAACCATGCCTACATGCTTGCCAAATAAGATATCACATGATTGCATACAATAGTTCTACAACAGAAATTAAAAACAGAATCTGCAGAGGGGTGCGGCCGCGCCCCATTTGTACTAAGACGACGCGCGGCCGCGCGGCTCCAGTTCCAAATCAGGAACGGCTACTGCTCGGCAGAAACTTAGCCTAACTCAAAAATTTTATACGAAAATCACTTCTAAACATGATACATTTCAATTCTAAGCTAACATATCAACTTATATAATGCATAACATGCATTCTCTACTCAAATGATAATCCAATTTAGCATAATCAAGAATTTGAAATTTTGCAGAGAAATGAAGAACATGATTATACCTCTGCAATTGTTTTGCTTGAATTAACAAATTCTCCCTCACTGATAATTCTTACAGAACTTACTCACTATAAATGCTATCAATTCTATACTTGTATGAAAGTCTCAGCAATTCAAATTGAGAAGAAGAGAAGCCAATTTATAGGCAAATGTTTACCCAGACATTTCCATTCCACTTCAAATTAAACCAAGGGAAGAAGCAATGGTATGATAGATAAGAGAGGGTGGTTGAGAGTGGGTGGATTCATCATGAATCCCACTCTCCTTACAATGATTATGGCTAGAAATGTTGCATTTGAGAAGGAAAATAGAGTATAGCTAGCTTCTTGTTTTCACGTGAAGAGCAATTGAGGGGTAACTCTATGTGAGACAAGGTAATATAGAACTCAGGAACTTGCATTTCATCAGACTAATGTTATATATGTACATATATATAGTATATACTTAAATGATGCAATTAAATGGGTGTTACAATGTTATTTCAATTAACAATTAACAATATAATGTATCAAGTAGGTACACATATATTAACATATAATCCATGTACATTTTTCTTAATACCGAATGTAATTCCATATAGGCATTATTATTACTTACCATCATAACTGTTATTATAATAATTATAATAAGTTATTGAAAGTATTATCAATTAATAATGTTATTGATATTAATATAAGATAATAGGGTATTCATTAAATTCTCCCACACATATCAAGTAACTCACATAGTGACATTAATCTCACTATATAGTTTATAATGTATAATCATATTAATGTGTCACCTTGTACTATATATAATATATAGTTAACTACCATATATTAAAGGTTTAATATATCGTATGCTTGTATAAAATAATTAATCAAGTAAATATAATATTATTATATTTATTAATTTCTTACTCATTAATTATTATTTATTCATAATAATTATAAATCAACACATTATCAATTAATTACTCATAATCGCAATAAATCAATATGTTCAAATCCTGTCACTATATTCAAATAAATTTAATATTTAATTATTAATAATCCTATCAATTCTTTGATATTAAAGTCTTAGGGTCGGTTCACTAATTTAAATTACCCATTAGTGACTCCTTTAATTATTTCACAAATTCACATAACCACTTAAGGTTTAAATAAGCTCGCAAAACTAACTCATAAAAATTTAAATCACATATTAAATTAATAATGAAGTTTAAAAATCCAAGGTCATTACAGATACAGCAGTTGAAAACTACTTCAGCGAAGGTCAGATTTTCTGACATTCCAGCCGTTGGTAATAACCCCAACGAAGCATCGGGAATGATCCAATGATATACCATTGAAAACTACTTCAGCGAATGTCAAATTGAATGACACTGCAAGTCGTTGGGACAACTCCAGCGTAGCATCGGGAACGAGCCGGTGATAAAATTATGGACAAATTTTCCCCACGAATGACAGATAATGGAATCTTTTATACAAATCCCGAGCAGGAGCACCGAGATGGTTCGGTGATTCAACCGACCATTACAAACTATCGTTTGAGTAGGCGTCGAGGAGGTTCAGTGATGGTCGAGACTTTGCAAACTACCGTACGAGTAGGCGGTAAGAGAATTCAGTGAAGTCTATCATGGATAACGTCATCCCTAGCAGAAAGTGGCGTAAACAGCCAATGATAGCCTAACACCGTAAGGGCATCTAACATCTATAGCATGTCATATCATGCATTGCATTACATTTGCATATGTCATATTTCCAGTGTCTAACAGTCTTTATCTTGTTCATTTTATTTTATTGCATAAACATGATAAAGAAGGGCATCTGTAGACACTCGAAATTTGGCATTCCTGTTACTAACCCTACAGTAGGGTAAAATTATCTCTTACCTTCCAGAGACAAACTTGGAAGTTCAGACCAAACTTAACCCCGACAAAACTGAGAAGTGAAGTCAAACCCCGACGATAACCCTGGGAGGTACAGCAGCCCAGGCGACAACACCGGGATGCCAAGTCAAGCCCCGGTAACAACCTGGACGGTACAGCAGCCCCAGCGACAACACTGAGAGATCAAACTCAACCCCGGCGACAACACCGGGTTGTCAAGTCAAGCCCCGGTAACAACCCCGAGAGGTACAGCAGCCCCGACGACAACCCGGGAGGTACAGCAGCCCCGACGACAACCCTGAGAAATAGTCGAAAACCTCGCTAACATATGAGACAAACCCTAGAGGGGCAAAATGGTCATTTTACCCACTTAAAGCCAAATCAATCAAAATCAAGCCAAGTTAATGTAATGAAGGTCAGAAAGAGCCATAACATCAATCCCGAGTGAAAACAGCACAATACAGCTCAACGAATAAATTGCGAAAAAATGAAGATTTGGTTATAAACCCATCTTCCTGGATTCGAAAAAGTTTAAATCCCATGTCATTGTGTTGCTCTCAAAAAGTGCTTTCAAGAAAGGTATAGCACGCCTCAAACAGACGCTCTGATCAAAAGTTATGAAGGTTCGAACCTGACATCGCGTTGCTCGGAATACACGTACTTCAAGACGATAGGAACCACCAGGTGGGGCCCACCACAAGGAGCCGCAACTCTACTGGTGACAGTCGCGGGTAGACCTGCTACCATTTTGGTCTAAAAAAGAGACCCCCCACCCTTGCAAAAAAAGAGAGAAAAAAAATAGAAAAATGCTCTGAAACTCTACCCATTTCGTCTCTTAGCCCTACTTCTAGTACTCCAAACTTAGATTTGATTCTTCCAATATATTTGAATACATATATTCTATAGCATACTAAAAATTAACCGGTGAAAACATCCATTTGAAGCCTACCTAGTGGCAAAAAGCCCATAGAGCAGTCTATTGTAAGTTTTTTTACGATCAGAACTCATTTCCTACTTCATTACGCATATGTGAACGTGCATATCAAGTTTCATCTTCTGGTTTTGCCCGAAACTCAGTTTCGTGACCTTTTTAGCTTACTTTTTAGTATATATAAATATATATATATATATATATATATATATATAAGTTTTTCTTCGTTTGCACAGCCTGGATCGTCGATCCGTGGCTTTTACTCGCTTTTATGTTTGTGTGTGTATATATATATACTAACTTGTTCGGCCTAGATAACTGATTCGTGGTCTTTTCAGCTTTATTATATATATAATTGACTATATATATTAACTTTTAATTCAGTCGGGCCTGGATTGCGAATTCGTGGCCCTTTTACTGCTTTTATATATATACCTATATATATATATATATATATATATATATATATATACTTTTTCTGACTTCATTTGGCCTGGATTACTAATTCGTGGCCTTTTTTTGCTTTAATATATATATACTAACTGTATATATATTAACATTTACATTTTCGTTTTATCTAGATTGGAAATCTGTGGCCCTTTACAGCTTTATATATATATATATATATATATATTTACATTTTTGTCTGGCCTGGATTAGAAATCCATGGCCTTTTATAGCTTTTATAAATATATATATATATATATATATATATATATATATATATATTTATAAAAACTATAAATATATATCCTGGCTAGACATAAAGTAAATATATATATATATATATATATATATAATATATTTACATTTCAGTCGGGCCTAAATTAGAAATTCGTGGCCCTTTACAACTTTTATATATATATATATATTCTTCATTCATTGTGATTAAATATTTACTTTAAATATTCATTTGATATGAATCTGCACTGATGTAAATATTCTGGATTAGATTTATATAAATCTAGCTCTTTCTGGCTTTTAAACTGTTCAAAATAGGTCCAACCGGAACCGGGAAGCAAGAATGACTAAGATTTATTTAAATCTAGTTTTTTCTAGTTTTGTAAATATTAAAGTGACCTTGTGACCCTAGATCCATATATAAAGGAAACGAAAAGCTTTGGCTACGCGCATGCAAGGATTTGACTAATGAATTCTTTGTTTTTGCGACGTCTAGAGTACAATTCTCCTTCTATGTGAATATATGTGATGTACAGGTTTTCTTGGCCCTTTTCTGTGAGCCTAGGAATCGTGGGATTGATGATCAAACTGATCTAAATCTGATTTCCACGATAGACAAACTCCATATTGTAAACATATCCTGCCAGTTTTTCTGTAAAATGTACATCCAATGGACCTTAAAACGGTTATCCGAATTTAAGGTCTCAAAATATAGTGAAATATAGTTTGTAGTGCTAGAGTCACTTCGATGGCTGTTATGCCCATAAGAAGACCGATACTTATATATAAATTATGTGGTCGAGGATGCTTCGCATCCCAACAATAAACATCCCAATCGAGCCGAAGGCTAAATAGAATGAAATGGAAGTATCAACATGCTTCAGTTCCTATGCAAGCGAAAGGTTTGAAAATCACCTTTCAAAACGTCATTTTCATATCTTATCTAAACAAAAGGACTTTTCAAAACAAATCAAACCCTTCGTATATAGGATCAACGAAGCACAACAATACTTTCAAATCAAATGTAGGCTCAATTACTTCCAGTATACACACACACATTGCAAATAAAAAGGGAAATATTAAAAAAATGTGGTACCATGTTTCACGGGAGTCGGGGGGTTCCTAACACCTTCCCCCCGATTAACCAAGCCCCCGAACTTTAAGACTCTCGATTTCAAGACCATGTTTTGACAGTGTCCAGTAATTGGGCCTACTTGCAAAAAAATAAACAAAACTCGGTTGAGTTAGTACAACCATTTCAAAATCTACCAACTAGCGACTCTGTGCACCTTTCAAAATCGTTGACATGATACATGTTGGCCTTTTCATAAAAAACTTCACCCTTCATAAAACAGATAAGACAGAGAAGGGTAGAAAACAAAAAAAATATAGGAAAGGAGAAAGATCTGTCCAAAGAGACGTAGATTTTTTCCTGACGTCGACACTATCGTTGCTATTTCCTCTACATCATGTCGACCCTCCAGCTGGCTTCTTAGGGAAATCCGGGCCATATTATCCTTAGAACAGCATGTAAAGCAAGCTCCCTTCTTCGGGTTAGGAAAATTTGGCACAATGTGGCCTTCCTTACCACAATTGAAACATACTCGTCTTCCCCTCAAGCACACTCTAGTGTGATTCTTCCTGTATGTAGTACATGCTTCAATTCTTCTCTTCTGCTGGCTTCCCGATTGACTCCTAGCAGGAACATTGTCATTCAACTTCCTCTTCTGGTTTTTAGCACCGCTACCACCAACTTTACTCTCAGTTTCATTCTTCTTCTTCTTCTTCAGGTGTTGGTTATATTTGGTCAAGGCATGGCTCCCACCTTCTGCGATAATCCCCTTTTCCAACACATCTACAAATGTATTCAGCTGGAACATGGAAACCTTACTGTACAACTAGGGCTTCAATCCCTTCTCGAACCTTCTTGCTTTTCTTTCATCAGTACTAACTTGGTACATTGTAAACCTTGCTAGCTCGTTGAACTTTGCGACGTACTCCAACACCGACATAGTTCCCTGCTTCAGCTCTAGAAACTGAACCACCATTTGGCTCTGCGAGCTTACCGAAAAGTATATTTTAAAGAACATTTCTTTGAATCGGTCCCATGCTATCACACATTCTCCTCCTCTAGTCTTGTTAGCTTGCCATCAGTAGCTAGCTTTTGCTTTCAGCATTAATGTAGAAAAAGCCATCTTCTAGTCGTCAATAATCCTGGCCACAACAAAGACCTTCTCCATTTCCATCACCCACGTCTGGGTCTATATCTAGTTAATAGATCCCTTGAGCTCCAGCGGTCCTACCGCTTTGAATTCCTTGAACGTCGCAGCTTATACTTGCGGCTGATTTGTAAGCGCTCCCGTCAGTAAATTCACCAATTGCTGAACTGGATTGATGTTTGCCTAATTGTTGTTGTTGTTGTTGTTATTCATAGAACCCTCTGGTTGTTGACGTGCTGGTCTTCTTCTAGAAGACATCTTTCTGTTAAGACATACTCTTATTAGATCTCTACTCATCTCTTAAATATTTAAGTTCAAACTTAAACATTTAGCGTAATAAATTTACATCATCTTTCCTAAACTGAAACAAGTTACAGGATTACATCATTATCTTATCCCATTATTATATCAAATTTTGGGACTTACATTTATTTAAGACATAAATAAACAGATAGGATATTACTCTACTGTCTAGGCATATTAAGACGTAGCACAGCCTCTCCACGTTCTTCTTCCATCACCCGAAACACTGTTCTACGATTGATAAGTAGGTTTTATACCTACTTATTGGATATCAACTTACCATAACTGAGGCTTAATCTCACATGTTTTAGTTACTTTTCATGCTTTTTATCTTTGTTTTTTAGGATGCATGTTCGAAAACTACCTCGGTGGCATCGTGGATGGAATGGGCATAAAATTAGCTTAGATAGGAGCAAATGGCATGTGATGGAGTGCAAGTGAATTGGTAGGAGGAGATGTGGGAAGATAGCAGTAGAAAAGGTCCAGCAGGAGTAGCAGTAAAAAACTAAAAGAGCAGCAGCAGTAACAGCAGTCTGTAGAATTTTATGGAGCGCGATTGCACCCTTATAGAGCATGGATGCAGCGAGCCCGCCCCAGGAGAAGATTTCACCAGCAGGCAGCGCGCCTGCGCCCCATTTGTACTGAGGGGTAGCTCGGCCGCGCCTGATTGGTTTGACCAGAATTGACTTTTTACTAAAAGTCATGATTTGAATGTTTTTCTCTATAAGGGTGTATTTGGAGGTTAAGACTTTATCATGGAACATTATATTTACTACTTTTAGGGTTTTTGAAGAACTCATAGAGTGGGTAGCCTCTTCTTCTTTATTTTGGCTATTTCTCTTGATTTCTCTTAGATTTTGATATATTTGCATAGATTTGGGCTAGATTTGGAAGCATTGAAAGCTGGCTCTACATCGAAGGATTATATTTGAAGAGGAGAACTCAGATTTGCTTATCTCATTCCTTAGTTTCTCTTTATTTTCATCTTTTGTTTTCAATGTATGAAAAAGTTTTGATGATGGATATTGATTCAATTATGAACTAATTTTTATTATGTGATTTTAATGGATCTTAGTGCTCAATTCATATTGTTATGCTTCCTTGTTGAGTTTGAATTGATTATGTATGGATTGTCTAATGTGGTTTGCTTTGATTGCCTAATTTCTTGATCACCAATTACCGGAATAACTCATATAAAATTGAGAAATGAATTATGAGTTCAGATTTGACCATTTTAGCCTGGGTTTATAATTCTACATGGTGTTAGACTCCATAATTTGTTCTTCAGATAGACATATACCGAAGCACCACTTGTAGTCATTTAAGAACTTGTGCTTAAACCCGTATTAATGTTAAGTCACATAGAAATATTGTGGTTATATAATTTGGGTGTTCACATTCATTCTATCATTTGTGGATTGTATGTGATATGGACATGGTTTATTGAGAGATGGCTATGTTTTGCTTTCATGTTCTCGACTAACAATCTGAAGTAATCAATTGAGCTTAATTGGAGGTGTATCAACTTGATTAATACATTAAGTGAAGTTAGAATCCCATATCTCCCTTATCTGATTTATTTGCTTGTTAATTAGTTGTTACTTTATAATCAACGCTGTTAGATAAATCACACTTTAATCATCTGTTTAAGTAGACAGAAATAGTTACAAAACTAATGCATGTTAGATTAGAGGCATTAATTATTCTCCGTGGGAACGATACTTTTCTTACTCTATATCACTTGTGGACCACGTACACTTGCGTGTGTGTGAGTGTTTTAATCAACACCCAAACAAGCCAACAAGTTTTTGGCACCGTTGTCTGGGATTAGTGATTGTTTTTATTACTTTCATCATTAGCTTAAATTAAATTGGTCTTAGTTATACAAATCATATCTTATCTCATTTCTATCTTTATTTTTCTTTGTTTCAGGCACTCTTGACTATTGTATGCAAACTCAGTCTAAGAAGTCTACTTTGGTGCCTAGAAAAGATAAAATCAACGAAAGGGTTCGGAGATTGAGTAAGGAGACCACTAGCATTCAAGAGGAAACTGAAACATCGATAGTTATGGCGGCCGAAGAACATAAAGCATTAAGGGATTATGCAATGCCGCGTATCAATGAGTTACAGTCGAGCATCACAAGGCCAGCAATAGCCGCCAATTCCTTCGAAATTAAACTGGGGACGATACAAATGGTGCAAAACACGGTTTAGTTTGTGGGTATGGCTAATGATGACCCGAATGAGCATCTACTGAGCTTCATTGAGATATGTGACACCTTCAACTTTAATTGTGTGTCAGATGATGCGGTGAGACTTAGACTCTTTCCTTTGACATTGAGAGACAAGGCAAGGAGTTGGCTTCACTTGCTACCACTGGAGTCTATTACTACTTGGGAAGACTTAGCACAAAAATTCTTGGCAAAAGTCTTCCCAGCTGCAAAGACCGCAAAGATGCGAAGTGCTCTTTCTTCATTTGAGCAACAACATGGGGAGTCCTTATATGAAGCATGGGAGAGATACAAGGAAATGATAAGGAAATTCCCTCATCATGGGATGCTTTAATGGATGGAGATAAACACATTTTACTTAGGATTGGGTAGTAAAACTCGGCCTAGCATTGATGTCTCTTCTGGAGGAGCATTCATGGCCAAGAGTTATAAAGAAGCTTATGAATTATTAGAGACTATGGCTGCAAATGATTACCAATGGCCTTCTGCTAGGATGAGTCAACTGAAAGTCGCAGGAGAATTGGAAGCTGATGCCATCACGGCTTTATCGGCTCAATTAGAGACTATCAAAGAAAATGGATTCTATGGCCGAGTCAAAAGTGCAACAAGTAGCCTATGTTTGTGAGCTTTGTGCGGGGTCACATCCTACAGACCAATGTGCTATCAATCCCGAGTCGGTGCAGTTTGTGAGCAACTATCAAAGGCCACCAAACCAATATCAGAACACTTATAACCCCAACAATAGAAATCACCCCAACTTGTCATGGAGCAACAACCAAACTCATTAACAACACCACCAAGCACAACATCAACAACAACAACATGCTCCAAGACCTTCATACCCTCCGGGATTTCAGAACCAACAACATCCACAAGTTCCTACTCCTTAGCCAGAAAAAAAAAATCAGAAATGGAGGAGATGATGTTGAACTATATGGCTAACACTAAGGTGATGATAAAGAGCCAAGTTGTGGCTATTAGGAATTTAGAGAATTAAATGGGCCAAATGGCTAACATGCTTACTAATAGACCACAAGGGACTCTACCTAGCAACACGGAAGCTAACCCAAGTTGTTATGCTTCCGTGTTGAGTTTGAATTGATTATGTATGGATTGTCTAATGTGGTTTGCTTTGATTGCCTAATTTCTTGATCACCAATTACCGGAATAACTCATATGAAATTGAGAAATGAATTATGAGTTCAGATTTGACCATATTAGTTTGGGTTTATGATTTTACATGGTGTTAGACTCCATAATTTGTGCTTCGGATAGAAATATATCAAAGCACCGCTTGTAGTTATTTAAGAACTTGTGCTTAAACCCGTATTAATGTTAAGTCACATAGAAATATAGTGGTTTATGTAATTTGTGTGTTCACATTCATTCTATCATTTGTGGATTGTATGTGATATGGACATGGTTTATTGAGAGATGGCTATGGTTTGCTTTTATGTTCTCGACTAACAATCTGAAGTAATCAATTGAGATTAATAGGAGGTGTATCAACTTAATTAATGCATTAAGTGAAGTTAGAATCCCAGATCTCTCTTATCTGATTTATTTGCTTGTTAATTAGTTGTTATATTATAATCAACACTGTTAGATAAATCACACTTTGATCATCTGTTTAAGTAGACCGAAATAGTTACAAAACTGTTGCATGTTAGATTAGAGGCATTAATTATTCTCCATGGGAACGATACTTTTCTTACTCTATATTACTTGTGGACCACGTACACTTGCGTGTGTGTGAGTGTTTTAATCAACACCCAAACAAGCCAACAAGTTTTTGGCACCGTTATCAGGGATTGGTGATTGTTTTTATTACTTTCGTCATCAGCTTAAATTAAATTGGTCTTAGTTAAACAAATCATATCTTATCTCATTTCTATCTTTATTTTTTTTTCAGGCACTCTTGACTATTGTATGCAAACTCGGTCTAAGAAGCCTATTTGATGCCTAGAAAGGACAACATCAACGGTATGGTTCGGAGATTGAGTAAGAAGACCACTAGCATTCAAGAGGAAACTGAAACACCGGTAGTTATGGCGGCTGAAGAACATAAAACATTAAGGGATTATGCAACGCCGCGTATCAATGAGTTACAATTGAGCATCACAAGGCCAGCAATAGCCGCCAATTCTTTTGAAATTAAACCGGGGACGATACAAATGGTGCAAAACACGGTTCAGTTTGTGGGTATGGCTAATAATGACCCGAATGAGCATCTACTAAGCTTCATTGAGACATGTGACACCTTCAAGTTTAATGGTGTGTCGGATGATGCGGTGAGACTTAAACTCTTTCCTTTGACATTGATAGACAAGGCAAGGAGTTGGCTTCACTCGCTACCACCGGGGTCCATTACTACTTGGGAAGACTTAGCACAAAAATTCTTGGCAAAATTCTTCCCACCCGCAAAGACCGTATGCGAAGTGCTCTTTCTTCATTTGAGCAACAACATGGGGAGTCCTTATATGAAGCATGGGAGAGATGCAAGGAAATGATAAAGAAGTTCCCTCATCATGGGATGCCTCAATGGATTGAGATAAACATATTTTACTTAGGATTGGGTAGTAAAACTTGGCTTAGCATTGATGTCGCTTCGGGAGGAGCATTCATAGCCAAGAGTTATGAAGAAGCTTATGAATTGTTAGAGACTATGGCTGCAAATGATTACCAATGACCTTCTGCTAGGACGAGTTAACCGAAAGTCGCAGGAGAATTGGAAGTTGATGCCATTACGGCTTTATCGGCTCAATTAGCGGCTATGTCAAAGAAAATTGATTCCATGGTCGAGTCAAAAGTGCAACAAGTAGCCTACGTTTGTGAGCTTTGTGCGGGGTCACATCCTATAGACCAATGTGCTATCAATCATGAGTCGGTGCAGTGTGAGCAACTATCAAAGGCCACCAAACCAATATTTGAACACTTACAACCCTAATAACAGAAATCACCCCAACTTGTCATGGAGCAACAACCAAACTCATTAACAACACCACCAACCACAACATCAACAACAACAACATGCTCCAAGACCTTTATACCCTCCAGGATTTCAGAACCAACAACATCCACAAGCTCATACTCCTCAGCCAGAAAAGAAATCAGAAATGGAGGAGATGATGTTGAAGTACATGGCCAATATCGAGGTGATGATAAAGAGCTAAGTTGTGGCTATTAATAATTTAGAGAATCAAATGGGCCAAATGGCTAACATGCTTACTAATAGACCCCAAGGGACTCTACCTAGCAACACGGAAGCTAACGCAAGAAAAGATGGAAAAAAGCAATGTCAAGCCATCACACTTAGAAGTGGAAAGAAGACTGCAGTTTTAGGGCCAAGCGCGGCCGCGCCCTAAGTACGAGGAGAAACAGCGCGCCCGCGCCCTTTTGCAGAAATAGAATCTAAAATTTTTTCTAAGGAAAAGGATGGAAAGCAAAGATCTGATGCAGAATAGAAGGAGACAGTAGAGCAATCATGTGTTCCACCACCCATAGTGTATCCACATGTCCCTTATCCACAAAGACTCCAAAAGTAAAAGTTGGACAAGCAATTTACCAAGTACCTTGAGGTATTCAAAAAGCTACAAATTAATATATCATTCATAGAGGCTTTAGAACAGATGCCGAGCTACGCAAAATTCATGAAGGGGATTCTGTCTAGAAAGAAGAAATTAAAAGATTTTGAGACAGTGGCCTTGATTGAGGAATGTAGTGCGGTGTTACAAAGGAAGCTACCTCCCAAACTAAAAGATCCCGACAATTTTACTATCCTGTGCTCTATTGGAGGATTGTCATTTAACAAATGTTTATGTGATTTGGGAGCTAGCATCAACCTCATATCACTATCGGTTTACACACAATTGGGTTTGTCGGCTCCGAAACTGACAAATATCTCTCTTCAGCTTGCCGATAGATCCATTACTTATCCGAGAGGTATTGTGGAGGACATCCTTGTGAAGGTGGACAAGTTCATATTTCCCTCCGACTTCATTATCCTTGACTATGAAGAAGACAAGGACATTCTTATTATTATGGGGAGACCTTTTTTAGCCACTAGGAGAACTCTCATTAATGTGCAAAAAGGAGAACTTACTATGAGAGTTCAGGATCAAGAAGTCACTTTCAACATGTTTAAGGCTATAAAATTTCCTACAGATTAAGAGGAATACTTTCGAATGGATGTGGTTGATAGGGTTGTTAATGAAGAGCTCACACATGTGATGAACATTGACCCTTTGGAAAGTGCACTGATATGGGACTTTGGCATTGATGACCTCAATGTAGTTGAATATGTACAGATTCTAGATACAGTGCTATGGGTGAGCAAGTTTAAAAGTCATGTGGAACCTCTAGAGCACACAGGCGAATCATCTGAGCTTTTAAAACCATCTCTTGAGATTTTTCCTACACTTGATCTTAAACCTCTTCCTAATTACCTCAGGTATGCATTTTTGGGTGATTCTTCTACTTTTACTATTATAATTGCATCTGCACTAACATTATTTCAGGAAAGTAAGCTATTGACGGTGTTAAGGGAACTCAAAACTGCAATTGGGTGGACCATTGATGATATCAAGGGGATAAACCCTTCTTTTTGCATGCATAAGATTCTTCTTAAAGATGATAGCAAGCCTACAGTTGAAAAACAGAGAAGACTCAACTTAATCATAAAAGAAGTGGTTAAGAAGGAGATTCTGAAATGGTTGAATGTTGGCATTATATACCCCATCTCAGATAGCTGGTGGGTGAGTCTAGTGCAATGTGTACCCAAAAAAGGAGGAATGATTGTGGTAGCAAATGAGAACAACGAGTTGATCCCCACTAGAACGGTCACTAGATGGATAGTGTGAATTGATTACCGAAAGCTCAACAAGGCGACTAGAAAAGATCATTTCCCTCTCCCATTTATTGATCAGATGTTGGATAGGTTGGCATGTCATGAGTATTATTGCCTTCTAGATGGATACTCGGGATATAATCAGAAAGTCATTGCTCCTGAAGATCAAGAAAAGATAACCTTCACTTGTCCCTACGGAACATTTGCTTTTAGAAGGATGTCGTTTGGTTTATGCAATGCATCGGCTACCTTTCAAAGGTGTATGATGGCTATCTTCTCCACATGGTAGAACAGAATATAAAGGTCTTCATGGACGACTTCTCAGTTTTTGGGGACTCATTTAATATATGCTTGGAGAACTTAGTCATGGTTTTGAAACGGTGTGTAGAGATAAACTTGGTGCTCAACTGGGAGAAGTGTCATTTCATGGTACAAGAAAGGATCATTCTCGGACACAAGGTTTTAGGCAAGGGATTGGAGGTCGACAAGGCAAAGTTGGAGACAATAAAGAGCTTACCGCCACCGAACTCAGTGAAAGGGGTCTGCAATTTTCTTGGACATGCATGGTTCTACCGTTTATTTATGAAGGACTTCACCAAGATTACAAAGCCTTTGTGCAGTTTATTGGAGAAGGATGTTCTTTTTAAATTTGACAAGGATTGTTTGGCATCATTTGAGCATTTGAAGAGAAAGTTGACGACAACACCTATTATCACGGCTCCAGATTGGTCATTACCTTTTGACTTGATGTGTGATGCTAGTGACTTTGCAGTAGGGGTTGTTTTGGGGGAGCGCAAGGAAAAGATGTTGCATGTCATTTATTATGCTATCAAGACCTTGAGAGATGCACAACTCAACTACACAACTATTGAGAAGGAGTTATTAGCAGTGGTGTATGCCTTCGACAAGTTTTGTTCATACTTGATTGGCACGAAAGTAGTGGTGTTTACAGATTATGCTGCCATTCGGTATTTCATTACTAAAAAGGATGCCAAACCCCGATTAATTCGATGGGTTCTACTCTTGTAGGAGTTTGACTTGGAGATCAAGGATAGGAAGGGAACCGAGAACCAAGTGGCAGACCACTTGTCACGATTAGAGAATCCGGGATAAGACAAGGATGATAGAGTTTTGATTAATGAGTTTTTCTTGGATGAACAGTTGTTTATGGTCCAAGGCGAAGTTCCATGGTTTGCTGACTTCGCAAACTACTTGGTTAGCAACATCCTCCCTCCTGAGTTGTCAAGGCCTTAAAAGAAAAAAATTTACATGTGGGATGAGCTATATCTCTTCAAGCAATGTGCATACTGATTGATCAGGTGATGTATCCCTCACAGTGAGACAGAGAGCATACTATATGATTGTCACGCATCAGTGTACGGGGGACATTATGGAGGTGAGAGGACAGCGGCTAAGGAGCTTCAAGATGGATTATATTGGCCAACTCTCTTTAAAGACGCCTACCAATTTGTGTAAAAATGTGATAGATGCCAAAGGTGGGAAATATCTCAAAGAGGAATGAAATGCCTTTAAACATGATTCTAGAAGTTAAAATTTTTGAAGTTTGGGGCATTGACTTCATGGGACCATTTATCTTATCTTGTGGCAATTTATACATCTTGTTGGCGGTTGATTATGTCTCTAAATGGGTTGAAGTGGCAGCTTTGCTAAAAAATGATGCTAAGGTGGTCTTGAGATTTCTACAGAAAAGTATTATCACAAGGTTCGGGACACCGATGGCGATCATTAGTGAAGAAGGTAGTCACTTCTGTAATCGATAGTTTACAACTCTTTTGGCTAAGTATGGGGTGAATCATCGAGTGGCCACAGCCTATCATCCCCAAACTAATGGCCAAACTGAAGTCTTTAATAGAGAAGTCAAGAGAATTCTTGAGAAAATTGTCAACCCCACTAAGAAGGATTGGTCCCTACAGTTTGATGATACAGTATGGGCTTGCAGAACCGCATACAAGACACCTCTTGGGAGTTCCCCGTATCAGTTGGTATATGGTAAAGCCTGTCATCTTCCTATGGAACTGGAGCACAAAGCATTCTGGGCCATCAAAAAGTTGAATTTTGACCTCAAAGCTGCAGGGGAGAAGAGACTTCTCTAATTAAACGATCTCGATGAATTTAACCTGCAAGCTTACAAGAATTCAAAATTGTACAAGGAGAAGGTGAAAAGATGGCATGGCCAAAAAATTATTGATAGGAAGTTTGAGTCGGGGCAAGCCGTGTTGTTGTTCAATTCACGTCTTATTCTTTTCCTGGGAAAGCTCAAGTCTAGAGGGTCGGGGCCATTCATGGTGAAAATTGTATACCCTCACGGTGCGGTAGAGATTATAGGACAAGTCCTGGACAAGCCATTCAAGGTCAATGGGCTGGGATTGAAGCACTATTAGGGAGGCGAGGTCGATCGCCAAAAGACCTCAATGTCCCTTGTCACTCCATGATCATTTATGAGAAAGTCAACCTAATTGACTATAAACAAGCACTAGATGGGAGGCACCCTATCCACTCTATTCTCCCTCTTGTTTAATTCTTGTTACTTATCTATCATCCCCCCATGTTTAATTCTTGGATACTTTGAGTTTTAGTCCATTTTTGACATATCATAAAAAATTTAAATATCGCATTTTTGAGTAGAATATATTTACTTTAAATAGTTCAATTTTGAGTTAGTGGAATAAGAATATGTCTCATCTTAGATACTCCTTTGTGCAGGAAATGGTTCATATTCTAGAAAGTTGCTGAGTTACTATGTGTTGCAGAAGCTGCAGGTTCAGGACCAGGGCAGCGCGGCCGCGCCACTTGCCAAGCCAAAGGCAGCATGCCCACTCCCTTAGTTTGCATTGAAGTGTGCTCCCAGGCCAAGCGCTCCCGCGCCCCAGGATGCCTACAGCATGGCGCGCCAGCGCCAAGGCCTGTCGAGAATTTTTTTTAAAGCCCTGCAGTATCACTCAGCCCTTATAATTCCTATTCAAGTTCGACCGAGCCTCTTCATATCAGAACAAAACACTCCTTCTAGACTTCTACTCCACTACCTTTTTAACACCTAACCTATTCACATATAAACCCATTTCCATCATCATCTATATATGTGACGCCCCCAAATCCACGTTCCTTCGAAACCTCGGATTCGGTGCAGTCACGATACTATTATCGCCAAATTATTATATCTTTTATTTATTACTAAAAGAATACAACTTGCTTTATTACAATTTAGAATATAAATTCTATTCATATCCAAGATCTCGTCTTTACATCATATTCGATGTTACTAAAATGCGAAATAATTTAAACTTTTCAATATCCTTTGAATAAAAATCTTTTTATTGATTCCATAACTTTGATACCAATTACAAATCTTGAATCAACTATATAATATGATTCCTTCTTATCTGAGTTATCGTATAAACATTAACAACTCAACTCGATATCCTCTATGTATTAATTAATACATTCTTACAATACAACAAGTATTAAACAGTGTAAGCAACTATCGAGTACATCATCTAGAATTTAAATATGGTCCAGACAATATTCTAAGTAATATTCTTCAATACGATACTATCTATCTTTATCAATCAAGAAGCACGAAATCTTTACCGTGAATCCTTAACCTGCAAAAGTGATTATTTGCAAGAGTGAGCTCGACAGCTCAGCAATTCTAACAGTTTTCATGCATCACATAGCATACAACATTATACTCAGTTCATGCATTTATAAACAATTTATATTTACTACGCATGTTACTTTTTCACATAACAAGTATATCATCAAAGATCAACTTTCAATCTCATTTATATCTCATATACAATTCATATATAAGTTCACATTATCACAGCATAATATAATTCAACTAACAGTTATTGAATTCATATATCAAATAGGAACTGAAAGACTTGCCTGATTCGTAGTTTAACAACTACGACTTAACTGCTTAAGAATCTCTGCACTTTGTGTAATCCTACACAGTTATATTAACCATAGAGATCACACTCATCAGTTATATGTATCCACACATTCTCAATGTAATAATAAATGTTACATTGTTGTCTAACTTGTTTCTTAGAACCTTGTTTCACTTTTATATCATACGCTTAGTATCGTTAGGTACGTATAGTGATATCTTAACCATACTCAATATCAATATTAACCACTTAACTATTTAAGTGTTCGACACATATTGCAAACTCATAAATCTATAATCCATATTGCTCTTACGTTTCTCAAATCTTATCGAAACCTATTACATTCAAACTTTCTAAGTTTCACCTTTCAAAATCCTTGTCATACTTAACTAGTCATGCAAGGTCATTATGTTTATCATATAGTCATAAACCAGTAGGGGTCAGACCATGATTTGCAGTTTAAGTAATAATACAAGTCTACTACGAAATCAAGAACAAACAGACTGCACAAATCCTGAAAACAGGCTGGCGCAGCTGCGCAGGTATTGGCCTTAAGAGTGGCGCAGCTGCGCCACTCACTGATCAAACCAAGAATGAAATTTCATTCTGCTGGACCACCCGAGTTCAATCAATATCATTCAAGTTACTGATATTAATCAATACGCATGCTCTATGGTTATAAATTTCAAGTTCGAAACCTAGCATGCTCATCCTAATCCAATTAAGGCCATATGCCGATAAACTTTAAACAAATCAAGCCCACGTTACTAATGGTCCATTACTAAAGTCATATCAACACACCACGAGGCTAAACAATACTAAGTATACATGCTCGTGCGTATATCACACATATATATGTTAATCACATAGTTTATGCTTTAGAAATTCATTTTCTATGAATATGCGTGCATAGGTGAAATCCATGCTCCATCAAATGATGCTCATGTCAACATATCTATAGGCACAATGAAATCCTAATATACATGCTTGCATGTTCATAACGTAAGTTCACTTAGTACTTTATGATATTAGCTTTCACATTCAAATCTTTCTTTGAAAAGTACACTAATCTTAGTACATGCAAGGCATCTTAACATATAACTCATGTGCACTCGAAACACATATCTAAACCACATAAATGTTCTCACATGGTCAGAATCTAAAAGACGTAAGTCTTGGTCAAGTTTATTTTCGAAAGTCTTAAGTTTATCATTTCGAAAATTGTCTTAACTTCTAATACTAGTGTACGGTTAATACTTTAAGCATGCATTTCATGTCAATATAAACCATACTATCATGTTTAAAATATCAGATTATATACATATTACATATGTGTCCAAGTTCACAATCGAAACTATAAGTTTCATTTCAAAACTATAAGTTTTTCTTCAATCGTGTGTACTAATATCGTTACACATGCTCATTTCATATCAAGGTAATCATATATGTATGTTATCTATGTCCACATGCTTGTTCTAATTATATAACTTATGCTAGCATATAACAGAACCTGCAACAGAAAACAAAATTCCAGAATCTGGAACCGGCGCAGCTGCGTAGAGCCCCAGTTCAAAACTGGCGCAGCTGCGCAGAGCCTTGCCCAACTCAAGTCTGGTACCGGCGCAGCTGCGCCGCTGGCCAGTACAAAACTGGCGCAGCTGCGCAGTTGGTCGGCCAGAAACAGAGCAGCTTTATGCTCGGCAGACTGCAACCCAACTCACAATTTTCACAGTAAATTCGATTCTTAACTGCTATAAAACATTTCTAACATGCTTGTAAGCTAACATAGCAACTAATAACATTTCACAATCAACTTAATTAATCAATTCATGATCAATTCAAGAATCAAGAACTTAGAAAATTACAGAAAATGAAGAACATGGTGAGGAAGTTATACCTCTGTTAAACAATTGACTTTCTTGCTAAATGGATTCTACGCAATCATGATATACCCACACTAACTTTTCTAGATAGAATTCTCAGCAATTGCAATGAGGAAGATGAGGGTCTTATTTATAGAAGAATGAATATACAGACAATACTCTTATCCCCCATTTCAAACCAATGTATAGCAAGATTGTATAATGGTTAAGGAATGGTAGGTGAGAGTTGGTAAATCTCATCATGATCTCCACTCCTCCCATGATAATTGCTAGCCTAAGTTTGCTGACTTTCAAGAAAAGGAGTAGAGTAGTCATGTGCTTGTTCACGTGAAGGAGAAGAAGAGGAGGGACTCTAATATTGGGACAAGCTCATTTTCAGCAATATCAACTTGCAAATACAATGCTTATGTTTTACATATATATACATATAGTATATACTTAAGTCACAAGTCCACTTCTAAATACAATGTAACAAATAGGTACATATACACCAACATATAATCCATGTACATTTTACTAATACCGAATGTAAATCTATTGGGTATTATTCATTATCACAACAGTTCATCCCACCGGATATAATTCTTTCGGGTACCACCACAGTGTATTATCTTCTCTATTAGTAAATTCAATAATTGTTTACTATATATTCATGATATATTATTTTATTGTATACTTAATATACACATTGTCACACCCACATTTCATGTACCTATTACAACTCAATAACTTTACTATATAGTTTATATTCATATATAGCATAGTCGCATTGCACTTTATACTTCGCATAACATATAGTTAACTATCATACGTTATACTTTAATATCGCATGGTTGCACATAGAAATTAATAAATTACTTATCTTATCAATTAATTAATAATAATATTAATTAATCCATTTCTCATTAATCCATGGAATTATAATTCCCACGCTAATTGATTAACACTTTATATGATTTATTATCACGTTAAATAAATATAAATCTTTTTATATTTATAAATCATTTACTCATTAATCATCATATTATCAAATAATTACTTGATAATAGTATATTTTTCATAACAATAATTAATATTAGAAGACAATTTATCTCATCACAAATCTGATTATACTTATAATCGATTTCCTTATTATTATACTATCACTAGCCATAATAATTTAACATACTATCATAATAACAATTAACAATTAATTTAGATTAATTGTTTAATTAATAATTCCTCCATCATTAAATTAGTCAATTCATTACTGAATCTATTATTGTGCCACACAAGACATCTCTCACAAGCTCAATCTTAAGCTTATCATTATTCTCATCACTTACTCATTTCTCACCACATTACTACTTATAACCTGTTCAATTAAATTAGAACTATTAAATCCAAGGTCCACATATAATTATTTTACAAATCGAATATTCAAATATTATATATAACCTTTACGAAAATATAATAACTCAAGCTATTAAAATGCTAAACTACTTCAATTAATTATACTTATAATAAGTATAACTTTTACGCTTATAATAATTAATATATACTCTATTAATTATTCCAATAATAATATTCACGATCAAATAATAACTTAAGTTATTTAATATATTAAAATAACTTAGTTTCCTTTCATTAATTAAACTCCCTTGAAAATACATTTAAAATTATGTATTTAGCCATATCATAAAATATTATGTTTTCTCCAAATAAGCACATTCGTTATTAGAAAATAATTTACTTATTGTCTCATGATATTATTCTTAATATAATATCAAATAACTATATGTACGACACATGTACATATATTATATATAGAAAATAGATAATAAGTTTATTTTCTATTATAATAAATTATTTCCATCAATTTAATTACATATAGCAAATACGTTTTAATATATTTACCATATTAATTAATCATATCTATTACCTCATACAAAAAAATATATAAGGTAATATTATTATTCAAAAATAACATTCCCTCTTTTATTAAAATAATTCAACATTAGAAACTATTTTAATATCCTTTATTAGAAAAATCATATCTCTTTCTTTTCTATAAATTGTTCCCAAAATAATTTCTTCAAATATTCATTTAAAGATATAATGATTTCCATCTCCCTTTAATAACATATATATATTTAACGTTATTCGTACATTAGACTTTCTCACATATTACCACTCTAAGTAATATTTATAAAAAGTATCAACTATAATTACATATTCAACACACATATTAATTCACTCATTTACTTAAGTAAATTAAACACTGTACTATATCATCATAGTTAATTAAGGTTCAATACTGACATTATATTATTCCATAATATAACTCACATTAACTAATATTTATTCTTATTAGTTAATTCCTTAACTAACTCATGCTTCACTATCCAAACCTATTCACGGATAGCTTAAGTGCTATTAATAACCTATATTATAAACATACTAGTTATTAATACACATACTCAAGAATATGGTGATTATACATTAAGGATATTTAATGTCACCAACTTACTATGATAAAATAATTCTATAAATTATTTAATATCGATAGGAATTTATCCACCTCCTTTATCTCAACTGGATCGTCTCTACGATAAGTAACAAATATATATTAATAATATATTTATAAATCACAAAAACACACTTTACATAGTCCATATTATCCTATGTAATATAATACCACATACCTCATATCACATATATATATTATTATTCGAACCCATCTCACAGTTTAAGAATTTTATTTATTAAATCCTTATTTAATAATATCTGAAAATTCGGGTTCTTACATCCTCTCCCCCTTATAAGGATTCCGTCCTCGGAATCACCGAAACTTCCTCTATTCGGTGCTATTCCGAATATTACATATTCTCTTGAATAATTTTATTCATTCTCTTTTCAGAAGTTTTATTACTATGACTTTCTCAATCTCATTCTACCACTTTCTCCTTTCTAAGGAACATTCTACTTACTACATTCATCCTTTAGAAGAATAAGAATCTTCCACGATTTTTCAATAATCGGAAAGTAGTATGAATAACTCAGATTCCAATTTATGCTGAGGGGTCACAAGACCGTGAACTTTTCTCCAGGTTTACTAATGCTTCAACACAATTCTTCACACCGCAAACCAGAGTGTTTATCAATCACAAAGACTAAAAACACTCTCCACACGTACTCTAGGTGGCCAACCTATTGTACCACTATGTTGGGCCGCAACGTAGTGTTTTGTAACGACTATATGCGTTACGTTCGGAACCATTGTCCCCGAAAACATGTCCCCTTTATAGGGTTGTTCACCTCAGCTTTTCAACGTCAAAATCCGCACCAGAGCAATCTGGTTTGGCATACATACACAAGAATACTTGAATTCTATAATCCCTTTCCAACAGTCGCCTAGCCGAATCAAATAGCTTAGACTCTCATCAACAATTCGGACATCAATCAAAATAATTTAGTCAACTTAATTGACCTTCTTTATAATTTACAAGAAAACCAAAAATTCTTTTATGACGTCATGATACCATACTAGATTAGTAGTACGTTGAGGATTCCGCCATTTTATGACTTTGTCATATTACAACATACCATAGTGGGCTGACGATCTTTCGATCACAACCAACACTAGGTTCGATTGCATTGATGACTCCATCGTTTACCATTCTACATCATATCAAATGATGCACATGGTTAAAATATATTTTGAAAGATTGTCAAATCATTTTTGTCTTAGCCGAAACAAATAGCGTAGCATACGAATAACGGGGTTGTTTTTTTTTAAAACTCATTAGTTCAGTTACCTGACCCAATGTTTTCTCAAGAAAACCGAAGTGCAAACACTAGCACGAAGTCAATAAGTATTGAAAATCTAGCGTAGCTAGAGGATTTAGGAAAATCCAATTTCTCCATCGCTTCAATCTCTTACCACCATCAATGCTCACTATTCCAAAACTCTTATATAATATATCTATATTCAGTACAGTTCACCAACTTACCACACCATGGAAGCTCAGGAACTTACCACAATCATATGGGTTGAGGAACTTATCCTAGTCAGACCAAAATCGTCCATTCGCTGAGGGGTCCCATCATACGATTATGAGTTACGAACTCGTCATAGGCATAAGTCTTAAGAACTTGCACCTAATCTTAGTATTATCTAATTATATCTTAGAAATCTCTATCTATCAAAATAAATATGAGAAAAGAATCACCTTTCCGCCATATGTATAATGATACCGCGACACTAACATTCCAACGATTATCAATGTGACGCACTCAGTGCAAGCACAAAACTTCTGCCCATACAAAAGTTTGTACAACTAAGCCATCACATGAGTCCTCAATGGAATTCCAACACTTAACTATATCTTACTCTATCACTTGCTCATTACGAGCTTTCTACATTTCACCACATACAACTCCTCATGAGTTCATCTCGTACTTTATCATAGTACATTCTCTTATAGCATCAAGCTATACATACTTAGTCATTACAGACTATCTATCATTTCACAGTTCAATCTGATCACGTCGTGATCAACACTATACCTTAGGGTTCTTTCCCTATTATCAACCAAACTCCATCTGAGTTCATTCTCATTATCTTTGTCATATACATCTTATAGACATCATCTTAGCATTTTCATTACCGGAGTTAGGAAAACTCCGGATTCCCATTCTCTAGATATTTCGAGATTCTTCTTTGAATCTTCACGTATATATTTTAATCTTTATCTTTCCCTCTCTCAGGTTATAGTCTAAGGTACACTTACCTAAGGTTTATAACCTACAGCTTTGATACCAACCTGTGACGCCCCCAAATCCACGTTCCTTCGAAACCTCGGATTCGGTGCAGTCACGATACTATTATCGCCAAATTATTATATCTTTTATTTATTACTAAAAGAATACAACTTGCTTTATTATAATTTAGAATATAAATTCTATTCATATCCAAGATCTCGTCTTTACATCATATTCGATGTTACTAAAATGCGGAATAATTTAAACTTTTCAATATCCTTTGAATAAAAATCTTTTTATTGATTCCATAACTTTGATACCAATTACAAATCTTGAATCAACTATATAATATGATTCCTTCTTATCTGAGTTATCGTATAAACATTAACAACTCAACTCGATATCCTCTATGTATTAATTAATACATTCTTACAATACAACAAGTATTAAACAGTGTAAGCAACTATCGAGTACATCATCTAGAATTTAAATATGGTCCAGACAATATTCTAAGTAATATTCTTCAATACGATACTATCAATCTTTATCAATCAAGAAGCACGAAATCTTTACTGTGAATCCTTAACCTGCAAAAGTGGTTATTTGCAAGAGTGAGCTCGACAGCTCAGCAATTCTAACAGTTTTCATGCATCACATAGCATACAACATTATACTCAGTTCATGCATTTATAAACAATTTATATTTACTACGCATGTTACTTTTTCACATAACAAGTATATCATCAAAGATCAACTTTCAATCTCATTTATATCTCATATACAATTCATATATAAGTTCACATTATCACAGCATAATATAATTCAACTAACAGTTATTGAATTCATATATCAAATAGGAACTGAAAGACTTGCCTGATTCGTAGTTTAACAACTACAACTTAACTGCTTAAGAATCTCTGCACTTTGTGTAATCCTACACAGTTATATTAACCATAGAGATCACACTCATCAGTTATATGTATCCACACATTCTCAATGTAATAATAAATGTTACATTGTTGTCTAACTTGTTTCTTAGAACCTTGTTTCACTTTTATATCATACGCTTAGTATCGTTAGGTACGTATAGTGATATCTTAACCATACTCAATATCAATATTAACCACACTAACTTTTCTACGCTAGCATGATATACCCACACTAACTTTTCTAGATAGAATTCTCAGCAATTGCAATGAGGAAGATGAGGGTCTTATTTATAGAAGAATGAATATACAGACAATACTCTTATCCCCCATTTCAAACCAATGTATAGCAAGATTGTATAATGGTTAAGGAATGGTAGGTGAGAGTTGGTAAATCTCATCATGATCTCCACTCCTCCCATGATCATTGCTAGCCTAAGTTTGCTGACTTTCAAGAAAAGGAGTAGAGTAGCCATGTGCTTGTTCACGTGAAGGAGAAGAAGAGGAGGGACTCTAATATTGGGACAAGCTCATTTTCAGCAATATCAACTTGCAAATACAATGCTTATGTTTTACATATATATACATATAGTATATACTTAAGTCACAAGTCCACTTCTAAATACAATGTAACAAATAGGTACATATACACCAACATATAATCCATGTACATTTTACTAATACCGAATGTAAATCTATTGGGTATTATTCATTATCACAACAGTTCATCCCACCGGATATAATTCTTTCGGGTACCACCACAGTGTATTATCTTCTCTATTAGTAAATTCAATAATTGTTTACTATATATTCATGATATATTATTTTATTGTATACTTAATATACACATTGTCACACCCACATTTCATGTACCTATTACAACTCAATAACTTTACTATATAGTTTATATTCATATATAGCATAGTCGCATTGCACTTTATACTTCGCATAACATATAGTTAACTATCATACGTTATACTTTAATATCGCATGGTTGCACATAGAAATTAATAAATTACTTATCTTATCAATTAATTAATAATAATATTAATTAATCCATTTCTCATTAATCTATGGAATTATAATTCCCACGCTAATTGATTAACACTTTATATGATTTATTATCACGTTAAATAAATATAAATCTTTTTATATTTATAAATCATTTACTCATTAATCATCATATTATCAAATAATTACTTGATAATAGTATATTGTTCATAACAATAATTAATATTAGAAGACAATTTATCTCATCACAAATCCGATTATACTTATAATCGATTTCCTTATTATTATACTATCACTAGCCATAATAATTTAACATACTATCATAATAACTGTAATACCCGAGAATTTCCATATATTATTAAATAAATATATTAATGGAAATGAGAATTTATTTGAATATAAATGATTTTGTGTTATGAGATGAATTAATTCAATTATATATAATTGAATAATTATAATAATTGAGAAATTGGTGGAGTTTGTGATAAACTCGTTGATTGCCTTGTGTGGCACAGCGACGTAATATAAGAATGATTATATTAATTTAAGCGAACAATTAATCTATATTAATTGTTAATCGAAGAATATTAATTAACTGTTATAAAATACTAATGAGGATTGATTAATAATATGTGATTATTATTGCAAGAAACATAATAATAATGAGCAACGTGTTTATAAATATAATAAGATTATATTAATTGATATGTGCAAATGTGCAATATTTGAATATATAAAGTATATGGAATACAACTATATTATATAGTGTAGAGAGACACTTAAGTGTGACCATGCATGTATATACGTAAACTATGTTATATAATGCAATGCGAATATATTACACATAGAAACCATATATTACATGAAGCATAATGTGATTATGTTAAAACTATATGTTATGAATGCATGATAATACTGATGTGACAATAAATATGTGAGAATACACTGTATAATATATCATGAACATATTGTAAACTATTAATTTTAATAAAGTGAGACATCATGAATATATAGTGAACAATTTAATAATATATGATAAAAATGTACATGAATTATATGTGCACAATTCACACTTATTACATTATGTGAATCCATGTTAGTATCATTAGAATTACATTGTAACTATAATTGTGGCCTAATTATATAGTATATATACATGTAACATATTTTGGCATAAGTGTTGTGTATATATACAAATTATAGAATGCTGATATATGGCCTTGTTCCAATATAATAGTCACTCTCCTTTCCCTCTTTCACGTGCACAACCATTATGGCCTAAGCCTATTGCTTCTCCTTAAACTCAGTAAATTTCCATAGCCTTGTAGCAATGATGAGCAAGGGAGTGGTGTTAATGATGGATTCTAACAACTAAATACCTACCATTCTATAACCTTCATGCAATTTGACAATCCGTTAGTTTGATTTGGGAGTTAGAAACTTGGACTGTGTATTCATTCTTCTATATAAAGAACTCCCTGCACCTTCATTTCATTGCTGAAATATTTCTAAGAGAAGAGAGTATACTGTGATTGTCTATTTAGTTCAGAAGGAATTTTTATTGTAACATCAGCAAGCTTACTCCATAACAGAGGTATAAATCCTCTTCGTGTCTTCATTTTCATTTTCTGTCAAAAGAACTCCATTGTTGTTCTCTGAGTTTTGTTGAAATTCTTGATTATGCCAAATTGGTTCATGATTGGTTTGTAGAACCCTTATATTGTTGTTATATGAACATACCCACATGATGGAACCACTGAATAGTCTTTCATTTCCATTGTTCCTCTTCAATTTCTGTAAATACATGAAATTCGTAAATTAGTTAGAGTTCATGAAATTGGGAATTGATAATTGCTATTGACTGTTATATAAGCATACATGTATGTGTTAGTAGGTTAAACAAGTCGGGATATGTTGAAATTCGATGAGATGGGAGGTTTTGGGTCGGTTTTCGCTGCAGTCTGAACCAGAAAACTTCCTCGACGCCGCAGCGCCGCAGCCCGCGCCGCAGCCCGCGCCGCAGCGCCGCACGCAGCGCCAGCCTCTGTGTTCAGTTTTCTGCATTCTGCAGCAAAACTGTTATGTACCAATTGTTTGATTTTTGTTTAAACAAGCATGGGAGCATGATTAATACATATATATAAACCTAATGAGGCAATGTAAGCATGTTTTACTATATTAGCATGCATGGTTAACCAAACGACACATAGTTTGGAAACGAATTTAAAGTTTCATAAACGACGTTAACATATATGAAGCATGTATACATTCTGACTTTTCGAGCATGTTTATAGGGCCTTGAAATACATGAAAAGCATGTTAACTTACATATGTAGGTTTCATAAGGAAGCATGAACATGATAGACCTTATTAATGAACTATACTAACAAAGTATAAGCTTTGAACGTGAACGTTGGTATGTTATGACGAGAATTAGAATTTGACATTTATGGACACATGTGATAGTACTCTTAGACTCATTCATGTGTCATGCATGTATATATACCATGATTAGTTGCCGTGATTAAAGTTTAGCATGAACAAAGCATGTTTTCAAGATAATAACAATGCTAGCTACATATATGCAATACGAGTACTCATGAGCATGACTAATACAAGTTATATGAATATCTTATGTGTTTAAAAGCAATCATGTTAGACCATATGAGTTCGTGTCCTTGAATGACTTTAAGTATTAACTTAAGAACCTATACCATGTACGATTGGATTTGGAAAAGTTATACAAGCATGAAAGTATCCTTTAAATATGAATACATGCTACGCGATATTATATGATGTTACTTGAACCCGATTTTGACGGTTAACTTAAGGAGATGCCGTAACTTGCTAAAATGAAATATATTTAGTATTGATTGTGGTCTTATGTGATATTAATAATATGCAAGCATGTTTGCTAATTGTTGAGATCTTATATAATATGAGAATGCGTTTAAACTCTAAAGAAGGAACGTTAAGGATAGAAATTATATTCTATATAACTGTGTAGCTAGGTAAGACTTAGCTTATGTGTTGATCGTATATTCAAAGAGAAAATGTGAAGTTAAATTATATGACTAATGAATATCATATATATACGTAACTGTATTACGATAGGAATTCGAAAGTGTTGATTGCTTTTCGTGGATAAACTACGCTAAAGGCAAGTTCTCTTACTTACACTCTTCTAAAGTGCAAGTATCCTAACCGACGCATTTGCTTTATGCAAGGAAATCTATGATTGTGAAAGTTTCCTAACTTATACTCTTTTACTATGCAAGTATCCTATCTTGTGTATTGCGAACTAGTTTCCTATTTAATCGGTTGAATCGAATTAGCATACTTGAACTCTTATTTCATTAAAGCTATTATTCATGTTGAACTTAGTCTTGTTCTTGAATATTGTGAAAGTGTCTATGCCATTTGATTCGGCTGGACTTATGTTATTGAAAAGCAATCCAAACTAATTGATTGGTGTGGGATCCTATATTTGACTGAGAAGAACAACCTTCTTTGAAGGGAATATATAATTGTCGGAGAACCGACGTGCACACTTGAGTATGGTTGATTGTTATGCATAACAAGGGTACTTTAGGCTGATCACCTGTTGTACCTGTTTTTGTTGGATTTTCAGTTTATTACTGTCAATTCTAGTAGAAGTTCATAGTTCGTAGTGACTACTCAGTATTCAATTATTTGAAATCTTGAATTGACTTATTATTGAATCATATTGATATTATCCTGTCCTTAGCGACTGATATTGAGAACTGTTGATATTCTTGTTATTCTTGAACTATCAAATCTTGTTATACCCTTTCGAGAATTGAGAATCTTATTACTCACCCTTATTGTATATTACTTGCTGGGCAATTTGTGCTCATTCTTGCTTTCCCTAAAACATTTCAGTTAAGGCAGAGCATGGTGAACCTTCGGGCGTTGATAAGGGCAAGGGCAAAGCTACCAACTAGCTTATGTCTGTTATGTTTTAAATATATTAATATTGTATGAAGATGATGTAGTAAGACTGGATTTGATTATGTTTAAGCTTAAGTTAGATTATGTAATAAGTCGTTAACTGATATTATTATGTAATCTATTAAGTACTGTAGGTTGCGAGACTTGGGGGAATAATTATAATAAATCATTGTAAATTATTCTAGAATAGATTTTCCGCTGCGATCGTATGATATTTAATTATTATTATTGTGATGTATTACAATGAGCACGTGATGAACCGAATTCGAGAGACCAAGTGGCGGTCCTGGAATTTGGGGGCGTCACAATAACAATTAACAATTAATTTAGATTAATTGTTTAATTAATAATTCCTCCATCATTAAATTAGTCAATTCATTACTGAATCTATTATTGTGCCACACAAGGCATCTCTCACAAGCTCAATCTTAAGCTTATCATTATTCTCATCACTTACTCATTTCTCACCACATTACTACTTATAACCTGTTCAATTAAATTAGAACTATTAAATCCAAGGTCCACATATAATTATTTTACAAATCGAATATTCAAATATTATATATAACCTTTACGAAAATATAATAACTCCAGCTATTAAAATGCTAAACTACTTCAATTAATTATACTTATAATAAGTATAACTTTTACGCTTATAATAATTAATATATACTCTATTAATTATTCTAATAATAATATTCACGATCAAATAATAACTTAAGTTATTTAATATATTAAAATAACTTAGTTTCCTTTCATTAATTAAACTCCCTTGAAAATACATTTAAAATTATGTATTTAGCCATATCATAAAATATTATGTTTTCTCCAAATAAGCACATTCGTTATTAGAAAATAATTTACTTATTGTCTCATGATATTATTCTTAATATAATATCAAATAACTATATGTACGACACATGTACATATATTATATATAGAAAATAGATAATAAGTTTATTTTCTATTATAATAAATTGTTTCCATCAATTTAATTACATATAGCAAATACGTTTTAATATATTTACCATATTAATTAATCATATCTATTACCTCATACAAAAAAATATATAAGGTAATATTATTATTCAAAAATAACATTCCCTCTTTTATTAAAATAATTCAACATTAGAAACTATTTTAATATCCTTTATTAGAAAAATCATATCTCTTTCTTTTCTATAAATTGTTCCCAAAACAATTTCTTCAAATATTCATTTAAAGATATAATGATTTCCATCTCCCTTTAATAACATATATATATTTAACGTTATTCGTACATTAGACTTTCTCACATATTACCACTCTAAGTAATATATATAAAAAGTATCAACTATAATTACATATTCAACACACATATTAATTCACTCATTTACTTAAGTAAATTAAACACTGTACTATATCATCATAGTTAATTAAGGTTCAATACTGACATTATATTATTCCATAATATAACTCACAACTTATATTAACTAATATTTATTCTTATTAGTTAATTCCTTAACTAACTCGTGCTTCACTATCCAAACCTATTCACGGATAGCTTAAGTGCTATTAATAACCTATATTATAAACATACTAGTTATTAATACACATACTCAAGAATATGGTGATTATACATTAAGGATATTTAATGTCACCAACTTACTATGATAAAATAATTCTATAAATTATTTAATATCGATAGGAATTTATCCACCTCCTTTATCTCAACTGGATCGTCTCTACGATAAGTAACAAATATATATTAATAATATATTTATAAATCACAAAAACACACTTTACATAGTCCATATTATCCTATGTAATATAATACCACATACCTCATATCACATATATATATTATTATTCGAACCCATCTCACAGTTTAAGAATTTTATTTATTAAATCCTTATTTAATAATATCTGAAAATTCGGGTTCTTACAATATACACTCCTACGAACTCTCTCCACGTTCTCCTCAAAGCCCTAGTTCTTAGCCTTATTCTCCACTTCTTCAGAGTCACATTCTCCACTTCATCTCAGCATCAATTTCTATATAAACCCTAAGCACCATCATATACAAACGATCTTCCATTACATCAAAGTTAGGGTTTCCAGATAGATTCATAGGGTAGAGTTTGGGATTCTGAATATGTCAAGTTAGGGTTGGAATTTTTTGCAGAACCAATGGCACCGAAGCGAGTTCGTTCTTCATCATTCTCATCTGCCTGTGATAGCTATGGTGAAGGGAGTAGTAGGGACGTGTTGGATGTGTCGAAGTTTGTCAATTTGTCTGCCCAACAACACTATACTAATGTTTTGGTGGCCAAGACATTTGTGTTGGAGAGGGGCTTTAAGCCAAGAAAGGATGATGGAAAGCTATGGAATATGATTCGCGACATGGGATGGATTGGCATTGCGAGCACTCTCATGGCTGCGCCTATGGCAATTGTGCGAGAATTTTATGCTAATGCGAGGGAGACACATAATGGGATCTCCTTCGTGTGTGGAAAACAAGTGAGCTATCTTCCTACAGCTATCAATGAGGTGTTCCATTTGTTTCCTCCTTCTGCTAAAACAGTGAACTGGGTGGTCGCCGAGCGATTTTAAACAAACTTGGACAAGTTAGTGAGGGAACTCTGCATGCCGGGCACCGCATGGGCTATTAAGCCCGACACTGTTACAAAGACACACTTCCCACATACCGCGCTAAACAGATATGCTAAGGCTTGGAACAGTTTCATTTGAGCAAATCTGATGCTGTAATACCCGAGAAATTCCTAATATTATTAAATAAATATATTAATGGATATGAGAATTTATTTGAAATATAAATGATTTTGTGTTATGAGAATAATTAATTCAATTATATATATAAAATTGAATAATTATAATAATTGATAAATTGATGGAGTTTGCGATAAACTCATTGATAGCCTTGTGTGGCACAGTGACGTAATATAAGAATGATTATATTAATTTAAGCGAACAATTAATCTATATTAATTGTTAATCGTAGAATATTAATTAATTGTCATCATAGAATAATTGTTATAGAATATTAATGGTGATTAATTAATAATATGTGATTATTATTATTGCAAGAAATATAATAATAATAATAAGCAATGTGTTTACAATATAATAAGATTATATTCATTGTTATGTGCAAGCATGCGAATTAAATGTGTAACATACATTAGCTAACTATGTATTATGTGAAGTGTAATACGACACTATTATATGGTAAGGCTTATTAAACTATATGAGCTACTTGATTAATAGCCTATGTGACAATATGTATGTAAGTATACATTAAAATATTGTATCATAAATATAAATAATAATTGATGAATATTTATATATATAATGGAATAATAAAATTTAATAAAGGAAATAATGTGATGTGATTATATCCGGTATTAATAAATGTACATGGATGATATGTATGTTACATTGCCATATCACATCTACTACTTTGAAATATTAAGCATGTGACTTACATTATAATGATAATTATAATCTAAATATATAGTATGAATGTATATGTAATAGCCTAAGTGTATGATATATGTATATATGGCCTTAGTGTTAATACACTTCATGTTGCAAAATGCTGGATACTTAGAAGCTTGGTCCATGCTGACAAACACAATCCTTATACACGTGAACAACTCAAGCTAGCCTACTCCCTATTACTTCCTCAAACTCAGCATTGCATAGCTCATGATTATGGAGGGAATGGGATTCATGATGAATCCAACTACCATTTACCTACTACTCTTTAACCCCCATGCAATTCACAAATCTCGTTGGTTTAACTTGTTGTACAATTACATTGTCTGGGTCTTGGCTTTGCTATTTATATGGCCCCTTCTCCTTCAATTTCATTTGCTGTGAGTTTACATAAGTGTTGAGTTGAGAGAATACATTGATAGTATAGCAGCATTGTAAGTAGTAGTATAACAGCAAGTTCAATTCACAAATTAACAGAGGTATAATTCCTCTCCTTGTTCTTCATTTTCATTTCCTGTTTCTGTTACTGCAATTGCTTAAATTCTTGATTATGCAAAATTGGATTGCAATTGGATTATAGAGCACTTATTTAGTTGTTATGTGAACTTATATACATGTTTAAATTATAATGTAGTTGATTATAATCAAATTCTTGAAGTAATTTGGCATTTGGCCTGGAAGTCTGCCGACGCAGGCTGTTCTTGAACTGAACCGGACGCGGCGCAGCTGCGCCGGCATTACACTGTGGCGCAGCGCAGCTGCGCAGGTCCCATGCTGCAGTTTTTGATTTTCTGCTTGCTTCCTGCTATATGATAGTTCTTGCATTGACGTACATGAAGCATGCTAGCATGACTAACTTACATGTATAGATACGTAGACCTAAAATGATCATGTTCTATTACGCTTGTGTTCATGGTTGATGAAAAGTATAGTTTTCCAAAAAAAACTTAGAACTTTAATACAAGACTTTGACATGTGTGTATGATATCAATGTTCTGACTTATACGGTATCTTGACCTTGCAAGCATATTATTATGATCTAGGAAAGCAAGAAAAGCATGTTAATAGATGTATACATGTTTCGTAAGGTATCATGAGCACGTGGATTGCGTTAAATGAACTTTACTAGTGAAAGTATAAGTTTTGAACCTAAATCTTGACATGTTATATCGAAGTCTAGATTCTGATCATTATGAACATGTTGGATAATGTTTTTAACCTCACTAATGTGTCATACAAACACGTGTGTACAATGCTAGGTGCCATAAAGACTAAATGAAGCATGATTTCAAAACCAATAGCAATGCTAGTAATATGTATGTGGTAAAGATATTCATGAACATGCCTAGAACACGTTACACGACCACCTTATGTATGTACATGACAAGTATGATAGCTTCGTGGTTTCATGACCTTGAATGGCTTTAAGTTATTGAAAGTATTGACTTAGAATCTTTATCACATATATTTGAAACGAGGAAAGGTTGTACAAACATAAAAGTATCTTTTAATATGTTTATATGCTATATGGTGTTGTTGGCTTGCATGACCGGACAGAAATCATAAGGCACAGCTCAGCCTTTGCTTGGCCAGAGGGCTGCGCAGCTGCGCTGGCCCTAGGCTTAGCCATGGCGCAGCTGCGCCGGTCTGGAATCTAAATTGTTGAATTCTACTTGTTCTGGTCATGTCAGTTAGTGTAAATTGTTGTTCAAAACTGCTAGAAATGGTTTACACCCTACTGATATGTGTATATATGTGATGATTAGGTAATAAGATAATGTTTCACTTATATAATGGGTCAAAGGATCATAACCACTTGAGCATGATGAGTTGCTATAGTATCAGTTATGTTATAACTATGTACTTAATTCGTGATAACTTATAATCTAATGAGTATAAGTATAACATGTGACTAAGATAGTAACATATATGTATATTGAGTAATAAGTTTGTGTAACGGATGTGTTAACTAATGAAAATCCTATACATGTAATACGTTATAAATAGGATTCCAAAGTGTTGGCTAGCTTTACGTGAGTAAACTACGCATAAGGCAAGTATCCTAAACCCTTGCATTACTTTATTCAACGGATATCGTAAGCGAGTATCTAAACCTTATCTCTTTAGATGCAAGTATTCTATCTTTGTATATTGCGAACTAATTTTCTACTTAATCGTTGAATTGAATTAGCATACTTGAACTTTTATTTCATTAAAGCTATTATTCATGTTGAACTTAGTATTGTTCTTAAATATTGTGAAAGTGTCTATGTCATTTGATTCGGCTAGACTTATATTATTGAAAAGCGACCCAAAACCAATTGATTGGTGCGGGATCTTATATTTGACTGAGAAGAACAAACTATAACTGTCGGAGAACCGACGCGCGCACTTGGGTATGATTGATTGCTATGCATAACGATGGTACTTTAGGCTGATCACCTGTTGTACCTGTTTTTGTTGGATTTTTAGTTTATTATTGTTAATTCTAGTAGAAGTTCATAGTCCTTAGCGACTGCTCAGTATTCAGTTATCTTGAAATCTTGAATTGATTTATTATTGAATCACCTTGATATTATTCTGTCCTTAGCGACTGCTATTGAAAACTGTTGATATTCTTGTTATCCTTGAACTATCAAACTTTGTTATACCCTCTCGAAAATTAAGGATTATATCACTTACCCTTATTGTATATTACTTGCTGGGCAATTTGTGCTCATTCTTGCTTTCCCTAAAACATTTCAGTTAAGGCAGAGCAGGGCGAACCTTCGGGCGTTGATAAGGGCAAGGGCAAGGCTACCAACTAGCTTGTCTCTTTTATGTTTTTTAAATATTTTATTGTCGTATTAAGATGATGTAGTAAGACTGATTTTGATTATGTTTAAGCTTAAGTTAGGTTATGCAATAAGTCGTTAATTGATATTATTATGTAATCTATTAAGTACTGTAGGTTGCGAGACTTGGAGGAATACTTATAATAAATCATTATAAATTATTCTAGAATAGATTTTCCGCTGTGATGTGTGTTGTTTAGTTATTATTATTGTGATGTATTACCATGAGCACGTGATGAACCGAATTCGAGAGACCAAGTGGCGGTCCTGGAATTTGGGGGCGTCACAGGTTAGTATCAAAGCCGTAGTTATAAACCTTAGGAACGAGTGTCCTTAGACTATAACTTAGGCGAACTTAGAAGTTAGGAAGGAGATAAAACTCATGTAGAGTTTTCCTTGAGAGACTTAGTCTGTTATGAAATGTAACTTCATTCTATATAATGAACTTATGTTTTATTTAACATTCTAATGGAGTTGCTGTTTGTTTGTCTTGTGTTTGTGATTGTAGGATGACAGACACAGGTGTACCTAGTAGAGTAGTAGAGGAGGAGCCCAGGGATATACATGTAGTATACGAGGCACCTCTAGAGGCTGTGCCAGTGCAGGCAATTGAACCATCCGAGTTTGATGACGAGGATGAGATCGAGATTGAGATAGAGACTGATCCAGAGGAGGAGTCGATGGAGGATGAACCAGTAGAGGACTCTGATGAGGCTACTATAGAGGAACAGATGTTAGGAGAGTACGAGGAGCGGATCCTAGAGTTAGACTGTAGGGTCCAGGAGCTGGAGGCAGAGGCCCAAGAGAGAGAGTCCGAGTTCTAGAAACTGAGGGACGAGGACCATCAGAGGAAGCTGGCTATGCAGGAGTTAGAGGTGGAGATTGCCTACCGTAGGGAGGCAGGGATCTAGATGGGGACTCTGTTTCACAGGTCAGTGGCTCAGAACGTGGATCTGGCAGGAAAGCTGGAATAAGTAGAACAGAGAAAATTGAGTGAGAAGACTGAGAAAGAGGCACTCCATACTCAGCTAGAGTTGGAGGTGATGGATAGGTTACACTTCGAGGAGAAGTGGGAGGCGTCCATTGAGAGAGCTGACGACCTAGAGGACGAGGACAGGTGCAAGAAGAGAAAGATGAACAAGATGGGGTATATGTTCCGTTCAGCTTTTGAGAGGGTACTTGATGGTGTGTACCACTACCCGGCAGAGCAGGGACAGACCCTACACACTATGAGCCGAGAGCTGGTTGCTTATATAGCACAGTTGGAGTACAAGAGCGCAGTGGAGCGCGGGATGATGGGATGAGATTCCATTAGTCAGTCTAGTAGTAGTTTAGTAGAATTTATCTTTATGTGTTGTACATACTATGTTGTAATCCCAATCTTTTGTGTAAGATGTGGGATAATGATGTGAACCCCGTGTTAGCTTTTGTTAGAGGGGTAGTTTGGTAGTAGGTTGGTAGATTCCCCGTCTTTTGTGATATTAGGGGATATATGTGATAACATTTATAGTAGTATGCTAGGAAATCTTGTAATGAAACGATTTGGCATATGAATATAAATGAAGTTTATTTAGAAACGTGTTATAATTTATTCTTTTAGTATTAAAAGAAATACTTAAGTAATATACTTGAATAATATTAAAATGAAAACTTGTGATGCAGATAATGCCGTCCAGACGTAGATTGACTGCACCTGAGGAGTCAGTGAACAATGAGAGGGAACAAGTAGACCCGATCCAGAAACTGGTAGACTTGTTAGGAGAGGCCTTAAGGGGAAGGAACAATGAACCCATTCGCCCAAACCCTCAGACTGTGCCAGTAACAACCTTTAAAGATTTTAAGAGTGTAGGACCCCCGGAGTTCGAGGGAACTACCGACCCAATCGTCTCACAAACCTGGATCAAAGAGATCGAAAAAGCTTTCACTATAGCTAGCATAGGCGAAGATCAGAAGACGGTGTTTGCCACGTACATGATGAGGGGAGAAGCGAACTACTGGTGGGAGGCTAATCAACAAAGAGCTGGAGAAGGGATAATAGCTTGGGATAAGTTTAAGACGCTGTTCTTTGAGAATTACTTCCCGAAGAGTATGAAGAATAGGATGGAGGTGAAATTCCTAGAGATAAAATAAGGTGAGATGACGGTGGCGCAATACGCGGCTAGGTTTAACGAACTAGCGCGATTTGCGGAGCACCAAGTTGGTGATGAAGAGAGAAAGGCTAGACGCTTCGAACAAGGGTTGAAGCCGTGGCTGTTCAATAAGGTATCAGTTCTTAAAATTGATTCCTTTACAACATTACTGGAAAAGGCAATCATTGCGGAAGGTGGCAGTGAGGCCTTAAACCTGTATAACAAAGAGAAGAAAGGAAAGAATACTGGAGGAGAGAATCGTACTGGAGGAAGCAGCAGTGGAGGAAGTAATTTGGGAAAGAGAAAGTGGGAGAATAAGAACAAAAATAACAATAATCAATCAGGGAATTTTCGTGGAGGTTTCAAGAAGAAGGCTGAAGGATGCCCAAAGTGTGGGAAGAATCACCAGGGCGAGTGCTGGAAGGGACGTGGCACTTGCTACAACTGCGGACAGGAAGGGCACATCTCGCCCAACTGTCCGAAACCAAAGAAGATCCAAGGGTGTTTTGCTTGCGGCTCAACTGAGCACCGTATTAAGGATTGCCCGAAGAAGGGAAGTGGCGGAAGTGGTAGCCAACAAGGGGGAGGAAACAAACTGATGATCGGTGGACCGGCACAATCCAACCGCCCAACCGCCAGAACCTTTAACGTGACCGTCCAGGACGCCGTGGCTGCGAAGGACGTGGTGTCAGGTATAATCCCAATCAATGATATAAATGCTTATGTATTATTTGATTCGGGTGCCACCTGTTCTTTTGTATCTGAAGAACTTGCTAGTAGACTTAGTACACCCTGAGAACGATTAGAAAATCCTTTGATCATAGAAGTTGCTAATAAGGAAGTGATCCCTGTAGAATACATTTATCGAGATTGTCACGCAAACATTAGAGAACATGAACTGAGCATAGACTTGATTCCTATTAGATTGGGAGAATTTGACGTAATACTGGGAATGGATTGGTTGTATAACCATGCTGCGATAATTGACTGTCAGAACAAATGTGTGAACCTTCAGACTCCGAGTAAGTCTAAGATAGTGTTTTATGGTAGCTCATCGCTTAAGCAATCGTGTTGTGTTACGATGATGCAGGCCAAGATATTGTTAAGAAAAGGATGTGTAGGTTATCTAGCTTACATCGTTGATACTCAGAAAAAGGGAGTAGAAATTAAAGATATATCCGTAGTTAATGAATTTCTAGATGTGTTTTCGGACGATCTGCCTGGTCTTCCGCCAGACAGAGAAATCGAATTCATAATAGACTTAGCACCAGGAACGGCACCGATTTCGAAAGCTCCATATCGTATGGCGCCAGTAGAAATGAAGGAATTGATGATACAATTGCAAGAGTTGTTGGATAAGGGTTACATTCGACCGAGTGTTTCTCCTTGGGGAGCACCAGTGCTATTCGTTAAGAAGAAGGACGGATCGATGAGACTATGTATCGATTATCGAGAATTGAACAGAGTAACGATCAAGAACCGATATCCGCTACCGAGGATAGACGACTTATTTGATCAACTGAAGGGAGCAAAGTGTTTCTCGAAGATCGACCTACGAACAGGATATCATCAACTGAAGGTACGGGATGAGGACATACCAAAGACTGCGTTTCGAACCCGTTATGGACACTACGAGTTTTTGGTAATGTCATTTGGATTGACTAATGTTCCGGCAGCATTTATGGACTTGATGAACCTAGTTTTCAAGCCATACTTGGATAAATTTGTAGTGGTTTTTATCGACGACATTTTGATCTACTCGAAGACAGAGGAAGAACACGCCGAACATCTGAATATTGTTTTGGAGGCACTAAGGAAGGAAAAGATGTATGCAAAATTTTCAAAGTGCGAATTTTGGATGGAGAAGGTTCAATTCTTAGGCCACGTGGTGGATAAGAATGGAATCTCTGTAGACCTTGCGAAGGTTGAAGCAGTAAGTAATTGGGAATAACCGAGAACACCGATGGAGGTGAGAAGCTTTTTAGGGTTAGCTGGATACTATCGAAGATTCATCCAAGATTTTTCTAAGATAGCAACCCCGCTGACCAATTTGACTAGAAAGACGGTGAAATTTGTATGGTCCGACAAATGCGAAGAAAGTTTTCAAGAACTGAAAAGGAGATTGAGCGAAGCACCTGTGTTATCCTTACCAGATGATGCGGGAAATTTTGTGGTGTACAGTGATGCATCACACAAGGGACTTGGCTGTGTGCTTATGCAGCACGGTAAGGTCATTGCGTATGCATCACGACAATTGAAGGATTACGAGAAACGATACCCTACTCACGACTTAGAGTTAGCGGCAGTAGTTTTTGCGTTAAAGATATGGAGGCATTATTTGTACTGAGAAAAATGCGAGATATACACGGACCACAAGAGTTTGAAATATATCTTCACACAGAAGGAGTTGAATATGCGTCAGAGGAGGTGGTTAGAATTGATCAAGGATTATGACTGCAATATTCTTTATCACCCGGGAAAGGCAAATGTGGTTGCCGACGCTCTGAGCAGAAAAGGAACGGAAAAGTTGTTTAACTTGACGACTCAAGAAGAATTGATAAGAGAGATGGAGAAATTGGAAATAGAAGTGAAAGAACCAAAGAAACCTGGAGAGAAGTTGTTTGTAGTGGGAGCTCATCCGACATTGTTGGATAGAGTAAAGGAAGCCTAGGAAAAGGATGAAGAGTGTGAGAAAATTCGAAAGAGGATCACGAAAAATGAGGAAGAAAAATTTTGAATGGATAAAGACGGTATTTTGAGATTTAAAGGAAGAGTGTGGGTACCAGTGGTAACCGAGTTGAGGGAGGAGATTTTGCACGAGGCACACAATATGACGTATTCCGTTCATCTGGGAGGCACTAAGATGTACCGAGATTTGAAGCAACATTTTTGGTGGCCCAATTTGAAACGGGAAGTCGCAGAGTGCGTCAGTAGATGTTTGACTTGCCAACGCGTTAAAGCAGAGCATCAACGGCCAAGTGGTTTACTACAACCGTTAGAAATACCAGAGTGGAAATGGGAGCATATTACGATGGACTTCGTGGTAGGACTTCCAATTATGCAAAAAGGTTATGATGCTAATTGGGTTATCGTGGATCGACTAACCAAGACCGCACATTTTCTGCCAATCAAGATCCGCTATAGTTTGAATCAGTTAGCGAGCTTATACGTAAAAGAAATTGTCTCACGACATGGAGTGCCGGTGTCAATTGTCTCTGATCAAGATCCGCGCTTCACGTCTAATTTTTGGAAGAGTTTGTAAGAAAGAATGGGAACGCAGTTGAGGTTGAGTACTGCTTACCATCCTCAGACCGACGGACAGAGTGAGCGAATGATACAAACGCTGGAGGACATGCTTAGGACTTGCGTGATGGATTTTAAGGGAAATTGGGACAACCACCTACCCTTAGTCGAATTTGCGTATAATAATAGTTACCATGCGAGTATCGGCATGCCACCGTACGAAGATCTTTACGGAAGAAAGTGCAGAACGCCATTATGTTGGGACGAAGTCGGAGAACGACGAATACTCGGACCAGAGTTAGTACAACAAACCGCAGACGTGGTGACAGTGATAAGATCCAGATTAGTAGCAGCTCAAGATCGCCAGAAGAAATACGCAGATTTGCATCGGCAGGACCGAGACTTCAAAGTCGGCAGTTTCACATTCTTAAAGGTATCTCCCTGGAAGGGAAAAATCCGTTTCGGCAAGAAAGGAAAATTGAGTCCAAGTTTCATAGGACCGTTCAAGATACTGAAGCGAGTGGGCGAAGTGACATACAAAGTTGCGTTACCACCCGAGCTAGAGCACATCCACAACGTGTTTCACATTTTCGTGTTGCGACCGTACGAGGCCGACTACAAGCATGTGATTTCTTACGAGCCCATTCAAGTGGAGAAGAACTTGGCATATGAAGAAATTTCTGTCCAGATATTAGATAGGAAAGAGCAAACCTTGAGAAATAAAATTATTTCATCTGTAAAAGTACTTTGGCGTAACCACGATGTCGAGGAGGCAACGTGGGAGTTAGAAGATAGGATGATGAAGGACTATCCCCATCTATTCGTGTAACCTTGTAGCAATTCCGGGACGGAATTTTTATAAGGGGGGGAGGATGTAATACCCGAGAATTTCCTAATATTATTAAATAAATATATTAATGGATATGAGAATTTATTTGAAATATAAATAATTTTGTGTTATGAGAATAATTAATTCAATTATATATATAAAATTGAATAATTATAATAATTGAGAAATTGATGGATTTTGCGATAAACTCATTGATAGCCTTGTGTGGCACAGAGACGTAATATAAGAATGATTATATTAATTTAAGCGAACAATTAATCTATATTAATTGTTAATCGTAGAATATTAATTAATTGTCATCATAGAATAATTGTTATAGAATATTAATGGTGATTAATTAATAATATGTGATTATTATTATTGCAAGAAATATAATAATAATAATAAGCAATGTGTTTACAATATAATAAGATTATATTCATTGTTATGTGCAAGCATGCGAATTAAATGTGTAACATACATTAGCTAACTATGTATTATGTGAAGTGTAATATGACACTATTATATGGTAAGGCTTATTAAACTATATGAGCTTCTTGATTAATAGCCTATGTGACAATATGTATGTAAGTATACACTAAAATATTGTATCATAAATATAAATAATAATTGATGAATATTTATATATATAATGGAATAATAAAATTTAATAAAGGAAATAATGTGATGTGATTATATCCGGTATTAATAAATGTACATGGATGATATGTATGTTACATTGCCATATCACATCTACTACTTTGAAATATTAAGCATGTGACTTACATTATAATGATAATTATAATCTAAATATATAGTATGAATGTATATGTAATAGCCTAAGTGTATGATATATGTATATATGGCCTTAGTGTTAATACACTTCATGTTGCAAAATGCTGGATACTTAGAAGCTTGGCCCATGCTGACAAACACAATCCTTATACACGTGAACAACTCAAGCTAGCCTACTCCCTATTACTTCCTCAAACTCAGCATTGCATAGCTCATGATTATGGAGGGAATGGGATTCATGATGAATCCAACTACCATTTACCTACTACTCTTTAACCCCCATGCAATTCACAAATCTCGTTGGTTTAATTTGTTGTACAATTACATTTTCTGGGTCTTGGCTTTGCTATTTATGGCCCCTTCTCCTTCAATTTCATTTGCTGTGAGTTTACATAAGTGTTGAGTTGAGAGAATACATTGATAGTATAGCAGCATTGTAAGTAGTAGTATAGCAGCAAGTTCAATTCACAAACTAACAGAGGTATAATTCCTCTCCTTGTTCTTCATTTTCATTTCCTGTTTCTGTTACTGCAATTGCTTAAATTCTTGATTATGCAAAATTGGATTGCAATTGGATTATAGAGCACTTATTTAGTTGTTATGTGAACTTATATACATGTTTAAATTATAATGTAGTTGATTATAATCAAATTCTTGAAGTAATTTGGCATTTGGCCTGGAAGTCTGCCGACGCAGGCTGTTCTTGAACTGAACCGGACGCGGCGCAGCTGCGCCGGCATTACACTGCGGCGCAGCGCAGCTGCGCAGGTCCCCTGCTGCAGTTTTTGATTTTCTGCTTGCTTCCTGCTATATGATAGTTCTTGCATTGACGTACATGAAGCATGCTAGCATGACTAACTTATATGTATAGATACGTAGACCTAAAATGATCATGTTCTATTACGCTTGTGTTCATGGTTGATGAAAAGTATAGTTTTCCAAAAAAAACTTAGAACTTTAATACAAGACTTTGACATGTGTGTATGATATCAATGTTCTGACTTATACGGTATCTTGACCTTGCAAGCATATTATTATGATCTAGGAAAGCAAGAAAAGCATGTTAATAGATGCATACATGTTTCGTAAGGTATCATGAGCACGTGGATTGCGTTAAATGAACTTTACTAGTGAAAGTATAAGTTTTGAACCTAAATCTTGACATGTTATATCGAAGTCTAGATTCTGATCATTATGAACATGTTGGATAATGTTTTTAACCTCACTAATGTGTCATACAAACACGTGTGTACAATGCTAGGTGCCATAAAGACTAAATGAAGAATGATTTCAAAACCAATAGCAATGCTAGTAATATGTATGTGGTAAAGATATTCATGAACATGCCTAGAACACATTACACTACCACCTTATGTGTGTACATGACAAGTATGATAGCTTCGTGGTTTCATGACCTTGAATGGCTTTAAGTTATTGAAAGTATTGACTTAGAATCTTTATCACATATATTTGAAACGAGGAAAGGTTGTACAAACATAAAAGTATGTTTTAATATGTTTATATGCTATGTGGTGTTGTTGGCTTGCATGACCGGACAAAAATCATAAGGCACAGCTCAGCCTTTGCTTGGCCAGAGGGCTGCGCAGCTGCGCTGGCCCTAGGCTTAGCCATGGCGCAGGTGCGCCGGTCTGGAATCTAAATTGTTAAAATCTACTTGTTCTGGTCATGTCAGTTAGTGTAAATTGTTGTTCAAAACTTCTAGAAATGTTTTACACCCTACTGATATGTGTATATATGTGATGATTAGGTAATAAGATAATGTTTCACTTATATATTGGGTCAAAGGATCATAACCACTTGAGAATGATGAGTTGCTATAGTATCAGTTATGTTATAACTATGTACTTAATTCGTGATAACTTATAATCTAATGAGTATAAGTATGACATGTGACTAAGATAGTAACATATATGTATATTGAGTAACAAGTTTGTGTAACGGATGTGTTAACTAATGAAAATCCTATACATGTAATACGTTATAAATAGGATTCCAAAGTGTTGGCTAGCTTTACGTGAGTAAACTACGCATAAGGCAAGTATCCTAAACCCTTGCATTACTTTATTCAACGGATATCGTAAGCGAGTATCTAAACCTTATCTCTTTAGATGCAAGTATTCTATCTTTGTATATTGCGAACTAATTTTCTACTTAATCGTTGAATTGAATTAGCATACTTGAACTTTTATTTCATTAAAGCTATTATTCATGTTGAACTTAGTATTGTTCTTAAATATTGTGAAAGTGTCTATGTCATTTGATTCGGCTAGACTTATATTATTGAAAAGCGACCCAAAACCAATTGATTGGTGCGGGATCTTATATTTGACTGAGAAGAACAAACTATAACTGTCGGAGAACCGACGCGCGCACTTGGGTATGATTGATTGCTATGCATAACGATGGTACTTTAGGCTGATCACCTGTTGTACCTGTTTTTGTTGGATTTTTAGTTTATTACTGTTAATTCTAGTAGAAGTTCATAGTCCTTAGCGACTGCTCAGTATTCAGTTATCTTGAAATCTTGAATTGATTTATTATTGAATCACCTTGATATTATTCTGTCCTTAGCGACTGCTATTGAAAACTGTTGATATTCTTGTTATCCTTGAACTATCAAACTTTGTTATACCCTCTCGAAAATTAAGGATTATATCACTTACCCTTATTGTATATTACTTGCTGGGCAATTTGTGCTCATTCTTGCTTTCCCTAAAACATTTCAGTTAAGGCAGAGCAGGGCGAACCTTCGGGCGTTGATAAGGGCAAGGGCAAGGCTACCAACTAGCTTGTCTCTTTTATGTTTTTTAAATATTTTATTGTCGTATTAAGATGATGTAGTAAGACTGATTTTGATTATGTTTAAGCTTAAGTTAGGTTATGTAATAAGTCGTTAATTGATATTATTATGTAATCTATTAAGTACTGTAGGTTGCGAGACTTGGAGGAATACTTATAATAAATCATTGTAAATTATTCTAGAATAGATTTTCCGCTGTGATGTGTGCTGTTTAGTTATTATTATTGTGATGTATTACCATGAGTACGTGATGAACCGAATTCGAGAGACCAAGTGGCGGTCCTGGAATTTGGGGGCGTCACAGATGCCCACCCACCACCAGCACGACGTCACTATAGATAGGGCCACTATTTTGTATGGGTTCATCATCGTAAAGTTCATAGACATGGGGCTCTTGATTCATCAGTCCAAGCTTCGATACATGCGAGGTGGTACCACCGGAGGGATTCCACACGCCTCTATAGTGACCTAACTATGCGTTCAAGCAGGGGTTGATTGGGAAAATGAGTAAGTGCAGATACTCATGAAGGACATCGATCATGCTGCCATCAAGAAGTATTCTGAATGGGAAGGTGGCAAGGCTCATCCTCGAGGCCATGGGTTTATTTTGCCTCATGCTCTAGTAAGTGAAGAAGAAGCTCAACTGCAGACATCTCAGGCAGAAAGGCCACCTCCAGGTGATAGAGCTAGTTTTAATCGCCAGATGCAGAGATTGCAGTCGAGGATAGACGCTCTGCACATTAATTTTCAGACCTATGCAGATGGACTGTCCGGTGCACTGGCACAAGCCTTCGCTCAGCAGGGCGTGCTAGTAAAGTTTCCAGTCTTCGGGGCGGCCATGCCATATCCACCACAAGATTCACCACCCGAGCTACAGTTGGGTGGCCACGATGATGCTTAGGGGAGTTTCCTAACCCTTTCCTTCCAATGAGGACATTGATTATTTCAAGTTTGGGGGTATTGGGTATTTAGTTGCATATAGTAGTAGTTGCATGTTTAGTTTGTATTTTCTTATTTGTTATTTAGTTGCATGTTTTAGTTAGTTATCTTTCATTTATTTGTTTAGTTTGCATTTCACATTGCATATGATTCCATATTTCAGTTAGTTTGAGTTCCAGTTAGCCTATATATGATGATATTGGATTCACATTTATTGTTGAACATTGTTAATAGCTTAGGCTCTGTCATATTTTTATTGCATGATGTTAGACTTTGCCTGTTGATTTTGATGTAACCGGATAGCACGGTTTTGTTATTTCTGCTTGTTGGTTTACAATAGTACATACTAGTCTTCTGAGGGGAAAAGTTTATTTTTAATGATAGAGTTTTGTAGATAGTTAGCAATGGCCATAATGACGCTGAAATTCAAGTTTGGGAGAATACATTAGGCATGCATGCTATATAAAAAAAATTGAGAAACAGAAAAGAAAAAGAAAAGAAAAAAACATAGAATGTTGAATAAACACCTTGGCTAGTCGAGTCCTGTGGCCTTTGATATTCGAGCAAGTACGCCCTAGGGGTTATCTTTACACCCAGCGCCCTAAAATCTTATGGTTTGGGAGTTGTTGGTCGAAAGCTCGCTACACGGGTATCACTGAAAAGCCTAAGAGGGCTAGGCATTGCACAGTCGGGTGTAATCACGAAAATGTGCGAATATCGCCCTCGTGAGTGAATAAAAGCATAATAAACACTTTGTTGGCCCTTAGATTGGATTTATGTTAAACCTTGGTTGGTGCTTCATATGTTTGCAGTTTTGCTTGATTTGAAGCCTTACTTTTCCCTCTTAGAAGCATATTATGTGGAATTTTTCCCTATATCAAGCTTAGTGGATTTTATCACACACACACTACATCATTGTCAACAGGTTTTGATTTTCAGATTATATGTTGTCTGGCCTTGTCTTGGTTGGATACTTTGTTCATATATCTTTGTGATTTCTCTGAGGCATCTTATATTGGAATTTATACTTGACTAAAATTGGATATCATTATCATTTTAGCGTAGTTTGCATTTCATATAGTTTACATTTGTATTAGTTGCTTGAGGGCAAGAAATAGTTAAATTTGGGGGTATTTGATAAGTAGGTTTTATACCTACTTATTGGATATCAACTTACCATAATTAAGGCTTAATCTCACATGTTTTAGTTACTTTTCATGCATTTTATCTTTATTTTTTAGGATGCATATTCTGAAACTACCTTGGCATGTGATGGAGTGCAAGTGAATTGGTAGGAGGAGATGTGGGAAGATAGCAGCAGAAAAGGTCCAGCAGGAGTAGCAGTAAAAAACTAAAAGAGCAGCAGCAGTAACAACAATCTGTAGAATTTTATGGAGCGCGATTGCACCCTTATAGAGCATGGATGCAGCGAGCCCGCCCCAGGAGAAGATTTCACCAGCAGGCAGCGCGCCTGCGCCCCATTTGTACTGAGGGGTAGCGCGGCCGCGCCTGATTAGTTTGGCCAGAATTGACTTTTTACTAAAAGTCATGATTTGAATGTTTTTCTCTATAAGGGTGTATTTGGAGGTTAAGACTTTATCATGGAACATTATATTTACTACTTTTAGGGTTTTTGAAGAACTCATAGAGTGGGTAGCCTCTTCTTCTTTATTTTGGCTATTTCTCTTGATTTCTCTTAGATTTTGATATATTTGCATAGATTAGGGCTAGATTTGGAAGCATTAAACGTTGGCTCTATATTGAAGGATTATATTTGAAGAGGAGAACTCAAATTTTCTTATCTCATTCCCTAGTTTCTCTTTATTTTCATCTTTGGTTTTCAATGTTTGAACAAGTTTTGATGATGGATATTGATTCAATTATGAACTAATTTCTATTGTGTGATTTTAATGGATCTTAGTGCTTAATTTAGATTGCTATGCTTCCTTGTTGAGTTTGAATTGATTATGTATGGATTGTCTAATGTGGTTTACTTTGATTGCCTAATTGCTTGATCACCAATTACTGGAATAACTCATATGAAATTGAGAAATGAATAATGAGTTCAGATTTGACCATATTAGCTTGGGTTTATGATTCTACATGGTGTTAGACTCCATAATTTGTTCTTCAGATAGACATATAGCGAAGAACTGCTTGTAGTTATTTGAGGACTTGTGCTTAAACCCGTATTAATGTTAAGTCACATAGAATTATAGTGGTTTATGTAATTTGGGTGTTCACATTCATTCTATCATTTGTGGATTGTATGTGATATGAACATGGTTTATTTAGAGATGGCTATGTTTTGCTTTCGTGTTCTCGACTAACAATCTAAAGTACTCAATTGAACTTAACAAGAGGTGCATCAACTTGAGCGATGCATTAAGTGAAGTTAGAATCCCATATCTCCCTTATTTGATTTATTTGCTTGTTAATTAGTTGTTACTTGATAATCAACACTGTTAGATAAATCACACTTTGATCATGTGTTTAAGTAGACCGAAATAGTTACAAAACTGTTGCATGTTAGATTAGAGGCATTCATTATTCTCCGTGGGAACAATACTTTTCTTACTCTATATTACTTGTGGACCACGTACACTTGCGTCTGTGTGAGTGTTTTAATCAACACCCAAACAAGCCAACAACGATCCACCATATACCATGGAAAATCCTTGAACTACGCTGAGTAATAAAAGACACGATCATGGGCCCTGTCTATAACCAAATGAAAAGCATAGTCTGTCTCCTTCATCTTGGCCTTCTTCGCTTGAACCTCATCTTCAGCATGATCTGCTCGTTGAGTAGCCCTCAAGCAATCATCCTCTGCTCTGGGACGCTTCGTTGACTCCTCTTTTATGTCGTTCTTCAGTTTCTCTAACTCGGCCAGTGCGTCATCTACGTGAACTAGATCCCGTTCCACGTTTCCAACACCCTCGTCCAGATCTAGAATTGTCTCCTCCTTCTGCTGAATAGTAGTTTGACTCACATTCACCAGCTCCCCCAGCTCTCCGACTCTACCCTGCATCTCAATGTTACGGTCGTAGAGTTTCTCGTACATCATAGCGCTGATCGAGTTAGTTAGAAATTCCTTTTTAGGATCCTCCTCCTCTTCCTCAGACTCATCCTCATCATCTCAGTCAAAGACTGGCTCATGCTCCTGACCCACTACTGTGATCAATAGAGATGGCTCTCTCTGAACTAACTGCTCCCAGATAGTATGGATGTCTCGGGGCTCCTCCTCCCTAGGCATTTGGGGTAACTCCTCCCTAGCCTGACTGGACTCTCCAACAATCGCCATCCTGACAACAAAATTTTAAGGTTTAATTATTACGTGACACCGATCGATACTCTTCGAGTACATAAATATAAACACATAGCACATAAGGTAGTTTATTATCTTTAACTATCATCACTATCTTTTCGATCTCCTATAAGGCTACTACCTAAGGTTCCCCACCTAAGGTTCATAACCTAAAGCTCTGATACCAACTTGTGACACCCCTAAATCTGGGTACTTCATTTCCACTGGATTTGGTGTTCACTATCTAAATTAAACATAACTAACTACCCATAAATAAGGAATGCAAAATAAATTACAACCTTAATATATAAAATAATCCTTCAAAAAGGATTACAACTTATCAAAACGATCCCAGGGTTTCTAACCTTAAACATTGTCAACGCGGAAAATAAAACATCATAAATAATTAAAGTCTTATTACACAATCATATAATAAATATGAACAAGTCTTCACTTGTTCATCTTGCCTTTTCCTTTGCTAGTTGACGACTCGTTAACTTTCTCAAATTTGGCTGTAATGGTTATATAAATGTAATAGTGAGCAAACAAAAGCTCACTTGAAATAACAGTCAATAATGATGACATATTACTGGATAAGTTCAATTGAATTGAATAACATTTTTATCATCAATAATCAAGAATTGAATATAAAATTTAGAATTCATCTGAGGGTCACAATTCCGTGAAATATGTCCCAGGATGTAAGTATTTCTACTTAGACCTTTAACAGTCGTTAGACTATATGGACTATTAACTCATACTTAGGGGATCAGCCCTTCGTATCATGTATTGTTCACAAACATCTTAACGTTTTCTCATGGTAATCCCCTATTACTAGGGCTGTTCATGTGACGCTCCCAAATTCGGGTTCCCTAACCTCGAGTTTGGTGCTCACGATCCATCATACATATTACATCTAGCTACCCATTCATTAATGAAAAACATCATTCATATCATTACTTAATACAACTTATAATAATATCCCAGGTTAACTAACCTTGACATAACTTACATACTTTTAGCTATTCAAAAGGTTTACAATAATTAATTTACATAAAGTAACATAACCATTAAACGTCAATAATAACTACACCTGAGCTTTGCATTTGCCTTTGTCCCTGTTAGAACCCTCTGCTACCTTGGCCTTAGCTGAAATGTTTTATTTAAGCAAGGGTGAGCAACGAGTTTGCTCAGCAAGTTAAAGTATTCAATAAAGGATATATATCATGAATAGAAGAGTCTAGCTTCTATAGAACTTCAACAATAATCAAAGGATTTCGAAGTAGCTGAATAAAAATTCAATCTCAATAACAAAATTTTCTTAAATTTCCTGCTGAATAACATATCTAGGATGAAAGAGTAAAATTCTTTCAAAGATCCAATCATGTTCAAATGAATAAGAAGAATTAACAATACTGCAATAAATTCAATAAAGTGGGATGTTCCCAGATTTCATGCTGAGTGATCACAAAGGGATCATAAACTAGTAGGGGAATCATTAGTTATTAAAACTAAATTACCCCAAGAATATAAGTTAACCGTAAAGATTAAATTATATTCTCTGCAGTACATAAAGTGATCAGCTTCATTGTACTTTATATTATTCATAATACTTAATAATAGCACATGGGTCGATTTACGATAATACAATTTGTTCATCTCAGTCTTACATCATGAGTCCGTACCACAACAATATGGTAAGGATTGTTTTCAAAGAAATACTATGATTTCAACATATAATATCAATATTGATGTGATGCCCCCAAATTCGGACCGCCACTTGGTCACTCGAATTCGGTTCGTCACGTTCTACAATCTCATACAATAATAAAGCACATAGACCCTATCATCATACATTTCACATATTCCTATCATCATACATTTGACATTGGGACACATCAATTAAATCAATTGGGCTAAGCATACTAAAGCACATGGACCCTAGTATTTAATCTAGCACATAAATTGATTGGGCCACATCTCTTAATTTTTATCATATCACATTAATGTGGTTGGGCTTAGATATATCTTAAGTCCAATACATTATTAATTCAATGATCTAACTAGATTAGAAAATTAATTAGGCAACACAAGGCTTATCACTTAAGCTTAATTAAGCTCATTATTGTTTCTATTTTCATACCACACAAGGCATTTTAACGAATTTAACAGAAACTTCACATTCTTCCTCAATTATTATATATTCAATTTGAAACAATTGAGTTAACCCATCACATAAACATTTATATTAGAATAAATATTCATTTTCATTTATATATTCATTTAATAAAATTCAGAAATTCTCGGGTATTACAATTGATCTAGCCGAAATCAACGACATATATCTTCCAATAATAAATCAGTTCATAATAAATAGAACGTTTCATACTTTAACAAATATTAGTCTCGCTAAAAGAATTAGTTGAGTCATGGCTCATAAACAGTTCAAATAATAGAACAAGAATCAATTGCACTATATGCGAATAAAAATAATCATTATAGATGTGAATAATTATTAATAATTATTCACTGATCATGCTTTGAAATATATAACTCAAGTTGAGTTAGGAAACTTACAATAAATGCGAATATTCAATAATAGTCTTAGAGGTGGAATAATCAACAATAATTATCCACTATCATGCTTGAAAAATAATAACTCAAGTTTGAGTTAAAGAACTTGCTTGGTTCGTTGACTACTGCTATGCAATTTAAGTTAATTTCTTTTGTAAGACCTATCATTAATAAAATCGATCTCTTAATTAGCATCACATAATCAAACATCAGATAACACCTTAACACTATACGTATGCACAAGTCAAAACCTAGCACACATTGAGTCTTTAATAGTATTCAATATAGTATTTTGAATGGTTTCCCACAAACAAACAACAAATTAGTTTCCCGTCTCGTCTACACTGTTTTTACACAGCGAGTTAGATCGGTAGCTAGTTCGTATATACCTCTGTTCCCTGAATAAATTGTTTAGCCCAGATACTATACATCAACTATTAAATAGTACGATTGTACTACTTTAGATTTAACACTTACTCTTTTATATATAAGTTCTTACTTATAACTAGTAAATCATATAACCAATTATAAATAAAACTCCTTGTACTATACATGAAATAATTTTAGCATTATAATTGTTTACAAAATAAATATTCATCAACTATATTTAAAATAAATTGAGGATTATAACTGCTTATAAAATGAATATTTGTTTACTATGTTTGAAATAAATATAGCATTATAACTGCTTTATAAAATAAATATTCTACTATTCTATTTGAGATAATTTCAGCAATATAACTGCTTATAAAAGTATATTTTCTACTTTTTAAGAAAAATAAATTGGACATTATAACTGCTTGTAAATAGTACTTTTGTACTATATACTTAAGATAATTTGGGCATTATAACTGCGTAAAAAAGTATATTTTTACTAAATATATAAAGAAGAATGAAAATAATAACCACTAGAGTAAATACCTCTAGAAGTTGCAAGCTTTTACTCTTTTGAAATCTTGAAACTCACCAACAAATTTCCTATCTCTCTCTATATAGCAACCGAAATTCTCCTCTCTCTCTCTCTAACTCTATTTTTGGTTTTGAAAAATGAAGAGAAATGGCTTGCTATTTATAAAAAAATATAGTTTTGATAATTGCACGTTAGGGGCTCGACTTTTTATAGTGTGCCCCGGCTTATTATAGTTTGGTACCTTGGTTAATTATACTTTAGTACCTCATTAATTGCACTTTAGTCCCTCGATGACATCATGATGACATCATCATGATGACATCATTTTTGTGTTTCTTTAAGGATGATGTCATGCTTGCATCATCTGTGTTTCTTTAAGGATGATGTCATGATTGCATCATGCTTGCATCATGCTTGCATCATCTCTTCTCTGATTGGTTGATTTAAATACACATGGATTGGAGGGTATTTTGGTCATTTCACAAATAATTTTAAGGGTAATTTGGTTATTTCACATATTTTTCTTTAAAATTTTTTACCATTTGGGTTTGCTATTTTAATTCTTTTTGGGCTTCCTAACTAATTGTTTGGGCTATGGCCTAATGCCTTAATTAGCTTATTAATGGCCCAAAATGTCTTCTCTCCCATTGGGCTAAAGGATTGGACTTTAACTAATTTCTCTTGGGCTTGCAAATTAATCCTTTGGGCCATGAATTCCACATAGTTCAATACTTTTAATTTTTATCTTTCCCTAATCATTTAGTTAGGATTTCCATTCCCCTCCTTTGTAACTTAAATCCTTACTCAGGTGTCTTTAATTTCATAACCCAATTAGACTTGCTTTCCTTAGGTTATAAAATTAATTAATTGAGATGTATAAAATAAATCTCTTATGGTTAGTATATATTTTTAAATACTAGCATTCTCTCATATTATAATCACTTAGGTTATTTAATTACCATACCTAATATGTATTAGGTTACATAACTTAATTCTTAATTCCCTTTATATACAAAATAAATGTATACACATTATATAATGTATATTTATTTAATCATATACATAACTCACATAAGTCAAAATATATTCTACTAGTGTATTAACTTAATAGCCCTAATTGGCTTAATAAGTTATAAACACTCACATAAACACTATATATAATTCATATTATTAATCGCTTAAAGATTATAAATCTTTTTAATTTAATAATAAAGATTCACATACAAGCTATGCTAATTTTTTTAACATAAATTATATTACCCTTCCTTAATCAAAATGATTAATTATATATCTTACTTAATAAATTAACTATCTAGATTTATTCACATATTCACTTATATGGTTCAAGTACTTCCAAAAAAAAATTTATTTGTAAAAATTACACATATAATCATGTGAAATTCTTCGGTCTTTACATTCTCCCCTCCTTATAAGGATTCCGTCTCCAGAATCAGTATTACCTTTCACTCAAATAATATCTATCCTTTGACACAAATTTATTAATCAATTAATTTTTATTGAATTACTCTACTCGTACTCTTTCATATCCCAATTCAAGGCGAAAGAATCTTAGTTCACTTTAAGTCTCATTTGACTTGGTATAGCTCATATTTACCCGTTGTATTTAGGTATCAATATCATATTTATAATGGTATTCCTTTAATATATTAAGCAACTTGTTCTTTCTCTCACTCTAATATGGAACCTCTAAGGGTTACCAAAGACCTCATGGGCATACTCGTGTTTTAATAATTATTTTTTTAAAAAGTTGTATCATCAATTCCTTCATTCCTATATATACGTAATACCAACTTGTGACTCGACTCCATAAAGGAATAGTATCTCATAGTGATGTCTATCAAATAAATCGCATACGGTTATATTATTAGGTTAAATCCTGTCGCTACATCCTTTGTAGCCACTGTGTCTTGAACTATCATGTTAAACGTGCACATCGTCGGTCTTCTCGGTTGAGCAGGTCCTTTGATCGCCAGTGTTCCACTGCTATTTCCTCTATTGTTGCTTCCCCTCTCTGCATTCTTCTTTGGACAGTTACGAATTTGATGTTCTAGCGATCCACACAAAAAACAACCTTGTATTTTCTTTGAACTTGGACAATTGGGAGAGATGTGTCCCTTTTGTCCACAGTTGAAACACACTCCTTTCCCCTTTAAACATACTCCCTGATGATTTTTACCGTAATTTGCATACGGCTCACCTCTCTTCCTACTATCTTCTAACTTATCTCCAAATTAGTTATTGTCCTTCCACTTACGCTTATTGGAGTTACTTCCTCCACTGCTACCTCCTTCATTAGTCTTTTTCTTCTTCTCCTGATGATACCTTGACACGGCTTAACTGCCTTATTCGATCATGATTGCTTTTTCCAACAGGGCCAAAAATGTATTAATCTGCAACACCGCTACCTTATTATATAACCCTGGCTTCAGTCCATTCTCAAACCTTCGCGCCTTTCGTACCTCAGTGTCCACCTGATGCGGAGCGAATCTCGCTAGTTCGTTGAATTTGGCTACGTATTCTGCAACCGATATACTCTCCTGCTTCAACTCTAAGAAGTTTACCTCCATTTTTGCTTGCATACTTTCTGAGAAATAATTCTCGAAAAATAATTCCTTAAACCTTGTCTCGGTTACTACTGCTGTTCCGGCTCTAGCCTGGTTGGTCTCCCACCAGTAATTCACCTCACCATTCATCAAATAGGTAGAAAAATCTGTCTTTTGCTCCTCCGCTACTCTAGCAATAAAAAAAGCTTTCTCCATCTCTTTTACCTATGTCTGGGTTTCTATAGGGTCAGTAGCTCCCTTGAATTTCGGCGGTCCTACAGCCATAAAATCTTTAAAGTTTGCCAATCTATTAGCTGGTCGATTTCTTACTACTGGGGCTTTAGTTTGCATAGCTTGAGCTAGCATGTCTACGAAGTTTTGCATTGGATTTGCTTGATCTCCTTCATTATTCACAGACCGTTCCTCCCTTTGGTTACGATTTTGTCGTCTTGGCGGCATTATCTGATGAAATAAAGACTTAAATTAATCCTTTGTCTTTATACCACACCTTATTAGTAGTATAATAAGAATTTAACACAAAATTTTAAACTCAGACCAATTCAGCTTGTTGGATTTACGAATTCGGCTTGCTGAATCAACGAATTCATCTTAATATTTTAATTCTCAAAATTTATCTACTCAATCTAATATATAATCATATCATTACATTTATAGTCATATTCATGCAAATAGTACATAGTACTTTTCAGTACATAGCGCAAACTGCTACAAACATTTACTATCCCTTTACGACAAAAGTCGGGATTCATCACTACAACTTTAGATAAAAAGTTGAGACATACAAAAGTTATCTTGATATTCATACAAAAGCGAATATTATACTCATATATATATATATATATAGATTTACATATACCTACTCATCATCTAGGATACTATATTCTTAACATATTATCTTATTGCAAAATATTTTACTCCTCACACTTAATCTTTCTTTCGTCCACTTCCTTCACATGTCTTCATCTTAGGATAATTCTTAACCCTATGATCCATTCCACCACATGAAAAACATCTTCCTTTCTTTGGCTTAGGAAAATTTGGTGATATATGGCCTTCCTGACCACAATTGTAACACACATTCTTACCCCTCATACATTCCCTCAAATGGTTCTTTTCACACTTGTCACATGCTTGTTTCTTCTTTGAATGCGAATTCCCTGAGTTGTTGTCACTGACGTTGTTCATGTTCCTTTTTTTTTATTATTTTCCTTCTCCTTCTTAATTACAACTTAAGACGATACATTGCACTCAACTCTCCTTCTATCGACTTGTGCCTTCAGATTATTTCGTTCTTCTGTCATCTCACGCAATGCCCTTTCCGTCTTCCATAATTCCTCCAGGAAAAACACCTTAGTCCTTAAATCTTGAACTTCAGTAGATGCTTGACCTTCTTCGATTAATACTCTACCTTTTTCTCCATCTCTGATCTTTGTTTCTAGCTCCACCTTAGTTTCTTTGGAATCTACCTCTTCCTTTTCATTCAGCTCCATCTTAGGGTATTCGCCATGATCGCTTCCTATATTTATCGCAGGTTCGTCTCTTAAAACTTCCTCAACTGACTCACTCTGAGCTGGCACCTCGGCTAGTAGCATTGGTGCAGCTGCTAACATCTCCGTAACCATCTCATCATCTCCTGACATCTTATCACCAGTTTTAAATAACTTAATTAGTACCTCACCATTAAACACAATCTATAAACACTAAGTGTCCACATATCTGACTATTGATGAATTTTCCCAATCCATCGCTTAGAACTCTAAATGAGTTTTCTCTATCCTCCTTCTGGTTATATTCCTAAGGCTTTTTCCCCCACCTAAGGTTTATAACTTATTGCTCTGATACCAACTTGTGACGCCCCCAAATCCGGGTTCCCTAATCTCGGGTTTGGTGCTCACGATCCATTATACATATCACACCTAACTACCCGTTCATTACTGAAAAACATCATTCATATAATTACTTAATACAACTTATAATAATATCCCAGGTTAACTAACCTTGACATAACTTACATACTTTTAGCTATTCAAAAGGTTTACAATAAATAATTTACATAAAGTAACATAACCATTAAAGGTCAATAATAACTACACCTGAGCTTTGGCTTTGGCTTTGTCCCTGTTAGAACCCTCTACTATCTCGGCCTTAGCTGAAATGTTTTATTTAAGCAAGGGTGAGCAACGAGTTTGCTCAGCAAGTTAAAGTATTCAATAAAAGATATATATCATGAATAGAAGAGTCTAGCTTTTATAGAACTTCAACAATAATCAAAGGATTTAGAAGTAGCTGAATAGTAATTCAATCTCAATAAAAAAAAATTCTTAAATTTCCTGCTGAATAACATATCTAAGATGAAAGAGTAAAATTCTTTCAAAGATCCAATCATGTTCAAATGAATAAGAAGAATTAACAATACTGCAATAAATTCAATAAAGTGGGATGTTCCCAGATTTTATGCTGAGTGATTACAAAGGGATCATGAACTAGTAGAGAAATCATTAGTTATTAAAACTAAATTATCCCAAGAATATAAGTTAACCGTAAAGATTAAATCATATTCTCTGCAGTACATAAAGTGATCAGCTTCATTGTACTTTATATTATGCATAATACTTAATAATAGCGCATGGGTCGATTTACGACAATACATTTTGTTCATCTCAGTCTTACATCATGAGTCCGTACCACAACAATATGGTAAGGATTGTTTTCAAAGAAATACTATGATTTCAACATATAATACCAATATTGATCTAGTCAAAATTAATGGCATAGATCTTCTAATAATAAATCAGTTCATAATAAATAGAACATTTCATTCTTTAACAAATATTAGTCTCGCCAAAATAATTAGTTGAGACATGGCTCATAAACAGTTCAAATAATAGAACAAGAATCAATTGCACTATGTGCGAATAAAAATAATCATTATAGATATGAATAATTATCAATAATTATTCACTGATCATGCTTTGAAATATATAACTCAAGTTGAGTTAGGAAACTTGCAATAAATGCGAATATTCAATAGTAGTCTTAGAGGTGGAATAATCAACAATAATTATCCACTATCATGCTTGAAAAATAATAACTCAAGTTTGAGTTAGAGAACTTGTCTGATTCGTTGACTACTGCTATGCAATTTAAGTTAACTTCTTTTGTAAGACTTATCATTAATAAGATCAATCTCTTAATTAGCATCACATAATCAAACATTAGATAACACCTTAACACTATACGTATGCACAAGTCTAAACCTAGCACACATTAAGTCATTAATAGTATTCAATATAGTATTATATGTGGTTTCCCACAAACAACTAACAAATTAATTTTCCGTCTCGTCTACACTATTTTTACACAGCGAGTTAGATCGGTAGCTAGTTCGCATATACCTCCTCTCCCTTAAGGAATTGTTTAGCCCAGATACTATACATCAACTATTAAAGAGTACGATTGTACTACTTTAGATTTAACACTTAATCTTTTATTTATAAGTTCTTACTTATAACTAGTAAATCATATAACCAATTATAAATAAAACTCCTTGTAATATACATGAAATAATTTCAGCATTATAATTGTTTATAAAATAAATATTCATCAACTATATTTAAAGTAAATTGAGCATTATAACTGCTTATAAAATGAATATTTATTTACTATGTTTGAAATAAATCTAGCATTATAACTGCTTTATAAAATGAATATTCTACTATTCTATTTGAGATAATTTCAGCATTATAACTGCTTATAAAATGACTATTCGTACTAAATATGTGACACCCCGAAAACCGGCCTATTTTTCTTGTCGAATCTCCGTGCGTTATGATACTTCCCATTCCATACATACATCATTATATCCTGAAGATACATGATATATTCACACATTCCCAGGTTCTTTTACCTCCAAAAGGTTCTTTCATTAAAAATAATGGTAATTACATTATTCTTATCACATTACGTCTGTGACTTAACTAGTCTTCATATCTACAGAATAGTTTTAATCTAACTATTCTACAAGTCTCGACTTGATCTTCACGCTCGTTCATAACATGAACAATACTTTATCTTGTGATGCTCATGGTATTCGCAACCATAGCATCTCACCGTAGCAGGACATCCATCATCAGGATCTTCATCTTGTCCTTTAACACATACTACCGTCGTTCGCTGAAAATATTTTTATTTCAACCAAGTGTGAGCATTCAATTGCTCAGCAAATCATAGCAGTTGAGTAAACAACCAAAGCAAGAATCAAAGTTCTTTTAAGTCTTCAATAACCGAACAATGGCTATGACGCAGCTCGAATAATAAGAATACGTTCTGATTCCTATCATTTTATAACATACATCATATTTCACATATCATACTTTCATCCTTCTACCTTTTCCATACACATTCTGTCTTGCTAGAATCATTAACACAGACTTAATAAGAACGGTTCATGAATAAACCGAACTCCTTTACACTTAACAGTTCAATCACCGAACAGTTTAGTTCATAGAAACACCGAAGTGTTAACATTATGGCACAAGGCCTCATTCCTACTATCACCTTGTACAAATATCGCACATTTTCATATACAAAATACTTCCTCATGTTCAACATCTGAGGAAGTTAATAAACTAACATTCATCATAAAGGATGAAGGAAGTTTAGAAACTTGCCTTAGTACTGCGTACTTCTTACGCCTTATCTTTCATCACAATTCCTATATATCACATAAGGAATAACAAATATCCATTAGTCAAATACTTGACTTATGCATTTGCATATCTTTACTTTACTTCGTATGGTTCACGTTCTTGCGATATAAGTCTACGCGACCAACCTTACGTTCATTACTTCTATTCTTTCATTACATTCCCTTACCACGTCCGGTCCATACGACCCAGAATGTTTATCCAAGTTATTAACATTAACTCGGCTTTTCACATTATACGTTCTTCATTCTTTTATTATCGTTCATTATGGCTCATTATATCTTACTATGCCAACACTTGTTAACATCTAAGTCATACAACCAATGTATAGTTAGAACGTTCCCTTAACGCCGATACGATTCACGAGAAACGTTCACGTATCGTGCGTTCACGTTACTCGTCTCTCAATCTCATTCAACCTTTACTTAAGGTTTAAATCACGTGTTTAAGTGTTCTATTAAGTGAATTCTATGTTCAGTCGAACTCTCATCAATTATCACTAAGTATGATGATTAACGAGATCTTAACTTGTTCTTCAACTTTAACTTTGGTTAATGTTTCCAAGATTAAGTTCAATTACGTTTGTTCAACGTTTAACTCTCATAAACATTGATTAAACATGTTGTTTAAAGCTTACATTACATCATTTACTAGCCCCTTAATGATATGCAAAAGGTTGAGTAATTATTAATAATGTCAACTTTTCTCACATGTTGGCGCTGTGGCGCCAGATATTGCCCTTGGAGTGGCGCTGCAGTGCTACTCTCCAGAGCTTACTCCTAGGTGTGGCGCTGCGGCGCCGGCTTAAGCCTATTGGCTGGCGTTGCGGCGCTAGCTCTGCAACTTAGAAAAATTTTCTAAGTCTTTGAAAATTCTGAAATTCCAGAGTCTGTAACTTGATCGTTATAACTCAGAATTGGTTCGTTCCAAAGCCAAAAGTTCATAAATGACATGCTCTACCATCCTATCAAGTCGAAATCAATTTCCGAATCCGTCGGCGAGAAATTTGCCGATTAGTCCATTTTTACGTGTTCGTCGAATGTTCGCGAACGTTCAACGCTCATTTCTTCGTTTTAACTCCGAATTCATTCGTTCATGCTCTCGCAAGTCTTGTTTACATAATTACACATGTTGCAATAAAAAACCATCATTTTTGAATCACACGACGACTTTTGACTTTCATTCTGGGAAATTTTATGATTTCGACGCTTAATGTCTAATCGCGTAAACTTCCGCCCAATCTTCGTTTCTCATTATTTTTACGTCCAACCAACAGGAATCAATCCATTGGCTATTCATCTATGATTCTCACCTTCTAAAACCTTTAAGTTTTAATGGCTTTCTTCATTACGTTCTTTGTGTTCTTCGTTCGTTCTTCGTTCTTAGTCAATATTATGATTATGATTGTACGTTTTCTCGCATTATAACGTTATAAGTTTGATAATTCAACCTTATAACATCGGAGAGTGCATATAACTCATCCGAATCGTCCACTAACATCTTCTAACATCTATTTCATTCATTAACCAATTATTATGGTTTTAACTCATTTCTTCATTAATTCCTTAATCATTTACTTATAATTTCACTTGTTCTTAGTGTGTTAAAGTCCACTAATACCAATCTCCATACTTCTTAACATGCATGCTTTGTCCATTTTCACTTCTCTATCAATCTTTAAAATTAAAGAAAGATGAAGATTAAGGTTTAACACTTATACGTTATAAGTGTTCTTGCCTCCTTAGACTTTGTTCTTGACAAAGTCTTAGACTAGCTTGTCTTCCTTCTTGGTTGCTCATTAAGCTCTTCTCTCTTCTCTTCTCTTCTCTTTCTCTCTCTCATATAAGTTGGTGGTATTTCAAACAAGGAAAAATGATGGGCCAAGCGCTCTATTTATAGAGTTTGCAAAACCAAGGGCTTAAGGGTCGTTTAGGCCCAACCTCCTTACTATTCCCACCTCCTCACCCTTTTTTTATGCCCAAGTTTGAGCCCATGTGCAACCTATGTCTCCCACAAGCCAAACCATGTCCTCCCATGTGCTAGCATGTGCTAGCACATGGCCTCCATGTGCTCTCCCATGTCTCTTGGGTCATGGGTTGCCCCATGGGTTTAAACCACCCGTTTACCCGTCGGTTCGACCCACGGGTTTAAGTATTAGATTTAATTCAAATTAAATCCATTTTATGTCGTATAAAATTCGTATGATATGTCATATTAATTCTCGTATCCTCCTCGTATTATACTCGTAGAATAATTAGTATTATACGCGTATTCATTTTGTATAATAATCATTTATTATTATACAAAATCATTTAATTCTTTAATTCCACTTTCCATAACCCTTAGGATTTTAAGTCCGCAAGCGAAAACTTTGCGAGCCATAAATGAAATATTATTACATATTCCATCTCGTCTCAAAATCCTATCATTATGCGTTTCTCGGAATTTCAAAATAAATTCCCGAAAAGAAATGGATGAATAGTGATTTTCGTCATTTTCTTCCCGATAAAACTTTTCTCGACTAACTTAACTTTTTACGGTATATTACAGTCAAATCTTTCGACAGAATGTCATTCCGACATTCCAAACTCTCGAACTAGCTTAGGGTTCTATGAACCCTAACCTTTAGGGTCAAAACCTAACCCTTAGGGTTTTATAAATAGTACTTATTTCGTCTTTTTCTTAGAAATATTTTTATTCCCAAAAATCTTTTATTTTCGTCTTAAAAATTCATACTCGTTCATTCTAGCTCGTAGCCAGAATCCTCCCCATTTCTAATCATCCTATGTTATAGAATGATTAATAACCCTATATCACAGAATAATAATCAATAAAATATCTTTTATTAATTATTAATCCTTTAATCTAAATTTCTGGACAATCCAATTTTTTAGGTTGTCACACTTCCCTCCTTATAAAAATTTCGTCCTCGGAATTTCCCAAACCACATCCATACCCGGATGCGTTATCCTTACCACCCCTCGACGAAGAGTTAATCTTAACTCTTCTTATTATGTTGAAAAATCTCAACATACAATTCAGTTAGGTATTTACCTAGTCATTCCTTCTCATCATCTCTTCTATATCCTTCCCCCTAAGGATCATTATCTTGTTATAATTGTCAGATGATACATATCTTGACAATTATACTTTTAAAATCTCGAGTTACCACATTCACCCCTTCTTCTAAAAATTTCGCCCTCGAAATTGTTGCCATAACCTAACTTCTCTTTACAGAAGTTATTATCCTACGTCCATTCAAAAACGTTTCATACGTTGCCTTTATATTTATAAAGGAACATATTGGCACTAAGGCCCCATACTTCTTATCTTCCCCATTCAGTAATCTTCATAATCTACACACTAATTATGAAGTTTGAAAGAACGATAAGGAATATATAAGATTCCTTTTAAAACATTTTGCTGAGGGGTCCTAGAGACCACATGAACCATTGAACTTGATTTGTCGGTATTTACCGAGAACTAATTCCTTGTCGGTCAGTTTACAATCATAAAGAATGTAAACTACCTCTTTCGGTACATTAGGTGATCAACCTATTGTACAACCCCAAAATAGTGGGTTTGTTCTCCTCAGACTTATTTGTCAGATTCCGCACCAAAACAATTTAGCTTGGGACAACTTCTCAAAGAAAGCTTGATTTCTTTTAAACATGATAAACCATTTGTCTAGCCAAATCAATAGCTCAGACCACCAATAAATTGGACTCCAACTTGAAACAGTCGTCTAGTCAATCAGTTGACATCGACTTCTCTTTTTAAATTCTTTCACAATAACTCAAAACGTGAAATGACATCGTGATACAGTACTGATTCACAGCACGTTGAGGACTTCATCATTTTCTGACTTTGTCATACTACATACTGTCATACACTTCAAGGTATGTTCAGATGTAATAGTAACTCCGTCTTTTCACCACATATGCCTGCAATGCACAGATGATATAAAATTCATTTTGATGTTTCAAATCAAATTTTGTCTAGCCGAAACAATTATCTTAGACATACAAAGAATAGTTCTTTTAAAATCCATTAGTTTCCAAAAGTTGAAACCAATATTTTCGATCCAAAGACGTTCACATCTGCACGATGTCAAAAATTTTGAAATCTAGCATAGCTAGAAGACTTGAAATTTTCTACTTCATTCTTCTTTTATTGTCATATATGCGACAATTTTAACCTCTTTTAGCACCTAAGGTGCTACTAATACTGAAATTCACTTATTTTCAGTCTAACTTCCTATACCTTAGTATAGTTCATCAACTTACCACACTTTATGTGTTTAGGAACTTTCCACAACCATATGTGTTTAAGAACTTATCTTCACAGTATGTAATCCAAGAACAAATCATGGACTGTTCATATGCTCAGGGCTCAAAAACATAGGATACAACTATGAGTCACAACCTTTTTATAAGTATGAGTTTCAAGAACTCGCACCTAACTTAATACATTCTATTATCACATGTGCACATGAGAAAAGATTCACCTTCTCGTCATATACATATCGATAGCGCAACATTAATATTCCAATGATTATCACGGTATTAGACTGAGTGGTTGTTACACCAAAGCGCAAGCTCTTGCCCATAACAAAAGTTCACACAACTCAACTATCACATGAGTTCTCAATTGAAATTTACTACCCTCTAACTTCTCTTGACTTACAATAAATCTTCTTTAATTCGTATACTATCCCTTACAACCCTACCGAGTTCTTTCCCTTGTACCATCTCACAGTACCTTTTCATTATAGCAATTAGCTATAACTCATCCATCGTTTAACAGGAAAATTGTTCTTACGATTTAACGAGATCATGTAGTGGTCTCTTCCTTAATCGTTTATCTCCATGATTTTCTTACCTTTCTCTTTTCAGGCAATAGTATTAGGTACTCTTACCTAAGATTTATAACCTATCAGCTTTGATACCAATCTGTGACGCCCCAAAATTTGGCCTATTTTTCTTGCCGAATCTCTGTGCGTTACGATACTTCCTATTCCATACATACATCATTATATCCTGAAGATACATGATATATTCACACATTCCCAGGTTCTTTTACCTCCAAAAGGTTCTTTCATTAAAAATAATGGTAATTACATTATTCTTATCACATTACGTCTGTGACTTTACTAGTCTTCATATCTACAGAATAGTTTTAATCTAACTATTCTACAAGTCTCGACTTGATCTTCACGCTCGTTCATAACATGAACAGTACTTCATCTTGTGATGCTCATGGTATTCGCAACCATAGCATCTCACCGTAGTAGGACATCCATCATCAGGATCTTCATCTTGTCCTTTAACACATACTACCGTCGTTCGCTGAAAATATTTTTATTTCAAACAAGTGTGAGCATTCAATTGCTCAGCAAATCATAGCAGTTGAGTAAACAACCAAAGCAAGAATCAAAGTTCTTTTAAGTCTTCAATAACCGAACAATGGCTATGACGCAGCTCGAATAATAGGAATACATTCTGAATCCTATCATTTTATAACATACATCATATTTTATATATCATACTTTCATCCTTCTACCTTTTCCATACACATTCTGTCTTGCTAGAATCATTAACACAGACTTAATAAGAACGGTTCATGAATAAACCGAACTCCTTTACACTTAACAGTTCAATCATCGAACAATTTATTTCATAGAAACACCGAAGTGTTAACATTGTGGCACAAGGCCTCATTTCTACTATCACCTTGTACAAATATCGTACATTTACACATATGAAATACTTTCTCATGTTCAACATCTGAGGAAGTTAAGAAACTAACATTCATCATAAAGGATGAAGGAAGTTTAGAAACTTGCCTTAGCACTGCGTACTTCTTACGCTTTATCGTTCATCACAATCCCTATATATCACATAAGGAATAACAAATATCCATTAGTCAAATACTTGACTTATGCATTAGCTTATCTTTACTTTACTTTGTATGGTTCACGTTCTTGCGATATAAGTCTATGCGACCAACCTTACGTTCATTACTTCTATTCTTTCATTATATTCCCTTACCACGTCCGGTCCATACGACCCGGAACGTTTATCCAAGTTATTAACATTAACTCGACTTTTCACATTATACGTTCTTCATTTCTTATTACCGTTCATTACAGCTCATTATATCTTACTATGCTAACACTTGTTAACGTCTAAGTCATACAACCAATGTATACTTAGAACGTTCCCTTAACGTCGATACGATTCACGAGAAACGTTCACATATCCTGCGTTCACATTACTCGTCTCTCAATCTCATTCAACCTTTACTTAAGGTTTAAATCACTTGTTTAAGTGTTCTATTAAGTGAATTCTATGTTCACTCGAACTCTCATCAATTATCACTAAGTATGATGATTGACGAGATCTTAACTTGTTCTTCAACTTAAACTTTGGTTAATGTTTCCAAGCTTAAGTTCAATTACGTTTGTTCAACGTTTAACTCTCATTAACATTGATTAAACATGTTGTTTAAAGCTTACATTACATCATTTACTAGCCCCTTAATGATATGCAAAATGTTAAGTAATTATTAACAATGTCAACTTTTCTCACATGCTGGCGCTGCGGCGCCAGGTATTACCCTTGGAGTGGCGCTGCAGCGCAACTCTCTAGAGCTTTCTCCCGGGTATGGCGCTGCAGCGCCGGCTTAAGCCTATTGGCTGGCGCTGCGGTGCTAGCTCTGCAACTTAGAAAAATTTTCTAAGTCTTTGAAAATTCTAAAATTTTGGAGTCCGTAACTTGATCGTTATAACTTGGAATTGGTTTGGTCCAAAGCCAAAAGTTCATAAACGACATGCTCTACCATCCTATCAAGTTGAAATTCATTTTCGAATCTGTCGGCCAGAAATTCGCGAACGTTCAATGCTCGTTTCTTCGTTTTAACTCCGAATTCGTTCGTTCTTACTCTCGCAAGTCTTGTTTACATAATTATACGTGTTGCAATCAAAAACCATCGTTTTTGAATCACATGTCAACTTTTGACTTTCATTCCGAGAAATTTTACGATTTCGACGCTTAATGTCTAATCGCGTAAACTTCTGCCGAATCTTCGTTTCTCATTATTTTTTCGTCCAACCAAATGGAATCGATCCATTGGCTATTCTGATAGTAGTGTGTGCATACAAGCCAATCATGTATGATAATAAAGCACATACTTTGTAAATAATCTTATTTATTTATTAATAAAATATTCATTTAAGGCGTTTAATTATCTACATGGTGCTGTTTTTAACAATATGTAAATAACCTATAGTTTTAAGCAATAATTTTAGAATCATGATAAGATCATGCTAATGAGATCTAAATTCTTAAAAAGCTTAAAAACTAAAATAGTTCCCAATTATGGGATTACTAAAATGGGGATTAGAAAATCCGGATAGATTGGTACATATATTGCTTGCTCATTGGATGAGGATGACTGATCTCATGGTCATTTGTGTGGAGACACTAAAGCAAGTATGTAGGTGCTTATTGGAGAATAAGTTCACTGAACGTGACTCGCTATAGAATACCTAATGGAGTTTTACTCGCCTGTTAATAGGAATTCCTAATGTGATAGGAGTACAAGTGATCCTTGGACTTGAGATCATCATAGTATCTTGTATGTAACAAATTATACTTTGACTTATTCCTTAAGGCCTTTTAAGGCATATATAGGGTATGCTTGGGTATAATGAGTTATATATGGAGATAATGTATGATCAATAAAGAATCTATCACCTCTAGTAAAATAGGAGATATGTCCTATGTGATTCGTTAAATGACAACCCAAGAATCCTTGGCCATGGTAGAATAAAATTAGAAAGAGGTTTCTAATTTGTATTATTTGGAGTTATGTGTTTTCTAATCGAAATACATATGATTAAATAAATTAAGACTTGACAATAAATCCATGTCTTATATTTAATTGGGACATTGTATGGTGGAAAGATTGAATTGTACGGTAACTATTAACTCACAGGTTCTTTTATGATTAATGTTGAAATCTATATTATTTGGAAAGTCGTTGATCGCTAGGGAGGCTTATCCCTATTGTAGAATAAATGTTATTTATTTAAATAAATTATTAGTTTAATTTATTTATTTAAATAAGATTATAATTGTTCTAATTGATTTATTCACAACCGGTTTAATATGAAGAACCTAAAAGGTCACACCATAAAAGGAAGAAGAATTATTTAAGAAGAAAATGGCATGATAGTAATAATGCATTAAGTGTAGTTAATTTAATCTATGGTGATAGAATAAATTAAATAGCTTAATATTTATTATTTAATATTTTAGAAATATTAAATATAAATTAATAAGAGGAGTCTTATTAATATTATTATTATTATTATTATTTTAATTCTCAAAGAGTTTATGAATTAATATAATATCAGTACTCTCTCTCAATCCTAATAAGATTAGGATATAAATTAATTAAAAGTGTTTAATTAATTAATTAAATAAAAAAACCTATTCTAATTGGATTAGGAGGGTTAACCTAATATCTATATAAGAGAGTCTTATATCAGAAATAAGGTACGTGAATTTTTTCAAAGGTTGGGAGTACACATATTCTATAGAGATAGAAACAAGGGTTAAGCCAATAACTCATTTTCCTGAGTTCTTCATCTTCCTTGGTGGATCACCGTTAGAGGCCAAACATTTGGGTGGCTGACATTGATCAAGGGAAGGAGCCACTACAGAGGAATCAAAGGAGTAGAACTTGTACCTGAGGAAGCTTGAATCTTCAAAGGTATAATTTCATCATCTTCTTCTATGTATTGACTGATAATTGATGCACAAGAAAGATCATGGTTAAGGAATTGTAAGAAAATTTTAAAATCTGATTTTTCACCCCTTCCGCTGCGTTTATGTAATTTGATTGCATGCTTATGTTTCTAGCAAACCCAACAGTGGTATCAGAGCTAATCTTGTGCTAATTATCAGTTTATGTTATTCCATACATGTATGATATGTGATTGGATCGAGTTCTTGGGCAACAATTTTTTTTCAGATTTTGCAAAGCTGCGCAGCTGCGCCGGTGCAAGGCCTTCTTGCTGCACAGCTACGCCGGTGTCTGTTCCTGGTTTTCATGTTGCGCAGCTGTGCCGATTCCCTTTACATTCCTAGCGCAGCTGCGCCACTAGACAGGAACTGGAAATTTTTTCTTTTATTTTGATTAATTAAATAAATGGTTTATTTAATTAATAAAGGTTTAAAATAAAGATGTTTATTTTATATGAAATATTATTTCAGAATTGCTAAAATTAAAGAGTTTAATTTGGAATTATTTTTGAATGAAATAAAGGAGTTTATTTTTCCAAAAACAAAGTTTAGCAAACTTTTGCCCATTAACTGATATTAATATATATATGGAATGAATTTACTTTCATGAGATGAATAAGTTTTATTGATACGTATGATGATATATATGTTAATAAAAGGGATTGATTATGGACTATGACAAATGTGATTGGATTTTATTTTGGATGAATGCTTGAATGTATGAGTTTTATAAAATGGGGTCTGCGTACCTCGCCTTTTCTTATTTTTTTTATTGTAAATTCTATCTCTCTCCTATGTACTTTCTCTTGACTGTTGATCAAGGTTTCTATTTAAATGAAATAGTTTATGTAGTAGGATTAGTTAGAATTTTTGAAGAACTGGAAATCAGGGAGCAAGGAGCGCTTGAAGACCCATTTGTATGGAGCCCGGGTTTAAATGTAATCGTTACATTTAAATTTAAATTCTTGCACTCCTAGGTTTGACCTTTTTGGGTCACTTGGTGGCTCTAGTGAACCAAACTAGAATAAAAGTCCATAATCAATCCGGGTAGAATATAATATTCTATATTGCATGCTAAATATTATATATATTATATTTTATGCAAACATGCTTCGCATGTTTAATAAAATAACGCGTATTTTATATATATATGTGCATGCGCGCTAAACAAGATGAGACAAATAATGACAAACCCCTCAAAGAAACAAGATTAAGTCCGAAGCATTCAAAGATATTTGGAATATTGAACGTCGCCTTCTAGCATGATAAATTAATAGAGTATTAAATATTTAATAAAAGCTTGTTGTGCTATCCACAAGGCGAGTATTGAGTATTTAAGATGTTAATTAATCACATTTGATGCTTATCAAGAAAATTGAACGATCTAGTCTTGTTGTGCTATCCATAAGGACAAACATTTTTCTTTTTTGAATTTATGGAAGTGCTAGGCTGGACTTAACTTAAATCATTTTAGTTCGGATGTGCACACACATGACCATTATGATTTAAGAGGCAGAATAAAAGGAATTATATGGTGATGTAATTGACAAGAGTTGTCTACCTATTTATTTGTATATCGCTTGTTGTGCTATCCTCAAGGTTATATACATTTGAAATGGGATCCTTATTCTCACTAGCAAATCTTTAATTAGATGTTGCCGAACTATATAAGTGAGGGTAATATAGTTTGATAAAAATAGTGGGAGATACCAATTTAAAATACAGACCTAAATTTATTTTGGTATGCAAAGTTAATAAAATGAATGTTTGCTAAAAATGTTGTCTTTTCACATGTAGAATTTTAAAAATGTCAAAATCACTAATCTCACTACGAAGCATACTTGATGCAAATAAGCTTACCGGATCGAATTATGAGGACTGTTAAGGAATCTGAGAATTGTTCTCACTGCTGAAAAGATTTCTTATATTCTAAATTCACCTGTCTCTGGAACTATTCCAGAAACAGCCTCTGAGGAAGAGATTGCCACCATTGCAAAGTGGCAAGATGATGCATTTGTGGCTCAATATATCATGCTCGCATCCATGAATAACGAGCTTCAGCGTCAGCACGTAAATATGGATGCTCCTACTATGCTGCTTCACCTCAAGGAGTTGTATGGTGAACAAAGTAGGACTGCTAGATATGAGATATCTAAGGAGCTCTTCCGATCTCGGATGACCAAGGGCAAGGTGAAAGAAAAGGAACAAAAGAAACCTGAACCAGCTAAAGGAATGTGCTTTCATTGCAACGAGCTGGGACATTGGAAGAGGAACTGCAAGAAGTTTCTAGTAGAGAAGAAGCTTGGAGAAGCTTCGACTTCCAATCAAGGTTTGTTTATGATTGAAATTAATTTTTCTGAAAGTCATAATTCTACTTGGGTATTGGATACCGGCTGTGGGTCTCACGTATGTAACACTGTGCAGGGACTGGTCAGAAGTAGAAAGCTGAACAATGAAGAGGTGATCCTACGAGTGGGGAAGGGAGCAAAGGTTGTTGCATTAGCTGTAGGAACTTATTGTTTAGCAATGCCTTCGGGCAAGTCCATTTATCTTAATAACTGTTATTATGTTCCGAATATTATTAAAAATATTATTCAAATTTCTGTATTGGATATGGAAGGTTTTGACATTATTATAAAGAACAATGGTTGTTCTATTTATAAAGACGATGTTTTATATGGTATTAGAAATTTGCGAAATGAGCTTTATATACTTGACTAGCAAGAAAATATGTGACACCCCCAAATCCGGTATCTTAATTTCCACAAGATTTGGTGTTCATTGTTCCAATATCATATAACTATCTACCCATAAATAATGAAATCCATTTATTAGATAAATAAATCATCATCTTACATCATCTGAAATAATAATACATCATAAATCCCAGGTTAAACTTAACTTTAAATCTTTGTTGCGGAAACGTAAATAAATAAGTCTTAAGTCATCACACATAAATCTTGAACTTTAACATTCTTAACATCAACACAAGTCCTCAACACTTGTTAGCTTTTCCTTTGCCCTTGCTACTAGAAGGTACATCACTTCGTTCATTATTAGCTGCAATGTTATTATGCAAGAGTGAGCACGAATGCCCGCAAGTATAAAAATATGACAGAATAATAACACGCGAGTGAAAGAATTCTGAATAACAGAAAGCTCAACATTTGAATCAAGAATATTAATCAAGAGTCAAATTACTTCTCAACTTTTGAATCAAGAATATTAATCGAGAGTCTAATTACTTCTAAGGGTCATTAAGACCTTGAACCGAGTCTTAGGTTGTCAAGTATATTAACCTTTCCAACCTTTAACAGTCATAAGATTATAGACTTTACTTCTCGTGCTTAGGGAGATCAGCCCTTCGTACTGATACTGTGCACATTATCTTAACGCTTAAAGCATCTTCATTAATCCCCTATATTAGGGTTGTTCATTTCAGTTTGACATCAAAATCCGCACCAAATAAATTTGGTTTGGATAACTCAATAAATGATATTCAAATTGAATATTAACTTCTCAAGGTATACAATCGAATAAGTATTGTACACTTAAATGATACTTTTAAAAGAATCATGACATCTCATGTAAAATTCTAAACTTGGATATTCAAGAGTAAGAATTTGCTCGACAATAGTAAGTAAGCATAGCAATTGCTTAATTTAAAGAGTTTAGTTTAGGAAACTTGCCCAACAGTAATAATAAGTTAGGGATAGAAAACTTGCCTCGTGCGCAAGCTACAGTTATTACTCACTTCTTTAATTACTCTTACCTATCTCACATTTACAATATCAATTAATCACAGGTTCGATATGATTATTGATTTACAATTAGTGTTCTTTGAACTCATTATTAGGTTTTTCAAATAATGGTTTACGTTGATTAATTAACTTGTTAATTAATCACATAACTTAAGTTATTAACTTGTATTAATAACTTATTACTTACATCACATGCCTTCATATTTATTAGACTTAAAATAATGTCTTCATATTTATATCACATTATTTAACCTTTACAAATAATAGTTTAAGTCACGTAATTAATTTATTAATTAATCACATAACATAAATTATTAAAATTATATCAATATTTTATCATATTTATACAACATGTGTTCATGTTCATTAGACTCAAAACATATTTCACAATTTTTCAACACTTAGCAATTTTTTTCAAAATTTTCCAACAGGCGCGGCCGCGCGCCATTTTGCCTTACAGTCGGCGCGGCCGCGCGGCTGCGAAATTTCAGAATCTGAAGTTCGCGAACGAACACAGATTTTCTCCCATTTTCTCACAATTCACATCATTACACTGATTAATAACGTTACCCATGAAGTATAAACTTCATAAAAATATTATACAACACTTATATCATGTTCTTAACAATCATAATCACATAATTACACAATCTAAACACTTTTAATTTCACTGTTCTTCAACATTTTGCAAACTTTAAAGAAAAATATAAAATTTCTCATTGCGGATTCGTTATTACACCGAATACACTATTTTATTTTCTTTGTTTTAACTTATACAATCATATTCATGTATCAATTTAAATATAAACACATGATTCAATCATTAATTTAACCCATATGGGTTATTCACCCATATTCAATACTCTGTAATTTTATAAAATCCATTTATTAACAAAGTTATTTGATGTGATCAGTGTAAATCATGGATACATGATCTAACACATAATACTAACATCTACGGTCACATATATGATAACCTCATACTTTAATTTTCCAAAATGATTCTTAATAGAGAGTTTTTACAAAGACGTATAAAAACTCTGTAAATATTTGAAAAACCCAATTAAGGCCAAATTATATAAAATTGATCCTTTAAAATATGTTTATATGTTAGAAAAAACGTTATGATCACATACCCATATAGATAAAGCCATATCATAACCCAATTTGGAAACTAGTTTTTCACAGAAAACTAAAATACGTAAATGAAGACTTTGGAAAAATATAACTTTTAAAAACTTAAAAAGGAAGATTACCCTTTGTTAGTATGAAGATAATCACAGTCAACACTTAAGATTTTCTCAAATCTCTTTCTTTCCCTCAATTTTTCTCTTTTCCTTTGATATTTTTCTCTCAACTTTTCTCTGAGAATTTCAAATTTTCCTCTGATAATGAATTAGGATAACCCAATATACGTATATATAAATATTACCGTTGTATTTACAACGAACTAACTCCTTTTAAGGCCCTGTTTGCCTTCCTTCTTTTCCTCCTTTCTCTTTATTTTAATAACTAGTTTATAATATAGTTAATGTAACACTTTAATTAATTCAATTAATCTTATTTAAGTTAATTAAATAAAATAATATAATTCACATTTAAATCACATTGTCACATAATTAATATTTTTATTTATTAATTATGTCAATTCATTAATTCAGTAATTAATTATTAAATTAACTAAAGTAACATATGCTTATTTAATTAATTCAATTAATCAAATTAACTCCATTAAATATATTCTTTGAACTATTAAATTACTACATATTAATTTAATTAATGTCACACATATAATTAAATTAATCTACCACAAATTCATGAATTAATTATTTAATTCAATAATTAAATCCTTAAAAATATTTATTTATTTCAATAAATATTCAAATATCTTTACAAAATTCTCGTTCGTCACATCTTTCCCCCCCTTAAAAGGATTTTGTCCTCAGAATCGCGGTTCGATTAATAATTTCGTCCCATCACATTCTCATTATCAAAATATTTATTTATTTCAATAAATATTCAAAACAACTTTGCAAAATTCTCAATATTTATTTATAAAATTCTCAATATTTATTTATTTCAATAAATATTCAAACAACTTTGCAAAACTCTCATTTGTCACATCTTTTCCCCCTTAAAAGGATTCTGTCCCCAGAATCACGTTCACAGATTCAAGAAAATAAGTGTGGATAATTCTTCATCATATTCTCTTCGAGTTCCCACGTAGCTTCTTCAGCGTTGTGGTTCCTCCAAATTACCTTAACAGAAGGTATTGCTTTGTGCTTGAGAACTTGCTCTTTCCTGTCAACTATCTGAACAGGAACTTCTTCGTATGATAAATCTTTCTCAAATTGTAGCGGTTCATATTCTATCACATGTTTGTAATCGGGTTTATAACGTCGTAATACCGACACATGAAAAACGTTGTGGACATGCTCCAGTGCCGGAGGTAAAGCTTCCTCATAGGCTACTTCTCCAATTCTTTGGAGTACCTCAAAGGGTCCAATGAACCTCGGGCTCAATTTTCCCTTTTTACCAAATCTGATATTTCCCTTCCAAGGAGAGACCTTCAAAAATACAAAACTACCCGATTCAAACTCTACATTCTTGCGGTGTGGATCGGCACATTTCTTCTGCCTATCCTGAGCCGCTACTAATCTTGTCCGAAACACTTTAACTATTTCTGCCGTTTGTTGGAGTAACCCTGGTCCTAGCAATTATCTTTCACCAATTTCATCCCAGTACAGTGGAGTTCTACACTTTCTACCGTACAACGCTTCGTAAGGCAGCATACCAATACTAGCGTGGTAACTATTATTATAACCAAATTCTACAAGCGGCAAATGATCATCCCAATTGCCTTTAAAATCCATTATGCATGCTCTAAGCATATCCTCTAATGTTTGGATCGTTCTTTCACTTTGCCTGTCAGTATGAGGGTGATAAGCGGTGCTCATCCTCAACTGTGTTCCCATGCATTCTTGCAGTTGCTTCCAGAAATTTGATGTGAAGCGCGGATCACGGTCAGAAATAATTGACACTGGCACCCCGTGCCTCGAAACAATCTCTTTTACATATAACTTCGCCAATTGTTCTAGGTTAAATCTAATTTTGATCGGAAGAAAGTGTGCGGATTTCGTTAATCGGTCGACGATAACCCATACTGCGTCATAGCCTTTCTGGGTCGTCGGAAGGCCAACAACAAAATCCATTGTAATATGTTCCCATTTCCATTCTGGGATTTCTAAAGGTTGTAACAAACCACTTGGTCTTTGTTGTTCTTCCTTGACCCTTTGGCAAGTCAGACACTTGGCAACACAATCGGCAACGTCTTTCTTCATATTTGGCCACCAAAAGTGTTGTCGTAAATCCTGATACATCTTGGTACTTTCGGGGTGAATGGAATACCTTGAACTATAAGCCTCGCTCAGAATGTCCTCCTTGATTTCTGGTATTGGCGGTACCCAAACTCTACTTTCAAACCTCAACAATCCTTCACTGTCCACTTTAAATCTAAGTTCAGTCCCTTCAGATATCTTTTTCTTTACTTCCTCACATTCCTTATCTAGAATTTGAACTTCTTTAACCTTATCCAATAATGTTGTACCAACTTGCATATGAAAGAGTTTCTCATCAATCTCCATTGGACATCCTACTTCCAATTCCAGCTTTTCCATTGCTGAAATCAATTCTTCCTGTGCTGTCAGCATCATCAACTTTTCCCGACCCTTTCTGCTTAAGGCGTCGGCTACAACATTCGCTTTTCCTGGGTGGTCTAAGATATCATAATCATAATCCTTTATTAACTCCAGCCACCTTCTTTGGCGCATATTCAAGTCTTTCTGTGTGAAAATATACTTCAGACTCTTATGGTCTATATATATTTCACACTTCTCCCCATAGAGATAGTGTCTCCAAATCTTTAAAGCAAATACCACCGCAGCTAATTCCAAATCATGGGTTGGATATCCCTTCTCATAATCTTTCAACTGTCGTGACGCATACGCAATGACTTTGCCGTTTTTCGTAAGCACACAGCCTAGCCCTTTATGCGACGCATCATTATATACCACAAAATTTCCTGTGTTATCCGGAAGGGATAACACAGGTGCTGTACTTAACCTTTTCTTAAGTTCTTGAAAACTTTTCTCACACTTCTCCGTCCAAACGAATTTCACAACTTTCCTAGTCAAATTCGTTAATGGAGTTGCGATATTGGAAAAATCCTGAATGAATCTTCTGTAATAACCGGCTAATCAAAGAAAACTTGTTACTTTCGACGGTGTTTTCGGCTGATCCCAATTCATCACTGCTTCGACTTTGGAGGGATCCACCGAAATTCCGTCCTTATCAATTACGTGTCCGAGAAATTGCACCCTTTCAATCCAGAATTCACACTTTGAGAATTTGGCATACAACTTCTCTCTTAATACTTCTAACGTCAACTTCAAATGCTCAACATGTTCTTCCTTGGTCTTAGAATAGACCAATATATCATCAATAAAAACCACTACGAAGTTGTCCAGAAACGGCTTGAACACTCCATTCATTAGGCCCGTAAATGCTGCAGGCGCATTTGTTAGACCAAATGACATAACCAAAAATTTGTAGTGACCATATCGTGTCCTAAATGCTGTCTTCGGGACATCTTCTAGCCTTACCTTCAACTGATGATAACCACTTCTCAGGCCTATCTTCGAGAAATATCTCGCTCCTTTTAATTGATCAAATAGATCATTAATCCTTGGCAACGGATACCTATTCTTAATGGTAACCTTGTTCAATTCCCTATAGTCGATGCAGAGTCGCATCGTTCCATCCTTCTTCTTAACAAATAATACCGGCTCTCTCCACGGTGATACGCTCGGTTGAATATAGTTTTTGTCCAACAGCTCTTGTAGCTGTACCATCAATTCCTTCATTTCTACCGGAGCCATCCGGTACGGTGCTTTCGATATTGGAGCCGTTCCTGGCACCAGATCGATAACAAAATCTACTTCCCTGTCAGGCGGAAGTCCTGGCAGATCATCCGGGAAAACATCCACGAAGTCTCTTACGACTGGTATTTCTTCTAACTTTGGATTCTCTTTACGACTATCGACTATGTAGGCTAAATACCCCACACAGTCTTGTCTTAATAACTTACTGGCCTGCATCATCGTCAGACAACTCGTTTGTCTAGGCGATTTGCTGCCATAAAACACAACCTTTGACGGAGTCATAAGGTTAATACATTTCTTCTGGCAATCAATTACTGCTCCATAATTGAATAACCAATCCATTCCCAAGATAACGTCAAATTCCCCAAGTTTAATCGGGATCAGATCTACGTTCATAACGTTACTTGTAATACCCGAGAATTTTCATATATATTTTTAAATAAATATATTAACGGAAATGAAAATTTATTTGAATATAAATAATTTTGTGTTATGAGAATGAATTAATTCAATTATATAAAATAAATTGAATAATTATAATAATTGAGAAATTGATGGAGTTTGCGATAAACTCGTTGATAGCCTTGTGTGGCACAGTGATGAGAATTATTAATGATTATATTAATTAACGAATGAATTATTAAGTAAACAATTAATCTATATTAATTGTTAATTGCTATTGTAGAATATTAATTAATTGTTATCGTAGAATATTAATTAATTATTGTGGAATATTAACTGTGATTGATTAATCATATGTGATTATTATTATTGCAAGAAATATAATAATAATAATGAGCAAAATGTTTATAAATATAATAAGATTTATATTAAAGTGATAATTAATTATATAAGGGTTAATTAAATTGTTATGGAGATTAACAATTATATTGATTGGTGAAGGATATGTGTATATTATTAATTAATATTTAATTTATAAGATGAGTAATTATATGTGCAAATTAATTGTACCACATTGCCATGTTAAAAGTAAATTGTGACTTAAAAGTATATATTATATAATCTAAGTGGACTTGTATAATATAAGTATGTGTGTATAGTTTAAGTATATAAATAAGTAATAAAGTTCCTTCATTCATTGAATAAGGCAAGATGTGTTGTGACATTAAAATAGCCTTTGTGACAATATGTATGTAAGTATACATTAAAATAGTGTATCGTGAATATAAATAATGATTGATGATTATTTATATAATGGAATAATAAAATTAATAAAGGAGATAATGTGATGTGATTATATCCGAGTAGATTATATCCGGTATTAATAAATGTACATGGATAATATGTATGTTAGATTGCCATATCACATCTACTACTTTGAAATATTAAGCATGTGACTTACATTATAATGATAATTATAATCTAAATATATAGTATGAATATATATGTAATAGCCTAAGTGTATGATATATGTATATATGGCCTTAGTGTTAATACACTTCATGTTGCAAAATGCTGGATACTTAGAAGCTTGGCCCATGCTGACAAACACAATCCTTATACACGTGAACAACTCAAGCTAGCCTACTCCCTATTTCTTCCTCAAACTCAGCATTGCATAGCTCATGACCTACTACTCTTTAACCCCCATGCAATTCACAAATCTCGTTGGTTTAATTTGTTGTACAATTACATTGTCTGGGTCTTGGCTTTGCTATTTATATGGCCCCTTTTCCTTCAATTTCATTTGCCGTGAGTTTGCATAAGTGTTGAGTTGAGAGAATACATTGATAGTATAGCAGCATTGTAAGTAGTAGTATAGTAGCAAGTTCAATTCATAAATTAACAGAGGTATAATTCCTCTCCTTGTTCTTCATTTTCATTTCCTATTTCTGTTACTATAATTTCTGAGATTCTTGATCATGCCAAATTAAAGTGTAATTGGGATATAGAATGCTTGCCTAAGTGTTATATAACCATATAAGCATGTCCAAACTGTTATATGACTGATTTCATACAAATTGGTGAATTAAATTGGCATTTAGCTTGGAAGTTGTCGTGTTCTGGAACTGTCTGCCGTTGGCTGGGAGCCGGCACAACTGCGCCAGTTTTACACTGGGCAGCTGCGCAGCTGTGCCAGCATCCTGCAGCAGTTCCCTGCTTCCTACTTAAGTCTGCTAAGTGTTAGGTTGTTTACATGGCTTAGATGAGCATGCTAATGGGTCTAATATACTTATATCAGTATATGGAGATAGCGTAAACACGCTTTGGCTATGATTACATGCAAGAATTAGGAAACAACATATAGTGTTGAAGTAAACTTAAAGTTTCATGAACGAACGTTAACATATATAAAGCATGTTAATATTCTGACTTTTGAGACATGTTAGTATGACTTAGAAACACATGAAATGTATGCTAACTTATGTATATAGGTTCCGTAATACAATATGAACATGTGAACCTAACTAGTGCACATTTCTAACGAAAGCGTAGATTTTTAAAAACAAACTTTGATAAATTATATTCATGTTGATATTCTGACCATACAAGTGTGTTGATATGGTTTAAGAATGCACGAAAGGCATGTTGACTTGTTTAGATATATTTCGTAGTATGACATGAGCATGTGGACTTCGTTTGCGAACTTTACTAAGTGAAAGTGTAAGTTTGAAACGTAAATCTTAACATGTTATTGCGAGTCCCGTATTCCGATAATTTTGAACATGTGATTGTACTTTTAGACTCACTCATGTAACATACATGAACGAAGCATATACCATGATTAGGTGTCGTGATTTAGACTCACTCATGTAAGATACATATACCATGATTAGGTGTCGTGAAATCAAATTTAGCATAAACGAAGCATGTTTTCAACTAATAACTGTGATAGTCACATGTATGGAATGCGAATACTCATAAGTATGCTTAATATAGATACCTTAAGTGTTTTGAAAGCAAGCATGATAGGCTTTGTAAATTTTATGACCTTGAATGACCGTAAGTGTCGACCTAGAATCTATATCACATATGTTTGGAACGAGGGAAGGTTATGCAAACATAAAAGTATTCTTTAAAATGTATACATACTATGTGATATCATATGTAAATACTTGAAATCTGATTTTGACGGTTAACTTATGGAAATGCCATAACTTGCTAAGATAAAATATATTTAGTATTGATTGTGGTTTTATGTGATATTAATAATATGCGAGTATGTTTGCTAATTGTGGTAGTCTCACATGATAGTAATGATGTATAAATATGATCAACTTGAGAAAAGAGGAAGTTAAGAATAGAAATTAGATACTAAATAATTGTGTAGCTAGGTTAGAACTTAGCTTGTGTGTTGATCGTATATTCAAAGATATAATGTGAAGTTAAATTATATGACTAATGAATATAAAATTTATACGTAACTGTATTACGATAGGAATTCGAAAGTGTTGATTTGCTTTTCGTGGATAAACTACGCTAAAGGCAAGTTCTCTAACTTACACTCTTTTAAAGTGCAAGTTTCCTTACTTACACTCAGTTATAAGTGCAAGTAACTTAGACCTTCGTGTTTTACTTTATTCAAGGAACGTTGTAAGCAAGTTCCTAACTCTATTCTTTTTTGAACATTCAATTGGCTTATGTTATTATTGTCATACAAATAAACTCTTGAGACTAAATTCAGATATTATGAATCATATACTTCATGAATAGGATAAAAGTTGAATTATATTCTTCGGACTTTAAATCTTGAAATTAAATTTTTTGAGATCTATGCAATTTGATTCGGCTAGACTTATATTATTGAAAAGCAACCCAAACTAATTGATTAGTGCGGGATCTTGTATTTGACTGAGAAAAACAAAATATAACTATCGGAGAACCGACGCGCGCACTTGAGTATGATTGATTGTTATGCATAACGATGGTACTTTAGGCTGATCACCTGTTGTACCTATTTTTGTTGGATTTTCAGTTTATTACTGTCAATTCCTGTGGAAGTTCATAGTCCTTAGTGACTGCTCAGTATTCAGTTATCTTGAAATCTTGAATTGATTTATTATTGAATCACATTGATATTATTCTGTCCTTAGCGACTGTTATTGAAAACTGTTGATAATCTTGTTATCCTTGAACTATCAAACCTTGTCATACCCTTTCGAGAATTGAGAATTATATTACAAACCCTTATTGTATATTACTTGCTAGACAATTTGTGCTCATTCTTGCTTTCCCTAAAAACATTTCAGTTAAGGTCGAGCAGTGCGGACCCTCGAGTACCGACAAGGGCAAGGGAAAGGCTACGGAGTAGCTTAATATTATGTAAAATTTATGATATTATGTACTAGTTAAGGTTATTATTGCTTAAGATATGTCTAAGCTATGTGTAATCACTGTTTAAGTTACGAGACCTTGGGACGTGAATAATTATATTATTTAAATGTAATTTATTCGGTATTAGTTGTGTATTATTCCGCTGTGTGATGCGACATTTAGTCATATTATTATTGTGAGGTATTACCATGAGCACGTGACGAACCGAATTCAAGAGATCCCGTGACGGTCTTGGAATTTGGGGGCGTCACAGGTTGGTATCAGAGCTGTAGTTATAAACCTTAGGAACGAGTGTCCTTAGACTATAACTTAGGCGAACTTAGAAGTTTGGAAGGAGATAAAACTCATGTAGAGTTTTCCTTGGGAGACTTAGTTTGTTATGAAATGTTACTTCATTTTATACAATGAACTTACGTTTTGTTTAACATTCTAATGGAGTTGATGTTTCTTGTCTATGTTTGTGATTATAGATGGCAGATATGGGAGTACTCGCTAGAGTGGCTGAGGATGAGCCCAGGGATATACATGTAGTATACGAGGCACCTTTAGAGGCTGTGCCAGTGCAGGCTGTTGCACCATTCGAGTCTGACGACGAGGACGGGATTGAGATAGAGTCTGATCCAGAGGAGGAGTCGATGGAGGATGAGCCAGTAGAGGAGTCTAATGAGGCTACTATAGAGGAGCAGATGTTAGGAGAGTACGAGGAGCGGATCCTAGAGTTAGACTGTAGGGTTCAGGAGCTGGAGGCAGAGGCCCAAGAGAGAGAGTCCGAGTTCCAAAAACTGAGGGACGAGGACCACCAGAGGAAGCTGGCCATGCAGGAGTTAGAGGTGGAGATTGCCTACCGTAAGGATGCAGGGATCCAGATGGGGACTCTGTTTCACAGGTCAGTGGCTAGGAATGTAGATTTGGCAGAGAAGCTAGAAGAGGTTGAGTAGAGGGAGCTGAGTGAGAAGACAGAGAAGGAAGCACTACGCACTCAGTTAGAATTAGAGGTAATGGATAGGATACACTTCGAGGAGAAGTGGGGGGCTGCCCATGAGAGAGTAGACGACCTGGAAGATGAGGACAAATGTAAGAAGAGGAAGATGAACAAGATGGGGTACGTGTTCCGTTCGGCATTCGAGAGGGTACTTGATGGTGTGTACCACTACCCGGAAGAGCAGGGACAGACCCTACACACTATGAACCGAGAGCTGGTTGCTTATATAGCGCAGATGGAGTATAAGAGCGCAGTAGAGCGCGGGATGATGTGATGAGATTTCCTTAATGGTCTAGTAGTAGTTAGTAGCATTTATCTTTATGTGTTGTACATTCTATGTTGTAATCCCAATCTTTTGTGTAAGATGTGGGATAGTGATGTGAACCCCGAGTTAGCTTTTGATAGAGGGGTAATTTGGTAGTAGGTTGGTATATTCCCCGTCTTTTGTGATATTAGGGGATATATATGATAACATTTATAGCAGTATGCTGGGGAAATCATGTAATGAAACGGTTGGCATATGAATATAAATGAAGCTTATTTCAGAAACGTGTTATAAATTTCTTCTTTTGTATTAAAAAGAAATACTTAAGTAATATACTTGAATAATAATTAAAAAAAAAAATTGATGCAGATAATGCCGCCCAGACGTAAATTGACCGCGCCTAAGGAAACAGTTAATAGTGAGAGAGAGCATGTAGTTCTCATCCAGAAACTAGTTGATCTACTAAGAGAGGCCCTTAGGGGAAGGAACGACGGGCCCATTTACCCCAACCCCCAAGCCGTCCCATTTCTGGTTCCATTTGCTACATTTACGACAAATAGAGAAGCAAACCACTGGTGGGAAACCTTAAGTTGGTATGACAAGAAGAAGGAAGGTAAGGACACGGGAGGAAAAAGTCACGGAGAAAACAGCAGTAGGGGAAGTAACTTAGGAAAGAGGAAACGGGGGAGTAATAGCCACAACAACAACCAAAACAGTAATCAAGGTGGGAATCACCGAGGAAGTTTTAAGAAAGCGAGCGAGATTTGTAATAAGTGTGGGAAAAGTCATCAGTTGGGGAATTTTTGTGGAGGAGTTGAGAAGAGGGCAGAAGGATGCCCGAGATGTGGAAAGAACCATCAGGACGAGTGCTGGAAGGGACGCGACACTTGCTATAACTGCGGTCAGGAGGGTCACATATCGCCCAACTACCCGAAATCGAAGAAGGTCAGAGCATGTTTCGCTTGCGGCTCAACGAAACACCAGATAAAGGATTGCCCAAAGAAGGGAAATAGGGGAAATGGCGGAAGTGGTAGCCAACAAGGAGGAGGTAACAAGTTAATGATTGGAGGACCTGCACAGTCCAACCGTCCAACCGCCAGAACTTTTAACATGACCGTCCAGGACGCCGTGGCTGCGAAGGACGTGGTGTCAGGTATAATCCCGATCAATGATATAAATGCTTATGTATTATTTGATTCCGGTGCCACCTGTTCTTTTGTATTTGAAGAATTTGCTAATAAACTTAGTACACCCCGAGAACGATTAGAAAATCCTTTGAACATAGAAGTTGCGAATAAGGAAATAATCCCTGTAGAATACGTTTATCGAGATTATCGCGCAAATATTAGAGGACATGAACTGAGCGTAGACTTGATTCCTATTAGACTGGGAGAATTTTATGTAATACTGGGGATGAATTGGTTGTATAACCATGCTGCGATATTTGACTGTCAGAATAAATGTGTGAACCTTCAGACTCTGAGTAAGTCTAAGGTAGTGTTTTATGGTAGCTCAGCGCTTAAGCAATCGTGTTGCGTTACGATGATGCAGGCCAAGAAATTGTTAAGGAAAGGATGTGTAGGTTATCTAGCTTACATTGTTGATACTCGGAAAAAGGGAGTAGAAATTAAGGATATATCCGTAGTTAATGAATTTCTAGATGTGTTTCCGGACGATCTGCCTGGTCTTCAGCCAGACAGAGAAATTGAATTCGTAATAGACTTAGCAACGGGAACGGCACCGATTTTGAAAGCTCCATATCGTATGGCGCCAGTAGAAATGAAGGAATTGATGATACAATTGCAAGGATTATTACATTCGATCGAGTGTTTCTCCTTGGGGAGCACCAGTGCTATTCGTTAAGAAGAAGGACAGATCGATGAGGCTCTGTATCGATTATCGAGAATTAAACAGAGTAACGATCAAGAACCGATATCCGCTACCGAGGATAGACGACCTGTTTGATCAACTGAAGGGAGCAAAGTGTTTCTCGAAAATTAACCTACGAACAGGATATCATCAACTGAAAGTGAGGGAAGAGGACATACCAAAGACTGCGTTTCGAACCTGTTATGGACACTACGAGTTTTTGGTAATGTCATTTGGATTGATTAATGCTCTGGCAGCATTTATGGACTTGATGAACCGAGTTTTCAAGCCATACTTGGATAAATTTGTAGTGGTTTTTATCGATGACATTTTGATCTACTCGAGGACAGAGGAAGAACACGCCGAACATCTGAAGATTGTTTTGGAGGCACTAAGGAAGGAGAAGATGTATGTGAAATTTTCAAAGTGCGAATTTTGGATGGAGAAGGTTCAATTCTTAGGCCACGTGGTGGATAAGAATGGAATCGCTATAGACCCTGCGAAGGTAGAAGTAGTAAGTAATTGGGAACAACCAAGAACACCGACGGAGGTGAGAAGCTTTTTAGGGTTAGCTGGGTACTATCGAAAATTCATCCAAGATTTTTCTAAGATAGCAACCCCGTTAACCAATTTGACTAGAAAGACGGTGAAATTTGTATGGACCGATAAATGCGAAGAAAGTTTTCAAGAACTGAAAAGGAGATTGAGCAAAGCACCTGTGTTATCATTACTAGATGATGCGGGAAATTTTGTGGTGTATAGTGATGCATCGCACAAGGGACTTGGCTGTGTGCTTATGCAGCACGGCAAAGTCATTGCGTATGCATCACGACAACTGAAGGATTACGAAAAATGATACCATACTCACGACTTAGAGTTAGCGGCAGTAGTTTTTGAGTTAAAGATATGGAGGCATTATTTGTACGGTATACACGAACCACAAGAGTCTAAAATATATCTTCACACAGAAGGAGTTGAATATGCGTCAGAGGAGGTGGTTAGAATTGATCAAGGATTATGACTGCGATATTCTTTATCACCCGGGAAAGGCAAATGTAGTTGCCGACGCTCTGAGCAGAAAAGGAAGGGAAAAGTTGTTTAATTTAACTACTCAGGAAGAATTGATAAGAGAGATGGAGAAATTGGAGATAGAAGTGAAAGAACCAGAGAAGCCTGGAGAGAAGTTGTTTGTAATGGAAGCTCATCCGACATTGTTGGATAGAGTAAAGGAAGCCTGGGAAAAGGATGAAGAGTGTGAGAAAATCCGAAGGAGGATCACAGAAAATGAGGAAGAGAAATTTTGAATGGATAAAGACGGTATCTTAAGATTCGAAGGAAGAGTGTGGGTACCAGCGGTAACCGAGTTGAGGGAAGAGATTTTACACGAGGCATAATACGACATATTCCGTTCATCCAGGAGGCACTAATTTGTACCGAGATTTGAAGAAACATTTTTGGTGGCCTAATTTAAAACGAGAAGTCGCAGAGTGCGTCAGTAAATGTTTGACTTGCCAACGCGTTAAAGCAGAGCATCAACGGCCGAGTGGTTTACTACAACCGTTAGAAATACCAGAGTGGAAATGGGAGCATATTACCATGGACTTCGTGGTAGGACTTCCAGTTACGCAGAAAGGTTATGATGCCATTTGGGTTATCGTGGATCGACTTACCAAGACCGCACATTTTCTACCAAATTTAGATCCGCTACAATTTGAACCAATTAGCGAGTCTGTACGTAAAAGGGATTGTTTCACGACATGGAGTGCCGGTATCAATTGTCTCTGATCGAGATCCGCGCTTCACGTCAAATTTTTGGAAGAGTTTACAAGAGAGAATGGGAATACAGTTGAGGTTGAGTACCGCTCATCATCCTCAGACAGACGGACAAAGTGAGCGAATTATACAAACGCTGGAGGACATGCTTAGTACTTGCGTGATGGATTTCAAGGGTAATTGGGACGACCACCTACCCTTAGTCAAATTTGCATTTAATAATAGTGACCATGCGAGTATCGGCATGCCACCGTACGAAGCTCTTTACGGGAGAAAGTGCAGAACGCTATTATGTTGGGACGAAGTCGGGGAGCGACGAATACTCGAACTAGAGCAAGTACAACAAACCGCAAACGTGGTGACAGTGATAAGAGCCAGACTTGTAGCAGCTCAAGATCGCCAGAAGAAATACGCATATTTGCATGTGCAAGACCGGGACATTACAGTCGGTAGTTTCGTATTCTTGAAGGTATCTCCATGAAAAGGAAAAATCCGTTTCGACAAGAAAGGAAAATTGAGTTAAAGATTCATAGGACCGTTCAAGATACTGAAGCGAATGGGCGAAGTGGGATACAAAGTTGCGTTACCACCCGAGTTGGAGCACATCCACAACGTGTTCCACATTTTCGTGTTGCGACCGTACAAGGCCGACTACAAGCACGCGATTTCTTACGAGCCCATTCAAGTGGAGAAGAACTTGGCGTATGAAGAAATTCCAGTCCAGCTATTAGATAGGAAAGAACAAGCTTGGAGAAATAAAATTATATCTTCTGTAAAGGTACTTTGGCGTAACCATGATGTCGAGGAGGCAACGTGGGAGTTAGAAGATAGGATAATGAGGGATTATCCCCATTTATTTGTGTAACCTTGTAGCAATTCCGGGACAGAATTTTTATAAGGGGGGGGGGGATGTAATACCCTAGAATTTTTATATATTATTAAATAAATATATTAATGAAAATGAAAATTTATTTGAATATAAATGATTTTGTGTTATAAGAATGAATTAATTCAATTATATAAAAAAATTGAATAATTATAATAATTGAGAAATTGATGGAGTTTGCGATAAACTCGTTGATAGCCTTATGTGGCACAGTGATGAGGATTATTAATGATTATGTTAATTAACGAATGAATTATTAAGTAAACAATTAATCTATATTAATTGTTAATTGCTATTGTAGAATATTAATTAATTGTTATCGTAGAATATTAATTAATTGTTGTGAAATATTAACTGTGATAGATTAATCATATGTGATTATTATTATTGCAAGAAATATAATAATAATAATGAGCAACGTGTTTATAAATATAATAAGATTTATATTAAAGTGATAATTAATCATATAAGGGTTAATTAAATTGTTATGGAGATTAACAATTATATTGATTGGTGAAGGATATGTGTATATTATTAATTAATATTTAATTTATAAGATGAGTAATTATATGTGCAAATTAATTGTACCACATTGCCATGTTAAAAGTAAATTGTGACTTAAAAGTATATATTATATAATCTAAGTGGACTTGTATAATATAAGTATGTGTGTATAGTTTAAGTATATAAATAATTAATAAAGTTACTTCATTCATTGAATAAGGCAAGATATGTTGTGACATTAAAATAGCCTATGTGACAATATGTATGTAAGTATACATTAAAATAGTGTATCATGAATATAAATAATGATTGATGATTATTTATATAATGGAATAATAAAATTAATAAAGGAGATAATGTGATGTGATTATATCCGAGTAGATTATATCCAGTATTAATAAATGTACATGGATAATATGTATGTTACATTGCCATATCACATCTACTACTTTGAAATATTAAGCATGTGACTTACATTATAATGATAATTATAATCTAAATATATAGTATGAATATATATGTAATAGCCTAAGTGTATGATATATGTATATATGGCCTTAGTGTTAATACACTTCATGTTGCAAAATGCTGGATACTTAGAAGCTTGGCCCATGCTGACAAACACAATCCTTATACACGTGAACAACTCAAGCTAGCCTACTCCCTATTTCTTCCTCAAACTCAGCATTGCATAGCTCATGATTATGGAGGGAATGGGATTCATGATGAATCCAACTACCATTTACCTACTCCTCTTTAACCCCCATGCAATTCACAAATCTCGTTGGTTTAATTTGTTGTACAATTACATTGTCTGGGTCTTGGCTTTGCTATTTATATGGCCCCTTCTCCTTCAATTTCATTTGATGTGAGTTTGCATAAGTGTTGAGTTGAGAGAATACATTGATAGTATAGCAGCATTGTAAGTAGTAGTATAGCAATAAGTTCAATTCACAAATTAATAGAGGTATAATTCCTCTCCTTGTTCTTCATTTTCATTTCTTATTTCTGTTACTGCAATTTCTTAGATTCTTGATCATGACAAAATAAAGTGTAATTGGGATATAGAATGCTTGCCTAAGTGTTATATAACCATATAAGCATGTCCAAACTGTTATATGACTGATTTCATACGAATTGGTGAAGTAAATTGGCATTTGGCCTGGAAGTTGCCGTGTTCTGGAACTGTCTGCCGCTGGCTGGGAGCCGGCGCAGCTGCGCCAGCAGCCTGCAGCAGTTCCCTGCTTCCTGCTTAAGTCTGCTAAGTGTTAGGTTGTTTACATGGCTTAGATGAGCATGCTAATGGGTCTAACATACTTATATCAGTATATGGAGATAGCGTAAACACGCTTTGGCTATGATTACATGCAAGAATTAGGAAACAACATATAGTGTTGAAGTAAACTTAAAGTTTCATGAACGAACGTTAACATATATAAAGCATGTTAATATTCTAACTTTTGAGACATGTTAGTATGACTTAGAAACACATGAAATGTATGCTAACTTATGTATATAGGTTCCGTAATACAATATGAACATGTGAACCTAACTAGTGCACATTTCTAAAGAAAGCGTAGATTTTTAAAAACAAACTTTGATAAATTATATTCATGTTGATATTCTGACCATACAAGCATGTTGATATGGTTTAAGAATGCACGAAAGGCATGTTGACTTGTTTAGATATGTTTCGTAGCATGACATGAGCATGTGGACTTCGTTTGCGAACTTTACTAAGTGAAAGTGTAAGTTTGAAACGTAAATCTTAACATGTTATTGCGAGTCCTGTATTCCGATAATTTTGAACATGTGATAGTACTTTTAGACTCACTCATGTAAGATACATGTATATATACCATGATTAGGTGTCGTGAAATCAAATTTAGCATAAACGAAGCATGTTTTCAACTAATAACTGTGATAGTCACATGTATGGAATGCGAATACTCATAAGTATGCTTAATATAGATACCTTAAGTGTTTTGAAAGCAAGCATGATAGGCTTTGTAAATTTCATGACCTTGAATGACCGTAAGTGTCGACCTAGAATCTATATCACATATGTTTGGAACGAGGGAAGGTTATGCAAACATAAAAGTATTCTTTAAAATGTATACATACTATGTGATATCATACGTAAATACTTGAAATCTGATTTTAACGGTTAACTTATGGAAATGCCATAACTTGCTAAGATAAAATATATTTAGTATTGATTGTGGTTTTATGTGATATTAATAATATGCGAGTAAGTTTGCTAATTGTGGTAGTCTCACATGATAGTAATGATGTATAAATATGATCAACTTGAGAAAAGAGGAAGTTAAGAATAGAAATTAGATACTAAATAATGGTGTAGCTAGGTTAGAACTTAGCTTGTGTGTTGATCGTATATTCGAAGATATAATGTGAAGTTAAATTATATGACTAATGAATAACATATTTATACGTAACTGTATTACGATAGGAATTCGAAAGTGTTGATTTGCTTTTCGTGGATAAACTACGCTAAAGGCAAGTTCTCTAACTTACACTCTTTTAAAGTGTAAGTTTCCTTACTTACACTTAGTTATAAGTGCAAGTAACTTAGACCTTCGTGTTTTACTTTATTCAAGGAACGTTGTAAGCAAGTTCCTAACTCTACTCTTTATTGAACATTCAATTGGCTTATACTATTATTGTCATACGAATAAACTCTTGAGACTAAATTCAGGTATTATGAATCATATACTTCATGAATAGGATAAAAGTCAAATTATATTCTTCTGACTTTAAATCTTGAAATTGAATTTGTTGAGATCTATGCCTTTTGATTCGGCTAGACTTATATTATTGAAAAGCAACCCAAACCAATTGATTGGTGCGGGATCTTGTATTTGACTGAGCAGAACAAAATATAACTGTCGGAGAACCGACGCGCGCACTTGAGTATGATTGATTGTTATGCATAACGATGGTACTTTAGGCTGATCACCTGTTGTACCTATTTTTGTTGGATTTTCAATTTATTACTGTCAATTCCTGTGGAAGTTCATAGTCCTTAGTGACTGCTCAGTATTCAGTTATCTTGAAATCTTGAATTGACTTATTGAATCACATTGATATTATTCTGTCCTTAGCGACTGTTATTGAAAACTGTTGATATTCTTGTTATCCTTGAACTATCAAACCTTGTCATACCCTTTCGAGAATTGAGAATTATATTACAAACCCTTATTGTATATTACTTGCTGGGTAATTTGTGCTCATTCTTGCTTTCCCTAAAAATATTTCAGTTAAGGCCGAGCAGTGCGGACCCTCGAGTACCGACAAGGGCAAGGGAAAGGCTACGGAGTAGCTTAATATTATGTAGAATTTATGATATTATGTACTAGTTAAGGTTATTATTGTTTAATATATGTCTAAGCTATGTAATCACTGTTTAAGTTACGAGACCTTGGGAGATGAATAATTATACTATTTAAATATAATTTATTCGGTATTAGTTGTGTATTATTCCGTTGTGTGATGCGACATTTAGTCGTATTATTATTGTGATGTATTACCATGAGCACATGACGAACCAAATTCAAGAGACCCTGTGACGGTCTTGGAATTTGGGGGCGTCACATTACCCTTAATATCCACTCTACAATTCTTGTGTATATACTTAACGAAAATTACTTCCTTATTCGCAATCTCTATGTTCATAGGGATCTCTAATTCGTCTTTAAGTAATTATAAATTCTTTGCAAAGTCGTCGGATATAAATGAACATGTAGCACCCGAATCAAATAAAACATAAGCATTGACTTTATTGATCGGAATGATACTTGACACCACATCACGAGACTGCACAGCGTCTTGTACGGTCATGTTAATTGTCCTTGCAGTTAGTCAGTTTGTTAAAGTTGGTCCGGTAATGGTAAGAGGATTTCCACTATTATTTCCCTTATGTCCACCTGACCCTGCCCCTCCAGATGCCTTCTTTGGATAGTCTCTAGCCAAGTGATCCTTTGACCCACATGTGTAGCAGGCGCCCTTCTTAGGGTTAGGGCAGTTAGGTGCTATATGGCCTTCCTGACCACAATTGTAGCAAACTCTTTTTCCTTTCATGCAGACTCCCAAGTGAGTCTTCCCACAGGTTGGGCATGGTTCTAACTTTTTCTTCTGACTACCTTGCTAACTTACAGACGACGGGTTGTCATTCCATTTTCGTTTATGATTATTAGTTCCCCCGGTGTGACTGCCACTAGCCTTATTGTTTCCTTCACTATCATTCTTCTTCTTTTTTTGATCCTGATTGTACTTAGACACCGCTTCGCTTCCACCTTCAGCGAGAATGGCCTTCTCCAAAACTCCAGCAAAAGTGTTCAATTGAAACATTGACACCTTGCTATACAATCAGGGTTTCAGTCCCTGTTCAAAACGCCTAGCCTTTCTTTCGTCAGTATGCACCTGATATTGGGTAAACCTAGACAATTCGTTAAACTTTGCCGCGTAGTCGGGCACAGACATATTCCCCTACTTTAACTCCAGAAACTACACCTCCATTTGATTTTGGGAGCTGGTCGGGAAATACATCTCGAAAAATATTTCTTTAAACCTTTCCCAGGTTATTACACCTTCTCCTCCCCTGATCTTATTTGCCTGCCACCAGTAGCTGGCTTCTGATTTTAACATAAATGTCGCGTAGGCGGTCTTCTGGTCCTCCCTAACTCGGGCGACCTCAAAAATTTTCTCCATTTCCATAACCCAAGTCTGAGCTTCTATCGGGTTCGTGGAACCCTTAAAATCTTGCGGTTCCACTGCCTTAAAGTCTTTAAATGAGGTGTTCGGTGGAGCTTGAGGCTGATTGTTCATCACTCCAGCCAACAGATTTACCAACTGCTGAACGAGGTTCGCATTGGCATCATTGTTGTTATTGGTTGACCCTTCTTGGGCTTGTCGACGATTTTGTCTCCTTCTTGGCGGGATATTTATGTTAAGAATATACGCTCATTAGATCTTTATTCAATCTCTTAAATATTTAAGACTTAACTCAAATATTTAACATAACCACTTTAACTCTTTTCTTTTCAAATAACGTTTGATATTTTATTTAAATCAAAAGTTTTAAACATAGTACTATAGCATCTCTGCCATTTACCTCAACTATTCCAAGATAAAGAATTTTCAGGATTTAGTTTCTCAAAATATTCCTTTGTTTTTAATCACATCAGAATTTACATTAACTACTCCAAAGAGTATCACATAATGTTAAATACTTTAACATACTCACTTAACCCATATTATCTTGAACAACTTTATTATTTTATTAAAATAAAAAGCTTTTAATACAATACGATAGCATTTCTGTCATTTACATCAACTATCCTGAAATAAAGTTTGTACCGAATTTACATTATCACAATATTCCTTTGTTTATAATCACATCGGAATTTACATTATTTATGATTATTTAAACATTAACAATATCATATTGTCCTATCACGGCCTATTAAGGCGTCGGACTGCTTCACTACGTTCCTCCTCTATAACGCGGGACATAGTCCTGCGATCTAACATATACCCAGGCAGTCCCTCGAATTGAATTGGATATCTCATAACTCGGTCCTTGGCCTCATCCACTGCCCTTAGAAACGTGTAGCACGTCTCTGCAACCTTAACTCTCTTTGCACACACATCATCCTCTGCCAGATATGCACGTCGTGCCTTTCTCACCCAAGCTTCTTCCACTATGGCGAGTCTTTCAGATTTCTCTTTCAACTCACTCTTTAACTTTTTTATCTCCTCTGTCTTTTGCTCAGTTTGGCCCTTCTCATGAACCAAATCCCACTCCACATTGCCAAGACGGGTGTGTAGTGTCTCAACTTCCTCATTCTGCTGGTCAATCGTATCTCGTAACTCTATGTTACGATCATACAATAAAGCATACATGTCAGCACTGAAAGAGTTCGGTGGGAACTCCTCAGGGTCTTCCTCCTCTTCCTCTTTAGGGTCTTCCTCTTCCTCTTCCTCGGCTGCCTCAGTCGGGATCTCGACCTCCTCAGGGTCCTCCTCTGAGTCAATCTCTGGCTCATGCTCCTGACCAAAATCTGGAATCACAGGAGATGGCTCTGGCTGTACTAACTGCTCCCAGACAGTATGTATGTCCAGGGGCTCCTTATCTCTAGTCTCTAGGGGTACAACATCCCTGGGCTGACTAGCTCCTCCAGTATCTGACATCCTGACAAAATAAATTTTAAGTCTTAGTTTTTACGTGATGATAATCAATACTCTAACAAGTATGAACACATAAGCACATAGCACATAACGTAATTTTATTATCTTTCTTAGAACTCAATCAGAGTAGTCATTACTATCTTCACGAAGGCTACTATCCTAAGGTTTTTCCCCCACCTAAGGTTCATAACCTACAGCTCTGATACCAACTTATGACACCCCCAAATTCGGTATCTTAATTTCCAAAGGATTTGGTGTTCACTGTTCTAATATCATACAAGTATCTACACATAAATAATTAAATTCATTTATTAGATAAATAAATCATTATCTTACATCATCTGAAATAATAATACATCATAAATCCCAGGTTAAACTTAACCTTAAATCTTTGTTGCGGAAACGTAAATAAATAAGTCTTAAGTCAACACACATAAATCTTGAACTTTAACATTCTTAACATCAACACAAGTCCTCAACACTTGTTAGCTTTTCCTTTGCCCTTGCTACTAGAAGGTACATCACTTCGTTCATTATTAGCTGCAATGTTATTATGCAAGAGTGAGCACGAATGCCCTCAAGTATAAAAATATGACAGAATAATAACATGCGAGTGAAAGAATTCTGAATAACAGAAAGCTCAACATTTGAATCAAGAATATTAATCAAGAGTCAAATTACTTCTCAACTTTTGAATCAAGAATATTAATCGAGAGTCTAATTACTTCTAAGGGTCATTAAGACCTTGAACCAAGTCTTAGATTGTCAAGTATATTAACCTTTCCAACCTTTAACAGTCATAAGACTATATACTTTACTTCTCGTACTTAGGGAGATCAGCCCTTCGTACTGATACTGTGCACATTATCCTAACGCTTAAAGCATCTTCATTAATCCCCTATATTAGGGTTGTTCATCTCAGTTTGACATCAAAATCCGCACCAAATAAAGTTAGTTTGGATAACTCAATAAATGATATTCAAATTGAATATTAACTTCTCAAGGTATACAATCGAATAAGTATTGTACACTTAAATGATACTTTTAAAAGAATCATGACATCTCATGTAAAATTCTAAACTTGGATATTCAAGAGTAAGAATTTGCTCGACAATAGTAAGTAAGCATAGCAATTGCTTAATTTAAAGAGTTTAGTTTAGGAAACTTGCCCAACAATAATAATAAGTTAGGGATAGAAAACTTGCCTCGTGCGCAAGCTACAGTTATTACTCACTTCTTTAATTACTCTTACCTATCTCACATTTACAATATCAATTAATCACAGGTTCGATATGATTATTGATTTACAATTAGTGTTCTTTGAACTCATTATTAGGTTTTTCAAATAATGGTTTACGTTGATTAATTAACTTGTTAATTAATCACATAACTTAAGTTATTAACTTGTATTAATAACTTATTACTTACATCACATGCCTTCATATTTATTAGACTTAAAATAATGTCTTCATATTTATATCACATTATTTAACCTTTACAAATAATAGTTTAAGTCACGTAATTAATTTATTAATTAATCACATAACATAAATTATTAAACTTATATCAATATTTTATCATATTTATACAACATGTGTTCATGTTCATTAGACTCAAAACATATTTCACAATTTTTCAACACTTAGCAATTTTTTTCAAAATTTTCCAACAGGCGCGGCCGCGCGCCATTTTGCCTTACAGCCGGCGCGGCCGCGCGGCTGCGAAATTTCAGAATCTGAAGTTCGCGAACGAACACAGATTTTCTCCCATTTTCTCCCAATTCACATCATTACACTGATTAATAACGTTACCCATGAAGTATAAACTTCATAAAAATATTATACGACACTTATATCATGTTCTTAACAATCATAATCACATAATTACACAATCTAAACACTTTTAATTTCACTGTTCTTCAACATTTTGCAAACTTTAAAGAAAAATATAAAATTTCTCATTGCGGATTCGTTATTACACCGAATACACTATTTTATTTTCTTTGTTTTAACATATACAATCATATTCATGTATCAATTTAAATATAAACATATGATTCAATCATTAATTTAACCCATATGGGTTATTCACCCATATTCAATACTCTGTAATTCTATAAAACCCATTTATTAACAAAGTTATTTGATGTGATCAGTGTAAATCATGGATACATGATCTAACACATAATACTAACATCTACGGTCACATATATGATAACCTCATACTTTAATTTTCCAAAATGATTCTTAATAGAGAGTTTTTACAAAGACGTATAAAAACTCTGTAAATAGTTGAAAAACCCAATTAAGGCCAAATTATATAAAATTGATCCTTTAAAACATGTTTATATGTTAGAAAAAATGTTATGATCACATACCCATATAGATAAAGCCATATCATAACCTAATTTTGAAACTAGTTTTTCACAGAAAACTAAAATACGTAAATGAAGACTTTGGAAAAATATAACTTTTAAAAACTTAGAAAGGAAGATTACCCTTTGTTAGTATGAAGATAATCACAGACAACACTTAAGATTTTCTCAAATCTTTTTCTTTCTCTCAATTTTTCTTTTTTCCTCTGATATTTTTCTCTCAACTTTTCTTTGAGAATTTCTAACTTTTTCTTTGATAATGAATTAGGATAACCCAATATACGTATATATAAATATTGCCGTTGTATTTACAACGGACTAACTCCTCTTAAGGCCCTATTTGCCTTCCTTCTTTTCCTCTTTTCTCTTTATTTTAATAACTAGTTTATAATATAGGTAATGTAACACTTTAATTAATTCAATTAATCTTATTTAAATTAATTAAATAAAATAATATAATTCACATTTATATCACATTGTCACATAATTAATATTTTTATTTATTAATTATGTCAATTCATTAATTCACTAATTAATTATTAAATTAACTAAAGTAACATATGCTTATTTAATTAATTCAATTAATCAAATAAACTCCATTAAATGTATTCTTTGAACTATTAAATTACTACATATTAATTTAATTAATGTCACACATATAATTAAATTAATCTACCACAAATTCATGAATTAATTATTTAATTCATTAATTAAATCATTAAAAATATTTATTTATTTCAATAAATATTCAAATATCTTTACAAAATTCTCGTTCGTCACAAAATATATTTTAAATTGAACAAACTAAGTAAAGGAAAAGAGATGATATTAATTATACCTACATGTGGCACTGTAGACTCGGTCGTATCAATGAAACAAGATTATCCAAGTTGCATAAGAATGGGCTCCTAGAGCTATCCGATTATGAATCATATCCAACTTGTGAATCTTGTCTCATGGGTAAAATGACTAAATCTCCTTTTAGTGGAAAAGGAGAAAGAGTTACAGAGTTGTTGGCATTGATTCACACAGACGTTTGTGGACCTATGACAACAAGTGCACGGGGTGGGTATTCTTATTTTATTACTTTCACTGATGACTCAAGATTTGGATATGTGTATTTAATGACATACAAATCAGAATCATTTGAAAAGTTCAAAGAGTTCAGAAGTGAATTAGAGAAATAAACGGGCAAGAGTATTAAGATACTTCGATCAGATCGAGGTGGAGAATACTTAAGCAGTGAGTTTCTCAATTGTCTCAAAGAAAATGGTATAATCTCACAATGAACTACTCCAGGTACACCACAGTTAAATGGAGTATCTGAAAGGAGAAATCGAACACTGTTGGACATGGTTCGATCCATGATGAGTTTTACCGACCTTCCAATTTTCTTCTGGGGTTATGCCCTAGAAACGGCTGCATACCTACTTAACAAGGTACCTACAAAATCCGCCCCAAAGACTCCATATGAGATGTGGAAAGGGAGGAAACCAAATCTTAAGCATGTTAAGACTTGGGGTTGTCCAGCTTATGTCAAAAAGTTTGAAAATGATAAGATACAGACTAAATCCGATAAGTGTAGATTTGTGGGATACCCTAAAGAAACCGTAGGGTATTATTTCTATCATCCAACTGATCAAAAGGTGTTTGTTGCGAAACATGTTGCCTTCTTGGAGAAAGAGGTTATCCATAAAGGGGTCAGTGGGAGTAAGATATATCTTGAAGAAGTTCAAGAATCATAAATTACCACGGATCAAAGTCAGGTACCTAACCAAGTAGAAGAACCTACTATACTATACCCTATTCGTAAATCTGGAAGAGTACCGAAGATACCTGAGAGGTATGGATTCGTTATAGAGGATGACGATGAGGTACACATCATGAATGATGATGATCCATTGAATTACGAACAGGCTATGAGTAATAAAGACTTAGGAAAATGGCTTGAAGCCATGAAATCCGAAATGGACTCCATGTATGAGAACAAAGTATGGACTTTGGTTTCACCACCTAATGGCATTAAGCCTATTAAGTGTAAATGGGTTTTTAAGAGAAATACTGGAGCAGGTGGGAAGGTAGAGACTTATAAGGCCCGATTGGTTGCAAAAGGTTTCAAACAAAGATAAGGAGTTGACTATGATGAAACCTTCTCACCAGTAGCCATGCTCAAGTCCATTCAGAATTTGCTTGCGATTGCAGCTTATAACGACTATGACATCTGGCAGATGGACGTGAAAATGGCCTTCCTCAATGAAAAACTTGTGGAGGATGTGTATATGACACAGCCAGAGGGATTTATTTCAAAAGTTGGAACAAATCAAGTCTGTAAGCTACAACGATCCATTTATGGGTTGAAGCAAGCTTCTCATAGATGGAACCTTCGTTTTGATGAGATAATCAAAGAGTTTGATTTTATCAAAAACGAGGATGAAACATGTGTATACAAGAAGGTTAGTGGGAGCGCAGTATATTCCTTGTATTATATGTTGATGATATATTACTGATAGGGAATGACATTCCTATGTTACAATCAATTAAAATCTGGTTATCTAAAAACTTCTCCATGAAGGACTTGGGTGAAGCATACTATATTTTGGGGATAAAGATCTATAGAGATAGATCTAAAAGGATTCTCGGCTTATCCCAAGGAACGTACATTGATACGATGCTAAAGAGGTTTAGCATGGAAGATTCCAAAAGAGGTCTCATGCCGATGAGCCATGGAATACATCTCTCCAAGAAATAGGCCCCAAAGACACCTGAGGAGAGAGACCGTATGATTAAGATCCCTTATGCTTCTGCAATAGGATCTATTATGTACGGTATGATATGTACTAGACCGGATGTTGCACAAGCACTTAGTGTAACGAGCAGATACCAGTCGAATCTAGGAGAAGAGCACTAGAAGGCAATGAAGAATATCCTAAAGTACTTGAGAAGGACTAAAGATATTTTTCTTGTCTACGGTGGGTCTGAATTAAAACTCGAGGGATTCACGGACTCAAGTTTTCAAACAGATCAAAATGACAGTAAATCAATTTCAGGGTATGTGTTTACCTTGAACGGAGGCGCAGTGAGTTGGAAGAGTTCCAAGCAGCAAACAGTTGCTGATTCAGTGACAGAGGCAGAGTATATAGCTGCAAAGGAAGCTGTTTGGATGAAGAAGTTCATAACTGAACTTGGTGTGGTTCTTAGCATTGGAGAAGTAGTTCTCGTATACTGTGACAACACCAAAGCGGTTGCACAAGCTAAGGAACCTAGGTCTCATCAGAAATCCAAACACGTGTTGCGGAGATTTCACTTGATCAGGGAGATCATTGAAAGAGGAGATGTCACCTTGGAGTGTGTGGACTGTCAAGACAACATTGCAGATCCATTTGCTAAAGCTCTAACACAACAGCAGTTTGATCGTCACTTAGAGAAGATGAGTATGAAATACCATGGCGATTGGCTTTAGTGCAAGTGGGAGATTGATAGTAGTGTGCATACAAGCCAATCATATATGATGATAAAGCATATATTTTGTAAACAATCTTATTTATTTATTAATAAAATATTCATTTAAGGCATTTAATTATCTACATGGTGCTATTTTTAATAATATGTAAATAATCCATAGTTTTAAGCAATGATTTTAGAATCATGATGAGATCATGCTAATGAGATCTAAATTCTTAGAAAGCTTAAAAACTAAAATAGTTTCCAATTGTGGGATTACTAAAATGGGGATTAGTAAATCCGGATAGATTGGTACATATGTTGCTTGCTCATTGGATGAGGATGACTGATCTCATTGTCATTTGTGTGGAGACACTAAAGCAAGTATGTAGGTGCTTATTGGAGAATAAGTTCACTGAACATGACTCGCTATGGAATACCTAATGGAGTTTTACTCGCCTGTCAATAGGAATTCCTAATGTGATAGTAGTACAAGTGATCCTTGGACTTGAGATCATCATAGTATCTTGTATGTAACAAATTATACTTTGACTTATTCCTTAAGGCCTTTTAAGGCATATATAGGGTATGCTTGGGTATAATGAGTTGCATATGGAGATAATGTATGATCAATAAAGAATCTACCACCTCTAGTAAAAGAGGAGATATGTCCTATGTGATTCGTTAAATGACAACCCAGGAATCCTTGGCCAAGGTAGAATGAAATTAGAAAGAGGTTTCTAATTTGCATTATTTGGAGTTGTGCGTTTTCTAATCGAAATACATATGATTAAATAATAATAATATTATTATTATTTTAATTCTAAAGGAGTTTAGGAATTAATATAATATCAGTACTCTCTCTCAATCCAATTAAGATTAGGATATAAATTAATTAAAAGTGTTTAATTAATTAATTAATTAAAAAAAACCTATTCTAATTGGTTTAGGAGGGTTAACCTAATATCTATATAAGAGAGTCTTATATCAGAAATAAGGTATGTGAATTTTTCTAAAGGTTGGGAGTACACATATTCTATAGAGATAGAAACAAGGGTTAAGCCAATAACCCATCTTCCTGAGTTCTTCATCTTCCTTGGTGGATTACCGTTAGAGGCCAAACATTTGGGTGGCTGACATTGATCAAGGGAAGGAGCCACTATAGAGGAATCAAAGGAATCAAAGGAGTAGAACTTTTACCTGAGGAAGCTTGGATCTTCAAAGGTATAATTCTATTCTCTCCTTCTATGTATTGACTGATAATTGATGCACAAGAAAGATCATGGTTAAGGGTTTGTAAGAAAATTTTAAAATCTAATTTTTCATCCCTTCCGCTGCGTTTATGTAATTTGATTGCATGCTTATGTTTCTAGCAAACCCAACATATTCATCTGTGATTCTCACCATCTAAAACCTCTAAGTTTTAATGGCTTTCTTCATTACGTTCTTCGTGTTCTTCGTGTTCTTCGTTCGTTCTTCGTCCTTAGTCAATATTATGATTATGATTCTACGTTTTCTCGCATTCTAACATTATAAGTTTGATGATTCAACCTTATAACATCGGAGAGTGCATATAACTCATCCGAATCGTCCACTAACATCTTCTAACATCTATTTCATTCATTAACCAATCATTATGGTTTTAACTCATTTCTTCATTAATTCCTTAATCATTTACTTATGATTTCACTTGTTCTTAGTTCTTAGTGTGTTAAAGTCCACTAATACCAATCTCCATACTTCCTAACACGCATGCTTTGTCCGTTTTCACTTCTCTATCAATCTTTAAAATTAAAGAAAGATGAAGATTAAGGTTTAACACTTATACCTTATAAGTGTTCTTGCCTCCTTAGACTTTGTTCTTGACAAAGCCTTAGACTAGCTTCTCTTCCTTCTTGGTTGCTCATCAAGCTCTTCTCTCTTCTCTTTTCTTTTCTCTCTCTCTCTCATATAAGTTGGTGGGATTTCAAACAAGGAAAAATGAAGGGCCAAGCCCTCTATTTATAGAGTTGGCAAGACCAAGGGCTTCAGGGTCTTTTAGGCCCAACCTCCTCACTATTCCCACCTCCTCACCCTTTCTTTGTGCCCAAGTTTGAACCCATATGCAACCTATGTCTCCCACATAGCAAACCATGTCCTCCCATATGCTAGCATGTGCTAGCACATGGCCTCCATGTGCTCTCCCATATCTCTTGGGTCATGGGTTGCCCCATGGGTTTAAACCACCCGTTTACCCCCCGGTTCGACCCACGAGTTTAAGTATTAGATTTAATTCAAATTAAATCCATTTTACGTCGTATAAAATTCGTATTATACGTTATATTAATTCTCATATCCTCCTCGTATTATACTCGTAGAATAATTAGTATTATACGCGTATTCATTTTGTATAATAATCATTTATTATTACACAAAATTATTTAATTCTTTAATTCCACTTTCCCTAACCCTTGGGGTTTTAAGCCCGCAAGTGAAAACTTCGCGAGCCATAAATGAAATATTATTACATATTCCATCTCGTCTTAAAATCCTATCATTACACGTTTCTCGAAATTTTAAAATAAATTCCCAAACATAAACGGATAAATAGTGATTTTCGTCATTTTCTTCCCGAGAAAACTTTTCTCGGCTAAATTAACTTTTTATGGTATATTACAGTCAAATCTTTAGAGCAGAATGTCATTCCGACATTCCAAACTCTCGAACGATCTTAGGGTTCCATGAACCCTAACCCTTAGGGTCAAAACTTAACCCTTAGGGTTTCATGAATAGTGCCTATTTTGTCTTTTTCTCAAAAATATTTTTATTCTCAAAAATCTTTTATTTTCGTCTTGAAAATTCATACTCGTTCATTTTAGCTCGTAGCCAGAATCCTCCCCATTTCTAATCATCCTATGTTATAGAATGATTAATAACCATATATCACAGAATAAAAATCAATAAAATATCTTTTATTAATTATTAATCCTTTAATTTAAATTTCTGGACAATCCGATTTTTCGGGTTGTCACACTTTCCTCCTTATAAAAATTTCGTCCTTGAAATTTCCTAGACCACATCCATACCCAGATGCATTATCCTTACCACCCCTCGATGAAGAGTTAATCTTAACTCTTCTTATTATGTTGAAAAATCTTAACATACAATTCAGTTAGGTATTTACCTAGTCATTCCTTCTCGTCATCTCTTCTACATCCTTCCCCCCAAGGATCATTATCTTGTTATAATTGTCAGATGATACATATCTTGACAACTATACTTCTAAAATCTTGGGTTATCACATTCACCCCTTCTTCTAAAAATTTAGCCCTCGAAATTGTTGCCATAACCTAACTTCTCTTTACATAAGTTATTAACCTACGACCATTCAGAAACGTTTCATACGTTGCCTTTATATTTATAAAGGAACATACTGGCACTAAGGCCCCATACTTCTTATCTTCCCCATTCAGTAATCTTCATAATCTACACACTAATTATGAAGTTTGAAAGAACGACAAGGAATATAAAAGATTCCTTTTAAAACATTTTGCTGAGGGGTCCTAGAGACCACATGAACCATTGAACTTGATTTGTCGGTATTTACCGAGAACCAATTCCTTGTCGGTCAGTTTACAATCACAAAGAATGTAAACTACCTCTTTCGGTACATTAGGTGATCAACCTATTGTACAACCCCAAAACGGTGGGTTTGTTCACCTCAGACTTATTTGTCAGATTTCGCACCAAAATAATTTGGCATGGGACAACTTCTCAAAGAAAGCTTTATTTCTTTTAAACATGATAAACCATTTGTCTAGCCAAATCAATAGCTCAGACCACCAATAAATTGGACTCTAACTTGAAACAGTCGTCTAGTCAATCAGTTGACATCGACTTCTCTTTTTAAATTCTTTCACAATAACTCAAAACGTGAAATGACATCGTGATATTGTACTGATTCACAGCACGTTGAGGACATCATCATTTTCTGACTTTGTCATACTACATACTGTCATACACTTCAAGGTATGTTCATATGTAATAGTAACTCCGTCTTTTCACCACCTATGCCTTCAATGCACAGATGATATAAAATTCATTTTGATGTTTCAAATCAAATTTTGTCTGGCCGAAATAATTATCTTAGACATACAAAGAATAGTTCTTTTAAAATCCATTGGTTTCCAAAAGTTGAAACCAATATTTTCGATCCAAAGACGTTCACATCCGCACGATGTCAAAAATTTTGAAATCTAGCATAGCTAGAAGACTTGGAATTTTCTACTTCATTCTTCTTTTATTGTCATACATGCGACAATTTTAACCTCTTTTAGCACCTAAGGTGCTACTAATACTGAAAATCACTTATTTTCAGTCTAACTTTCTATACCTAGTATAGTTCATCAACTTATCACACTTTATGTGTTTAGAAACTTTTCACAACTATATGTGTTTAAGAACATATCTTCACAGTATGTAATCCAAGAACAAATCAAGGACTGTCCATAGAATGATTAATAACCATATATCACATAATAATAATCAATAAAATATCTTTTATTAATTATTAATCCTTTAATCTAAATTTCTGGACAATCCGATTTTTCGGGTTGTCACAAAATACTTGAGAAAAATCGGACATAGTGACTGTTTATAAAAGTATATTTTCTACGTTTTAAGAGAAATAAATTGGACATTATAACTTTTTGTAAATAATACTTTTGTACTATATATTTAAAATAATTTGGACATTATTACTGCGTATAAAAGTATATTTTTACCAAATATATAAAGAAAAATAAAAATAATAACCACTAGAGTAAATACGTCTAGAAGTTGCAAGCTTTTACTCCTTTAAAATCTTGAAACTCACCAAAAACTTTCATCTCTCTCTCTTTGGATAGCAACCGAAATTCTCCTCTCTCTCCCTCTTTCTAATTGTATTTTTGGTTTTGAAAAATGAAGAGAAATGAATTGCTATTTATAGGAAAACATAGTTTCGATAATTGCACGTTAGGGGCTCAATTTTTTACAGTTTGCCCCTGACTTATTATAGTTTGGTACCTAGGTTAATTACACTTTAGTACCTCCTTAATTGCACTTTAGTCCCTCGATGACATCATGATGACATCATCTTTGTGTTTCTTTAAGGATGATGTCATACTTGCATCATTTCTTCTCTGATTGGTTGATTTAAATACACATGGATTGGAGGGTATTTTGGTCATTTCACAAATAATTTTAAGGGTAATTTGGTCATTTCACATATTTTTCTTAAAAAAAATTTACCCCTTGGGTTTGCTATTTTAATTCTTTTTAGGCTTCCTAACTAATTATTTGGGCTATGGCCCAATGCTTTAATTAGCTTATTAAAGGCACAAAATGTCTTCTCTCCCATTGAACTAAAGGATTGGGCTTTAACTAATTTCTCTTGTGCTTGCAAATTAATCCTTTTGGCTATGAATTTCACATAGTTCAATACTTTTAATTTTTATATTTTCCTAATCATTTAGTTAGGGTTTCCATTCCCCTCTTTTGTAACTTAAATCCTTACTTAGGTATCTTTAATTTCATAACCCAATTAGACTTGTTTTCCTTAGGTTATAAAATTAATTAATTGAGATGTATAAAATAAATCTCTTATGGTTAGTATATATTTTTAAATACTAACATTCTCTCATATTATAATCACTTAGGTTATTTAATTATCATATCTAGTATATGTATTAGGTTACATAACTTAATTCTTAATTCTCTTTATATACAAAATAAATGTATACACATTATATAATATATTTTTATTTAATAACATACATAACTCACATAAGTCAAAACATATTCTACTAGTGTATTAACTTAATAGCCATAATTGGCTTAATAAGTTATAAGCACTCACATAAACACTATATATAATTCATAATATTAATCACTTAAAGATTATAAATCTTTTTAATTTAATAATCAAGATTCACATACAAGCTATGTTAATTTTTTAACATAAATTATATTACTCTTCCTTAATCAAAATGATTAATTATATATATTAGTTAATAAATTAACTATCTAGATTTATTCACATATTCACTTATATGGCTCAAGTACTTCCAAAAAAAAATTTATTCGTAAAAATTACACATATAATCATGTGAAATTCTTCGGTCCTTACAGTTCATCTCAGTATTAATTAACGAGTCCCCACCAAAGAAAATTTAATTTGGATAAGCTAAAAGGGTAATTTAGAGTTCAACTATAATCAACTAAGGAGTAGTTGAATCAACTTACAAGATTTAAGAGTTCGATAACAAAAGAATTATGAAATAACTATGAGTCGTAACAATAGACATCATATTCAACTGTCATGCTTTAGAAATAAACTTAAAGCATTTGAAAGATACATTAAACCTTGCTTGAACAATTAAGTTAAGGTTACATTAATTCAATGACAAAACTCAACAATATATTTGTCCAATATAGAATAAGGAACTAGCTCAATTATCAGAGTATAGTTAGAAAACTTGACAATGTAAAAGAAAGGTATAGGAACTTGCCTCGTGCGTAAGCTAGCAATTAACAACTCGTTACACAATTTATCCTACGTACACGTAATTAACAATAGTAACATAAATTAGTTACCATTAAGCTATATCACATCATTAGTTAACCCACTTGAGTTAACTCATCATTCATTAGTTATTAATTTTGTAATATTCTAAAATTTTGAACAGGAATATTAGTATAAAAAATCCATAAATAAATAATAGTATGTTTTATAGCTTGTGTAATGTGTATATTACTTTATTATTATATATGAATATATATATATATATATATATATATATATATATATAAGATATAATTACGTTAACATATATAGAAAATTCTATAAGTAAACCCTAATTAAAGGTTTTATCTAAATAAGAAAACCCTAACCCTAATTAGAAAATTCTAATTTTAATAATAAACCCTAATTCTAAATTAAAAAATCTTAATGGTTAAATTTTGTTTTTAAGTTTTTAAAGAGAATATGAAAGGACTAAATTATCTTTGGATTGAAGTGGAAAATTACTAAAATACCCTTAGTATATGGGAAATGACCAAAATGCCCTTAAAACTCTTTTTGTAAATGAGATATGAACAAATCTTTTGCTTTACAAGCAAAAGATTTGCCCCATGTTGCTATACCATCTTAGACTAGCCAACACAACATAGCAACATTAATAAGCTAGGCTTAGTTGTCAATTAGAGAGAGAAACTTAAGTTTTGCTCTCACTTTAAGTTTCCAAATAAAGCTAAGTGTTAGTTCTTCAAAACCCACGAGATTTACACCTCATACACTTTATGTTATAGCTCCAAATCAACTCATAGCAAGTTTATATCAAATCATAGAGAGGATTTCTAAAGATTGCTTCAAAAGGTAAAAACCCTAAAACCATGCTAGATCTTTAAAGCTATAATAGAACTTTTGTTTTAGTGTTTATATATGTTAAATTACATGTTAATAAGTGATCTGGGTTGCTAAAACATGAATCTATAACATCTAAGTGCACGAAAATGAAGATTTAAGGAAACTGTTAAAACCTAGAAAAATGGCCTGACAGCCTAATGTCAAGGCTTGTAGATTTTACTCTGTTAATCTTCTGACATGTGTAAGCCTTTAGACTTGTAATATGACATGAGGTTAACAATTTGCAAAAGGAATCAGGTCCATCGGATCAGTAGATTAGAAGTTATTCATGGTCAAATAGAGTTGACCGATCACAAAAACTTTTTTCTGGGCAACCCAGAAAGTTGATGAACACAGCCGGACAGGCAATTTAACCGGCCTTGATCTCGCGACTGACAGTTTGTTAGGATGCTAGGTTCTGTTTAGGTTAAACTATGACATGACTACTACACCACCAGAGTTGTCTAAGGCCTTAAATAATTATAGATCGAACGTGATTAGTGGTCAAACTAGGTTGACCGTTAAGTTGGGCAATCTGGGTAACCCAGAAAAACATGAGCAACGCCTGACAAGTTATTTAGGGGCTTGGATTTTACTGATTAATAATACTTAGACTCTCTAAGTGCTACTTTATGATACACTGCTAGTTTGTCTACAAAACCCGAGCACTAGAACACTCAAATTGTTATCAGATTTCAAGATATAAGGCTAGCAATAGCGTTGACCAACCATGACTTTCCATTCTGGAAAACTTAGAAATTCAAGAATAGACTTGGGTGGTTGATTGGACCCTTAATAACTTTTGATTGTGTTATAGTGAGACACCAAACTTGTTATAGACTTGTACTACTACATCAGTACTACAATTGTATTACACCTACGTGCCACGAGTCATAGCTAGTTAAGATTAAAACCCGGTCAAACCAGCCCTCAAGGTGTTGATCGGGTTGTTCTTCAGCTGGTGAAGAACACCAAAGGCGACACTTCCTGTCGCTATAGACCTTTAGCGACAGGTTTAAATAAAAAATAATTATAATAATTTAAATAATTAAAATAAATAAAAATAATTAATTAAAAATTCTAAAAATTTATTTTAAGCTATAATAAATAATTTTTAATATTTTTACATAAAATTTTATTAACATTTAATTCATTTAAATATAAATGATAATAAAAGTATTTAATAATTATATTAAATAAATTATTTAAAAATAATGTTAATGGTTTAAAAATCATTTTAAATAATAATAAAATATTTAAAAATGATATTAATGATTTAAAAATAATTTTTAATAAAAATAAATTATTTAAAAATATTAGTGATGATTTAAAAATCATTTTAAGTGGTTATTAATTATTTAAAAATAATATTAATAATTTAAAAATCATTTTTAAATAATAATAAATTATTTAAAAATGATATCAATGATTTAAAAATCATTATCAATTAAAATAAATAGTTTGAAAATAATATTGATGATTTAAAAATCATTATAAATGGTTATTAAAATTTAAAAATTATATTAATGATTGAAAAATAATTATAAGTAATATTAAATCATTTAAAAATTATTTTGAGTGTTTGGAAATTATTATAAATAATAACTAAAATATCTAATAAGGTATTGAAACTTTTAAATAAATTTTAATGAAAAACTAAATCGATAACTACTCGATAAAGCGATAAAATACCGAACGGACACCAAAAATCAACCCAAACACTAATAGTTTGACTAGTTGTTAGTTGTTATTGTTTCTAATGACTGTTATAAACCTATATAGGTTGCGTGTATACTTTCCAATACCTTAAGTAGCTGATCTTGATAAAGGAAAGTTTTTCTAACTTCATTTAATTTCAATATTAAATGTAAGTCTTGTATTTTTGCATACGAATTGTTATACACATTATTCGTGATATTTGTGATTTAAAAAGGGTTATAACTTATTGTTCAAGTATAACCAAGACATATGAACTGTTATTTGAGTAAAATATGTTTGATTTGATATCAAAGCATAAACTGTAGAAAAATTAATATTGTTTGGTACATATATATACTGATACTTGTCCCGAAATTATATTGGCAGTCATAGCACTGATTGATAAGTAGGTTTTATACCTACTTATTGGATATCAACTTTCTAGGATTATGGCTTAAACTCGAGCATTTTATTATATTTTAATGCGTTTTGTCTTTGTTTTGCATATTTTAGTCAGAAAACTCGTTCGGCATGGATTGCCATTGAAAACGGCATAAAATGGCATGGTATTGGCAAAGGCAAGGTGGAGAGCTTATGCGGAAGAAAAGATGGCTTGGCATGAAGATGGCATGAAGCATAAGGGCCATGTGAAAAAGGGACTAAAGCAGCAGAGAGGAAGGAAAAAGAAGTAATGAAGGAAGAACAAGGAAACACAAGGAAGCCAGATTACACCAGCAGAATTTTGTGGCTCGTGCGGTCGCGCCGCCAGCAGGGTTAAAGTCCGCGCGCCTGTGCTGAGTGGCAGGGCTAGAGGCCTGCTCTGGGTATCAGTGCGCCCGCACCAGATGTACAAAGGAAGACTGCGCGGTCGCGCCGGTCAAAGATGCTGACATTTCATTCTTATTTTGCTGAGTGTAATGCATATAAGGCTTTGTGTTGTGTAATGAACGGATATGACTTCTCAAACTTAATTTTATTACATCATTCAAGTTTTCTTACATTTCTAGGGCTAGAGAACTTGAAGGGTCTTGGAGCTTAACTCTTCTTCCCTTCTTGTCTTAAGTAGCTTCCATTGTTAGGGTTTCACTTTGGAGCTTGTTTGTGGTCTAAACTTGAGCTTTTTAGCTTCTATTGAAAGGGGAACCACAAGATTTGCATTCTCTATCTCTCTTTTCTCTTACTTTTATTGTTGCTTCAAATGCTTGGCTTAAATCCCATAATGGTTTGTAGTTCAGAGATGAACTAACTACCATTATAGGATTCTAATGGATCTTATTGCATAGTCTAGGTTTTTATGCCTCTTGGAAATGTATGAGTGAAAATGTATGGATTTCCTAGCATGGTTGTATTGTATGTTTAGATGCTTGATCAACATCTACTGAAATAGTTTATATGGAATTGAAAGAGGAAGTGTAAACTTAGATTTTGCCATGGTAGCTTATGTTCGTGAAACTTGCATTCGATGAGTTTTGTGATTCGTAATCCGAATAGAAATATACCGTATTGCCATATGTAGTCTATTGGGGGCTTGCACTTAAATTGATATAGCTTGTAAATCATATAGACATTTAGTGATTTAGGTTTTATTGGTGTTCATGTGATTTCTATCTCTTTTGTGGATATTATATAATGTGGGCTTGGTTTATTGACAAATAGCCTTGTCTCACATTCGTGCACCCGACTAGCATTAGTATTTGATTATTTATACTTGACATGAGGTGTTGGTAATCTAGACGATGCAATAAGTGAAGTTAGGATCCCATGTTTCTCCAATTTGAGCCCCCGTCTGTTAATTAGTTAATTTTACTTTAAAATCAGTCTAGTTATTATAGCACACTTTGATATTCATTTAAGCAGACGAAAATAACTATAGGATTGTTGCATGACAGTTTAAACCTAACCTCTTTTCTTTGTGGGAACGATCTCTACTTATCACATTTATTACTTGTCGACCGTGTATACTTACACGCGTTTTATGCCCGTTTTGTTAACACCGAAACGACGCAACAAGTTTTTGGCGCCGTTACCGGGGATATGAGTTGTTAGTTTATTACGATTGACATCAGTTTTTGTTAGATTTGTCTGACTTGAACAAATCTCTTTTTATCTCATTTCTAATTTATTTTCATTTATGTTTCAGGTACTTGTGGTTAGTTTATGCAAACACGAGCCTCCAATCCTGAATTGGTGCCTCTACAAGGGAACATTAACGGCAGAGCTTGGAGAACAAACACTCGAAATACTAACCAACAAGAGGAACCTGAACAACCCGAACAAATGGCTGTCGAAGAGCAAAGAGCCTACAATATAGCATTGAGAGACTACTCCATACAAAAAATTTCTAATCTACAATCCAGTATAGTTAGGCCAGCGATAACTGCGAATACTTTCGAGATAAAACCTGGGACATAGCAGATGGTTCAAAACACTGTCCAATTTGGGGGTGCAGCTACAGAAGATCCAAATGAACATATCCTGAGCTTCATTGAGATATGCAACACCTTTAAATTTAACAACGTTTCGGATAGTGCAGTGAAACTTTGATTATTCCCATTCACCTTGAGGGATAAGGCGAAGAGTTGGTTGCATTCATTACCTTCAGGATCAATCACCATGTAGGAAGACTTAGCATAGAAATTTCTAACCAAATTCTTCCCCATGGCTAAGACTACTTCCATGAGGAGTGCTCTGACTCAGTTTGCACAGCAACAAGGGGAATCGTTGTATGAGGCATGGGAACGCTACAAAGAGATGCTCAGGAAATGCCCGCACCATGGAATGCCTGACTTAATGGTGATAAATGCGTTCTATAATGGTTTGGGGTGGCAGTCAAGGCCAATCATTGACGTCGCATCGGGAGGAGCTCTATGGGCCAAAGATTATCCAACAGCCTATGATCTAATTAAAACTATGGCAGCCAATAAATATCAAAATCCAACAGCAAGAATGGTTCAACATAAATTGGCCGGAGTATTGGATGTGGATGCCATCATAGCATTGTCTGCACAAATGGCAGCCATGAACAAGAAGATAGATTCTATGGATAAAAGTAGAGTTCAATAAGTTGTATTTGTATGTGAGTTGTGTGTCGGAGCACACCTAACAGAGCAGTGTGCCATCACTACTGAGTCGGTCAAGTTCGTCGGCAACTATCAAAAGCCGCAGAATCAATTTTTAAACTCCTACCACCCGAGCAATCGAAACCATCCTAACTTCAGTTGGAGCAACAATCAAAATGCTCAACAGTCTCAGTCATCTTAATACCAACCACCTCCACAACAACCACAATAACCATACCAAAATGTCCAACAACAACCATAATCTCACTACCAACCTTATCAATAAAAATCTCAGCCACAACAGTCCTAACATCAGTATGCCCCTAGACAGTCACACCCTCCTAGATTTAATCAACATCAACATCACTCAGATCCCTCCCCTCTGCAAGAAAAGAGATCTGAAATGGAAGAATTGATGTTGAAGCATATTGCTAATACTGAGTTGATAATGAAGAGCCAAGCGGTGGCAATCAAGAATTTGGAAAATTAGATGGGCCAAATGGCCAATACACTCAACAACAGATCGCAAGGCACTCTTCCAAGCAATATGGAAGCTAATCTAGGAAGAAGAGATGGCAAGGAGGAATGCCAAGATATTACCTTAAGGTCTGGGAAGCAATCTGCTGATATGGGGACTGGCGCGGCTGCGCCCCAGGAAGACCAAAACCTGGCGCGAGCGTGCCCATTTGCAGAAAGTCCTGAAATTGTTTTGAATGATGGTAAGGATGGCAGCGATGAGGTTGAGGCAGATAAAGAAGTTACCATTGAGAAAACCAATGTTCCACCAAAAGTAGTCTACCCCCCTGCACCATATCCACAGAGGATCCAGAAGCAGAAATTGGATAAATAGTTTGTCAAGTTTTTGGAAGTTCTTAAGAAACTGCAAATCAATATTCCCTTTGCCAAAGCCTTGGAACAAATGCCAAGCTACGCAAAGTTTATGAAGGGGATACTGTCAAGGAAAAAGAGGCTAGAAGACTTTGAAACTATAGCCTTGACAGAGGAATGCAGTGTAGTCTTACAAAGAAAGTTACCTCCAAAGCTTAAGGACCTAGGGAGTTTCACAATTCCTTGTTCTATTAGGGAGTTGTCCTTCAACAAATGCCTATGCGACTTTGGGGCAAGCATAAATTTGATGCAACTATTGGTTTTCACTCAATTGGGTTTGCCGGCTCCTAAACCGATAAACATATCTTTGCAGCTAGCCGATAGATCCATCACCTACCCTAGAGGCATTGTTGAAGACGTGTTGGTGAAGGTAGACAAATTCATATTCCCTGCAGACTTTATCATCCTGGACTTCAAAGAAGACAAGAACATTCTAATTATTCTGGGGAGACCATTTCTAGCCACCGGGAGAATGTAAGAACCCGAATTTTCAGATATTATTAAATAAGGATTTAATAAATAAAATTCTTAAACTGTGAGATGGGTTCGAATAAGAGTATTTTTATGTGATATAAGGTATGTAGTATTATATTACATAGGGTAATATGGACTATGTAATATGTGTTTTTGTGATTTATAAATATATTATTAAGATATATTTGTTACTTAGCGTAGAGACGTTTCAGTTGAGATAAAGGGAGTGGATAAAATTATCTATAGATATTAAATAATTTATAGAATTATTTTATCATAGTAAGTTGGTGACATTAAATATACTTAATGTATAATCACCATATTCTTGTGTATGTGTATTAATAACTAGTATGTTTATAATATAGGTTATTAATAGCACTTAAGCTATCCGTGAATAGGTTTGGATAGTGAAGCATGAGTTAGTTAATGAATTAACTAATAAGAATAAATATTGGTTAATTTAAGTTGGGAGTTATATTATGGAATAATATAATGAGAGTATTGAACCTTAATTAACTATGATGATATAGTACAGTGTTTAATTTACTTAAGTAAATGAGTGAATTAATATGTGTGTTGAATATGTAGTTATAGTTGATACTTTTTATATATATTACTTAGAGTGGTAATATGTGAGAAAGTTTGACATGCATATATATATATATATATATATATATATATATATATATATATACGTTAATAAATATATATATATATATATATATATATATATATATATATATATACGTTATTAAAGGGAGATGGAAATCATTATATTTTAAATGAAGATTTAATATTTGAAGAAATTATTTTGAGGACAATTTATAGAAAAGAAAGAGAATGATTATTATATATATAATTCTAATAAAGGATATTAAAATAAATTCTAATATTGAATTATTTTAATAAAGGACAAAATGTTATTTTTGAATAATAATATTACCTTATATGTTTTTGTATGAGGTAATAGGTATGATGAATTAATATGGTAAATATATTCAAACATATTTGCTATATGTAAATAAATTGATAGAAATAATTTCTTATAATAGAGAATAAACTTATTATCTATTTACTATATATAATATATGTACATGTGTCGTACATATAGTTATTTGAAATTATATTAAGAATATTGTCTTGAGACAATAAGTAAATTATTTTCTAATAATGAATGTCTTTATTCGGAGAAAACATAATATTTATGTTATGGCAAAATACATAATTTCTAATGTATTTTTCAAGGGAGTTTAATTAATGAAAGGAAACTAAGTTATTTTTAATATATTAAATAACTCAAGTTATTATTTGATCGTGAATATTATTATTGGAATAATTAATAGAGTATATATTAATTATTATAAGCGTAAAAATTATACTTATTATAAGTATAATTAATTGAAGTAGTTTAGCATTTTAATAGCTAGAGTTATTATATTACCGTAAAGGTTATATAGAATATTTGAATATTTTCATTCACGATATATTTATATATGTGAACCTTGTGATTTAATAGTTCTAATTATATTGAACATGTTATAAGTAGTAAGTGATGAGAATAAGAATAAGCTTAATGTAAGCTTGTGAAATATGCCTTGTGTGGCACGATAATAGATTCGGTAATGAATGATGGAAGAATTATTTAAACAATTAATCTATATTAATTGTTATTATAATAATATGTTGAATTATTATTGCGAGTGATAGCATGATAATAAGTATATTTGTTATAAATATAATAAGATTTATATTTATTGTGAAAATTAACTATATAAATGTTAATTAATTGTTATGAAAATTTTAATTCCATTGATTAATGAGAAATGGATTAATAAATATTATTATTAATTAATTGATGAGATAAGTAAATTACTTACTTCTATGTGCAAGCATGCGAATAAAATGTCTAGCGTATAGTAACTAACTATATATTATATGAAGTGTGAAGTGTGGTACAATTATATTATATAGTGTGGTGCAACAATTATGTGACTATACTATATATAGGGACCATGTATCAAGATTTATTAAACTATGTGAGTTACATGAAATGTGGGTGTGACAATGTGTATATTAAGTATACAATAAAATAATATATCATGAATATATAGCAAACAATTATTGAATTAATGAAATTCAATAATAAAGGAGACAATACACTATGATGATACCCGATAGAATTATATTCGGTAGAATGAAATGTACATGAATTTATATGTGCAAGTTAAAATTTACTACACGATAGTATTATTGGGACTACATTGTGACACATTAATTTATAACTTACGTTATATAAAATGGAATGTCTATAACTTAAATATATATGGAATAAATATATATAGCCTAAGTATATACTATATGTATACATATATAACATTAATATGTGGGAAAGCAAGTTGCTGAGATTTAGTAGCATTGTCCCATTACAAGAGCCCATTTCATTCTTCACGTGGGAACTCATGAAGGCTACTATACTACTCCTATATTCATCAAACTCAGCAAACATAGGCAATGATCATATGGGGAGTGGCTCTAATAGTGATTCTCAACCACTCTTGCTTGCCCAATGAACTTCTCTTCCTCCTTTTGGATTAAATTGTTGGACAAAGCTATAATTTGGGTAATAATCTCTCTATATATAGAGACTCCTTGTTCTCAAATTAAGTTGCTGGGATTCTTGTTAAGTTTCAATATATTGAGTGAGTATGATTGAAGGAACTTCATTTCAAGCGTTAGCAGAGGTATACATCTCCAACTGTGTTCATAAGTTGATTTTTAAAGAATACTTATAATTTCATAAACTTCTTGATTGGTTAGCTTGATAGTTAGTAGCTATGTAATTACTAAGTATACGTGCTTGTTCAGAAGTGTTGTAGATTGTTAGAACTATTTTATGGCTGGAACATGAACGAAGTTCGTAATTGATTTGTGAGATGGGTTTGCAGTCTGCCGAGCAGAAAGCTGCTCTGTTCCTGGCCGGCCACCTGCGCAGCTGCGCCAATTTTGTACTGGCCAGCAGCGCAGCTGCGTCGGTACCAGACTTGGGTTGGGCTAGGCCCTGCGCAGCTGCGCCAGTTTTGAACTGGGGAGCTGCGCAGCTGCGCCGGTCCCTGATCCCAGTTTCTGCAGATTTTGTTCCTGCTTGATGTCTGCTAAGTGATAGATATTGAAAGAAATTAGGACAAGCATGCTGGTATGATTAATACATATATATGGACTTGTTAAACTAGTATGTGCATATTATATTCGGATCGCTTACGTGAATGATGAAGTTATAGTTTTGAAAATAAACTTAAGGTTTTATAAACGAATTTTGGCGTATATAAGTCATGTTTATATTCTGATTTTGTGAACCCGATAGTATGGTTTATATTGACAAGAAATACATGTTTAAGGGGTTAATCACACTACCATACATTATTGATAGAAAAGACTTGTAGTTTAAAAATAGACTTAAAGTTTTATAAACGAACCTTGACATATACATGTGATGTGTATGTTCTGATTTTTAAGGATGATTGTATGACCTAGTTATGCATGGAAATAGGTTTGTCATGTGGTTTCAAACCCCTTTGAATACCATGAACCTCTTGGTCACTTTAGTGTGCGGTTCTAGAGAAAACTTGAAGCCTTGAAATTAAAAGGAACTTGTGTACTTAAAGTTCTAAATATGATAACATACGTACATGGCATAAGTAGATATAAAATGATTCAAAGTAGCCTTGCATGATTAGTTAAGCATGACATTGATTTTTGGAGAATAAAACTTATGAAGTTTTGAAAGTAGAATGGTTGAACATAGAGTTACTGGCATTCTAACTTTATGAACATGCATGATAGGACTTATATGCCTCTAGTCGTGATTGGTATGTGCACCCCGCTAGTTAATCGTGATATGCACTGTGCGAGCATGTTTTGAAGATGTACTACACTAACTATAGGTAAATAGATTAGTTGTAGGCGGACATGTGTATATGAGAGATGATATTAATTGAGTATGGTTAAGGTATACCTATGCGCACCTAGCTATACTAAACGTATGATAAGAAAGTGAAACAAGGTTCTAAGAACCAAGTTAGACAACAATGTAACCTTTATTATTACATTGAGAATGTGTGGATGCATATAACTGATGAGTGTGATCTCTATGGTTAATATAACTGTGTAGGATTACACAAAGTGCAGAGATTCTTAAGCAGTTCAGTCGTAGTTATTAAACTACAAATCAGGCAAGTCTTTCAGTTCCTATTTGATATATGAATTCAATAATTGTTAGTTGAATTATATTATGCTATGATAATGTGAACTTATATATGAACTGTATATGAGATATAAATGAGATTGAAAGTTGATCTTTGATGATATACTTGTTATGTGAAAAGTAACATGCGTAGTAAATATAAACTGTTTATAAATGCATGAACTGAGTATGATGTTATATGCTATGTGATGCATGAGGACTGTTAGAATTGCTGAGCTGTCGAGCTCACTCTTGCAAATAACCACTTTTGCAGGTTAAGGATTCACGGTAAAGATTTCGTGCTTCTTGATTGATAAAGATAGATAGTATCACATTGAAGAATATTACTTAGATTATTGTCTGGACCATGTTTAGATTCTAGATGATGTACTCGATAGTTGCTTACACTGTTTAATACTTGTTATATTGTAAGAATGTATTAATTAATACATAGAGGATATCGAGTTGAGTTGTAAATGTTTATACGATAACTTAGATAAGAAGGAATCATATTATATATTTGATTCAAGATTTGTAATTGGTATCAAAGTTATGGAATCAATAAAAAGATTTTTATTCAAAGGATATTAAAAAGTTTAAATTATTCCGTATTTTAGTAACATCGAATATGATGTAAAGACGAGATCTTAGATATAAATAGAATTTATATTCTAAATTGTAATAAAGCAAGTTGTATTCTTTTAGTAATAAATAAAAGATGTAATAATTTGGCGATAATAGTATCGTGACTGCACCGAATCTGAGGTTTCGAAGGAACGTGGATTTGGGGGCATCACAGAGAACACTCATAGATGTACAAAAGGGAGAATTGACTTTGAGGGTTCAAGACCAAGAGGTGACGTTCAATGTCTTCAAGGCTATGAAGTTTCCCACAGATGAGGAAGACTGTTTCAGAATTGATACTGTCGACAGGACACTGCAAGGAGAATAGGGACACTTGTTGAGTATGGATCCATTGGAGAGTGCTCTTTTGGGAGAATCTGACATGGAAGAGATAGATATGGTTGAGTGCATCCAAATTCTGAATACGGTGCCTCAGATGCTAAAGTTTAAAATTCCCATCGAACCACTTGGACAAAATGGGGAGTCATCAGAGCGACTAAAGCCTTCTCTAGAGGAGGCTCCCACACTTGACTTGAAACCTCTTCCGGTTCATTTGAGATATATATATCTGGGAGAATCCGGATAGAAATATACCGTATTGCCACATGTAGTCTATTGGGGGCTTGCACTTAAATTGATATAGCTTGTAAATCATATAGACATTTAGTGACTTAGGTTTTATTGGTGTTCATGTGATTTCTATCTGTTTTGTGGATATTATATGATATGGGCTTAGTTTATTGACAAATAGCCTTGTCTCACATTCGTGCTCGCGACTAGCATTCGTATATGATTATTTATACTTGACATGAGGTGTTGGTAATCTATACGATGCAATAGGTGAAGTTAGGATCCCAAGTTTCTCCAATTTGAGCCCCCGTCTGTTAATTAGTTAATTTTACTTTAAAATCAGTCTAGTTATTATAGCACACTTTGATATTCGTTTAAGGAGACAAAAATAACTATAGGATTGTTGCATGATAGTTTAAACCTAACCTCTTTTCTCCGTGGGAACGATCTCTACTTATCACATTTATTACTTGTCGACCGTGTATACTTGCACGCGTTTTATGCCCGTTTTGTTAACACCAAAACGGCGCAACAAGTTTTTGGCGCCATTACCGGGGATATGAGTTGTTAGTTTATTACTACTGACATCAGTTTTTGTTAGATTTGTGTGACTTGAACAAATATCTTCTTATCTCATTTCTAATTTATTTTCATTTGTGTTTCAGGTACTTGTGGTTAGTTTATACAAACACGAGCCTCCAATCCTAAATTGGTGCCTCTGCAAGGGAACATTAACGGAAGAGCTTGGAGAACAAACACTAGAAATACTAATCAACAAGAGGAACCTAAACAACCCGAATAAATGGTGGCCGAAGAGCAAAGAGCCGACAATAGAGCCTTGAGGGTCTACTCCATACAAAAAATTTCTAATCTATAATCCAGTATAGTTAGGCTAGCAATAGCTGTGAATACTTTCGAGATAAAACCTGGGACACAGCAGATGGTTCAAAACACTGTCCAATTTGGGGGTGCAGCTACAGAAGATCCAAATGAACATATCCTGAGCTTCATTGAGATATGCGACACCTTTAAATTCAACAACATTTCGGATAATGCAGTGAAACTTTGATTATTTCCATTCACCTTGAGGGATAAGGCGAAGAGTTGGTTGCATTCATTACCTTCAGGATCAATCACCATGTGGGAAGACTTAGCACAAAATTTTCTAACCAAATTCTTCCCCATGGCTAAGACTACTTCCATGAGGAGTGCTCTGACTCAGTTTACACAGCAATAAAGGGAATCATTGTATGAGGCATGGGAACGCTACAAAGAGATGCTCAGGAAATGCCCGCACTATGGAATGCCTGACTGGATGGTGATAAATGTGTTCTATAATGGTTTGGGGTGGCACTCAAAGCCAATCATTGACGTCGCATCGGGAGGAGCTCTATGGGCCAAGGATTATCCGACAGCCTATGATCTAATTGAAACTATGGCAGCCAATGAATATCAAAATCCAACAGCAAGAATGGTTCAACCTAAAGTGGCCGGAGTATTGGATGTGGATGCCATCACAGCATTGTCTGCACAAATGGCAGCCATGAAGAAGAAGATAGATTCTATGGCTGAAAGTAGAGTTCTACAAGTTGCATTTGTATGTGAGTTATGTGCCGGAGCATACCCGACAGAATAGTGTGCCATCACTACCGAGTCGGTCCAGTTCATCGGCAACTATTAAAAGTCGCAGAATCAATTTTCAAACTCCTACCACCCGAGCAATCGAAACCATCCTAATATTAGTTGGAGCAACAATCAAAATGATCAACAGTCTCAGTCATCTTAATAGCAACCTCCTCCACAACAACCACAATAACCATACCAAAATGTACAACAACAACCACAATCTCACTACCAACCTTATAAACAAAAATCTCAGCCACAATAGTCCCAACATCAGTATGCCCCTAGACAGTTACACCCTCCAGGATTTAATCAACATCAACATCACTCAGATCTCTCCCCTCTGCAAGAAAAGAGATCTAAAATGGAAGAATTGATGCTGAAGTATATTGCTAATATTGAGTTGATAATGAAGTGCCAAGCGGTGGCAATCAAGAATTTGGAAAATCAGATGGGCCAAATGGCCAATACGCTCAACAACAGACCGCAAGGCACTCTTCCAAGCAATATGGAAGCCAATCCAGGAAGAAGAGATGGCAAGGAGAAATGCCAAGATATTGCCTTAAGGTCTGGGAAGCAATCTGCTGGTATTGGGACTGGCGCGCCACGCCCCAGGATGATCAAAACCTGGCGCGGGCGCGCCCATCTGTAGAAAGTCCTGAAATTGTTTTGAATGATAGTAAGGATGGCAACAATGAGGTTGAGGCAGATAAAGAAGTTACCACAGAGAAAACCAATGTTCCACCAAAAGTAGTCTACCCCCCTGCACCATATCTACAGAGGATCCAGAAGCAGAAATTGGATAAACAGTTCGCCAAGTTTTTGGAAGTTTTTAAGAAACTGCAAATCAATATTCCCTTTGCCGAAGCCTTGGAACAAATGCTAAGCTACGCAAAGTTTATGAAGGGGATACTGTCAAGGAAGAAGAGGCTAGAAGACTATAAAACTGTAGCCTTGACAGAGGAATGTAGTGCAGTCTTACAGAGAAAGTTACCTCCAAAGCTTAAGGACCCAGGGAATTTCACAATTCCTTGTTCTATTGGGGAGTTGTCCTTCAATAAGAGCCTATGCGACTTGGGGGCAAGCATAAATTTGATGCCACTATCGGTTTTCACTCAATTGGGTTTGCCGGCTCCTAAACCGACAAGCATATCTTTGCAGCTAGCCGATAGATCCATCACCTACCCTAGAGGCATTGTTAAAGACGTGTTGGTGAAGGTAGACAAATTCATATTCCCTGCAGACTTTATCATCCTGGACTTCAAAGAAGATAAGAACATTCCAATTATTTTGGGGAGACCGTTTCTAGCCACCAGGAGAACACTCATAGATGTACAAAAGGGAGAATTGACTATGAGGGTTCAAGACCAAGAGGTGACGTTGAATGTCTTCAAGGCTATGAAGTTTCCCACAGATGAGGAAGATTGTTTCAGAATTGATACTGTCGGCAGGACACTGCAGGAAGAATCTGGACACTTGCTGAGTATGGATCCATTGGAGAGTGCTCTTCCGGGAAAATCTGACATGGAAGAGACAGATATGGTGGAGTGCATCCAAATTATGAATACGGTGCCTCAGATTCTAAAGTTTAAAATTCCCATCGAACCACTTGGATAAAATGGGGAGTCATCAGAACGACTAAAGCCTTCTCTAGAGGTGGCTCCCACACTTGACTTGAAACCTCTTTCGGATCATTTGAGATATATATATATATATATATATATATATATATATATATATATATATATATGAGAGAATCCGGATAGAAATATATCGTATTGCCATATGTAGTCTATTGGGGGCTTGCACTTAAATTGACATAGCTTGTAAATCATATAGACATATAGTGATTTAGGTTTTATTGGTGTTCATGTGATTTTTATCTCTTTTGTGGATATTATATGATATGGGCTTAGTTTATAGACAAATAGCCTTGTTTCACATTCGTGCTCCCTACTAGCATTCGTATGTGATTATTTGTACTTGACATGAGGTGTTGGTAATCTAGACGATGCAATAGGTGATGTTAGGATCCCATGTTTCTCCAATTTGAGCCCCCGTCTGTTAATTAGTTAATTTTACTTTAAAATCAGTCTAGTTATTATAGCACACTTTGGTATTCATTTAAGCAGACGAAAATAACTATAGGATTGTTGCATGATAGTTTAAACCTAACCTCTTTTCTCCGTGGGAACGATCTCGACTTATCACATTTATTACTTATCGACCGTGTATACTTGCACGCATTTTATGCCTGTTTTGTTAACACCGAAACGGCGCAACACTAACCCTGGTTTACATTTTTGGGCAGTTATAATACTGACCCTGGATTTCAATTACAGGCAGTTATAGCACTGACCTTGTTAAATTGGTAGGATGATATGCATACTCCCAAGATATGATTAGGCTGATCACCTATGAGATATCCGAATCAATCTCTTATACGTCTTTGTGACTGTAGGAGTGTAGAGTGGTTGATAGGATCAACTCGGGTTGCTAAGTCTATATGACTGACAATACCTCGTTAGAAGTGTGGTTGAACAGATCAACTCGGGTTGCTAAGTCTATATGACTGACAGTACCTCGTTAAAAGTGTGGTTAAACAGATCAACTCGGGTGGCTAAGTCTATGTGACTGACAATAACTCGTAATGTGTGGGGTTTGACTGATCAAAACTCGGTATATATATATGTTGAAAATCTCTGAACTATATGTTCATTCAATTCAGATTCAGTGTGAGTATAATTTACAACTTGTTTAAAACTTGCTGAGCTTTATGTAGCTCATCCTTACAATTATTCTTTTCCTTTGCAGCTTTAGCTGATCTATCAAAAGTTCCAGAATTCAATCATGTGGATGGAACACCTCGGTTAATATAAATTTTGGTTATATCCTTGGGAACTCTGATGTAATAGTAAGTAATTTGGATTTATTGTAAGCCAAGTTAAGAATATATAATGTGTTGTCATCTTTAACAATTGCTTAGTTTTTACCTTTCTAGAACATAAGAAGAAGTACAGTGTCTATATGAACCATACCTCTTAATTGGGAGTATTAAAAGACATTGTGGTTCTCTGATGCACTGAGGTTGGCCGCACCCCTCAGATTCCAAGAACGACCCTAACATTAATACTACGAATGTCAGATAGATGGGAATTATTGATATGAAAGAAATATATGTGAGATTATAAACTTATTCATCCAAGTGAGGGTATCCCCACATAGTAAATGTTCTGACGAGAACTACTGTTCGTTGTGGAATACTGTGAATTTTGGATTGATAGGAATTATTCTCTTATGAAATATTTATGTGAGCACCAAATCTGCTACTGGGAATGTAAATAATTTGGGGCGTCACAATTTGGTATCAAAGCTGTTGGTTATAAACCTTAGGTAGGGATACCTTAGGCTATAACTTTAGAGGAATAGGAGTGGTAGAAAAGTTAGTGAAAACATAAACTCAAAAAGAGTTTATAGCGTATGAATTGAGGAAATTCATCGTAAAATAATATAAAAAAACTAACTTAAAGAAAACTATTGTTGCTATATGTATACAATGTATATTAGGTTCTAGTCAAGTCAATATAATTACTCGAATGATTAGAAGTTAAGGATATTCACACAAGTGAGTGAGGAACCGGTCGTTCCAAGCAAGCTGATATCTGTACCTGAATCAGTTGGGCCAATATAGAATGATCCAAAGGGTAGGATATGAGAAGTGCTAATTGAAATAGCATATAGAATAGTGTTTGAAGCTGTAGAAGACAAACCTATGGTAGATTATAGAGTGCTCATGAAGAGTACTGGAGTTGGAGCTAACTGAAGAGGGAGACTCAAATCCTAATTGGGCTTATATAAAGCTAGAAGGCAGGAGAACATAAAAAGAATAAGCAGAAGAGCATGACGTGTTTAGGAAGTAGGATGAGAAGATGAGATTGAGTTACAATGTAAAACTCCGAGTAATGAGGGGAAGGAAAGTATGGAATAACAGTGAGTTAGGAGGCTCAGAAAGTAAACAAAAGAGGATAGAATAATTGTGTAAAGATGCATGCAGATGTATGTAAGAAAGGCAGAAGGTATTGCTATAATGAAAAGGCAGGTTAAAGAAGTAAAAATATATGCGATGAAGTATGAGTATTAAGAATTTGTTAATAGGGAGAATAATAAGAAAGATATGATAATATATGGATATACATCTGTGTGTAGTATATATAAATTTCAAACTTTGGAATAAGTGATGGAATAACAATAAATCCTAACTTTCTAATTAAAATAAAAGGATATGAATAGCAGTAACTATAAGATGAACGGTAATCTATAAGTTTATAGTATTATCAATGTATTTTTTAGGAAAGCTAATGATAATATATAAACACTAGTCAAGTATGTGACGTACAAACTCTATCTGTTTAACCGAGTTATTTGTTATTGTTAGGTAAATGGCATCATACGAGAGAACACAAGCAGAAACTAATGAGAAGCAAATAGAGGCTGTAGCGCCCCCAAATCCGGGTCCCCAGAACCTCGGACCTGGTAAGTTACGATACATCATTTCTATAACTATTGCGGAAGATATAAACATAAATTGTTTATACAATAACTTTTACACATAATTCCCAAGTTCTGTAACCTTAACTTAATACCTGCATTCAATATCCTACACGACATGCAATGTCATTTGTATCCAATACTATTATCATTTTAACCGTACAATAAATTCAATTCCATCCTGGAACTTGTCTTTTCCTTTGACTGTGTCCGAAGTTTCTTCTTTAATTTGAAATGTTTATCATGATATAGCAAGGGTGAGTAACAAGTTTTCCCAGCAAGTTTAAGTTCAAATGAAGATATATCATGATTGAAAAGAATAATAAGCTGACAAACTTTCAACAATATAAGAATTGTGAAAGAACATGAATCAATAATGCTGAATAGCCAACAATGAACATGAATAAATTAAACTGAACAATATGGTAATGAAGGTGATCAGCATTTCATACCTGATGAACATATACAATATGCACAATGTGAGAATCAATAAATCATAGATGTGATATAATTACCAATGATTAATCAAGAATATGCTTTACAATAACAACTCGAGTTCGAGTTAGAAAACTTGCTTAATAAAAGAGTTATAGGAACTTGCCTGTACTGTCGATTATTGCTACGCAATTTAAGTTAATCGCTTTATTGAAAAGTCCTATCAGTTATAAGATTGATCTTTCAATTAGCATAACATACTTTATAAGTAAACTATCTAACATTTAAACATATAGTCAAATATTAGATAACCTTAACACCATACATATACATAAGTCTAAACCTAGCACACATCGAGTCTTTAATAATATTCAATATAGTATACTGAGTGGTTTCCCACAAATAACTAACAAATTAGCTTCTGTCTTGTCTACACTGTTTTCACAACGAGCTAGATTGGTTACTAATTCGTAGATCCCTTCCCCATATGAAGGAGTCGTTTAGCCCAGCTACTATACATCAACCATTAAAGGGTACGACTGTACTACCTTATACTTAACACTAATGTATCATACAACTTGTGAATTAACACTTAGTCTTTTCATTTTATAAGTCCTTTATAACTAAGTAAGTCGAACTCCTAATCCAGCAACCTGGATTCAAACTGAACTATAATCCAGCAACCTGGATTCACACAATCCCATAATCCAGCAACCTGGATTCAAACTGACATCCAATCCAATAACCTGGATTATCCAAACAGACCAATCCAGCATCCTGAATTGTCTAAACATCTCATCCAGCAAATTGATGGCCAATCCAGCAAACCAGATTGCAATCCAGCAACCTGATGGCCAATCCAACAAACCAGATTGTAATCAAGCAACCTAATGGCCAATCCAGCAAGCTGGATTCCCCTTTTTTAATCTAATCATCTTATTATTTTTTTTCCTTTTGTACACACATAAATACATGTATTCTATACACAAAAATAATTTTTCAATTTCCTTTAGTATTTTCCAAAAATCCATTTTTAGTTAATTCCTTAAGAAATTTGCTACATCACGCTTAACTCCAAAAATTCCCAACTCTTGGAGAGATCTTAAACATGTTATCGTGAGCCTCAGTTTAAATTTTGTGGCCATCGGAGTTATAGAACTCCGGTTATAGCAATTTTTATCAAAAAAATATAAATATTAAAATAATCATAACTTACTCAATTTAAGTCGGAATGAGCTCATTTTTGGACAAAAGCTACTTTATAACATATATTTTAATGTCCCAAAAGGCAGGAATTTATTTCATAAAATAAGTGGACAAAATTACCCTTCAAAATTCCAGATAGATTGCTTTTATGGTTTTTTTAGATTTTTCCTACTTTGCTAAAAATTGACCAGACAGAAATCTACATGGAATTTTTAAGTGATTCCACTTCTATCTGTTAGAAGACTTCTAGATCTAACTCTAGAAATTAACCATACTCAAAAATTCAAAACACTGTGAGAGATATGGTCATTTGAATTTTATGTTACGTTTTCTCAAAATTTGATTTTCCAGTTTTTGTGTTTTGTAAGAAAACATCCATAATCTCTTGATTAATCCAACATTAGCCATCATAAACCATCATAACACATACTAATAGCTCTTAGACTCATGGATCTACCATGATCCATGATCTATTTCATCAAACTTCCACCAAATCGAAGCAAAACATAATCAAGGCTAGGAAAATTATAGTTTTTTAACTTTTTAAAACATAGTTTTCTTTTTCTTGCTTTTGGTCCAACTTTTGATCATCAAAAGTGATAGATCTAAACATAAAATACTTATAAATATATAGATCTATGGTTTTGGTGTTTTTAAATCATAGATCCAAGTTTTAACTAAAAACAATTCATAATAAATTACATAACTAGTTTAAAGTTATACCTTTACTTGAGCTTCCCTCTTCTTCTTCCTTCTTCTCTTCTTTAATGGCTTCCATGGCCCCTCTTCTCTCTCCTTATCTCTATTTTGATCCAGCCGAGTTCTCTCCTTTCTCTCCCTCTCTTTGTTTTCTTTGTCTTAGTTAATAGGAGATGAGAGAGAAATGGAATGGGTTTTGGGTGTTAAGAATTTGTGTAGATATATTTTGTCTATCTACTTACATTTCCCCCAACTTCTTTCTCTCTCTCACTCATCATCTATTAGTTGCTTGTAAGTTTAGTTAAAAGATGGCTTGCACTCTTAATGTTACTTGTGATCTTGGTTAAAATGAGTGGCTTCATAAGAGATGGACACTTGTTGGGAGTTGGTAAATTAAATCATCACATTCATGCACTTCCTTCCCCTGTCTTTCTTTGGCCGAAAATTTTGGGCTTTTCTCCTCCAATTTAGTTCAATTTTATTACTTCAATTACTTAACAAATGTCCCACATGTTCCTTAACAAATGAACTTAGCTTGGGCTACTTAATTAATTCTTTTGGGCTTGCTAATAAAATAATTGGGCCATTCTTTTAATTTCTTTGGCTACTAATTAATTAGCTTGGACCATGAAAATAACCATAGCCCATTAACTTTAATTCTATCATATCCTAATTATTTAGGATTTTCATTCACTCAATTAGTAAATCAAATCCTTACTCATGAAATTACTTAACCCAATTAGACTTGCTTTAATAAAATTAATAACTTGAGATAATAAAATTAATCTCTTAAGTTTAGTTAATATTTTAAATACTAACATCCTTACATATTATAACCCTTAAGTTATTTAATTTTCATACCTAATATATATATTACGTTACAAGACTTTATTCTTAATTCTCATTATATGTTAAATAAATATATAAACAAAACCATATAATTTCTTCACAAAATATTTAAATCCATACCCTATTTTCAGTCTAGGTCTTATTATTTAACCTTTATTTAATCATTTAAGATTTTATTAATCTTATAAATTCTCGGGTTGTCATAGAGGCAAACCCAGCTCAACAGTTGGTAAACATGTTGCGAGGAGCTTTACAGGGGAGGCCAGAGAACCCACCACCAATCGAATCCAATACTTTAAGGATTACTTTAGGCTTTAAGTTAACCAGACCACCTAAGGTTAAAGGGGCTGATAAACTAGAAAATGAAGGGATTAGGGAATGCCAGGCAAAGAGAAATAATAAAAGGAAGTGGAATGCCACTTTTCCTAACAAAACTGGTCAGAAGAATGAAGGTTGTCGTATTTGTGGGAAAAAGCACGGAGGGTTGTGCTATTTTAGGGGGACTAAGTGTTTTACTTGTGGGAGAGATGGACATTACTCAAACTGGTGTCCACAAAAGAGGAATAGTAATAAGAAAAGAATCACATGTTTTAACTGTGGGGTGGAGGGACACATTGCTAAATTTTTTCCAAAACCCAGAAATCCAAACAAATGGGGAAACCAAAACTCTAAACCAGCAGTAGCCGGAGAGGTTGGTCAGAGTCGTCCGAAAGCGTTAGAACCTTTAACATGACGATGAGGGATGCTGTTGCACAAGACGTGATAATAGGTATTATCCCAAATTGATATTTTAAATTCTCATGACATATTTGACTCTGGTACGAATTATTCGTTCATATTTATTGATTTTTCTAAAAACATAGAAAGATATCATGTGAAGACATAAATATAAAAACTATTCATAAAGAAATAGTTTTGTTAAAACCATATAAAAACTTTTGTAATGATTAGATGATATAATGTTTCAGTTAAGAGAGTTTCATGGAATTTAGGGATAAATTGGTTAATCATAAGTTGATGATTGACTGCAATTAGAAATGAACAAAATTATAAATACATTGGGATCGAAAGGAGTGGGTAACGGGGATTGTTCACTGAAAATAACTATGTGGGTATAACAGTTATTTAAACAGAGAAATTTCTTAGAAAAGCTAGTAGGATCTATTATCAAGGTGAAGGGGATAGAAAAGATTTTGACTGAAAAATCTTGTACTGTTTCATTAATAATTAATATCATTAGAGACGTTTTAAAAGTTGAAAGAATCAAGAAAAGTTAGAAGTAATAATAAAACAATGAGGTACTAATAAAAGATTTTAATAAATTTGAGATTTGGATAACAGTTTCAACTAACTCTATCTAGTGATGATAGTTCAACCTTATTAAACAGAGTCACAGAAATACAGGAGGTGGTTCAAGAGTGTTCAAAGTATAAAGCAAGATAACTTATAAAATGAATATTTAATTCAGAGTAGATAGAGATAGGACACTAAAATAAAAAGAAAGTATTACATAGCACGATCCAAGGACGCCAGATCGTGGAAATGACGCCATTAATAGGAAAAATTCAAATTCGTGGAAAGGACGCCAGATCCAAGGGTTGCGAAGCCTTTAGTGCAATAAGGGGTCTAGGTATTGTTGCAGAAACTATGACACCCCCGAATCCGAGTCCTCTGACCCCGGTCTGGTCGTCACGATACAATACAAATATGCACCTGTAAACAACATATAATAACTAAATGCGGAAATATAATAAGCGTATGTCATTCATTCAAAAGGTGTTACTAGTCCCAAGATTTGATAACCTAAATACAACATACTAACATACCCTAGAATAGTCATTAAGGTTCATATTACATAACAGTAATTTAATTAAACATAAAGATAAAGTCTGCTCCTTGCAAACTAATCCTACATTTTCCCTTTACCCTTGTCTTTCCCTGAAGTCTCGGGCTTAACTGCAATATAAGTCATGATATAGCAAGAATGAGCAACAAGTTTGCTCAGCAAATTTTAAATACAACAATAAAGGATCAAGATGAATAGAAAATATCTGACAATGAATTCAACAATATGAATATCGGAAGCAAGGATAATGATTGCTTTTAGAATAACTGATAGTCAAGTAGACTTCGAACTATAAAACTCCAATGGAATCAATAGCTGATTGAACCTTTGGTTACTGGCTACAGAATAAGTACTTGAGGGGATCAGCCTCGCGTACGCCATGTATATGCATAACATTCAACTCTGCTGTTTGTATCTTTATACTAGATACGTGGGGTACTCCCCTATAATATAATGGGTGTTCTTTCAGTCTAAGAATCCTTACCATCAATTGGTTTGGATAGCTTTTATAAAATTTTATGCAAGTGTTTGACCGAACAAGGGTTCAGACTCTATCTGACACAGTTCAAAAATTATAGAACTTTAAATGATGTACAAGTGCAAGACTGTACGAACTCAAGTGCACTAAGTGCAAGTGTTAATAAGATCGATATGGAAATAATTGTAGAATAATTACACCACCTAAAGCATGCTTGGAAATAAGGTTCATGCTTAAATGAATAACTTTCAATTCAATAATAATCCTGCTCCATACAATATAACAAGGATATGAAACTTGCATAATAATACAAGAACGAGTTCAAAAGAACTTGCTTATAATGTTCCTTGAATAAAGTAAACACAAGGATAAGATACTTGCACAAATAAGAATTAAAGAACTTGCAAAACCAAAGAGTGAAGTTTAGAGACTTGTCTGATTGCTCAGCTACAATTAAGTTCTAGCTTTAATTAAATCTCGTTGAAATAACCTAACATTAACAAGTCGATATTCCAATTAGCATGTATAAACTAATAGGAGTCTACACTTACAAGAATCTGCTTATCATATAAATCTATCCATAATTCACGTAAGTCAATCTAATCATGTCATAGATTTAATAACTTTAGATTATCTAGTTTCTATACATCAATATAGGCTTGAACACATAGTACTTCAAGTTACTTATATTTAATCAACACACATGCTTTATGATTATAATTTCAAGTTTGAAAACCTAGCATGCTCATCCTAATCCAATTTAAAGTCATATGCTCTCATGTCGGTAATTCGCATACTTTAAACAATACAAGTTCATGCTTCAAAGTTTATGTTATCACATAACAAGGTTAAATAATGTTTAAGTAATCATGCTTGTGCATCTACTACATGTGTATACCTTAACCCTCATTAGTTCATTCTTGAAATTCATTTCCTATAAATAAGCATGCATAGGTGATATTCATGTAGGATGCTCATATCAACATATCTATGAGATCCTAATATACATGCTTGCATAATCATAATATAACCCTCATAATGTTTGATCTTTCACATTCTACATTTTCATTAAAAGTTGCACTTAATCAACAAAGGTAACATAGTACATGTAAAGCATCTCATGACTCATATGTATTAGAGTGCATATCTAAAGCATGTAAACATCCTCATATGGTCAGAAATCTCAAGACAACATTATTGGTCAAGTTTACTTTGAAAGTCTTAAGTTTCTTCTTTTGAAATCACTAGAATCTTGCAATCACATATGTTAGTGTGTTCAACACTTTAAACGCACATTTCATGTCAATATAGATCATACGATCACGTTGTAAAAATATCAGAATATATACATATACTAGGTTTATGTCATGGTTCATATTCAAAATTGTAAGTTTTCCTTTTTAAAACATATATTTTCCTTTCATAAAACGTGTGGCCATGACATATACGTATAGCATCTTGGAATACGTACTTATATCATGTTATTGTACTGATATCTACATTTAAACCTTGTTCACAAGCTTGCTCAAAGTGGTACCATATGCTAGCATGGACAGAAATCATAACAGAATATAAAGCTGCTGGTACAGGCCCTGCGCAGCTGCGCCGGTCTCAGTCCAGATGCAGACGCAGGCTGCTTTGGCAGTTCCTCAGCCCAACTCATAAATTTAATACGAAAATCATTTCAAACATTCATATAACAATTTTAACAAGTATAATAACTTATATACCACATAACAATCATGTTCCAATCCAATAATTTCTCAATCCATGAACAATTCAATAATCAAGAACTTTAAAATTTGTACATAGAATGAGAATGGGAAAGCATGAATTGGAATTTATACCTCTGAAATTGAAATGTCTTGCTGCTATAATGAAACTCCCTTACTAATAACTCACAAAACTTACTCACTATGAATGCTATCAGTTTTATACTTGGAGAAAAATCTCAGCAATGTTAACAATGAATGAAGAGAGCTCTATATATAGCCAATTCCTTACCCGGTTCTTGACATTGTTCCTCAAATTAAAACAATGGCATACAAGATTATATAATGGGCAAAGAATAGTAGGTATGTAGTTGGTGATTCTCATGATATTCTCCACTCCCCCATGATCATTGCTAGCTAAGGTTGCTGACTTTCAAGAAAAGGAGTAGAGTAGCCATGTGCTTGTTCACGTGAAGAGGGATTTGAGGGGGGTGACTCCAATATATAACTCATCAACTAGCATCTATTAAGTGTAACATATACAAACACTTAAGTTATAAAATATATGTACACATTATGTATACATATAAGTCCCAATGTCATTTTAATTAGTTAACCAACAATACAATGTATCAATTTGGGTTACACATATGATAACATATAATCCATGTACATTTCTCTTAATACCAAATATAATTCAATTAGGCATTATTAGTATTTACCTACACGACTGTTATTATAATTATTATAACAATTTATTGAAATCATTTCTCAATTAATAATTATTCATTGATATTACTATATGTTGATGAAGCATACATGAATGTTTACTTACACACTTCATGTCACATAAACAATATTATTATTTAACTCTATTAATGCAATTAATCTCACTATATAGTCTACATATAAAATATATAGCCATATTAATATGTCACACTTTATTATATACAATATTTAAGTAACTACCATAAATTAAAGGTTTATTATATCGCATGCTTGTATAAAACAATAAATCAAGTAAATATAATAATATTATATTTATTAATCTCTTATTAATTATTATTTATCTACAATAACAATTTATCAACACATTTAATTCTTTCACTATATTCAAGTAGATTGAATATTTAATTTCTAACACTTTCATCAATTCTTTTGATATTAAAGCCTTAGGGTTACTCCACCAATTTAATTTTCTCATTAGTGACTTTCTTTAATCGTTTTAGAAATTCACATAACCACATAAGGTTTAAATAAACTCACAAAACTAACTAGTTAAAATTAAATCATATATTTAATTAATAAAGAGTTTAAAATTCATGGTCGTTACATCCCTCCCCCCTTATAAAAATTCTACCCTCGGAATTGAAAAAAAATAAGGTTACTCAAATAAAAACGGATAATTCGCTCTCATTTTCTCTCCTAGCTCCCATGTAGCTTCTTCAACTGCGTGGTTTCTCCAAAGAATTTTAACGAAATAAATAATCTTATTCCTCAGCTTCTATTCCTTCCTATCTAGTATCTAGACAAGAACCTCTTCGTATGATAAGTCTTTCTCGACTTGGATCGGCTCATAGGAGATAATGTGCTTGTAGTCTGGTTTATACGGCTCCAGCACTGACACATGAAACACGTTGTGAATGTGCTCAAGTTCAGGAGGTAACGCTACCTCGTACGCCACTTCACCGACTCGCCTCAGAATCTCGAACTGTCTTATGATCCTAGGGCTCAACTTGCCCTTCTTCCCAAAATGAATCTTCCCTTTCCAATGAGATACTTTCAGAAAAGCATAACTTCCTAATTCAAAATCTTTCTTCTTGCTATGCAAGTCAGCATACTTCTTCTGGCGATCTTGAGCCGCTACCAGCCGTGCTCTTATCACCTTGATAATTTCTACAGTCTGCTGTACCAATTCAGGTCCCAACAGTCGATGTTCTCCAACTTCGTCCCAACACAACGGTGTTTGACACTTTCTCCCATATAGCGCTTCGTATGGTGGCGTTCCGATACTAGCGTGATAACTATTGTTGTATGCGAACTCCACTAATGGAAGGTGATCCTCCTAACTACCCTTAAAGTCCATTACAAAAGCTCGGAGCATGTCTTCAAGTGTTTGAATTGTTCTTTCGCTTTGTCCATCAGTCTGCGGATGATACGCGGTACTCATTCGTAACTGTGTCCCCAATCTATCTTGAAGACTCTTCTAAAAATTCGACGTGAATCGCGGATCTCTATCAGATACAATAGATACCGGCACCCCATATGTCCAGATAATTTCCTTGACATATAATCTGGCTAGTTGGTCCAAACTATACTTAATCTTAATCGGCAAAAAGTTAGCTGACTTCGTAAGACGATCTACAATTACCCATATGGCGTCGTGCCCTTTCTGCGTTGCCGGAAGTCCCACCACAAAATCCATCGTGATGTGCTCCCATTTCCATTCTGGAATCTCTAACGGTTGTAATAACCCGCTTGGTCGTTGGTGCTCTGCCTTGACTCTCTGACAAGTTAAACACCTACTTATGCATTCTACAACCTCCCTCTACATGTTTGGCCACTAAAAGTGATGACGTAAGTCTTGGTACATTTTTGGTGCTCTGCCTTGAATCTCTAACAAGTTAAACACCTACTTATGTATTCTACAACCTCCCTCTTCATGTTTGGCCAACAAAAGTGATGACGCAAGTCTTGGTACATTTTTGTGCTTCTTGGGTGTATCGAGTATCTCGTACTGTGCGCTTCTTACAAAATCTCTTCTCTTAATCCCGGTACTAATGGTATCGAAATTCATCCTTCAAACCTTAGCAGTCCAGTGCTATCAATCTTAAATTTCAATTTATCACCTTCAGCCAATCGCTTCTTGATGTTATCACAATCTTCGTCCTTTTCTTGTGCCTCCTTAACCTTATTTAATAAAGTCGGGCTTGCTGTCACTGTAAATAATTGCTCGTTGGTCTCCATCGGATACTTAACCTCCAAGTCTAGTCGTTTAAAATCTTTCACCAATTCCTCTTGAACGATTAACTTCATTAACTTCTCTCTGCCTCTCCTACTCAAGGCGTCTGCCACTACATTTGCTTTACCTGGATGGTACAGAATCTCACAATTATAATATTTGATCAATTCTAGCCATCGGTGCTGCCTCATGTTTAATTCTTTATGCGTGAAGATATACTTCAAACTCTTGTGATCTGTATATATCTCACACTTCCCGCCACAAAAATAATGCCTCCAAATCTTCAAGGAAAAAACTACCGCTGCTAACTCCAGGTCATGAGTAAGATAACCCTTCTCATAGTCCTTTAGCTGACGTGAAGCATACGTAATGACCCTGCCGTGTTGCATCAGTACACAGCCAAGACCCTTGTGTGATGCATCACTATACACTATGAACCCTCCCGTGTTATCCGGTAAAGCTAACACAGGTGCTTGACTAAGCCTCTTCTTCAATTCTAGGAAACTCTATTCACATTTCTCCATCCAAACGAACTTAACTGTCTTTCTGGTAAGATTGGTCAACGGCGATGCTAATTTCAAAAAATCCTAGATGAATCTTGGATAGTATCCCACTAATCCTAAGAAACTCCTGATATCTGTTGGCGTCTTTGGCTTCTCCCAATTGATAACCGCTTCTACCTTTGCTGGATCCACCGAAACACCATTCTTGTTGATAACGTGCCCCAAAAACTACACTCTTTGCAACCAAAACTCATACTTGGAAAATTTTGCATACAACTTCTCCCTTCTTAGAGTCTCCAATACTATCCTTAGATACTCGGCGTGCTCTTCCTCCGTCTTCGAATACACCAGAATGTCATCGATGAACACGACAACAAACTTATCCAAATACTGTTTGAACACTCTGTTCATCAAGTCCATAAATGCTGTCGGTGCATTCGTCAATCTGAATGACATTACCAGAAACTCAAAGTGCCCATACCGAGTTCTGAATGCCGTCTTTGGAATGTCCTCCGCCCTCACTTTCAGTTGGTGATAACCGGTCCTCAAGTCAATTTTTGAAAAGTACTTCGCCCCCTTCAACTGATCAAACAAATCGTCGATTCTGGGCAACGGGTACTTGTTCTTAATGGTGACCTTGTTCAAATCCCGGTAGTCTATACAAAGTCTTAGCGACCCATCTTTCTTCTTTACAAATAAGACTGGTGCTCCCCACGGTGATACGCTCTGTCAAATATATCCCTTATCTAACAACTCTTGTAATTGAGCCATCAGTTCTTTCATCGCTACCGGTGCCATACGATACGGTGCTTTGTATACCGGTGCTGTCCCTGGTGCTAAATCAATAACAAACTCAATTTCTATATCCGGTGGCAATCCAGGAAATCTCATCTGGGAAGACATCAACGAAATCCCTTACAATAGGTATCTGACCCAGTTCACCCTCGACTCGTCGAGTATCAACCACGTGAGCCAAATAACCTATACAACCCTTCCTAAGCAATCTCTGCGCTTGCACCATCGTCAGACAATGTGATTGTCTCGGCTATTTACTACCATAAAACACCACCTTCAACTTATTTGGAGTCTTAAGGGGTACACACTTCTTCTTACAATCGATAACTGCTCCGTGAACCGTTAACCAATCCATTCCAAGGATTACATCAAACTCCCCCAAACGAATCGGTATCAAACCCACTTTGAGCTTAAATCCTTTTAAATCGGTATAACAGTTCCTATAGATGTAATCTACGGAATAATTTCCTTGTTTACTACTTCTACGTTCATAGGGTGTTCTAATCTTTCACGAGCTAAGTCTAATCGTTTGGCAAATTCTTCGGAAACAAAAGAGCAAGTAGCACCCGAATCAAATAACACATAGGCATCTATATTATTGATTGAGATGATACATGACACCACGTCCTTGGACTCCACCGCATCTTGAACGGTCATGTTGAACGTGCGTGCCGTTGGTCTGTTAGCTTGACTGGCTGGCCCTCCAATGCTCAGCCCGTTGTTGTTGTTGTTGTTGCGATTGCAGCTAGCTGCATCGCCCTTTCTCTTCGGGCAGTCCTTAATCTGATGGTCTAGAGCTCCACACGAGAAATATCCTCCCTTCTGCTTATTTAGACACTGAGGAGCCATATGCCCTGGTTGTCCACAACGATAACAAACACTTTTTCCTTTCATGCACTCCCCCGAGTGATTCCTCCCACAGTTGTTGCACTTCACACTTTTCTTGGCCTCTCCCCCAGACTTGTTACCTCCAGAGGATTGGCTCTCCACCCATTTATGCTTGTTGGGGTTACTGCCTCCGCTGCTTCCCCCTTTCTGCCCTTCATGTCCGGCCTTCTTTTCTTGTTTAAATCGAGCAATGGCTTTATTGCCTCCCTCTGCAATGATAGCCCTTTCCAGTAGATCAGAGTAAGTCTTAATCTTCAACACCGCGACTGCTTTCTTCACCCATGGTTTTAGTCCTAATTCGAACCTTCTTGCCTTCCTGGCCTCCGTGTCAACCAAATGTGAAGTGAATCGGGCCAACTCGTTAAATTTTACCGCGTACTCTGTGACTGTCATATTACCTTATTTCAGTTCCAGAAACTTAACCTCCATATCCTGTTGCATATTCTCCGAGAAGTAATTCTCGAGAAATAGCTCCTTAAATTTGTCCCAAGGAATAACTCCTTCGCCTGCTCGTCCCTTATTGGCCTTCCACCAATAGTTAGCTTCGCCCTTCATTATGAAAGTGGCAAAACTCATCTTTTGTGCTTCGGCCACTCGTACGACCTCAAACACTTTCTCCATCTCTACTATCCAGGTTTGGGTTTCGATTGGGTCTATGGTTCCCCGGAACTCCAGTGGTCCTACCAATTTAAAATCCTTGAAGCTAGCCAAGTGATGACCTGGCTGCCCTGCTGCTGGCTGGGGTCTATTTTGCATTGCTTCTGTAACCGGTCAACGAAGTTTTGCATTGGGTCAGCATTTCCCCCTCCGTTGTTAACGGATCCTTCCTCCCTCTGGTTTCGTGGTAGTCTCCTAGGCGGCATGATCTGAGGAAAGGAAGAAAATATTAAGTTTTACGTGACATGCTATTTATGTTAGCATTAAGAAGTTTAAGACGTCTATCAATCATATTTGATTTAAATAAACAACTTCAGTATCACAATAATACTCGATGGATCTCCTCAACCCATCACTTACATACTTTACTTGAGTTTTCTACTAAGGTTATAACCTAGGTTTCGCATTCCTAACGTTTATAACCTACAACTTTGACACCAACCTGTGACACCCTCGAATTCGGGTCCTCTGACCCCAGTCCGATCGTCACGATACAATACAAATATCCACCTCTAAACAACATACAATAACTAAATGCGGAAATAAAATAAGTGTATGTCGTTCATTCAAAAGGTGTTACTAGTCCCAAGATTTGATAACCTTAATACAACATACTAACATACCCTAGAATAGTCATTAGGGTTCATATTACATAATAGTAATTTAATTAAACATAAAGATAAAGTCTGCTCTTTGCAAACTAATCCTACATCTTCCCTTTACCCTTGTCCTTCCCTGAAGTCTCGGGCTTAACTGCAATATAAGTCATGATATAGCAAGAATGAGCAACAAGTTTACTCAGCAAGTTTTAAATACAACAATAAATGATTTATCATGATGAATAGAAAATATCTTACAATGAATTCAACAATATGAATATCGAAAGCAAGGATAATGATTGCTTTTAGAATAACTGATAGTCAAGTAGACTTCGAACTATAAAACTCCAATGGAATCAATAGCTGATTGACCCTTTGGTTGCTGGCTATAAAATAAGTACTTGAGGGGATCAGCCTCGCGTACGCCATCTATATGCATAACATTCAACTATGCTATTGGTATCTTTATACTAGATACTTGGGATACTCCCCTATAATATAAGGGGTGTTCTTTCAGTCTAAGAATCATTACCATCAATTGGTTTGGATAGCTTTTATAAAATTTTATACAATTGTCTGACTGAACAAGGGTTCAGACTCTATCTGATATAGTTCAAGAATTATAGAACTTTAAATGATGTACAAGTCCAAGACTGCACGAACTCAAGTGCACTAAGTGCGAGTGTCAATAAGATCGATGTGGAAATAATTGTAGAATAATTACACCACCTAAAGCATGCTTGGAAATAAGGTTCATGCTTAAATGAATAACTTTCAATTCAACAATAATCCTGCTCAATACAATATAACAAGGATATGAAACTTGCACAATAATACAAGAACGAGTTCAAAAGAACTTGCTTATAATGTTCCTTGAATAAAGTAAACACAAGGATAGGATACTTGCACAAATAAGAATTAAAGAACTTGCACAACCAAAGAGTGAAGTTCAGAGACTTGCCTGACTGCTCAGCTACAATTAAGTTCTAGCTTTAATTAAATCTCGTTGAAATAACCTAACATTAACAAGTCGGTATTCCAATTAGCATGTGTAAACTTATGCGAGTTTACACTTACAAGAATCTGCTTATCATATAAATCTATCCATAATTCACGTAAGTCAATCTAATCATGTCATAGATTTAATAACTTTAGATTATCTAGTTTCTATGCATCATTATACGCTTGAACACATAGTACTTCAAGTTACTTATATTTAATCAACACACATGCTTTATGATTATAATTTCAAGTTTAAAAACCTAGCATGTTCATCCTAATCCAATTTAAAGTCATATGCTCTCATGTCGGTAATTCGCATACTTTAAACAATACAAGTTCATGCTTCAAAGTTGATTAGTAAAGTCATGTTATCACATAACAAGGTTAAACAATGTTTAAGTAATCATGCTTGTGCATATACTATATGTGTATACCTTAACCCTCATTAGTTCATTCTTGAAATTCATTTCCTATGAATAAGCATGCATAGGTGATATTCATGTAGGATGCTCATATCAACATATCTATGAGATCCTAATATACATGCTTGCATAATCATAATATAACCCTCATAATGTTTGATCTTTCACATTCTACATTTTCATTAAAAGTTGCACTTAATCAACAAAGGTAACATAGTACATGTCAAGCATCTCATGACTCACATGTATTAGAGTGCATATCTAAACCACGTAAACATCCTCATATGGTCAGAAATCTCAAGACAACATTATTGGTCAAGTTTACTTTGAAAGTCTTAAGTTTCTTCTTTTGAAATCACTAGAATCTTGCAATCACGTATGTTAGTGTGTTCAACACTTTAAACGCACATTTCATGTCAATATAGATCATACGGTCATGTTATAAAAATATCAGAATATATATATGCTAGGTTTATGTCAAGGTTCATATTCAAAATTGTAAGTTTTCCTTTTTAAAACATATATTTCCTTTCATAAAACGTGTGGCCATGACATATACGTATAGCATCTTGGAATACGTACTTATATCATGTTATTGTACTAATATCTACATTTAAACAATGTTCACAAGCTTGAACAAAGTGGTATCATATGCTAGCATGGACAGAAATCACAACAGAACACAAAGCTGCTGGTGCAGGCCCTGCGCAGCTGCTCAGCTGGCCAGTTCGAAACTGGCGCAGCTGCGCCGGTCTCAGTCCAGAAGCCGGCGCAGGCTACTTCGGCAGTTCCTCAGCCCAACTCACAAATTTAATATGAAAATCATTTCAAACATTCATATAACAATTCTAACAAGTATAATAACTTATATACCACCTAACAATCACGTTCCAATCCAATAATTTCTCAATCTATGAACAATTCAATAATCAAGAACTTTGAAAATTTATAGAGAATGAGAATGGGAGAGCATGAATTGGAATTTATACCTCTGAAATTGAAATGTCTTGCTGCTATAATGATACTCCCTTACTGATAACTCACAAAACTTACTCACTATGAATGCTATCAATTTTATACTTGGAGAAAAATCTCAGCAATGTTAACACTGAAGGAAGAGAGCTCTATATATAGCCAATTCCTTACCCGGTTCTTGACATTGTTCCTCAAATCAAAACAATGGCAAACAAGATTATACAATGGGCAAAGAATAGTAGGTATGTAGTTGGTGATTCTCATCATATTCTCCACTCCCCCATGATCATTGCTAGCTAAGGTTGCTGACTTTCAAGAAAAGGAGTAGAGTAGCCATGTGCTTGTTCATGTGAAGAGGGATTTGAGGGGGGTGACTCCAATATATAACTCAGCAACTAGCATCTATTAAGTGTAGCATATACAAACACTTAAGTTATAAAATATATGTACACATTATGTATACATATAAGTCCCAATGTCTTTTTAATTAGTTAACCAACAATATAATGTATCAATTTGGGTTACACATATGATAACATATAATCCATGTACATTTCTCTTAATACCAAATATAATTCAATTAGGCATTATTAGTATTTACCAACACAACTGTTATTATAATTATTATAACAACTTATTGAAATCATTTATTAATTAATAATTATTCATTGATATTACTATATGTTGATGAGGCATACATGAATGTTTACTTACATACTTCATGTCACATAAACAATATTATCATTTAACTCTATTAATGCTATTAATCTCACTATATAGTCTACATATAAAATATATAGCCATATTAATATGTCACACTGTATTATATACAATATTTAAGTAACTACCATATATTAAAGGTTTATTATATCGCATGCTTGTATAAAATAATAAATCAATTAAATATAATAATATTATATTTATTAATCTCTTACTTATTAATCATTATTTATCTATACTAACAATTTATCAACACATTTAATTCTTTCACTATATTCAAGTAGATTGAATATTTAATTACTAACACTTCCATCAATTCTTTTTATATTAAAGTCTTAGGGTTACTCCACCAATTTAATTTTCTCATTAGTGACTTTCTTTAATCGTTTCAGAAATTCACATAACCACATAAGGTTTAAATAAACTCACAAAACTAACTCGTTAAAAATAAATCACATATTTAATTAATAAAGAGTTTAAAATTCATGGTCGTTACAAAAACGGTGAAACCAGTTCTCAAGGAACTTTTGAAACTATATAATAGAAATTAGGAGCTTATTGAAGTAGATAACTATCACCACTCTCGTGAGGTAGGTAGTTTTGTTTCTATAGTGTTAGATTCGAGATATACTGTTTATTTCAAACTCTAGGAGGTGAGTTATTAAATACATTTAGGGACTTAGTGAAAGGCAAGTACAGTATACCACCCATAAGCATATAGACAAAGTAAGAGAATCGTTCAGACCTTAAAGAATATATTAAGATATTGTAATTCAGACTTCAAAGAAAATAGAAGCCTTTTAGAAATTGCATACCATAGTTATTATGCTAGCATAAGAACGAAGCTTTGGACAATATAAAATATATAACACATTAGTAATGAGATTATATGCAAAAGATTTCAAACATTTTAGACACAATAGAAAACAATGAGAGTAAAGGGTATAAGAATAAGGTTTTTTTAGAAGTGTTATCTTGGAAATAGAAATATGCTTTGAAAAGAAAAGAAAAATCGTGTTCGCAAATTGTTGCACTATGTTAAGCGATTAAGAAGAATGGATGATGAGGTAATATTACCCTTAAATGAAAATATAATCATAGGTTCTTGTATATGTTTGTGCTACGTCGATGTAAATTTGATTATAAACACGTTATAAGCTATAATTCTGTACCAATAGAGAAAGACTTATATTATATTGAAATCCCGGTACAAGTAGTAGCTATGAAGAAACAGGTGTTGAGAAATAAGGCTATATCATCGGATAAAGTGATCTGAAAGAATCACGATATAGAAAAAGCTATATGGGAGCTGTGGGGTGAAATGCGAGAAGATTTCCTATATGGTTTTCATAATTTGTATTTTTAATTTCGAGACGAAATTCTTATAAGAGAGGGTGATTGTAACATTCCAAAATTTCTAACAGTAATATTAGTATAAAAAATAAATAAATAAATAATAGTATGTTTTATAGCTTGTGTAATGTGTATATTACTTTATTATTATATATGAATATATATATAGATATATATATATATATATATATATATATATATATATATAATCACATAAGATATAATTATGTTAACATATATGAAAAATTCTATAAGTAAACCATAATTAAAGGTTTTATCTAAATAAGAAAACCCTAACCCTAATTAGAAAATCCTAATTTTATAATAAACCCTAGTTTTAAATTAACAAACCTTAATGGTTAAATTTTGTTTTTAAGTTTTTAAAGAGAATATGAAATGACTAAATTATCCTTGGATTGAAGTGGGAAATTACTAAAATACCCTTAGTATATGGGAAATGACCAAAATACCCTTAAAACTCTTTTTGTAAATCAGATAGGAACAAATCTTTTGCTTTATAAGCAAAAGATTTGCCCCATGTTGCTATACCATCTTAAACTAGCCAACACAACATAGCAACATTAATAAGCTAGGCTTAGTTGTCAATTAGAGAGAGAAACTTAAGTTTTGCTCTCACTTTAAGTTTTCAAATAAAGCTAAGTGTTAGTTCTTGAAAACCCACGAGATTTACACCTCATACACTTTATGTTATAGCTCCCAATCAACTCATAGCAAGTTTATATCAGAATCATAAAAAGGATTTATAAAGATTGCTTCAAAAGGTAAAAACCCTAAAACCATGCTAGATCTATAAAGCTACAATAGAATTTTTGTTTGTGTTTATATATGTTAAATAACATGTTAATAAGTGATCTGGGTTGCTAAAACATGAATTTATAACATCTAAATGCACGAAAATGAAGATTTAAGGAAACTGTTAAAACCGAAAAAAAATGGCCTGACAACCTAATGTTAGGGCTTGTAGATTTTACTCTGTTAATCTTCTGACATGTGAAAGCCCTTAGACTTGTAGTATGACATGAGTTTAACAATCTTCAAAAGGAATCAGGTCCATCAGATCAGTAGATTAGAAGTTATTCATGGTCAAACAGAGTTGACCGATCACGAAAACTATTTTCTGGGCAACCTAGAAAGTTGATGAACACAACCGGACAGGCAGTTTGACCGGCCTTGATCTCGCGACTGACAATCTGTTAGGATGCTAGGTTCTGTTTAGGTTAAACTATGACATGGGTACTACACCACCAGAGTTGTCTAAGGCCTTAAATAATTATAGATCGAACATGATTAGTGATCAAACTAGGTTGACCGTTAAGTTGGGCAATCTGGGTAACCCAGAAAAACATGAGCAGCGCCTGACAGGTTCTTTAGGGGCTTGGATCTTGCTGATTAATGATACTTAGACTCTCTAAGTGCTACTTTATAATACCCTGCTAGTTTGTCTACAAAATTCGAGCACTAGAACACTCAAACTGTTATTAGATTTCAAGATATAAGGCTAGCAATAGCGTTGACCAACCATGACTTTCTATTCTGGAAAACCCATAAATTCAAGAACAAACTTGGGTGGTTGATTGGACCATTAATAACTTTTGATTGTGTTATAGTTAGATACCAAACTTGTTATAGACTTGTACCACTACATCAGTACTACAATTGTATTACACCTACGTGCCACGAGTCATAGCCAGTTAAGATTAAAACCCGGTCAAACCAGCCATCAAGGCATTGACCGGGCTGTTCTTCAGCTGGTGAAGAACACCAAAGGCGACACTTCCTATCGCTATAGACCTTTAGCGACAGGTTTAAATAAAAATTAATTATAATAATTTAAATAATTAAAATAAATAGAAATAATTAATTAAAAATTCTGAAAATTTATTTTAAGTTATAATAAATAATTTTTAATATTTTGACATAAAATTTTACTAATATTTAATTCATTTAAATATAAATGATAATAAAAGTATTTAATAATTATATTAAATAAATTATTTAAAAATAATGTTAATGGTTTAAAAATCATTTTAAATAATAATAAATTATTTTAAAATGATATTAATGATTTAAAAATAATTATTAATAAAATTAAATTATTTAAAAATATTAGTGATGATTTAAAAATCATTTTAAGTGGTTATTAATTATTTAAAAATAATATTAACAATTTAAAAATTATTTTTAAATAATAATAAATTATTTAAAAATGATATCAATGATTTAAAAATCATTCTCAATTAAAATAAATTGTTTGAAAATAATATTGATGATTTAAAAATCATTATAAATGGTTATTAAAGATTTAAAAATGATATTAATGATTTAAAAATCTTTATAAGTAATATTAAATCATTTAAAAATTATTTTGAGTGTTTGGAAATTATTATAAATAATAACTAAAATATCTAATAAGGTATTGAAACTTTAGAATAAAGTTTAATGAAAAACTAAATCGATAACTACTCGATAAAGCGATAAAATACCGAACGGACACCAAAAATTAACCCAGACACTAATAGTTTGACTAGTTGTTAGTTGTTATTGTTTCTAATGACTGTTATAAACCTATATAGGTTGCGTGTATACTTTCCAATAGCTTAAGTAGCTGATCTTGATAAAGACAAGTTTTTCTAACTTCATTTAATTTTAATATTAAATGTAAGTCTTGTATATTGACATACGAATTGTTATACACATTATTCGTTATATCTGTGATTTAAAAAGGGTTATGACTTATTGTTCAAGCATAACCAAGATATATGAACTATTATTTGCATAAAAATGTGTTTAATTTGATATCAAAGCCTAAATTGTGGAAAAATCAATATTGTTTGGTACATATATATACTGATACATGTCCCGAAATTATATTGGCAGTCATAGTACTGACCCTGGTTTACATTTATTGGCATTTATAATACTGACCCTGGATTTCAATTACAGACAGTTATAGCACTGACCTTGTTAAATTGGTCAAATGATATGCATACTCCTAGGATATAATTAGGCTGATCACCTATGAGATATTCGAATCAATCTTTTATATGTCTTTGTGACTGTAGGAGTGTAGAGTGGTTGACAGAATCAACTCGGGTTTCTTAGTTTATATGACTGACAGTACCTCGTTAGAAGTGTGGTTAAACAGATCAACTCGGGTTGCTAAGTCTATATGACTGACAGTACTGGTTAAAAGTGTGGTTTAACAGATCAACTGGAGTGACTAAGTCTATGTGACTGACAGTAACTCGTAATGTGTGGGGTTTGACCGATCAAAACTCAGTATATATATATATGTTGAAAATCTCTGTACTATATGCTCATTCAATTTAAATTCAGTGTGAGTATAATTAACAACTTGTTTAAAACTTGCTGAGCTTTCTGTAGCTCATCCTTGCAATTATTATTTTCCTTTGCAGCTTTACTTATCTATCCAAAGTTCTAGAATTCAATCATGTGGATGGAACAACTCGGTTAATATAAATTTTGGTTATATTATTGGGAACTCTTATGTAATAGTAAGTAATTTGGATTTATTGTAAACCAAGTTAAGAATATATAATGTATTATCATCTTTAACAATTGCTTAGTTTTTACCTTTCTAGAACATAGAAAGAAGTACAGTGTCTATATGAACCATACTTCTGAATTGGGAGTATTAAAAGATATTGTGGTTCTCTGATGCACTGAGGTTGGTCGCACCCCTCAGATTCCAAGAACGACCCTAACATTAATACTACAAATGTCAGATAGATGGGAATTATTGATATGAAAGAAATATCTATGAGATTATAAACTTATTTATCCAAGTGAAGGTATCCCCACACAGTAAATGTTCTGACGAGAACTACTGTTCGTTGTGGAATACTGTGAATCTTGGATTGATATGAATTATTATCTTATGGAATATTTACGTGAGCACTAAATCTGCTACAGGGAATGTAGAGAATTTGGGGTGTCACAAGTTTTAAATCATTAGTTATTACATGATTAAACCACACATTCGCATCAAACCTAACTGATTAATAGTTAATCAAATTATAATTTAAAATCACACATTTCATTTTTAAAAATATAATTTAATAATGTCCAATTAGCATATAATTTTATTAATATGCCTTTATATTTATTATATTAACATTCTCATAAAATTGAACATTTAAATATAATTTTCAGGCTAAACTGCATAGCTGGCGCTGCAGCACCACACAATGCACTGCAGTCGGCGCTACAGCGCTGCCACATCATCAGGGCGCTTGGTTTGGCACTGTAGCACTCCAGTTGTACTCAAAACCAGCGTTGTCGCGCTGCCATGTAGCACGCTCCACTGCTGTGGCGCTGCAGCGCCTAGTTTACTCACTAGGCTGGTGTTGCGGTGCCACATCACCGCCAGACGCAGACAGCGTCACTAACTGTGCAGGAAAAAACCAATTTTGCTTATTTCCTTGCACCAAAATCAGATTTTTGTTCATATAATCAAGATAAAATATTACAGAATCATAACTTTATGTTTCTAACATGTTTTAACACATATAAACATTACAATAATCAATTAAAAACATTTAATTTTATGATTTTGAAGAAAACACCATTGTTAAGTGTTCTTGATGAAAATAAACATTGTGACTTTATTTTTAAACAAATCACATAATTCAAATCATGTTATTTTCGTTTCTTAACATATAATCATAATCTAAACTCAATTTACATACATAACATGAATTAAACATCAATTTTGATATTAAAGATTTTAAAAATAGTTCACTATAAATTGCTATGAACATGATTTCTTCATGTTCATCATATTTACATGAATTAAATAGTTTAATTACTCACACAAAACATATATAATAGTTTATACATACAATATAACATGTATAAATCATATTCACATGATTATTATGAAAAACTAAATTATAGAGAACTAAACTATGAATATCATTGAAGAGCAAAAACTTAAATTAGATTATACCTTTTAGAAGATGATGATGATGATGATGATGGGTTTTGATTCTTGCTTTTGATTACACAAAGTTCTCTCCTTCTTTCTGCTCTCTTTTCTCTCTAGTTTTCTTTCTCTGCTATTTCTCTTTTCTTACTCTGATATTCTAACTCATGTAATATACAATATACATAACTGACATATAGATATAATATACATATAATATATAACTGATGTTTTAAACCTTTTAATAAATATATCAGTTACTTTTATTTTGAAAATCAAAAGCAATAAAGCTTGTTTGGCAAAATCAATTAAAAATAGATTTTTTAGAAACTAAGAGCCTTGTTTGGAAAAACTAATTTAAAATAAACTTAAGGGCCTTGTTTGGTAAAACTGAATTAAAACCCTTGTAATTTATTTTAATCTCTTTTACTACATAGTTTAAATGTCACACTTTATTTAATTAAATCTCAATATCCCAATTTAATTAAATTAAAGCTAACATCAATTTATTAAATAAAATTGACACAAAAATTAAATTGCTACACAATTATAATTTACTCAATAATCATAATTTCATGTAATAAATTAGTAAATCTCTAATTTAATTATTTAAATTAAATTAGACATTACTATAAATATCGATTAAATCATTAAATCCTTATTACCAAATACCACATAATATTAATCTAATTTAATTATCTAAAATAAATTAGAACTTCATCACAAAATTACTTACACATCAATTTAACATTAAACATCAATTTAATTAATATATTGCACTTAATTAAATTACTCCACAACATAATCACATCAATTATTTATTTAACTCAATAAATAAATCAATTAAAATATTTATTTAATTAAATAAATATTTAAAATAAAATATAAAATCTCATTTATTACATCTTCTGTATCGTCTGCAATCTTATTCTTCATTTGTTCACCCTCAACGTCTCTGAGTTGCACTTTCTTCACCTTTCCCACTATTGTAGGTTGAATCTCCATCGCAAACAACTTCCCCCCCTGCTTCATTGGGTAATGTTACTTCTATTTCCATTCTTGCCATCTCTGTTATCAACTATTCTTGAGCTGTTAACATTGATAGTTTCTCCTGGCCCTTTCTACTTAAAGCGTCGGCCACTACATTCGCTTTCCCTCGGTGATACATGATATCACAATCGTAATCCTTTATCAACCCAACCATCTTTTCTGTCTCATATTCAACTCCTTATGTGTGAAGATATACTTCAGACGTTTATGATCTGTGCATATCTCACATTTCTCCCCGTATAGGTAATGCCTCCAAAATTTTAAGTTGAAAACCACCGCTACAAGTTCTAGGTCATGAGTAGGATAACCTTTCTCATACTCCTTTAAATGCCGAGATGCATATGCAATGACCTTGCCATGCTGCATGAGCACGCAACCCAGTCATCTATGTGAAGCATCACTATAAACTATAAAATTTCCCGTATCATCTGGTAAAGACAATATAGGTGCTTAACTTAACCTCTTCATCACTATAAACTAAAAAATTTCCCGTATCATCTGGTAAAGACAATATAGGTGCTTAACTTAACCTCTTCTTTAGCTCTTAAAAACTATCTGCACACTTTTCTGTCCACACATACTTCAAGGTCTTCCTTGTCAAATTTTTCAACGGAGTAGCTATCTTAGAGAAGTCCTGAATGAACCTCCCATAGTATCCCGCTAACCCTAGGAAACTCCGCACCTCAGTCGGTGTTCTCGGTTGCTCCCAATTAATAACTCCTTCCACCTTCGTTAGATCTATTAAAATCCCTTCTTTGTCGATAATGTGTTCCAAAAATTGCACTCTCTCCAACCAAAATTCACAGTTAGTGAATTTTGCATACAACTTTTCCTTTCGTAGTGCTTCCAACACTAATCTTAAATGTTCAGCATGATCTTTTTGGGTTATTGAATAGACTAGAATATCTTCAATGAACACCACGATGAACTTTGTCAAAATACTGTTTGAACACTCTGTTCATCATATCCATAAATGCGACTGGCGGATTAGTTAACCCAAACGACATTACCAAGAACTCGTAATGACCACAACGAGTCCTGAATGCTGTCTTAGGTACATCTTATTCTCTAACCTTCAACTGGTGATATCCCGTTCGCAAATCTATCTTAGAAAAATACTTCGTGTAAGACCCCAACTTTTATGAATAAATATTTAATTTTCTTTATATATTATTTCGAAATAGTAAGGTGTTGATTTGATAAATGTGAAAAATTATGGGTGAAATGTGCAAATAATTCAAAATAAGCAAGTGGTTATAAAATATTCATTGTTGTCGGGGAATATTCGTTTGGTCGTGAAATATTCTTGTTGTCGGGGAATATTCATACGACGGCGTAGCTATTTGTTGGCTCCACAACTGAATAACTGTCGGATATAGAAAGCGACAGAAATAATTTTTTTATAAATAACGATAAAACTGTTACGGTTAAACTGTTAAAATACCCGGTGATAAAATACAGTAATACACGTTGTGCATAGTAGCATACGGTATTGCACAGTATTTCAAATTATTGGTTCTTACGTAAGAAGTCACTTACTCAATAATTGTTACAGTAATTACTGTTCAATATTTTATATTATTAATTCAATAATTGCATGATATTTTATTGGTTCAATAATTGCTACGTTGATATTTTCTATCAATAATTGCTACGTTGCTATTTTATATGATTGATTCAATAATTGCTACCGTTGATATTTTGTATTATTGATTCAATAATTGTCACTACACAGTATTTCATATTATCAACTCAATAATTCATATTATTTGAATAATATTATTAGATAGCATTATTGACAATGTATAAGGAAGTTCTGTTTAGGAGGGGTTATTTAATTGCGCGTTAGTAAGGAGAAATCTTTATCGGAATGCCCCCTCTTTCCTAGGAACGACCTGGTTGTCAATATTGTAGTTCTGTAATATTATTTGTGAATAATTAATTATTGATTTATATGATAAAGAAATATTTATTTTGTGGATATAAAAGAAGGAATTAGTGCTAAGGTGTTTTTTATCAGTATTTTGTTGTGAAAAATCACCCGTTTGTGGATTTCGGCCATTTTCGGTTGGGAATTTGGAAAAACTTCCTTCTACAAAGTTGTAGAGAATTAAATTTCCTATGAAAAGAATATAGAATTCATATTTTTCTGATAAAGAGTTATTTATTATGAATTATTGAAGTTTCGGAATAAATATTTTTTTAAAATAAAATGGTGGGCCCCACTTTTTTTTTTTTTTTTTTGTGGAAAATACTGATTTTTGCAGGCTTTGAATGAAATGGGCAGCAGCTAGAAAAAAAATCAAAACAAGTGTGCTCCGTGGTTTCAAAAGTCAATATTGGTGTCCTGGCATTTTCCTATAAATAGGGTGCTTAGTTAGAAACGAAAATCACACCAGAATCAGAAAATTTTCTCTTTATAATATCGAGCGTATTTTTGTGAGTATTTTGATACTTTGAGTGTTGCTATTCAGTGCAAGTTTTCTTCAGCCTTATATCCGATATTCCAGTCAGAAGTACTATTCTTTTGAGTTAAAGGATGCTATTTTCTTTCGTAAACGATGTTATTCTTTTCAATATCATTATACCAAAATATTGTCATAGATTTTATTATAAAATTTTTACTTTTTCCTTCAGAGTTACTATTCACGTATACGACACTATTCACGTATACAGCACTATTCACAAAAAAATTAAATTTTCTTCTATATGTTCAAGTTGCTTGTTAAGGTTCCTATCTTTGATTGGATCCATGTTTTGAGCTCTATTCTTGAATTTTGATCCACAAAGTATTATTATGGAGTATTTTTGAACTTGGATAAAGTAAAATGTGAATCCTTAATCTTTGTCCTTTATCTCAGTGGATTCGTTATTTATATTATTTTTCATCATCCTCAGTCCTAAATGGTGATATAATAAAATATCTTTGGCCTGTAGAGCAAAGATGAATGATTACCTGTTGAATATCTTTGGCCGTAGTGCAAAGATGACAGGTGTTGAAATGAACATAACCAACTGGTGATACAAATGAATATCTTTGGTCCGTAGTGCAAAGATGAATATTTGATTCGAGATGTATATTGATTGATGTTACAGGGATAAAATATTGATGATGGACTTTTAAATCATAGAAGATAGTAGACTTCATTCTCTACTTAACTCTTCTAATGAATTGTTATTTCCGCTGCGAATATTGATCTAAAACTTGTTGTCAATAATATTTTATCTAATTTGTTGAAGACTAACGATAATTTATTTTCCATTATCTTAGTCATAATATTCTTTACTGGGCTAGTTGAGCTCACCATTTTCATCTATTGTCCTCTTCAGGAAATGAGAATGTCGCAGGAACTAGTCGGGGGACAGAGTGATGGTCCGAGTTAGAGCAGTAGTAGTCCTCACTATTTTTAATAAATAGTGTGATAATAATTGTAATGAGGATTTAGTTTGAATGTTAATATTTTCTACATATTTGTATTGACACTCACAGTTGCGTGGTCGTATTTTGCACGACCGTGTTATATAAAAGATTGTATGTGAATTCTGTACCATGTATTTGGCGACTCAGAATGGGTTGGGTTGACTGGACCTATTCTGGGGGCGTCACACTTCGCCCCTTTCAACTGATCAAAAAGATCATCGATCTTGGGCAATGGGTATTTATTCTTTATCTTTAGTTTGTTCAACTCTCGATAGTCGATACAAAGCCTCAACGATCCGTCCTTTTTCTTTACAAACAATACCGACGCTACCCATGGAGAGACACTCGATTGAATGTACTTCTTATCAAATAGTTCCTGCAATTGAATCATTAACTCCTTCAATTCTATTGGCGCTGTACGATACGATGCCTTCGAAACGGGTGCCATTCCTGGTAAAACATTTATAACTAATTCGATCTCTCTATCGGGTGGAAGACCTGGAAATTCGTTCGAAAATACGTCTGCAAATTTATTAACTATAGGTATCTGTTCCAATGTTGCTCCCACTCGTTGGGTATCAACAACATGGCTTATGTATCCTACACATCCTTTCCATAGTAACTTTCTGGCTTGTATCATGGTTAGACAACAAGAATGTCTACGTGATTTACTATCGTATAACACTACCTTGGGTTTCTTAGAAATTCGAAGGTTCACACTTTTCTTTTGGCAATCAATAATCGCTACATGGTTAAACAACCAATCCATCCCGAGAATTACATCGAATTCTCCCAACTTTATCGGTATAAGGTCTACCGATAACTTGTTACCTCCTATATCTACACAACAACTCCTATGAATATGATCGACATGAATTACTTCTTTGTTTGCTACCTTAATATTCAAAGGTATTACAAGTTTGTCAAGGAATAATCCTAACCGTTTAGCAAATTCACATTCTTTAAAAGAACAAGTAGCACCCGAATCAAACAATACATATGCATTTTAACGGTTAATTGGGATAATACCTGCTATTACATTGCTTGATGCAACCGCATCCTGGACCGTCATATTAAATGTACGGGCCGTCGGTCTACTCGGTGGTGTAGAACCACTAATAGCTAGCTTACCACCACTAGCTCACTTCCCATTATCCGACCCCTTTCTCGGACAATTCTTTGCTATGTGGTCCGTTAACCCACACAAAAAGCATCCCTTATTCTTCTTAGGGTTGGGACAGTTAGGCGAGATGTGCTCTTCCTGCCCATAGTTTTAGCACACAGCTTTACCCTTAAGACAGACTCCAAGATGAGCCTTCCCACACGTCTTGCACGCCTCGATACTTGTTTTAGGATCACCTTGCTTCACCCCGATATTCCATGAGTTTAAACCCTTTCGCTTCGCTGCACTTCCACTACCGCTAGCTCCCTCTGTTTTGACTCCCCCGTTAAACTTATTCTTATTTTTCTTCTCCTTGTGGTACAGGCTCAAAGCCTTACTACCACTCTCAGTGATTATTGCTTTCTCCAACACTGTTCCAAAGATCTCACTTTGGAACACTGAGACCCTACTATAGAGCCAAAGTTTCAAACCTTGCTCAAATCTCATGGCCTTTCTCACCTCCGTGTTTACCTGATGTGGCGTAAATCTTTCCAGTTCATTGAACTTGGCCGCATATTAGGGAACAGTCATATCCCCCTGCTTCAGCTCTAAGAATTTAACTTCCATCCTACTCTACATGCTCGTAGGGAAATAGTTCTCCAAGAAAATCTTCTCGAACTGCTCCCACGTAGCATTTTCTGCTCCAGCCCTACTCTGGTTCGCCTCCCACCAGAAGTTGGCCTCTCCTTTCATCATGTACTTAGAAAAATGAGTCTTTTTCTCCTCTCTGACATTTACGATCACAAATGCCTTTTCTATCTCTTTTACCCAAGTTTGGGCGGCGATAGGATCTGTAGTTCCTTTGAACTCAGGCGGACGTACGCTCTTAAAATCTTTAAAAGTAGTAACCCCTACTACCCCAAGATTTACTCTTACACCCCCTCCGGTGCTATTAATGGCCGCAGTTATAAGGTTTACGAATTCTTGCATTGGGTTTGTAACGAACGAGATTTTTGTATTTAATTTTAAATATTTATTGAATTAAATAAATATTTTAGTTGATTTATTTATTGAGTTCAATAAATAATTAATGTGATTATGCGGTGGAGTGATTTAGTTAAGTGTAATATATTAATTAAATTAATGTTTAGTAATTTTGTAGTTGAAGTTTTAATTTAATTGAGATAATTAAATTAAATAAATTATTAACTAGTCATTATATTATATAATGGTAATATTCTAATTTAATAATTAAATTAGGGATTTACTAATTTGTTACATAAAATTATGATTATTAAATAAAATTATAATTGTGTAGTAATTTGATTTATGTGGTAATTTGATTTAATAAGTTTATATTAACTTTAATTTAATTAAATTTGAATATTAGAATTTAATTAAATAAAGAGTGACAATTAAACTATATAATAAGTGAGTTATTAAAATAAACTAAAGGGATTTAATTTAGTTTTACCAAACAAAGCCTTAAGGCTTTTGAAATTCTTATTTTAATCTTGTTTTGCCAAACAAAGCCTTATGGCTTTTGATTTTCAAAATACTATAACTGATAAATATTAAGTATACATATTATATTGTATTAAGTATATATCAGTTATGTTTTACGTTAAGTTTATCAGCCTAACTCTAAAGAAAACAAATAGAGAGAAGGAAGAAGAGAAGAGAGAATTTATAGAGAGAAAAGAGAGAAAGGTTTCTATGTGAGTTTGGGAAAACAAAGAAGAATTCTTATCATCTAGCTAGTCTCAACAAGCAATCAAGGTGAAATTCAAGTTATAATATTTGATTTTCATTTTCTTAAGTTTTTTTATGAAAATTCTCTATGAATGGGTTTTTTGTTCAAGATATGATTGATATATGTTAATTTGTATATGTACTTTATTCTATATGATTTGTATGAGAATTAAGGTTGTTTAATCCATGAAAATATGAAAAATATGAAGAAATTATGTTACAGTGAGATATAGTGAAATATTTTGTTATGGCTTATTGAGTATGAAAAATTAATGTTTAATTGATGTAATAAACTATAAATTGATTTTAGATTGTGTTAGTACATCAAGAAACGAAGAGAATGTGATTTGAATAAAGTAATTTGGTTGATAAACGAATTCACAATGATTATTTTTGTTAATAATGTCTAAAATGGAGTTTTTGGCAAAAACATTAAATTTAAAGGTTTTAATTTGGTTGTTTGTGTGATTTTGTTGGTTATAATCATGCTTTTTATGTTTAATAATGTTTCTATGAAGTCTATATGGTTTGGGTATGTATAGATTGTTGTTTGAGCATAATTTATGACATTGTATGGCCTAAGCTGTGTTCTTCGCGAACCTGTTTCCGTGCTACCATTTCGTGGCGCTGCATCGCCTGTTCTGTGAAGAAACAGAGCGCTGCTGTGACGTCCCCCAATCTGGTTACCTTCAAACCCTAGATATGGTGCTACACGGTACTACCATCTACTCATACATTCAATGAAAGACTTCAATAACATGCATGAGTTTACTAAATATTACATTCTATTAATCCCTTCCCAAGTTCTTTGTAACCATTACATTATTATGTTTCATAATATCAGTAATTACAATATTAATACTATGTTATTACAAAGGTAACTACTTGTCCATCTTGAACTTGCCTTTGTCTTTACCGGATCCTTCGGTCCGTTCGCTCTTAGCTGAAATCATTTAGTCTTAAGCAAGAATGAGCATAAATAGCTCAGCAAGTTCAACATCATATCTTGAAACCACAAAATCAAGAATCATATAGCTTTGTCTTCAATAATTGTACAATAGTTATGAGGTACTTATGAATAATCAAAATAACGTTTGATTCCTTTAAAACCATTCCCAAGGACTTATAGCCTCTTCGAAATATGTATTAGTCAATGACCACGAACCATCATTTAGTTCTCATTCATGAAAGGAACAACCTGACACACAGGTCGTAAGTTCGATATAGCTTACGAGCACATCCAGGTGATCAGCCTGTAGTATTCTATGTTGATCAACACTCATACATTAAACGTGTTTACGTTTAATTGGTGGCAACCTCACGTGCCTGTCGAATTAACGACGTAAAAAAATTTGTTTATTCATAATAAGGTTTAACTGAGAATTCGTACCAATCAATTGGCATAGGATAACAATATTGTATATATTTTGGAAAGATTTATGGAAAAACCAACCAAAATATGCTAAGTCTCAGTATAGCTGAATCAAATGGCATCGACTATTCAATAACAGTTTCTGCATAAGCAATCATTCATAATGACAACTTGTCCAACCCTAACGTATAAACAAGAGTTTAGAAACTTGCGTCAAGTAGAACTTGAACAAGGTTAGGAAACTTGCCTTTGCTTCTTTAACCTTTAAACGTACTCTACTCGGTCTTTACAACTTCTACAAAGCATATCACATAGTATACCAATGAGAATTCATAGTTGATATACAATGTATAACCTAACTTCTCCTTCTTGTATATATTAACCGAATTGTTAAGCTAATAACATTCGTTCAAGTTATTTAACGTTTATTACGACTTATTAACATCTCTATGTCATAAACCGACTCCCGTCGCTCATCATAAAGCACAATGACGGACGAAACCATAATCGGTTCATTAAGTTAATCACATTCCCGTCGGATTACCATTATCGAACTCCGCATAGAATTTACATGAGTTTTAACTCCATTCGATGTCATTCATGCATTACGTACCTCTATTACATGTTATATCACCCTAAGGCACGCTCACAACTCCATTACGATTCATAGTTCACATTATCGGATTTCGAGTTTAAAATTTAAATACGTTTCGTCAATGTTTAATTCATAAAATCTGGGTCTTACATCTATTTATAATGTCTAACCAAGTCCCTAGAATCCTCAAAAATCGCAATCCTAATCAACTTAGAAATCTACCAATAATATGCCAAAAATAGGAAATTCGCTGAATCTATCTGCAAAGCCCACCGGTGCAGGTTTTCCATACTGCCAACACCCGCCCCGACGGGTGTCCTTCTTTTCCTAGCTCTAGAGCAGACCCACGTCGGGGCGGCACTTTTCTATACAAAAGCTCGTTGGGGCGGCAATGGACAGAGAGGTAGCAGCCCGGGCGACACTTCCTAAGCCAAAAGGCCTGCTGGGGTGGGCTGCCCTACATCCTGATTCTCCTTCCTTTAATAACTCCGAATCAACCCGTTTCTTCACCAAAACTCCGCTTCAACCTGCAATCCCTAAAAACCCTTATTAGACTCGTGTTAATCCACAAAACATGCAATGAACCAAGTAAAAAGGAACCAAAATAGATAGATATTATACACTCATCAATCTAGGTTAATGTTTAATTCATAAAATTCACACTAATTGGTTTCTCTTCATGAATATTCATCATTTAGTTGCCCAACAATTACCATGTAGAAAGATAGGTTAGAAAATATTCACGTCGAGATTTTTTTCACTAAGGGCGCTGCAGCGCCAACACAAGGCCTAAGGCTGGTGCCACGGCGCTGCCTTGCAGTGTTTGAGCCCGGCCTTGGCGCAGCAGCGCTGGCTACAAGGGTTTGGGCAGGGCGGCAGCGCCGACCCCCAGATTCTTAAAATTTTTATTTTTGACGCGCTCGTAACATGATCATTTTAACTTGGAATTGGCTTATTCCAAAGCCAATAGTTCATAAATTTTATGTTCTATCATTCTATAAAGTCGGAATAAATTTCTAAATCTGTCGGCGATAATTTAGTATATTAGTCCATTTTTATACTTTCGTTAAACGTTCGTGAACTTTTGACGCTCAATTCTTCGTTTTAAGTCTGAATTCGTTCGCACTTGCTCTCACAAGTATTATTTACCTAATTACACGTGTTGTAATCAAAAACCATTGTTTCTAAATCACATGACGACTTTTGACTTCTATTTCGGGAAATTTATGATTTCGACGATTATCGTCTAATCGCGTAACTTTTGTCGAATCTTCGTTCTTTGATATTTTTACTTCAAACCAATTAGAATCAATCCATTAGTTGATTATTAATGATTCTAACCATTCTAAACATTTATGTTTTAATGGTTTACATGATCATCATTCAAATTATCATGAATTGAATAAGTTCTTCATTAGTTCTAAATTAATTCTTATAACGTCATCATGCATGGCTTGTTAGTTTTCTTATTCCACCATTTAGCCATCCTTATAACTTCGTATTATTAATGCTTTCCCAAATCACTTCTCTATCAATTCTATTATTGAAAAACAAATGATATTATATTTTCTTATCGTATACCTTTGTTAGTTCTTGCTTGTTTGAGTATGGAAACTCAAAGACTTTTTAACTCCTTGGTTGATTGGTTTGCTTAGCAAAGCACAAGCTATCTTCTTTTCTCTCTCTCAATAAAGGTTTCAAGTTGAACAACCAACAAAATGGCTAGCAAATGTCTTCTATTTATAGAAATTACAAGGATTGGGGTAGTTTGGTCTTTGGACCAAACCTCCTCAACCCCCACCTCCTCCCACATGCAAACCATGTCACCCCATGTGTTAGCATGTGCTAGCACATGGCCACCATTTGCTCCCCCATGACCCCATGTGTCATCATGGGTTATGGGTTACCCCATGGGTTTTACCCACCCGTTTACCCATCGGTTTGACCCACGAACTTAGTTAGTAATTTAATTCAAATTGAATGTATTTACTTCGTATAAAATTCATATTATACGTCGTATTAATTGTCGTATACTCTTCTTATTATACTCGTACAATATCTCGTATTATACGCGTATTCATTCCGAATGATAATTATTTATGATTATACTTAATCCTAATTAACCTCAGGTTTCACTTTCCCTAACACTTAGGTTTTAAGTCCACACGCGAAAACTTCGAGAGTCATAAATGAAATATTATTACATATTTCATCTCGTCTTAAAATCCTATCATTACGCGTTTCTCAGAATTTCAATAATAATTCCCGAGCAGAAATGAATGAATAGTGATTTTCTCCCTAGAAAACTTTTCTCAGATAACTTAACTTTTCACGGTATATTACAGTCAAATCATTTGGCAGAATGTCAATCCGACATTTCAAACTCCCAAAAAGGCTTAGGGTCACAAATACTAACCCTTAGGGTTAAACCCTAACCATTAGGGTTTGATATGTAAAAAGTGCATATTTCGTCTTTTTCTCAAAAATATTTTATTTTCGTTTTATAAATTCACATCAATTATTTGAAAACCTTGTGTTTTCCCAAGATATCATATAAAATGTATATTTTGTCTAAAAATGAATTTCACTAAATTAAACCCTTCGTACATAGGTGCAAAAGAGGAACGACACTACTTCCAAATAACTCACAAGAAGGCTTAGAATAAACTTTTGAAAACAAACACACACACACACACACACACTTTTATACATAGGAAATCAATAAGATGTGGTATCGTGTTTTCACGGGAGTCGAGGGGTGCCTAACACCTTCCCCCCGCTTAACCTAGCTCCCAAATTTCATGAATCTCGGGGTTCAGACCAATCTTTCGAAGTCACATATTGGACCATATTGCGAAAACTTGCAAAACTCGGATGAGTTGGTACATCCATTTAAACCATACCAACTGGCAACTCTGTCTCATTCGATCCAATAATAAAATAATAAAATCAATCTTTTCAAAGTCGTTGACACTTATGTCGGTACCGCTTTCCTAAAACTTTACCCTTTAATAAAATCCATAGACATAGCAAATCCCAAAAGGGTAAAACAAACAATTGATAATTTAGGAAAGTCGAATCATAAAAAAATATTTTTTCCCGGCGTCGACAGGTGGCAACTCTGCTAGGGACTAAAGAGGGCTGAAGTCGCGTTCAATATTTTTGATTTTCATTCTACATGTGCATCTTGTGTGAATGATCTTTTTATGTGATAATTGTCTTAATCTTTAAGCATTTTTTGTATTAGTGCCTCACACAATATATTAGTGCTTCGCACAATGTCATCATATTGCATGCGTAACGGACGTGAATGTATGTGAATGTATGTTGTGTGGTCCTTCCATTAGGAGACAATCTCGTCGTTTGTTTTTTACTGGACTCCACTGGATGTTTCCATTGTGAGGCTCAGGAAAGGCACCACTCAGTTTCGCTCTAATTGAAATATGAATGTTCTCATCAAGTAAATTGCGAAGATCTGGGAACCAATTTCAAAAAGCCTGTTAGAGTAACCATAAGATAGGTCAGCCTTATTAATTTACAATTAAAATTATTTTAATCTTCTTGAAGTAAAATAATCTTAAATTTTTAATCACAAATTGATTTAACTAATTCACAATTAAATTACTTTAATTATTTAATTATCTTTAATTAATAAAATCTCTTAATATTAATCTAATTAAGTATTATTATTATTTAATTAATTATTATTTTAGTTTAGAAAAATTTTATGTTCTGACCCGGTTTGACCCGACCCGACCCGATTCACCATGATCCGACCCGGATCTTGGTCAACTGAGAAACAAGCCTGGCGTGGCAGCGCCGGGTTTAAGCCTGCAGGCAACGCGACAGCGACAACCATCTAGGGATTCTTTGATTTTGGTGTGGCGTGGTAGCGTCGTGTTTTGTACTACGGATGGCACGGCAGCATCAGTCATCAAAAAACTTTATTCTTTAAAATGCTCATGGAGCAGCAGCGCCAGTTCTAGTCCTCTCGGCGGCCCGGCAGCACTGGCCCGACAGATTCCTTAGACTTGAAGTTTTTTAATATTTGATCTTTTACCTCTTTTGATTCAATCTTGCATAACTTGTTCATTTTACATCCAAATGAGTTTAAACCACTTCCATTATCTCATAAACTTGCATATCTTCAATATGTGATATCTTGACCAATTTTCTTAAATATTTACTTAATTTAATTTATTGCTTTTCCAAGCTAGGGTTTATATTTTGACATGCTTTACGAAAAGTTCCGCTACGAGTTCGTTTTATGTCTGATTCCTACGATTCCACTTACGTTATGTCCGTATTTCATAGAGGTTCAACATAAACTTTTTGAATCATATACACGGCTTACTCATTTTATGACACTTAACAACATATCTCATGCTTTCAAGTGTTTTAACTTAGATATCAAGCTTAACATGCATTTCTACCTAACAAACATACACCAACTCATTTATGACAAAAGTAAAATGAAGTTAGATGGTGAACCTACCTCTTAATGGCTTTCTTCCTCTTAGCTAAGAACTTCAAATAGGCCTCTTCCTTGATCCTTCTTCTAGTGCTCCACCAAATGCAAGAGCTCTCCTAGGTTTTTCTCCTTTTCTCTCAACTCTCTCTGGCTTACTTATATTAGGACTTAGCAAATGAAATGTGGCAAATTCCACCAACACTTTGAGGCTCCATATTTATAGGGAAATCATTGTCCAACAATTAGGTCATTATCCAACGATAAAAGTTGAGTTGGTGAAAAGTTTCACCAACTCTCACTATTCACTCATTCATTCTCATCATTACTTCACATTGCTTTGCTTTTGAACTCACTTAGCAAAACAAATCAGCATTCTAGGCCAAGGGGAGGGGTGGGGTGTCTAGGGTAGTATATATATAATGTATATTTTTAGTCCTTTCATAGCCACTTTATGCCTATATACACAAATATATGTATATATACCTATATTATACTCCCACATACATGTATACCTACATATATATGTATATAAATACATATATCTACCATTCTCATACTAACATTACACATTGGGCTAGTCCTAAATTAAAATTGGGTTAGGCACAATTACCTTTACACACTAGGCTCAAACATTCATCTAGCAATTCAATTGTTTGGGCCACACCTCCTAACCCTTGCAAGCATGTCACATATAATGTTGGGCTTGGATATATCCTAAGTCCAATACCTTATTAAATCATGACCCAACTAGTCCAATTAGGAAATTAATTATGCCACACCAGGCTTAACACATAAGCTTATTAACATCATTGTCACATTACTTACTTAAATTAGATTTTCACATTTCATGACACACCAAAATATATAAGTGTTCAAAATAAATATTCAATATCTTTATATTCAATATTAATATTATATATAAAAATCTTGGGTATTACATCCCCCCCTTGTGAAAATTTTGTCCTCAGAATTGGTACAGGGTTACACAAATAGATGGGGATAGTCTCTTCTCATCTTATCCTCTAACTCCCACATAGCCTCCTCGACGTTGTGGTTTCGCCAAACTATTTTTACAGAAGATATGAATTTATTCCTCAAAGTCTGTTCGTTCCTATCTATTATCTTGATAGGAATCTCTTCATACGTCAGATTCTTCTACACTTGGATGGGCTCGTAAGCTATCATGTGCTTATAGTCAGGCTAGTACGAACGTAACACAGAAATGTGAAACACGTTGTGGATGCGTTCCAGTTCGGGTGGTAAAGCTACTTTGTATGCCACTTCGCCCACTCGCTTTACTACCTCAAATGTTCCTATGAACCTCGGACTCAATTTTCCTTTCTTACCAAATCTTATCTTTCCTTTCTAGGGAGATACTTTCAAAAATATGAAACTACCGACTTCAAAGTCTCGGTTCTGACGACATAAATCTGCGTATTTCTCCTGGCGATTATGAGTTGCTACCAATCTGGCTCTTATCGTCGTTACTACATCGGCTATTTGTTGAACTAATTTTGGTCCCAAAATTCGTCGTTCTCTGACTTCGTCCAAACACAATAGTGTTCTGCACTTTCTCCCATAAAGATCTTCGTACAGTGGCATACCGATATTGTATGATAACTATTATTGTAAGCAAATTCTACTAAGGGTAGATGGTCATCCCAATTCTCTTTGAAGTCCATCACGCAAGTTCTAAGCTTGTCCTCTAGCATTTGTATCGTTCGCTCACTCTATCCGTCTGCTGAAGATGATAAGCAGTACTCACTCAACCTTAACTGTGTTCCCATCCTCTCTTGCAATCTTGTCCAGAAATTTGACGTGAAGCGCGGATCTCGATCAGAAATAATTGATACCGACACTCTATATCGTGAAACTATTTCCTTTACGTACAGACTTGCTAACTGATTTAGATTGAATCGAATCTTGATTGGTAGAAAATTGGTTATCTTCATTAGTTGATCCATGATAACCCAAATAGCATCATAACCCTTCTATGTGACTAGAAGTCCTACCACAAAGTCCATCGTAATGTGCTCCCATTTCCACTCCGGTATTTCTAGCCGTTGAAGTAGACCACTCGGCCTCTGGTGCTTTACTTTGACTCATTAACAAGTAAGACATATACTGACGCACTCTACAACCTCTTATTTCAGATTGGGCCACCAAAATTGTTGTTTAAGATCTCGGTACATCTTCGCTCCTCTCGGATGAACAGAATATGTCGTATTGTGTGCTTCGTGCAAGATTTCGTCTCTCAGTTCGGTTACAGCTGGCACCCATACTCGACCTTCAAATATCAATATACCGTCCATATCCATCTTGAATCTTTCTTCTTTATTTTCAACTATCCTCTTCTTTATCTTCTCGCATTCTTCATCCTTCTCTTGTGATACCATTACTCTGTCCAATAATGTCAGATGAGTTTCCATTACACATAATTTTTCCTCAGACCTTCCAGGTCCCTTCACTTTTATTTCTAATTTCTCCATTTCTCTTATTAATTCCTCCTGAGTTGTCAACTTAAATAATTTCTCTCTTTCCTTTCTACTCAATGCATCGGCAACTACGTTCGCTTTTCCTGGGTGATAAAGATTTTTGCAATCATAGTCCTTGATTAATTCCAACCACCTCTTTTGTAGCATGTTTAGCTCCTTTTGTGTGAAGATATATTTCAAACTCTTGTGGTCCGTGTGTACCTCATATTTTTCTCCATACAGATAATGCTTCCAAATCTTCAATGCAAAAACTACTGTCGCTAACTCCAAGTCATGGGTAGGGTATGTTTTTCGTAATCCTTTAATTGGCATGATGCATACGTAATGACCATGCCATATTGCATTATCACATAGCCAATCCCTTTGTGTGATGAATCACTATACACGACGAAGCCTCCCGCATCGTCCTACAATGATAATACAGGCGCTTCGCTCAACCTCTTCTTCAACTCCTTGAAACTTTCCTCACATTTTTCCGTCCAACCAAATTTCACCGTCTTCCTCGTTAGATTGGTAAATGGGGTTGCTATCTTAGAAAAACTTGGAAAAATCTTCGATAGTACCCGTCTAACCCTAAGAAATTTCTTACCTTCGCTGGTATTTTCGGTTGTTCCCAATTACTTATTGCCTCTACCTTTGCAGGGTCCACTAAAATTCCATCCTTGTTAATCACGTGTCCTAGAAACTGGACTTTCTCCATCAAAATTCACAGTTAGAAAAAGTTTGCGTACATTTTCTCTCTTCTTAGAGCTTCCAAAACCATCTTCAGATGTTCGGCATGCTCTTCCTTGGTCTTTGACTAAATCAAGATGTCATCGATGAAAACTACTACAAATTTATTCAAGTATGGCTTGAAAACTAGGTTCATCAAGTCCATGAATGCTACTGGAGCATTAGTCAATCCAAATGATATCACCAAAAACTCGTAGTGCCCATATTGAGTTTGAAACGCTATTTTTGGTATGTCCTCCTCCCGTACCTTCAACTGGTGATAACTCGTTCGTTGGTCTATTTTTGAGAAACACTTCACTCCCTTCAATTGGTCAAAAAGGTCGTCTACCCTCAGCAACAGATATATATTCTTGATCGTTACTCTGTTCAATTGATATAGAGCCTCATTGATCCATCCTTCCTCTTAACAAACAACAATGGTGCTCCCAAAGGAGACACACTCGACCGTATATAACCCTTATCTAGTAGTTCTTGCAATTGTATCATTAATTCCTTCATTTTTACTGTCGCCATACAATATGGAGCTTTTGAAATCGGTGAATTTCCCAGTGCTAAGTCTATTACGAATTTGATTTCTCTGTTTGGCGAAAGACCAGGCAGATCTTTCGGAAATACGTCTTAAAATTCTCTCACCATGGATATATCCTTCATTTCTACTCCCTTTCTCTACGTATCTATAACATAGGCTAAGTGTCCTACACATCCTTTTTTTAACAATTTCTTGGCCTGCATTATCGTAAGGCAACACGATTCCCTAAGCACTAAGCTACCATTAAACACCACCTTAGACCGGTTTAGGGTCTGAAGGTTCACGCTCTTCTTCTGACAGTCAATTATCACATCAAGGTTATATAACCAATCCATTCCCATTATCACTTCAATTTCTCCCAATCTAATCGGAATTAAGTTTACACTTAGTTCGTGTCCTCTAAGGTTTATACAACGATTTCGGTATACAAACTCTACGGGGATTACTTCCTTATTTACAACTTCTATGTTTAAAGGATTTTCTAATCGTTCTTGGGGTAAGTTTAATCGACTAGCAAATTCTTCAGACACAAATGAACAGGTAGCACTCGAATTAAATAATACATAGGCATTTATATTATTGATTGGGATAATACCTGACACCACGTCCTTCGTAGTTACTGTGTCCTGGACAGTCATGTTAAAGGTTCTGGCAGTGGGTCGGTTGGATTGTGCCGGTCCAACGATCATCACCTTGCTACCTCCTCCTTGTTGGTCGCTTCCTCCGTTGCTTCCTTTCTTCGGACAGTCTTTGATCTGATGCTCGGTTGAGCCACAAGCAAAACACCCCTTGATCTTCTTTGGCTTTGGGCAGTTTGATGAAATGTGCCCCTCCTAACCACAATTGTAGCAAACACTGCGCCCCTTCCAGCACTCCCCTTGATGGTTCTTTCCGCACTTCGTGCATTCCTACGCTCTCTTCTTAAACCTTCCTTGGTGACTCCCCACTTGATGGTTGTTTCTATTGTTGTTGTTGTTGTTATTATCCCACTTTCTCTTCCCTAGATTACTTCCTCCACTACTTCTTCTTTCACGGCTCTCCCCTCCAGTGTTCTTGTTATTCTTTTCCTTGTTGTACTCACTCAAGGCCTCACTACCTCCTTCAGCAATGATGGCCTTTTCCAACAGTGTGGTGAACGAGTCGATTTGGAGAACTGATACCATGTTGAACAACTAAGGTTTCAATCCAAGCTTGAAACGTCTAGCTTTCCTCTCCTCAGTATCTACTTGGTGCGTTGCAAACCGTGCGAGCTCGATGAATCTTGTAGTGTACTGGGCTACTTTCATCTCCCCTTGCTTCAGTTCCAAAAACTTCACTTCCATCCTATTCTTCATGCTCTTTGGAAAGTAATTTTTGAATAACAAAGTCTTAAACCTTTCCTAGGTTATGGTTCCTTCTCCCGCTCTCTGCTGATTGTCGTCCCACCAATAATTTGATTCACCCCTCATTATGTACGTAGTGAACACGGTCTTCTGATCTTCATCCACCCGACCGATGGTTAATGCCTTCTCCATCTCTTTGATCCATGTTTACGCCTCGATAGGGTGGGTAGTACCCCTAAATTCTGGTGGTCCTACGCTCTTAAAGTCCTTGAAGTTAGTTACAGGTACCGCTTGGGGATTGGGGTGAACGGGTTCATTGTTCCTTCCCCGAAGGGCTTCTCTTAGCAATTCGACTAATTGTTGTATGGGATCTTCTTGGTTCTTTACGTCATTGACTGATTCTTCTGGTGCTGCTATTCTACGTCAGGGCGGCATTTTTTGCATCACAAAATTTCATTCTTATTATCTAATTATATTACTTAAGTATTTCTTTAATGCAAAAGGAATAAAATTTTATAACACATTTTTTAAAATAAGGACATTTATATTCATATGTCAAATCATTGCATCGATATGATCATTCCTATCATACTTCTATAAATGTCAATGTGACGCCCCCAAATCCAGGTTCTCTAACCTCAGATTCGGTGCTCACGATCTATCATCATCATAAGCATTCTATAACTATTATGGAATAATAAACATACATTGTTCATTATAATAAAGTTTCATAACATGGCCCCAAGGTCTTCCTAACCTTAACTTAAACACACCATTCATATTACAAAAAGTTTACATAAGAAATCCCATTAGATAATAATAATATTCATTCTAAACTATTCCTGGATCTTTCCCCTTGAATACCAAAATTTATTAAGAGGTCCAGTTTAAATGACTGAGAACCTTGGCAAATGTTCATGGTTATTTTAAAACCACTCAGTTCATGATATTCAATTATTCGAATATTCAATATTAATTATTAATTCATGTTCCTTCACAACCTTATATTATTGTTGAACATTGAAAGCAAAACTTCTTTCCAGTCATGATATATCTTCCTTGTATATAAACTTGCTAAGCAAATTAGTTGCTTACCCTTGCTATATCATGACATTTATTTCAGCTAAGCCTAAAGGATCCAATACGAAGGACAAAGGCAAGGGCAAGATCCAGGAATAGTTTAGAATGAATATTATTATTATCTAATGGGATTTCTTATGTAAACTTTTTGTAATATGAATGGTGTGTTTAAGTTAAGGTTAGGAAGACCTTGGGGCCATGTTATGAAACTTTATTATAATGAACAATGTATGTTTATTATTCCATAATAGTTATAAAATGCTTATGATGATGATAGATTGTGAGCACCGAATCTGAGGTTAGAGAACCTGGATTTGGGGGCGTCACAGTCAACAACTATCCCCTAATATTACAAAAGATAAGGAAACACTGTCATACTACCCCTCTAACATGAACCTAATCTGGGTTTACATAACTATCCCATATCTCATACAAAAGATTGGGATTACACAACAATACATACATCACATGAATATAATTATCACTACTACTACTAGTCTAATAGGTCTCAACCTAACATCCCGCGCTCTACAGCGCTCTGGTACTCCACCTGAGTCATGTGCGCCATTATATCTCTACTCAAGGTATAACGGGTCTGCCCTGGCTCTGCTTGATAATGGTACATGCCATCGATCAACCTCTCCATAGTTGTGCAAAAAGCATAGCCCATTCGGTTCACCTTCCTCTTCTTACTCCTGACCTCATCTTCCAAGTCTCCTGCCCTATTATTAGCTCCTTCCCACTTCTCCTCAAAGTGGATCCTCTCCATAACCTCTAACTCGAGTTGAGTGCGAAGAGCCTCCTTCTATGCTTTCTCACTTAACTCCTTCTGCTCAGACTCCTCTAGTTTACCTGACAATTCTGTAAGACCCCAACTTTTATGAATAAAGATTTAATTTCCTCTATATATTATTTTGAAATAGTAGGGTGTTGATTTGATAAATGTGGTAAGTTATGGGTGGAATGCGCAAATTTTACAAAGTAAGCAAGTGATTATAAAATATTCGTTGTGTCGGGGAATATTCGTTTGGTCGAGGAATATTCTTTTTGTCGGAGAATATTTGTACGACGACGCAGTTATTGGTGGAACCCATAACGGAATGAATGTCGGATATAGAAAGTGACAGAAGTAAATTTTTATAAAAATAACGGTAAAACTATTACTGTTAAACTGTTGAAATACTCGGTGATAAAAATACAGTAATACGCGTTGTTGCACAGTAGCACACGGTATTGCACAGTATTTTGAATTATTGGTTCTTACGTAAGAAGTCACTTATTCAATAATTGTTACAGTAATTACTGTTCAATATTTTATATTATTGATTCAATAATTGCTACATTGATATTTTATATTATTGATTCAATAATTGTCACAATAACCGCCGCACAGTATTTCACATTATTAAATCAATAATTCATATTATTTGAATGATATTATTAGATAACATTATTGATAATGTATAGAAAGTTCTGTCAAGGAAAGGGGTTAGGTTATATAATTGCGCGCCAATGAGAAGAAATTCTTATTGGAAAGCCCCCTCTTTCTTGGGAACGACCTGGTTGCCAATATGGTGATTCTGTAATATTAATTGTGAATAATAATTGATTTTTGATAAATAAGATAAGTAAATATCTGTTCAATTTTGATATAAATGAAAGAATTTTTGGTATGAGACATTTGTTGAAAGTTGACATTTTATCTTCTCCGATAAAATATTTATTCAAATATATTATTATAATATTACATTATAATAGTATAATGTGATAATATAATAATATAATTTTATAATTTAAATGGTAACATTTGTATAATAAATTCATGGTACAAAAATAAAATGAGGTGGAAGAGAGAAAAATAGAATTGGAATTCTTTTTAAATAAATTATAAATGTATTAATATATATATATATATATATATATATATATATATATATATATATATATATATAAACATGTGGGTGGCTTGAATGTTCATTATTGGTGTGCTAGAATTTGTCTAGTGTGGTGTGCTGATGAAATTTTTCAAAAAGTGTGGGATTGAAAATCATCTGAGGGTTTATTTTGTCAACTTTGGTATTCTAACATTTTATTATAAATAGGGTGCTTAATTAGAAATGAAAATCACACCAGAATCAGAAAATTTTCTCTCTATAATATCAAGCGTATTTCTTGTGAAGGATAGTTTGAGTGTGGATTACGGTGCAAGATTTTTCGCAACATAATATTCGATATTCCAGTCAGATCTAGTATTTTACTAAGGTAAATGATATTATTTTTCTCGTAAATGTTGTTATCCTTTCAATATTCATAAAGAATATTATTTTCTTTCATATTCCATATTATGTGATAATATTTCATTTCATATTCCTAAATTTGAACTTACCACGGTAAGTATTGCTTCTATAATTCCTGAAATGATCAGAATTTATTTGAGTTTTGCGCTTCATCTAATATCATTTCACTGGATTATTGGTCTGAACTTTTTATGAACTTTTTATCTTTTCATGACGAGTTACTATTCACTAGAAAAAAACTTTATATTTTTTTTATGTCCAAATTATCTTTGATTGTATCCATGTTTTGATCTTCATTCTTGAATTTTGCTCCACAATTGATTATTATGGAGTATTCTTGAACTTAGATAAACTAAATTACGAATCCCCAATCTTTGTCCTTTATCTCACTGGATTCGTTCTTTAAAATATTTTTCATCATCCTCAGTCTTAAATGATGATACAAATGAATATCTTTGGCATAGTGCAAAGATGAATGATTACTTGATGAATATCTTTGGCATGTAGTGCAAAGATGAATGATTACCTGATGAATATCTTTAGCCCGTAGTGCAAAGATGGACAAGTGTTGAGATGAACAAGACCACTGGTGATACAAATGAATATCTTTGGTCCGTAGTGCAAAAATGAATATTTAATTTGAGATATATATTGATTGATGTTACAGGGATAAAATATTGATGATGGACTTTTAAATCATAGAAGATAGTAGACATCATTCTTTACGTAACTCTTCTAATGAATTTTTAATTCAGCTGCAGTTGTTGATCTAAAACTTATTGTCCATAATATTTTATCTGATGTGTTGAAGCCTAACGATAAATTATTTTTCAATATCTTAGTCATAGTATTCTTTACTGGGCTAGTTGAGCTCACCATTTTCTTCCATTGTTCTCTTTAGGAAATAAGAATTTCTCGGGTACTAGTCGGGGAATGGAGTGATGGTCAAAGTTAGAACTGTAGAAGTCCTCACTATTTTTTTTATAAAATAGTGTGATAATAAATATAATGAGGACTTAGTTTGAGTGTTTATATTTTCTACATGTTTGTATTGACACTCACAGTTGTGTGGTCGTATTTTGCACGACCGTTTGATATAAAAGATTGTATTTGAATTCTGTACCATGTATTTGGCGACTCAGAATGGGTTGAGTATTGAACTTATTTTGGGGGCGTCACAAATTCTATATTCCTAGATTGTTGGGTTTGTATGTTACGCATACATGCAATCAAATTACACAATTAAGGGCGGAAGCAAGATAAAATAAGTTTTAAAATTTTTACACAAACCCTCACCATGATCATACTTTGTGCTCAATTATAAATAATAGAAAAGTAAGGATAAATCATAATCATACCCTTGTAGAATCTAGCTTGCACAGGCACGAGTTCAACTCCTTGCTCTCCTTGAATCTTCTGTATTGACTCCTTCCTTTGATCAACGTTAGCTACCCAAGTGTTTGGCCTCTAGAGGTGATCCACCAAGGAAGAGAAATTGCTCAAGAAGATGGGTGGTTGGCTAAACCCTTGTTTTCTATTCTCTGTAGAAAAACTAGTATTCTTCAACTCTTGGAATTACGTATATCTCATATCTGATATAAGACTTCTCTTATATAGATATTGGTCAACCCTACTAATCTAATTAGAATTGGGTTTTAATTAATTAATTAATTAAACTCTTTGAATTAATTAGGCTTCTCAACATATTGAGATTAATTAATTAAACTCCTTTAATTAATTTACCTCCTAATCTCATTAGGAATAAGTGAGAGTACTAATATTAAATTAATTCCTAAACTCCTTTAGAATTAAAATAATAATAATTGTAATAATATTAATAAGACTCCTCTTATTAATTTATATTTAATATTTCTAAAATAATAAATAATAAATATTAAGTTATTTAATTTATTCTATCACCATAGATTAAATTAATTATACTTAATGCATTATTACTGTTATGCCATTATCTTCTTAAATAATTATTATTCCTTTTATGGTGTGACCCTTTAGGTTCTCCATATTAAACCGGTTGTGAATAAATCAATTAGAACAATTCTAATATTATTTAAATAAATAAACTAAACTAATAATTCATTTAAATAAATAACATTTATTCTACAATAGGGATAAGCCTCCCTAACGATCAACAACTTTTCAGATAATATAGATTTCAATATTAATCATAAAAGAACATGTGAGTTAATAGTTACCGTACAGTTCAATCATTCTACCATACAATGTCTCAATTAAATATAAGATATGAATTTATTGTCAAATCTTATTTTATTTAATTATATGTATTTCGATTAGAAAATGCACAACTCCAAATAATGCAAATTAGAAACTCCTTTCTAATTTCATTATGCCTTGACCAAGGACTACTAGGTTGTCATTTAACGAATCATATAGGACATATCTCTTTTTTACTGGTAGATTCTTTATTGATCATTCATTATCTCCATATGTAACTCATTATACCCAAGCATACCCGTTGATATTCCCTGAGGATCTTAAGGAATAAGTCAAAGTATAATTCATTAAACACAAGATACTATGACGATCTCAAGTCCAATGATCACTTGTACTACTATAATATTAGGAATTTCTATTGACAGGCGAGTAAAACTCCATTAGGTATTCCATAGCGAGTCACGTTCAGTGAACTTATTCTCCAATAAGCACCAACATACTTGCTTTAATGTTTCCACACAAATGATCATGAGATCGACCATCCTCATCCAATGAGCAAGCAACATATGTACCAATCTATCCGGATTTACTAATCCCCTTTTTAGTAATCCCACGTTTGGGAACTATTTTAGTTTTTAAGCTTTCTGAGAATTTAGATCTCATTAGCATGATCAACATCATGATTCTAAAAGTATTGCCTACAACTATGAATTATTTACATATTATAAAAATAGCATCATGTAGATAATTAAATGCCTTTAATCAAATTATAAAACCAGCATCATGTAGATAATTAAATGTCTTTAATAAATGAATACTTTTATTAATAAATAAATAAGATCATTTACAAAGTATATGCTTTATCATTATACATGATTGGCTTGTATGTATACTACTTCCATAGATATTGAATGGTGAAAAAGAGCTCCCATCTGTATACCTTCTTCCTTGCGATATGCAAGTTCTACTTCCATCTCTTGCATCTCCAACTTCCGCTTGTGGTCCTCATCTCTCAGCTTCTGCATCTCGGTCTCTCTCTCCTGAGCTTGGCTCTCTATCTCCTTACCTTAGCATTCTAACTCTAGTATTTTCTCTCCACTTTCCTAACATACGATCCTCGATCGAGGTCTCGTCAGAATCTCCCACGGGCTCATCCTCCATGGGTTCCTCCTCGGGATCCGATTCTACTTCTATCGCTCTTATTTAGGGTCGGACTCCATCTCCTCGTCCTCCTCATCATCGATAGGTACCACTGTCGTGATGGGTTCAACCACTAAAGGGGCATCATATACTACATGTATATCACGTGGCTCCTCCTCGGTAATCCTACAAGGTTCTCCCATGTCCGATATCCTACAACCACAAACACAAAACAACAAACAACAAACTCCATTAGATCGTCAGATAAAACATAAGTTCATTGTATGGAATAAAAATATATTTCACAATGCTACTAACTCTCTAAGAAATTCTACATAAGTTTTATCGCCTTCTATTCTCTAAGTTCTTTGAAGGTTATAGTCTAAGGGTTCTCGCTCCTGAGGTTTATAAAATAATCCTTTGATACCAACCTGTGACGCCCCCAAATTCAGACACTCATATCTTAAATTCGATGCATCACGATCTATTTCTAAAATTAAAAACAACAGAATAATAGAATAATTTACATTGATTTAATATAAACATTCGTGTTCCCTGGTCTCGCAACCACAACTAACTTAATTCATAACTTAAATCCATAACTTAAAACATAAATTAAGTTCATTACAACATAATAATAGTTGTAAAGAAGAACAAAGCTATGTCGTAGCCTTGCCTTTGCCCTTATCCGTTTCAGAGGGTCTGCACTGTTCTACCTTAACTAAAATGTTTAAGGAAAGCAAGAATGAGCAACAAATTTTCTCAGCAAGTAATATATCAATAAGGGTAAGCATAATTATAAAGCTAATAATATCCCAAGTATAATGTAAAGGGATAACTCAAGAGTTTAAGGAATAATGTTGTAAACAAAGAAATATCAATAGTTCAAAACTATCCTTTAAATTGTAAACGAAAGGTCATTATAGATCGGAGCATTATCAAAGGATTCAAAGGTTTCAATGTTTTTTACAAGATAAAGTTTAATACTGAGCAGTCACTAAGGACCAAGAACTCCTGCTAGAATTAACAGTGTTTTACTGAAAATCCGATATAAACAAGTACAACAGGTGATCAGCCTATAGTACCTTATATTATGCATAATATTTACATGTCAATTGTGTGCACGTCGGTTCCTAGACAGTTATATAGATTCCCCTTCAATAAGGTTTGTTCATCTCAGTAGATTTATAAGATTCCGTATATAGGCAATTGGTTTGGATCGCTTTCTAATTCATGATATTGGTCTAGTCGAATCAAATGGCGTAGACAACTTTCACAATAGATATAGGAACAATTTATAAGTTTGATGCTCACAACATTATTTGAAGAATATTATCGTGATTTAAATCAAGCTATGAAATATTAATTTATAATACAAGAATTATTCTAGCAATTATTTACTCAAACGATCAATAAAAGTACAAGTTTAAGTACTTGCTCAATAAAGAGTAAAGGTTCAAATACTTTCCTTAGTCATTGACTAATTCCGACCTTGACTTCTTATCCTCGGAATAACCTATTGTTATTATAATGGTTAATATCTATCAACTCATAAATATATAAACCTTAATTGGTCTAACACACTAACCTTAGGTATCTAAGACTTCTCAAAACATTATATATCTTATACATTATTTCTGTAATTATTATCTCCTTCATTCTATCATTAATCTAGCACTTCATTTTATAAAATTTTATTATCGTTATTATTCGATTAAGGGTTTATATCTCATTATATTAATAAGGTATCCTTACTTCATTTAATTATTCTTTGAGTAATTCCCTTAATCATCATTAATTCATAACTAGGGATATTTATTTTAATTATTCATGTCTCATTGGTCCACAATTAAATAATCTTCAGAAGTATTTAATTGTTTATTAATTAAATTAATTATCGTTCACAATTAAATGTTCATTAATGTCACTTTAATTGTTCACACTTTATTAATTACACAATTAGAAATAGTCTTCACTATTACCACATAAATTTTAAGCTTAATAGATTCAAAATTAAGCACTATCTTACTTGTTTATTCGTTTCACAATTGACCCGACCTGACCCGGTTCACCACGACCCGACCCAGTTTGACTAGGATCTGGGTCAACTGAGAAACAGGCCTGGCGCGACAGCGCCGGTTTTAAGCCTGTAGGCGGTGCGGCAGCGCTAGCCTTCCAGGGATTCTTTGATTTTGGTGTGGCGCGGCAGCGCCGTGTTTTGTAATACGGATGGCGCGACAGCGCCTGTGACACCCCCAAATCCGAGTACTTCGATTCCACGGAATTTGGTGTTCACTATACAAATATCATCTATCTATCTACCCATTAAAAATGCAAACCATGCAATAGATAGAAATAAATCCTCCCCTTATGGGGTTACAACATCTGAAAATAAATACAATCCCAAGTCATACTAACCTTAAACATCTGTTCGGAACATAAACAAATAAATAAGTCTTACACAACTGTAACATTAGTCTGAAACATAAACATCTAAAATAAACAACAAGTCTTCATCACTTGTTGACCTTGTCTTTCCCTTTGCTAGACGAAGGCTCGTCGGACCTTTCGTTCTTAACTACAATGTTATTATTACGCAAGAGTGAGCACGATTGCCCACAAGTATAATCGATATTACAATAATATAATACCATGCAAGTGAATCAAAGACGTCTGAATAAAGAAACTCAACTTTTGACTCAAGAATGAATAACAAGAATCAAAAGAACATCTGAGAGTCATAAGACCTCAAACTATGTCCTAGGTTGTAAAGTGTTTAAACTTTAAACCTTTAACAGTCATAAGACTATGGACACTACTTCTCGTACTTTGGGGGATTAGCCCTTAGTACCATACTGTGCACAATATCTCAACGCTAAAGCATAAATAATCCCCTCTACAGGGTATCTCAGTTTTGACATCAGAGTCCGCACTAAAGGAAGTTTGGTTTGGATAAGCTCAATAAGTATTCTAGAATTTAGAACGTTCATCAACTATGGACTAGTCGAATCAATAAGGGTTCACTAGTCCTATAAGGTTCAACAATAACATCGATATTCAACTTGAATAATAAATCTTAAAAGTATACAATCGATTAAGTATTGTATAACTGAATCATTCTTTAAAAGAGTTATAGCATCTAATATGAATTTTTTTGAACTTGAACAATTAAGAACAAGAGCTTACTCGATATAGAACACAAGTCTAAGACTTGAGAAATGAATAACTTAGAATTTAAGGAACTTGCTTAATAACAATAAGTTAGGGATAGGATACTTGCTCAATGTAAAAGTAAAGTTTGAGTCTAGGAAACTTGCTTCTTGCACAAGCTACAGATAATTCTCGTTCCTTATTAAATCCTAAATATCAATACGTTCACAATACACATTAATCAATAACTCGATCTACGTATCGAACCATCACATTGTTCTTTGAACTCATTATACAACTTATTGAATAATGGTTTAAGTTACGAATTTAACTTATTAATCGGTCACGTGACATAAGCTATTAACATCTTAAGATATGTTTAACATGCCTCCATGTTCATTACATTAGGTTTTAAAACACATCTTGAATACTTGAACACTTAGAATTTTTTTTTTGAAATTCTATAGGCGGCGCGGCCGCGTTCCAAATGCTCTTTGAAGCGGCGCGGCAGTGGTACACGACGCGGGCGCGCTCCAAGTGTGCCTTAAAGCGGCGCGGTTGCGCGACAACTTAGACCCAGATTCTGCAGTTCACGAAGAACACAGAACCCAGCCAATAAATCTGAAATTAAACTAACACGATGAATTTTAATGCTACCCATGAAATATAGACTTTACAGAAACATCATACGATGTTCTTAACATGATTCTAACACTTTAGTTAACATAATTACGCAAATCACAACATTTAATTCCACTTTTTTCATATTTTGTAAACTTTGAAGAAAATTCATGAATTTCAACGTTATAGATTCGTTAATTCACCGAATCCATCCATTTAAATTCTGTTTTGTTCGTTTAAACGTACATAATCATATACAAGTGTTAATTTAAGTTAAACAAACAAGTAAAGCATGTAAGTTTTGTACATATGGGTTATATATACGTGTTCTTCATATTTTCATACACTGAGACTTTTAATAACCCAATCAAAATATAATTACATGAATTTAATCACTGTAAATCATGCATATATGGTTTAGAGCATGTTATGAACATCAATTAATATATATATAGCCATATAATGAACAAATGTCAATTTTCCCATTCGCAGAGAACTTTTTAAAAACACGTAAATGGAAAAACTCTGTAATTTTTGAAAACCCAATTAAGACATGTTTTCATGGATTAATTTCTCAAAAACATATATAAATCACATACAATTGAGTTATGTATATCAATAAACATTTAACATCAAATAATAAACAACAATTCATGAAGTTCCAATTTCAGAGACTTCAGTTGGGAGAAGAATATACTACGTGAAATAAAAATTGGGATGTAGGGATTACCCTTGCAGTCTCTGATTGAAGGTGATATACACTTGAATTCTCCAACTCTCTCTATCTTTTCTCTCTGTGTTTTCTCTCTATTTTCCTTAACTGATGAAAGGGGAAGACTAATATATGATATATATGATATATGATGTATAATGTCTAATACATATATGTATGCTCTCATAACGGGTGAGTGGTCGTCAGTTAATCACATAGTGGGTTAATTGACCAACTCCCCTTAAGGGCTTGTTTGCTTGTCTTCCCTTATTCTTCATTTCCTCTTATTTTAATTAACTTACTATAATATAGTTTAATAATGTCACACTTTTAATTAATCAGTCAATCTTATTTAAATCAATTAAATAAAATAGCATGACTCCACAATAAATCACATAGTCACATAATTAAAATTCATATTTATTAATTATGTCAAATCATTAATTTTCTAATTAATTATTAAGTTAATTAGAATAATATTATGCTTATTGATTTAATTCATTTAATCAAATAAGCTCAATTAAATACATACTTAGAATATAAAAATTATCCACATTAATTTAATCAATGTAATACATATAATTAAATTAATCTACCACAAATTCGTCAGTTAATTATTTAACTCAATAATTAAATCATCAAAAAATATTTACTTAACTCAATAAATATTCAGAATAAATTAAAAAAATCTCGATCGTCACATCTTTCCCCCCTTAAAAGGATTCTGTCCCCAGAATCACGGTTCAACTATATTCGTCCCATTACATTCTCCACCCTTACAAAGATTCTGTCCCCAGAATCGCATACACATAAATTAAGTAAATAAATATGGATAATTCTTCATCATATACTCTTCGAGTTCCCACGTAGCTTCTTCAGCGTTGTGGTTCATCCAAATTACCTTAACAGAAGGTATAACTTTATTTCTGAGAACTTGCTCTTTTCTGTCGATGATCTGAATAGGAATTTCATCATAGGATAGGTCTTTCTCAAAATGTAGGGATTTATATTTAATCACATGTTTGTAATCGGGTTTGTAGGGTCGTAGAACTAAAACATAGAAGACGTTATGGACATTCTTGAGCGTGGGAGGTAAGGCTACCTCATACGCAACTTCTCCAATCCTTCGTAATACCTCAAAGGGTCCAATGAACCTTGGGCTCAATTTCCCCCTCTTTTCGAATCTGATCTTTCCCTTCCAGGGAGAGACTTTCAAAAACACATAGCTACCCGATTCAAACTCAACATTTTTACGGTGCGGATCGGCGTACTTCTTCTGCCTATCTTGAGCTGCTATTAGTCTTGTTCGGATCATTTTGACTATCTCTGCTGTCTGTTGTACCAGTTCTGGACCTAGCAATTGTCGCTCGCCAATTTCATCCCAGTATAGCGGAGTTCTGCATTTTCTTCCGTACAACGCTTCATAAGGCGTCATGCCAATACTAGCGTGGTAACTGTTATTGTAATCGAATTCCACAAGCGGTAGGTGGTCATCCCAATTGCCTTTAAAATCTATGATGCATGCTCTCAGTGTATCTTCTAATGTCTGGATCGTTCTTTCGCTCTGTCCGTCTGTCTGAGGGTGACAAGCCGTACTCATTCTCAACTGTGTCCCCATGCATTCCTGTAGTCGCTTCCAGAAGTTTGATGTGAAGCATGGATCTCGGTCGAAAATAATTGACACCGGAACTCTGTGCCTCGAAACAATCTCTTTCACATATAACCTCGCCAACTAGTCTAAGTTGAGTCTAATTTTGATCGAAAGAAAGTGTGCGAATTTCGACAATCGGTCAATGATAACCCATACTGCGTCGTAGCCTTTCTGAGTCATCGGAAGGCCAACCACGAAATCCTTCGTAATGTGTTCCTATTTCCATTTTGGGATTTCCAGGGGTTCTAGCAAACCACTTGGCCTCTGATGTTTTGCTTTCAATTTCTGACAGGTCAGACACTTTGCAACACACTCTGCAACATCTCGTTTCAGATTTGGCCACTAGAAATGCTGTCAAAAATCTTGGTACTACCGGGGTGTATCGAATACCGTGAGTTATGGGCCTCGCTCAGAATGTCCTCCTTAATCTCTGGCACTGACGGTACCCAAACTCTGCTTTCAAATCTTAGTAGTCCCTCACTATCTATCTTGAATCTATGTTCGGTTCCTTTAGATATCTTCTTCTTCACCTTCTCACACTCTTCGTCCTGAAGTTGGCCTTCCTTAACTTTATCCAGTAAAGTTGTACCAGCTTGCATTTGGAACAACTTCTCTTCAATCTCCATCAGATACTTCACTTCCAATTCCAGCTTCTCTATTGCTGAAATTAGCTCCTCCTGAGCAGTCAAAATCATCAATTTCTCATGACCCTTCCTGCTTAAGGTGTCAGCAACCACATTAGCCTTACCCGGATGGTATAAGATTTCACAGTCATAGTCCTTAATTAACTCCAACCACCTTCTCTGGAGCATAGTCAAGTCCTTCTGCGTAAAAATATATTTCAGACTCTTGTGGTATGTATATATTTCGCACTTCTCCCCATAGAGATAGTGTCTCTAGATCTTCAAAGCAAATACCACTGCAGCAAATTCCAAGTCATGGGTCAGATACCCCTTCTCATAGTCTTTCAATTGTCATGACGCATAAGCAATGACCCTGCCATTTTGCATAAGCACACAACCTAGTCCTTTATGCAACGCATCACTATAAACCACAAAATTTATTGTGTCGTCTGGAAGAGACAACACAGGTGCTGAACTCAACCTCTTCTTAAGTTCTTGGAAGCTTTCCTCACACTTCTCCGTCTAAATGAATTTAACCGATTTCCTAGTCAAATTCGTCAGCGGAGTTGCGATCTTGGAAAAGTCCTGAAAGAATCTTCTATAATAACCCGCCAATCTAAGAAAACTTCTCACTTCCGATGGCGTTTTTGGCTGATCCCAGTTCATCACAGCTTCGACTTTAGAGGGATCTATCGAAATTCCGACCTTGTCGATCACATGTCCAAGCAATTGCACTCTTTCAATCCAGAATTCACATTTCAAAAATTTGACGTACAACTTCTCTCTTCTCAACGCCTCTAATGTTAAGTTCAGATGCTCTACATGTTCTTCCTTGGTCTTCGAGTATACCAAAATGCCATCGATAAACACCACCACGAATTTGTCCAAAAATGGCTTGAACACTCCATTTATTAAGCCCATAAATGTTGCAGGAGCATTTGTTAGACTAAATGACATCACCAGAAATTCGTAGTGACCATATCGAGTCCTAAATGTTATCTTCGAAACATCCTCTGGCCTCACCTTCAGTTGATGATAACCACTCCTCAAGTCTATCTTTGAAAAGTATCTTGGTCCCTTTAATTGGTCAAATAGATCTTCGATCCTCGATAATGGGTATATATTCTTAATGCTGACTTTATTCAATTCTCTGTAGTCGATGCAAAGCCGCATCGTCCCGTCCTTCTTCTTCACAAACAACACCGAAGCTCCCCACGGTGATACGCTCAGTTCGATGTACTTCTTGTCCAGTAACTCTTGCAGTTGTACCATCAACTCTTTCATCTCTACCGGAGACATCCGGTACGGTTCCTTCGATACTGGAGCCGTTCCTGGCACCAAATCGATCACAAACTCAACCTCTCTATCTGGCAGAAGTCCTGGCAGATCGTCCGAAAATACATCTATGAAGTCCCTCACGACTAGTATATCTTCCATTTTTGGGTTCTCTTTACGACTATCGACTATGTAGGCTAAATATCCTACACAGCCTTGTCTTAACAACTTCTTAGCCTGCATCATCATCAGATAACTCGCTTATCTAGGCGACTTGCTGCCATAAAACACAACCTTTGACGGAGTCATAATGTTAATACATTTCCTCTGGCAATCAATTACAGCCCCATAATTGAATAACTAATCCATTCCCAAAATAACATCGAATTTCCTAAGCCTAATCGGGATAAGATCTACGTTCATAATGTTACCCTTAATATCCACCCTACAGTTCTTGTGTACGTACTTAATAGGGATCACTTCTCTATTCATAATCTCTATGTTCATGGGGTATTCTAACTCGTCCATAGGCAATTCTAAACTCTTAGCAAAGTCATCGGATATAAATGAACAAGTAGCACCCGAATCGAATAGTACATAAGCATTAACTTTATTAATTGTAATGATACCTGACACCACATCGTGAGACTGTACAACATCCTGCACGGTTATGTTGAAGGTCCTAGCGGTTGGTCGGTTGGTTACGGTTGGTCCCGTGATAGTTAGAGCACTTCCACCGCTGTTTCCCATATTCCCTCCTGATCCTGCCCCTCCAGATCCCTTCTTGGGATAGTCCCTCGCCAGATGGTCCATTGAGCCGTAAGTGAAGCAAGCGCCCTTCTTTGGGTTAGGGCAATTAGGTGCTATATGGCTTTCCTGACCATAATTGTAGCACACTCATTTTCCCTTCATACAGACCCCCAGGTGAGCTTTTCTGCAGGTCGGACAAGCTTCTATTCTTTTCTTCTGACCTCCTTGCTGATTTCCAGTTGGTGAGTTGTCGGTCCACTTCCTCTTCTGATTGTTACTTCCTCCCGTGTTGCTGCCACTAGCCTTGTTATTTCCTTCACTTTCACTCTTCTTCTTCTTCTGATCCTGATTGTACTTTATAACAATGTCGCTCCCGCCTTCAGCGAGAATGGCCTTCTCCAGCACCCCAGCAAAAGTGTTCAATTGGAACATTGACACCTTGCTATACAACCAGGGCTTCAGGCCCTGTTCAAACCTCATTGCCTTCCTCTGATCGGTGTACACTTGATACGTGGCAAACCTAGCCAACTCATTGAATTTCGCCGCATACTCTGGTACGGACATATTCCCCTGTTTTAGCTCCAGAAATTGAACCTCCATTTGATTCTGCGAGCTGGTCGGAAAATAAATCTCGAAGAACATCTCTTTGAACCTCTCCCAGGTAATCATACCTTCTCCTCCCCGGACCTTATTTGTTTGCCACCAATAACTGACTTCAGATTTTAGCATGAACGTTGCGTAGGCGGTTTTCTGGTCCCCTTTGACTCTGGGAACGTCAAAAACTTTTTCCATCTCCATAACCCAAGTTTGAGCTTCTATCGGGTTCATGGAGCCTTTAAACTCTGGCGGTCCCACCGCCTTGAAGTCCTTGAACGTTGTGTTCGGTGGAGCTTGAGGTTGGTTGTTAATCGCTCCTGTCAGTAAATTCACCAACTGCTGAACGGGGTTAGCATTGGCGTCGTTGTTGCTATTCGTTGACCCTTCTTGGGCTGGTCGACGATTTGGTCGTCTTCTTGGCGGCATTTTTCTGTTTAGAATTGCGCTTATTAGATCTTTATTCAATTCTCTAAATATCTAAGGCTTAACTCAAACATTTTAACATATTATCTCAAATAACTCTGATATATATTTATTTAATCAAAAGTTTTAACACAATACGATAGCATCACTTCTATTTACATCAACTATACCGAGATAAAGAATCTATAGGATTTAAAACATCAAAATATTCCTCCATTTATAAACACATCGGAATTTACATTATTAACTACCAGATAGGTTTTCACATAATTAAACTATTCCTATCACTGCATGCTAAGGCGTTGAATAGCTTTGCCACGCTCTTCTTCCATATTCTGAGACATCGTCCTGCGATTTAGCATGTATGACGGTAGTCCTTCGAGCTGAATTGGGTACCTCATAACCCGATCCTGGGCCTCATCAATTGTATACTGTAGCGTAGAGTACATCTCCTCAAGCTTGGCCTTCTTTGCCCGACAATTATCTTCTGCGAGATCTGCTCGTTGTGATTCCCTTACCCAGGCCTCCTCTGCTATGGCCAGCCTTGCTGATTTCTCTTTCTGTTCATTCTTCAACTCCTCTATTTCCTCTGACTTCTGCTCGGTTTGGTCCTTCTCGTGAACCAAATCCCACTCTACATTTCCCAGACGGGTGTGAAAAGCCTCAACCTCTCCATCCCTCTGCTCGATGGTAGACTGTTGAGTAACCGACCGCTCCCTCAGCTCTTGAACAGTATCACGTAACTCTATGTTACGGTCATACAACTCGTTGTACATATCGGCACTGATAGAGCTCGGTGGGAACTCTTCAGGGTCTTCCTCCTCTTCGGCTGCCTCAGCCTGAACCTCAATCTCCTCAGGGTTTCCTCAGAGTCCTCCTCTGAATCAGACACCGGTACATACTCCTGACCAATGACTGCAATCAAGGGTGATGGCTCTCATCTAATTAACTGCTCCCAGACTGTGTGGATGTCTCGGGGCTTCTCCTCTCTAGCCTCTCGAGGTACAATGTCCCTAGGCTGACTAGGTTCTCCAGCATTCGTCATCCTGACAAATAAAATTTTAAGTCTTTGTTATGACGTGATGTTAATCGATACTCAAGTACATAAGTATAAGCACATAGCACATAAGTTAATTTATTATATTTCTTAGAACTCGATAAGAGTTATCATTACTATGTTCTCGATCTCTAAAAAAGGCTACTATCCTAAGGTTTTCCCCCACCTAAGGTTCATACCCTACATCTTCGATACCAACCTGTGACACCCCCAAATTCGGGTACTTCGATTCCACGGGATTTGGTGTTCACTGTATAAATATCATCTATCAATCTACCCATAAAAAATGCAAACCATGCAATAGATAGAAATAAATCCTCCCCTTATGGGGTTACAACATCTTAAAATAAATACAATCCCAGGTCATACTAACCTTAAACATCTGTGCGGAACATAAACAAATAAATAAGTCTACACAACTGTGACATAAGTCTGAGACATAAACATATAAAATAAACAACAAGTCTTCATCACTTGTTGACCTTGCCTTTGCCTTTGCTAGAAGAAGGCTCGTCGGACCTTTCATTCTTAACTGCAATGTTATTATTACGCAAGAGTGAGCACAATTGCCCACAAGTATAATCGATATAACAATAATATAATAACATGCGAGTGAATCAAAGACGTCTGAATAAAGAAACTCAACTTTTGACTCAAGAATGAATAACAAGAATCAAAAGAACATCTGAGGGTCATAAGACCTTGAACTATGTCCTAGGTTATAAAGTGTTTAAACTTTAAACCTTTAATAGTCATAAGACTATGGACTCTACTTCTCGTACTTAGGGGGATTAGCCCTTAGTACCACACTGTGCACAATATCTCAACGCTAAAGCGTAAATAATCCCCTTTACAAGGTTGTTCATCTCAGTTTTGACACAGAGTCCGCACCAAAAGAATTTTGTTTTGGATAAGCTCAATAAGTATTCTAGAATTTAGAATGTTCATCAACTATGGACTAGTCGAATCAATAAGGGTTCACTAGTCCTATAAGGTTCAACAATAACATCGATATTCAACTTGAATAATAAATCTCAAAAGTATACAATCGAATAAGTATTGTATGACTGAATCATGCTTTAAAAGAGTTATATCATCTAATATGATTTTTTTTTGAATTTGAGCAATTAAGAACAAGAGCTTGCTCGATATTGAACACAAGTTTAAGACTTGATAAATGAATAACTTAGAATTTAAGGAACTTGCTTAATAACAATAAGTTAGGGATAAGATACTTGCTCAATGTAAAAGTAAGGTCTGAGTCTAGGAAACTTGCCTCTTGCACAAGCTACAGATAATTCTCATTCCTTATTAAATCCTACATATCAATACGTTCACAATACACATTAATCAATAACTCAATATACATATCGAACCATCACATTGTTCTTTAACCTTATTATCCGACTTACTGCATAATGGTTTATGTTACGAATTTAACTTATTAATCGCTCACGTGATACAAGTTATTAACATCTTAATATATGTTTAACATGTCTCCATGTTCATTACATTAGGTTTTAAAACACATCTTGAATACATGAACACTTAGAAAAAAAAATTGGAATTCTGAAGGCGGCGCGGGCGCGCTCCAAATGCTCTTTGGAGCGGTGCCGCCGCGGTACACGGCGCGGGCGCGCGGCAACGTAGACCCTGATTCTGCAGTTCGCTAAGAACACAGAACTCAGCCAATAAATCTCAAATTAAACTAACATGATGAATTTTAATGCTACCCATGAAATATTGACTTTACAGAAACATCATACAATGTTCTTAACATGATTCTAACACTTTAGCTCATGTAATTATGCAAATCACAATATTTAATTCCACTGTTTTTCATATTTTATAAACTTTGAAGAAAATTCATGAATTTCAACGTTACAGATTCGTTAATTCACCGAATCCGTCCGTTTAAATTCTGTTTTATTCGTTTAAACGTACATAATCATATACAAGTGTCAATTTAAGTTAAACAAACGAGCAAAGCATGTAAATTTTGTACATAAGGGTTATATATACGTGTTCTTCATATTTTCATACACTGAGACTTTTAATAACCCAATCAAAACATAATTACATGAATTTAATCACTGTAAATCATGCATATATGGTTTAGAGCATGTTACGAACATCAATTAATATATATATAGTCATATAATGAAAAAATGTCAATTTTTCCATTCGCAGAGAACTTTTTAAAAACACGTAAATGGAAAAACTCTGTAATTTTTGAAAACCCAATTAAGACATGTTTTCGTGGATTAATTTCTCAACAACAGATATAAATCACATACAATTGAGTTATGTATGTCAATAAACATTTAACATCAAATAATAAACAACAATTCATGAAGTTCAAATTTCAGAGACCTCAGTTGGAAGAAAAATATACTACGTGAAATAAAAATTGGAATGTAGGGATTACCCTTGCAGTCTCTGATTGAAGGTGATATACACTTGAATTCTCCAACTCTCTCTATCTTTTCTCTCTGTGTTTTCTCTCTATTTTCTTTAACTGATGAAAGGGGAAGACTGATATATGATATATATGATATTTGATGTATAATATATAATACGTATATGTATGCTCTCATAATGGGTGAGTGGTCGTCAGTTAATCCCATAGTGGGTTAACTGACCAACTCCCCTTAAGGCCTTGTTTGCTTGTCTTCCCTTATTCTTTCTTTCTTCTTATTTTAATTAACTTACTATAATATAGTTTAATAATGTCACATTTTTAATTAATCAGTTAATCTTATTTAAATCAATTAAAAAAAATAGCATGACTCCACAATAAATCACAGTCACATAATTAAAATTTTTATTTATTAATTATATCAAATCATTAATTTTCTAATTAATTAGTAAGTTAATTAGAATAACATTATGCTTATTAATTTAATTCATTTAATCAAATAAGCTCAATTAAATACATACTTAGAATATAAAAATTCTCCACATTAATTTAATTAATGTAACACATATAATTAAATTAATCTACCATAAATTCGTCAATTAATTATTTAACTCAATAATTAAATCATCGAAAATATTTATTTAACTCAATAAATATTCAGATTAAATTACAAAAATCTCGATCGTCACAGCGCGGGTCATCCAAAAAATTTGTTCTATGAAATGCTCATGGCATGGCAGTGCCAGTTTTGGTTCTCTGCGGCCCGACAGATTCCTTAGACTTGAAGTTTTTTAATATTTGATCTTTTACCTCTTTTGATTCAATCTTGAATAACTTGTTCATTTTACATCCAAATGAGTTGAAACCACTTTCATTATCTCATAAACTTGCATATCTTCAATATGTGATATCTTGAACAATTTTCTAATATATTTATTTAATTAAATTTAATGCTTTTCCAAGCTAGGGTTTACATTTTGACATGCTTTACGAAATGTTCCACTACGAGTTTGTTTTATGTCTGATTCCTACGATTCCACTTACGTTATGTCCGTATTTCATAGAGGTTCAACATAACCTTTTTGAATCATATACATGGCTTACTCATTTTATGACACTTAACAACATATATCATATTTTCAAGTGTTTGAACTTAGATATCAAGCTTAACATGCATTTATACCTAACTAACATACACTAGCTCATTTATGACAAAAGTAAAATAAAGTTAGATGGTCAAACTACCTCTTAATGGCTTTCTTCCTCTTAGATAAGAACTTCAAATAGGCCTCCACCTTGATCCTTCTTCTAGTGCTCCACCAAATGCAAGAGCTCTCCTAGTTTTTTCTTCTTTTCTCTCAACTCTCTCTAGCTTACTTATATTAGGACTTAGCAAATGAAATGTGGCAAATTCCACCAACACTTTGAGGCTTCATATTTATAGGCAAATCATTGTCCAACAATTAGGTCATTATTGTAAGACCCCAACTTTTATGAATAAAAATTTAATTTTCTTTATATTATTTCGAAATAGTAAGGTGTTAATTTGATAAATATGAAAGTTATGGGTGAAATGTGCAAACATTTTTAAAATGAGCAAGTGGTTATAAAATATTCTTGTTGTCGGGGAATATTCGTTTGGTCGTGGAATATTCTTGTTGTCGGGGGAATATTCGTACGACGGCGCAGCTATTTGTGGGCCCCCACAACGGAATAACTGTCGGATATAGAAAGCAACAGAAATAACTTTTTTACAAGATAACGGCGTAGTTGTTACCGTTAGTACTGTTGAAATACCCGGTGGTTAAAATACAGTGATACACGGTGTTGCTCAGTAGCACACGGTATTGCACAGTATTTTGAATTATTGAGTCTTACGTGAGAAGCCATTACTCAATTATTGTTACAGTAATTACTGTTCAATATTTTATATTATTGACTCAATAATTGCTACGTTGATATTTTATTGACTCAATAATTGCTATGTTGTCATTTTATATGATTGATTCAATAATGGCTGCAGTTGATATTTTAGTATTATTGATTCAATAATTGTCACTGCACAGTATTTCACATTATCAACTCAATAATTCATATTATTTGAATAATATTATTAAATAGCATTATTGACAATGTCTAAGGAAGTTCTGTCTAGGAGGGGTTATTTAATTGCGCGCCAGTAAGGAGAAGCCCTTATCGGAAGGTCCCCTCTTTTTCTGGGAACGACCTGGTTGTCAATATTGTAGTTCTGTAATATTATCTGTGAATAATTAATTATTGATTTATATGATAAGGAAATATTTATTTTGTGGATATTAAAGAAGGAATTAGCGCTGATGAGTTTTTATCAATATTTTGGGTGTGGATAATCATCTGTTTATGGATTTCGGATAATTTATGTTTGGAATTTGGAAAAACTTTCTTCTGCAAAGTTGTAGAGAATTAAATTTTCTATAGAAGGACATCGAATTTGTATTTTTCTGGCAAAGGGGCTATTTATTATGAATTATTGAAGTTTTGAAAAATAAATATTTTTTTAATAAAAAGGTGGGCCCCACTTTTGTTGTTGATTGAAAAATTCTGATTTTTTTTCTTAGCAGCTGGCGGCGGAGATTTTTTAATAAATAATATTATTTTATTATTTTAGTCTCCTTTGGCATCCTAAGCTTTTCCTATAAATAGGGTGCTTAGGTTAGAATTGAAAATCACACCAGAATCAGAAGTTTTCTCTCTCTATAATATCGAGCGTATTTTTGTGAGTATTTCAATACTTTGAGTATTAGTATTCAGTGCAAGTTTTCTTCGATATTATATCCGATATTCCAGCCAGAAGTACTGTTCTTTTGAGGTAAGGGATGTTATTTTCTTTCGTAAATGATGTTATTCTTTTCAATATCATTATACAGAAATATTATCATGGATTTTATGTTGAAATTCTTACTTTTTCCGTCGGGGTTACTATTCACGTATACGACACTATTCACGTATACGGCACTATTCACGAAAAAATTAAATTTTCTTCTATTTGTCCAAATTGCTTGTTAAGGTTACTATCTTTGATTGTATCCAAGTTTTGAGCTCTATTCTTGAATTTTGATCCATAATTGATTATTACGAGGTATTTTTGAATTGGATATACTAAAATACGAATCCTTAGTCTTTTATCTCACTGGATTCGTTTTTTTTAAATGTTTTTCATCATTCTCAGTCCTAAAAGGTGATGTAACTGAATATCTTTGGCCTGTAGAGAAAAGATGAATGATTACTTGATGAATATCTTTGGCCTGTAGAGCAAAGATGAATGATTACCTGATGAATATCTTTGGCCTGTAGTGCAAAGATGACAGGTGTTGAGGTGAATATGACCACTGATGATACAAATGAATATCTTTGGCCTGTAGTGCAAAGATAAATATTTGATTCGAGATGTATATTGATTGATGTTACATGGATAAAATATTGATGATGGACTTTTAAATCATAGAAGATAGTAGACTTGATTCTCTGCTTAACTCTTCTAATGAATTGTTATTTCCGCTGCGAATATTGATCTAAGATTGGTTGTCCATTATATTTTATCTGATTTATTGAAGGCTAACGATAATTTATTTTCCATTATCTTAGTCATAATATTCTTTACTGAGCTAGTTGAGCTCACCCTTTTCATCTGTTGTCCTCTTCAGGAAATGAGAATGTTGCGGGAACTAGTCGGGGGACAGAGTGATGGTCCGAGTAAGAGCAGTAGTAGTCCTCACTATTTCTGATAAATAGTGTGATAATAATTGTAATGAGGACTTAGTTTGAATCTTAATATTTTTTACATATTTGTATTGACACTCACAGTTGTGTGGTCGTATTTTGCACGACCGTATGATATAAAGTTTGTATTTGAATTCTGTACCATGTATTTGGCGACTCAGAATGGGTTGGGTTGAATGGACCTATTCTGGGGGCGTCACAGTTGGTATCAGAGCTTAGGGATATAATCTCTGGCGGAGATCGGGAAATAGAACTAGGAGGGGAGAGACGAGTAAATCCTTCGCTAGTGTGTCCTACCTAAGCTTATGCGGTATTTAATTGGTCAGTCGGAGCATAGGGTTAATATGTGATATGTTAATTTGTTTAATTAACCCTTGTTTTATGGCAGTATTTGAGAATGGAAGCTGAGAACGTTAACAACGAAGTGAATGAGACCGTGGAGACACCTTTAATCGTTAACCAGGAGAACGTGCAACAAGAAGGCAATGTTCATCCTGAAAATAACGCTGGTCAGACGATAAACGATGAGATGTTTAAAAGTTTTCTGCAGTTCATGCAAAACTAGACGAGGGAGACTCGTGTGCAACATATAGGTGGCGATAATAACAACTCGCGAATTGTTACTGCCAAGGAGTTCAAAGAATTGGGACCACCAGAGTTTCTGGGAAAGCCAGATCCGATCAATGCGGAGACGTGGATTAAATAAATTACCAAGATATTTGATGTCTTGGGATGTACGGAGGAACAGAAGGTTCCATTCGCCATGTTTATGTTCCGTGGAGAGGCAGATTACTGGTGGGAATCCGTGAAGCGTACCCAGCCTGCCGTACTCAAGATGTCCTGGGAAGCATTCCAGAAACTGTTCAATGACAAGTACTTTCCCGAAAGTATTCGTCATATGAAGGAAGTAGAGTTTATCAGACTCGAGCAAAACAACATGACGGTATCCCAATACGAGGCTAAGTTCGCGGAGCTGTCCAGGTTTACACCTCATTTGGTGGAGAATGAGGAACGTATGACGCGGATGTTTCTAAGAGGTTTGAAACCCGAAATACGTCAATACCTCATTTCTCATAAATTTTCTTTATATTCGGATGTAGTAAACAGGGCCCAGTTATTAGAATGAGATAATGATTATGTTCAACCGAGGGACCACAACCAAGGTCGTACCAGTGGCAGCAGTCATCGGAGCAATGACAACCAGCGAGAAGGAAAGTATGACAGAAGCGGTAACCACTCCGGTGGTAATCGTGGCCATGATAGTAGAAGAAGCGAATCGGGAGGAGATTTCAAGAAGAGAAGGTACAACAATGAGAACGCGAAGATGTCAACATCAGCACCAGCATCAACTGTTTCGAGGGGAGGAGAACGACCACCGGTCGTATGCTTTAAATGCGGGAAAGAGGGACATATCAGCCCAAACTGCCCACAACAATTCAAAGGATGCTATAACTGTGGAAAAGAAGGACATATAGTTCGAGATTTTCCTGTTGCGAAACCAAGTTCAGCGGGGGTGGTGATTCCAAAGGCGGTTACAGATAAGTCAAAGTCGGTGATTCCTGGAAGAGCGTTTGTCGTGACAGCCCAAAACGCCAGGAATCCACACGAGGTGATTACGGGTAAGCTGATCATAAACTCTTGCGAAGTTTATACCTTGTTAGATACCGGTGCTACCCATTCCTTTATTTCACCTGCTTGTGCTCAACGTTTGAACTTGACTTCTGATAAATTTGACTTTGACTTATTTGTTGAAACTCCGTTAGGAGAAACCTTTGTTACATCTACAGTTTACAAATTTTGGTTGATTCAGATTGGTACCCTTACCTTACCTGTTGATCTTATATCTTTGAAAATACTTGCATTTGACGTGATTTTAGGAATTGACTGGTTAACCACTTACCATGCCAAAATTGATTATTTTCGTAAGGTTGTTAGTTTTCATATTCCTAATCAACCTGTTGTACGAATTCAAACCACCAAACCACTAAAATCAGTCAATATCATTTCAAATCCCATGGCTATTCGTTTATTGAAAAACGGATGTCAAGCTTTCTTAGCTCATGTCACTGATCTAAACCAGAATACATCAGATTTGAATAATATTTCCGTTGTTAATGAGTTTCCTGATGTATTTCCCGAAGAACTTTTCGGTCTACCCCCAGAACGTGAAGTTGAATTCTTTATTGACCTTGAGCCCGGTACAAAGCCCATTTCTAAAACCCTATATCGAATGGCTCCTATTGAACTTCAGGAGTTAAAGATCCAATTACAAGAGTTGTTAGACATCGGTTTTATTCGTCCTAGTACGTCTCCTTGGGGTGCTCCTGTTTTATTCGTAAAGAAGAAAGACGGGAGTATGCGACTTTGTATTGACTATCGGGAGTTGAACTATGTCACCATTAAGAATAGGTATCCGTTACCTCGTATTGATGACCTGTTCAACCAGTTGCAAGGAGCGCAATTCTTTTCAAAGATCGATCTTCGTTCTGGATATCATCAGTTGAAGATTAAAATTGAGGATATTCCAAAGACTGCTTTCAGAACACGGTACGGGCATTATGAGTTCTTAGTCATGTCTTTTGGATTGACTAATGCTCCTGCTGCTTTCATGGATATGATGAACCGTGTATTTAAGGAATATTTGGATCAATTCGTTGTTGTCTTTATTGATGACATCCTCATTTATTCTAAAAGCCGTGAAGATCATGAACACCATTTGAAGTTAGTACTTCAAAAGCTTCGTGAGAACAAGCTATATGCTAAGCTGAAGAAATGCGAGTTTTGGCTTAAGGAAGTAGCATTCCTTGGGCACGTGGTATCGAAACGTGGAGTATCTGTGGACCCAGCGAAGATTGAAGCAATACAAAGCTGGGAGCAACCTAAGTCGGTGACTGAAGTACGAAGCTTTCTGGGCTTAGCTGGTTATTATCGGAGGTTCGTAGAGGGATTTTCTCGAATCGCTACTCCATTAACTCAGTTGACCCGGAAAGATCCGAAATTCGTTTGGAGAGAGGAATGCGAGAAGAGCTTCCATGAGCTCAAGAGGAGACTTATTTCGGCACCTGTTCTGACAATACCATATGGTTCAGATGGATTTGTTATTTACAACGATGCTTCGGGCAAAGGGTTAGGATGTGTTCTCATGCAACATGGGAAAGTCATAGCCTATGCCTCGCGACAACTCAAATAATATGAGAGGAATTATCCTACTCATGATCTAGAGTTGGCAGCAGTCGTTTTCGCGTTGAAGATCTGGAGACATTACTTGTACGGAGAGAAAGTGGAGATTTATACGGATCATAAGAGCCTTAAATATTTCTTCACTCAGAAGGAACTCAACATGCGGCAACGACGTTGGCTTGAGCTGTTGAAAGATTACGATCATACTATCCAATACCATCCTGGAAAAGCGAACGTGGTAGCTGACGCGTTGAGTAGAAGGTCGTATACGGGAACGAGTGAGATGATGTCAAGTATACGCGTAGAACCAGCTTTGATTGATAAAGTTAAAGCTGCTCAAGCTACGGATGCGGAGCTGATGAAGATGAAGAAGAAGGTGCAAGAAGGTGCAATTCCAGAAGCGAGAATCGATGAAGATGGAATACTTCGAGTCAACTCCAGACTTTGTGTTCCTAACGATTCCGACTTGAAGTATAGAATCATGATGGAGGCACACAACACACCGTTTGCAATCCATCCTGGGAGTACTAAAATGTATCGTGATCTTCGACATACATTTTGGTGGGGCAATATGAAGAGAGAGATCGCGGAGTTCATCTCTAGATGTTTAACTTGTCAACGTGTAAAGGCGGAGCATCAAGTGCCGAAGGGTCCATTGCAACCACTGGAGATTCCGAAATGGAAGTGGGAACACATTACGATGGATTTTGTTACGGGTCTTCCCAAGGTTTCTCAAGGCTTAGATGCGATTTGGGTTATTGTTGATAGATTAACCAAGTCTGCTCATTTCTTGCCGATACGAGAGACTTATTCCCTTGAACGTCTTGCTCATATATACGTGAATGAGATTGTGAGATTGCATGGCATGCCAGTATCCATAGTTTCGGATCGTGATCCCAGATTTACTTCACGATTTTGGATCAGTTTGCAGAAAGCTATGGGCACGGATTTATGATTCAGTTCGGCTTATCATCCTCAAACAGACGGATAATCGGAAAGAACTATTCAAACTCTTGAAGATCTATTGAGACTCTGTGTTCTAGACTTCAAAGGGAGTTGGGATAAGTACTTACCATTGGTGGAATTCTCCTACAACAACAATTATCAGGAAAGTATAGGCGTAGCTCCATTCGAAGAGTTGTATGGGAGAAAGTGTCGCTCTCCAGTATGTTGGAACGAGGTGGGTGAAACAACATTGTTGGGACCGGAGTTAGTACGTATGACTATAGAAAAGATCCAAATAATCCGACAACGTATACAAACCGCACAAGATCGACAAAAGAGTTATGCGGATCTTCATCGAAAGGACGTGGAATTTAATGTTGGAGACCATGTGTTATTACGTGTTGCTCCGTGGAAAGGAGTTACGAGGTTTGGGAAGAGAGGAAAGCTCAATCCACGATTCATTGGTCCATTCGAGATTCTTGACCGAATAGGAAATGTGGCCTATAGACTCACTTTACCTCCAAGCATGTCTCGTGTTCATAACGTGTTTCACATATTCGTGTTACGTAAATATGTGAAGGATCCAAACCGCATTATTGAGTTAGAACCAGACGAGATAGCTGAAGATTTAACGTACGAGGAGGTACCTGTCAAAATCTTGGATAGGAAGGAGCATGTCTTACGCTCGAAAATTATACCTCAAGTTAAAGTTTTGTGGAGAAACCATGCAATTGAGGAAATGACCTGGGAGTTGGAATCGGAAATGAAAGCGAGGTATCCTCACCTTTTCGACATACCAGGTACGTACGTCAATTTCGAGGACGAAATTTCATAAGGAGGGGAGGTTGTAAGATCCCAACTTTTATGAATAAAAATTTAATTTTCTTTATATTATTTCGAAATAGTAAGGTGTTGATTTGATAAATATGAAAGTTATGGGTGAAATGTGCAAACATTTTTAAAATGAGCAAGTGGTTATAAAATATTCTTGTTGTCGGGGAATATTCGTTTGGTCGTGGAATATTCTTGTTGTCGGGGGAATATTCGTACGACGGCACAGCTATTTGTGGGCCCCCACAATGGAATAACTGTCGGATATAGAAAGCGACAGAAATAACTTTTTTACAAGATAACGGCGTAGTTGTTACCGTTAGTACTGTTGAAATACCCGGTGGTTAAAATACAGTGATACGCGGTGTTGCTCAGTAGCACACGGTATTGCACAGTATTTTGAATTATTGAGTCTTACGTGAGAAGCCATTACTCAATTATTGTTACAGTAATTACTGTTCAATATTTTATATTATTGACTCAATAATTGCTACGTTGATATTTTATTGACTCAATAATTGCTGTGTTGTCATTTTATATGATTGATTCAATAATGGCTGCAGTTGATATTTTAGTATTATTGATTCAATAATTGTCACTGCACAGTATTTCACATTATCAACTCAATAATTCATATTATTTGAATAATATTATTAGATAACATTATTGACAATGTCTAAGGAAGTTCTGTCTAGGAGGGGTTATTTAATTGCGCGCCAGTAAGGAGAAGTCCTTATCGGAAGGCCCCCTCTTTCCTGAGAACGACCTGGTTGTCAATATTGTAGTTCTGTAATATTATCTGTGAATAATTAATTATTGATTTATATGATAAGGAAATATTTATTTTGTGGATATTAAAGAAGGAATTAGCGCTGATGAGTTTTTATCAATATTTTGGGTGTGGATAACCATCTGTTTATGGATTTCGGATAATTTATGTTTGGAATTTGGAAAAACTTTCTTCTGCAAAGTTGTAGAGAATTAAATTTCCTATAGAAGGACATCGAATTTGTATTTTTCTGGCAAAGGGGCTATTTATTATGAATTATTGAAGTTTCGAAAAATAAATATTTTTTTAATAAAAAGGTGGGCCCCACTTTTGTTGTTGATTGAAAAATTCTGATTTTTTTTCTTAGCAGCCGGCGGCGGAGATTTTTTAATAAATAATATTATTTTATTATTTTAGTCTCCTTTGGCATCCTAAGCTTTTCCTATAAATAGGGTGCGTAGGTTAGAATTGAAAATCACACCAGAATCAGAAGTTTTCTCTCTCTATAATATCGAGCGTATTTTTGTGAGTATTTAGATACTTTGAGTATTAGTATTCAGTGCAAGTTTCCTTAGGTATTATATCCGATATTCCAGCCAGAAGTACTGTTCTTTTGAGGTAAGGGATGTTATTTTCTTTCGTAAATGATGTTATTCTTTTCAATATCATTATACAGAAATATTGTCATGGATTTTATGTTGAAATTCTTACTTTTTCCGTCGGGGTTACTATTCACGTATACGGCACTATTCACGTATACGGCACTATTCACGAAAAAATTAAATTTTCTTCTATTTGTCCAAATTGCTTGTTAAGGTTACTATCTTTGATTGTATCCAAGTTTTGAGCTCTATTCTTGAATTTTGCTCCATAATTGATTATTACGATGTATTTTTGAATTGGATATACTAAAATACGAATCCTTAGTCTTTGTCTTTTATCTCACTGGATTCGTTTTTTTTAAATGTTTTTCATCATTCTCAGTCCTAAAAGGTGATGTAACTGAATATCTTTGGCCTGTAGAGCAAAGATGAATGATTACTTGATGAATATCTTTGGCCTGTAGAGCAAAGATGAATGATTACCTGATGAATATCTTTGGCCTGTAGTGCAAAGATGACAGGTGTTGAGATGAATATGACCACTGATGATACAAATGAATATCTTTGGCCTGTAGTGCAAAGATGAATATTTGATTCGAGATGTATATTGATTGATGTTACATGGATAAAATATTGATGATGGACTTTTAAATCATAGAAGATAGTAGACTTGATTCTCTGCTTAACTCTTCTAATGAATTGTTATTTCCGCTGCGAATATTGATCTAAGATTGGTTGTCCATTATATTTTATCTGATTTATTGAAGGCTAACGATAATTTATTTTCCATTATCTTAGTCATAATATTCTTTACTGAGCTAGTTGAGCTCACCCTTTTCATCTGTTGTCCTCTTCAGGAAATGAGAATGTTGCGGGAACTAGTCGGGGGACAGAGTGATGGTCCGAGTAAGAGCAGTAGTAGTCCTCACTATTTCTGATAAATAGTGTGATAATAATTGTAATGATGACTTAGTTTGAATCTTAATATTTTCTACATATTTGTATTGACACTCACAGTTGTGTGGTCGTATTTTGCACGACCGTATGATATAAAGTTTGTATTTGAATTCTGTACCATGTATTTGGCGACTCAGAATGGGTTGGGTTGAATGGACCTATTCTGGGGGCGTCACAATTATCCAAAGGTAAAAGTTGAGTTGGTGAAAAGTTTCACCAATTCTCACTATTCACTCATTGCTTCTCATCATTGCTTCACGTGGCTTTGCTTATGAACTCACTTAGCAAAAAAATCAGCATTCTAGGCCAAGGGGAGGGGTGGGGCGACTAGGGTAATATATATATATATATATATATATATATATATATATAATGTATATTTTTGGTCCTTTCCTCACCACTTTAAGCCTATAAACACACATATATGTATATATACTTATATTATACTCCCACATACATGTATACCTATATATATATGTATGTAAATACATATATCTACCATTCTCATACTAACATTACACATTGGGCTAGCCCTAAATTAAAATTAGGTTAGTCACAATTACCTTTACACATTCTGCTCAAACATTCATCTAGCAATTCAATTATTTGGGCCACACCTCCTAACTCTTGCAAGCTTGTCACATATAATGTTGGGCTTGGATATATCCTAAGTCCAATAACTTATTAAATCATAACCCAACTAGTCCAATTAGGAAATTAATTATGCCACACAAGGCTTAACACATAAGCTTATCTAAGCTTATGATCATTCACTACAACAATCAGGGTTATTTTCGACAGAATATTCCGTCGGAATAAAGTATAGTCCGTCAATAATATGCTTAATTCGGACAGAATATTCAGTCAGAAATTCAGTCGGATATAAGAACGTCAAAATTAAGTCCGTCGACCTTTCTGCTGGGAATAACTAAGCTCGACGGAACTAATGTTGACCAACAATTCAATTGAACTTAAGCTATTGTCGACGGAATGCCATCTGTCGATTTGAAGTCTGCCACGTGGAAAGTCAGGCAATAATGTAAAAGGTTTAAGGTCGACGGAAGTCCGTCGAGGATAACCCTATTCCATCGAGGATAAATCTTTTTTTTAAAATGTTTATTCTGTTTTGGCAATATCCAAGGTAATAACCCACATTTTTGTACATGTAAACCTATTTTTTTTTTCAACAACACATAAAACATAACTATAATTATCCAACAACATGAATATAAATTACCAAGGCCAACAATAATAAAATTTCTAAGGCCAACATGAATATGAATTACCAAGGCCAACAACATGAATATGAATTACCAAGGCCAACCTAAATATGACATGTTAAACTAAAGTAAAGATCAACTAAACTAAAGTATATCAAGTATCCCATTAAACTAAACTAAAGTAAAGATGTCAAACTAAAGTAATGATAATTAAAAGCTACAATACGTCAAAAATCAACTAAACTACAAAAATATACATCACATTAAGCTAAACTAAAGTAAATATGTACTAATTATCTACAAAACTAAGTCACGGGCGGGCGTCGACGCTGCTGCTCTGGTGTATGAAAATCGTCATTGTCGTCCAACTGCTCAGCATCGTCAGCCCGCTCGTCACCCTGTTTATACAATATAATGTAACTCATTAGTCCATATATATGATACAGTTAAAGCTAATAAATGAAAATTAAATAACATATAAAATATATACTTGAATTTAAAACAAATAGTATACTTGAGTAGTTGAGTAGTCGAGGGCAGTCTCAGCATCAACCCAAACGCGTCCATGAGCAAGGTAACCACCATCCGAATAATTTCGTCACGTATCACGGTGAACTGCTCCAGAGGGATACCCGTACTCTCGGCGGTGGCACCTGCAACATCCTGCACAGGCTGATGGAGGCAAGAACGGTTGGGCAGGTCCTGACGATGGAATATCGGATCCGTACCAAACCTCTCCAACACCGCAACCATAACCCGTTGGAACATAGCATCGTCTAAGCTAGCGTCCGTCTGTGATAGTCCCACGGGGGCTCTCGGACGCAGACGCTGGCTAGAGCTGATGAGTGGGATTTATACCCGCGAATCGGATACTTTATGGCTTAAATAGTTGCCTGATCTTCGCTATGTTTATATAGTTTTATATTATTTTAGTATTAGTATGCTTAACCGTTGTGTTGCAGGCTCTACAGGACTTTTCTAGGCAAAATGGGCAATTTACATACACTGGCGCCGCAGCGCCAATGCTATGCCTCCATCTCACGCCGCAGCGCCGCATACCTATTCAGCCTGACGTCACCATGGCGCTGCAGCGCCCCTGAGCCTTTATAAACTCAGGCTGCAGCGTGGAAGCCGGTCTTTTGAGTTTAACGTGGCGCCGCAGCGCCACTTATAAGTCTATTGCCCGCGCCGCAGCGCAACCTCCGGTGCCCAGACAGAGAAGGCTTGCTTTTGACCTAGAAAAGGAAGAAAAAAAGATATATAGAAAGAGGAGAGAGCCTCGGCCAGAAGAAGCGAGGAGAGGAAAAGGAGAAGACTGGGATAGAGAATCGGTTAGCTTAGCTTAGGATAGATTAGATCTCTTTTGTACTTTCTCTCTCTAGTTATTGGGTAATGTTTGTAAATATAGATTAGGTAGATTAGGGTAAAGTTTGGGTTTTCCTTGGAACAACAAGAGCAGTGAGCTACACGGATTGGAGAGCTTGAAAGGAGCGAAATGCTTGGAGACTGAAGAGCCTTGACAGAGTTTATTCTTGTCCATTCATTTCCTCTATTTTTGTAATCCATAAATGTTGTCTTTATTGCTACTTATATTTTGTTCAAGAGCTATGAACTAAGTATTGGCTCTAAGGTTATAATGGAACCCTTTGTTAATTAAATTGACTGTCTTATCTCTTTGGTTGGCACCATATGGTTTGGTTTAATATATTCATGCTTAACGATTCTCACTAAGATATTAGTGATGATTTTGGTAATCTATATGATATCGAAAGAAGAATTGTAGATTTACACCTAAATATATTGGCATGTGATTATGGGTTTTGACTGCATAAGTTGTGCGTAGAATAGACATATATCTGTGTGCCACGTGTGACCTAATTGAGAACTTATGCTTTAATCCTTGTTAGGTTAATTCGCATAGATATGTGTAGGATTATCACCTAGCTTGGACGTTCCTTTCTGTTCTATTCCCTATCGGGTGGATCTGGAGAGGTTACGTTTGTGCATACCTCGACAGAGGTGTATGAACACCTGTGTGTTCTCGGTCGACAAACTGTCGTGACCATTAAGACCAAGGAGAGAAGGATAGGAAGTTTGATGAAGCTTAGCATGCCAGGTGTTCGACGGAATGCCTGTGTGGGGTGAAGTTGTAACCTTAGCTTGTAATTCCTTCGTTTACCATTCGTTATCCATTTACTTGCTTTAATAATTAGTTATAACTAGTTTAACCACACTCTTATTAGTTTACTGTTCGAATAAGACTTTAGCGATACAAAGTTGGTATTTGGTAAATATTAGTGATAGTTCCTCGTGGGTACGACACTTTTCTTATCACTGTATTACTTGTTAGACCGCGTATACTTGCGTGTATTTAGTGATCGGTTTTCCGACCAACAAGTTTTTGGCGCCGTTGCCGGGGAACTATTATTCTAATATTGTCCAATATTGATTTAAATCAAGTTAGTCTTAATTTGAACGTGTATATATTTCTTTTATTTGTTTGATCTTCCGTTGTGTTTTTAAGTTTACAGGTTATGGACGATCAATATTATCAATGGCCTTATGAGAGGACTACACAACCAAGCTCGGAAGAAGGACTCGAGCAATTGCGAGATCAAATTGCAAATGTCTTGAGGCTTTCTGATAATCTTGACTGTCAGTCCACTCAGACCGCCTACTGTCAGGAACGAGCTGACATTGAACCGATTTCCTATCATCCAAACTGTCAGGGTTATCCAAACTCTTGGGACTATAGTCAAGAGCAATATCATGATCCGAATTACTCCTTTCCAAATTAATTTGAATGTCCATCTCCTCCGCAGTATAAGGTGACATTCCAACCCAATGAGAGCTTTTCGGCAGACTTAACAGAAGATAAAAGGCTTGAAGAGCTCCTCACCAACTTTATAGAAAGAAATGAGGTTCGAATGGCAAGCCAAGACGCCGCATTGCAAGGCCTCGAAAATCAATTGGGACAACTCGTCAATGCCATCATAAATCTACCACAGGGCAATCTACCTGTCATAACCGATCTCAACAGTGAAGCAGTAGAGCATTGCACGGTGGATACGCAAGGAGAAGGCGATGAGTCTCACAAAGTTGTTGAGGGAGATGTCATGGTGCATATTGTCCAACAGGTGGAGCCTGAAGTTGGAGAGAAGAGGATAAAGAGTGGTTGTATTGTCAAGACTAATCAACAACCGAAAACCACGCTCACGATTGTGGAAACCCTGGAGGGCCCGCTAGTGCACAAAGGACGCTTTCAACTTGATGAAAAAGGCGAATTAGTGGATAATTCCAGTGGCGAAAGATTCTTCGTGCCAATGGGTGAAGAAAAAGAGGATGATCAATCATCCATGTCCGCCAAAAATTTAAAGGAATTGACAAATAGGCGTCACGAAATGGTCATTTTTGCTTATGAGCCGGATTGAGCGGCATCGGTATAGTCAAGCCGACGACTTTAAAACAAGCGCTTGGTGGGGAGGCAACCCCATCTCAGGATAAATTTTCTCTATTTTTCTTTACTTATGTCTAGTTTAAATTGTGTCCTTTCTTTTTACCATGTAAACATCGTTGCCAATGCGTATGTTTTTGTGATTATAGGATGCAGGCAGCATGTTATTTAGTATGTTGCTAGTGTATATCTTAGTTAGAATTTAGTATATAGCATGTTATTTACTTAGCATGATATCTGTGTAATATATGTTGTCTAATACATTGTTTTTGTGCAGAAAAAAAACTCAGATACAAGTCTGGCGCCGCAGCGCCAGAAGATGCACTGAACTTAGCGCCGCAGCGCCATGCCATTTATTCAAATTCTCTGCTTCGCGCCGCAGCGCCCAGGAACAAAGGGGACTCGCGCCGCAGCGCCAAAAGCAGGCAAAGCTACTGCCAAGTCGCGCCGCGGCTCCAAGCAAAGAAGGAATACTCGCGCCGCAGCGCCGGTAGCGAATTTTTGTTTTTAAAAATACAGCTGAAGCCGGCAGTTGTGCCCATTCCTTCCCAATTCTCTCGACAGTATCGGCAGCACAAAGAACCTAAGAGACCCAAAACAAAAACGTGCCTTTCTCCACCCCCGAACCTTTGATCAATCTACCACAAGAGAGCAATCCATTCATTCTTTCACAAAACCCCAAGCCAGTGCACGCAGCAAGAGGAGATCAGAGTCAATCTAGGGTTCCCACTCAAGGTATTTGGGGGATTTTAGTCATTCATTTACTGTTTGATGTTGATATTTGGGTTGGTTTTACTCTGTTGATTGGGGTGATTTCCACTGACGGAAATCGGGACAGAGCACTGTCAAGCAAGGGCTGTCCAAATTGGGTTTTGAGAGCGCGCACAAGGTGTTTGATAAATTGACTGAGAGATAATTTGACTGTTTGGGATTGTTTGACATTGAAGTTGCATTGGGAATTATTCTAGCCTAAGTTTGGCGAAGTTTGGAATCGAGTCCTGCTTGTGTTCAAGCCAATTGCTACAAATTCTGACATGGCTTCAAAAAGGCAACGCCTGAGCGTCGGCGGTTCCTCGTCCGCAGCACCAACGGCATGGGACAACACCAAATTTGTTAACGAAGAGGCATGGAAACGATACAAAAGCTCCTTTGCCGCACGAAATTTGATTCCTGAACGGGGTTTGAGGCCTGACAAAACAAAGGATGGCGATTTGTTAGCCATGATTACGGGTCGCCAGTGGGTGCACTTCACAAAACCACCCGAATCGGCCATTGTTTCTATGGTTCGTGAGTTCTACGCTAATGCTAGTGCCGAGGGTCCTGCTGTTGTCCAAGTCAGGGGGCGGTCAGTGGCGTTTGGAAGCCAAGCCATCAATGCACTGTTCGCGACGCCCGGTTTCGAGGGTAAGGATTATATGGGGCCGGGACTCCGCAGCTATGACCTCGAGGAGATTGTTAGGAGGCTCTGCAAGCCCGGGACTACATGGAAGACAAATGACTTCACGGGTGAGAGGGCCAGTTTCCCACATGCTGCACTCAGTCGCTATGGGAAGGCATGGTTCAGTTTTATTTGTGCCAACATGATCCCGACTCGTCACCTGAGCAATGTGACTAAGGATAGAGCGATCCTATTATTTGCCATTGTCACGGGTCTGAACGTGGACATCGGAGTTCTCATCCATGAGTCCATCATAAAGGCAATCAAGAGCAATATATCTACGGGACTTCCACATCCATCCTTGATCACCCGGCTGTGCAAGAGGGCAGGTATCCATTGGGGGCCAGAAGAGATAGCTTTGCCGCCCATGTCAGTCATTGACCATCAGACCATTTCACGCTTCGATGTGTGGGATGGGGATATTTCTCATGCTAGAGGCGAAGGATTCGGGCCACCTACTGAGCCACCTCCTACAGCAGAGCCTTCGCAACCACCAGACGCAGGCCCAGCGTCACAGGGATTACTGGCAGAAATCATGGCATCCCTCACTCTACTACATCAGAAACAGGATGCTAATGCTCAGAGGCAGCAGAGGCATATAGCAGCGGTGGCCTTGAGGCAAGACATAGCGATGCAGTATCAGGCTGAGCTGGTCAACACGATGCAGAGCATATACACTGTGTATAGTGGCGAGGATTCTGAGTTCACGCCATTCCAGTTCCCGGAGCCTCCTGTCTTCCCGCCATACCCTCCACCATCACCACCCGCCGAAGCTGACGAGGACGCAGCTGCTGCCGAGTGACCAGACTTCAGGGAAGCTCTCTTGTTTAGAGTGATATATGTTTAGCAATGAGGGCATTGCTCACCTTAAGTTTGGGGGTGTTATGGTTTTATTTCTGTCTATTGCCATGATAGGTTGCTATTTTAGTACTTTGCTTAGGTTTTTATCAGGATTGTAGTGCAGTCATTTTGAACTGCGGTATTATGTTTTGGGTTTATTATGATGGATGCCATGACCAGTTTTGGTTATTTATTAACGCTTTGATTATTTTTAGCATGTTTGTGGTTTATAGCCATCTTTTTGGGTTTTTTTTTTACAGATTTATATGCTTGTGCCATGTTAATGGCTTTATTACCCTATTTTGAGCTGCTTTTATGCAAGGGTGGTATTTTTTTTCACTGATTTTTGATCGTGGCTAATGACAGGCGTCATGTAGTTATGTCTATTTCTTAGAGTCGTGTCAAGCATGTATGAGCTAGGGGTTGTTCAATCGATAAGTTGAGACTGTTATTGATCCGTCCTTTTTAGCAAGCACCGACCAACTGTGCTAGCTAGTTATTTTTCAAATTTAGTTCGCCTGTTTATTTCTTTGGGATTTTGTTCACTTTTATAAACTTTCATTTTTACAAGGTAATAAAAGACTTCGACGCATATACAGTTTTGGATCTTGGATTCTGGCATGTTGTATAATATAAAAAAATAAATAAATAAATAAAATTTGAAAAGAAGATTGAATATCGAAAGTCTTGCGGTGGGTCGAGATGGAGCGTAAAACGCACTCACCCATAAACGCAGGACCGATGTTGAGATGGAGCATAAAATGCACTCGCCAAATAATCTTCAGATTTCGTAAAGTCTAATTTGGCTTATGTTGATTACGTGGCCTTTGCTGCTCGAGTTATTAGATTCATAGGGGTGTTCCACACCTAGTGCCCTAAAGTCTTCTGGCTTGGGAGTCGCTGATCAAAAGCTCGTTAATGGGTAGCTCTGTTTAGCTTGAGGTAATTGAGTACTGTCCGAGTCAGATTTTACTTTCTTTATGCTAGAGCCTTTTGATCCTTTTCTGCACTTGCATCTTATTCTTAATGCTTGTTGAATGTCTAAGTTACGGAGTGTGCATATTGGTATTAACAATCGACTGTGCGATCTTATTTGAGCAATGATTAGTTAGGATGGTTTGTCCCCACACACACACACATAGAATGGATCGAATACAGTCTTATGCTTGAAGCTGAATGAACTCTTGCTAATATCTATGTTTGCCCTGTTCTCTGGGAATAGCTATGTTCGAGCTTAGAAGCCATGATTCTAGTACAGTTTTATTGTTCTTTTGCGTGTGTTTTACTGTGTGAGTTTGTGTTAGATAGTTTGCTCGAGGACAAGCAAAGACTTAAGTTTGGGGGTATTTGATGAGTGGGATTTATACCCGCGAATCGGATACTTTATGGCTTAAATAGTTGCCTGATCTTCGCTATGTTTATATAGTTTTATATTATTTTAGTATTAGTATGCTTAACCGTTGTGTTGCAGGCTCTACAGGACTTTTCTAGGCAAAATGGGCAATTTACATACACTGGCGCCGCAGCGCCAATGCTATGCCTCCATCTCACGCCGCAGCGCCGCATACCTATTCAGCCTGACGTCACCATGGCGCTGCAGCGCCCCTGAGCCTTTACAAACTCAGGCTGCAGCGTGGAAGCCGGTCTTTTGAGTTTAACGTGGCGCCGCAGCGCCACTTATAAGTCTATTGCCCGCGCCGCAGCGCAACCTCTGGTGCCCAGACAGAGAAGGCTTGCTTTTGACCTAGAAAAGGAAGAAAAAAAGATATATAGAAAGAGGAGAGAGCCTCGGCCAGAAGAAGCGAGGAGAGGAAAAGGAGAAGACTGGGATAGAGAATCGGTTAGCTTAGCTTAGGATAGATTAGATCTCTTTTGTACTTTCTCTCTCTAGTTATTGGGTAATGTTTGTAAATATAGATTAGGTAGATTAGGGTAAAGTTTGGGTTTTCCTTGGAACAACAAGAGCAGTGAGCTACACGGATTGGAGAGCTTGAAAGGAGCGAAATGCTTGGAGACTGAAGAGCCTTGACAGAGTTTATTCTTGTCCATTCATTTCCTCTATTTTTTGTAATCCATAAATGTTGTCTTTATTGCTACTTATATTTTGTTCAAGAGCTATGAACTAAGTATTGGCTCTAAGGTTATAATGGAACCCTTTGTTAATTAAATTGACTGTCTTATCTCTTTGGTTGGCACCATATGGTTTGGTTTAATATATTCATGCTTAACGATTCTCACTAAGACATTAGTGATGATTTTGGTAATCTATATGATATCGAAAGAAGAATTGTAGATTTACACCTAAATATATTGGCATGTGATTATGGGTTTTGACTGCATAAGTTGTGCGTAGAATAGACATATATCTGTGTGCCACGTGTGACCTAATTGAGAACTTATGCTTTAATCCTTGTTAGGTTAATTCGCATAGATATGTGTAGGATTATCACCTAGCTTGGACGTTCCTTTCTGTTCTATTCCCTATCGGGTGGATCTGGAGAGGTTACGTTTGTGCATACCTCGACAGAGGTGTATGAACACCTGTGTGTTCTCGGTCGACAAACTGTCGTGACCATTAAGACCAAGGAGAGAAGGATAGGAAGTTTGATGAAGCTTAGCATGCCAGGTGTTCGACGGAATGCCTGTGTGGGGTGAAGTTGTAACCTTAGCTTGTAATTCCTTCGTTTACCATTCGTTATCCATTTACTTGCTTTAATAATTAGTTATAACTAGTTTAACCACACTCTTATTAGTTTACTGTTCGAATAATACTTTAGCGATACAATGTTGGTATTTGGTAAATATTAGTCATAGTTCCTCGTGGGTACGACACTTTTCTTATCACTGTATTACTTGTTAGACCGCGTATACTTGCGTGTGTTTAGTGATCGGTTTTCCGACCAACAAGAGCCTACAAAAATAAATATAACATGATTAATATTATAAGTTTACTTTATTCATAAACAAGAAATAAACTAAAATATTATACCTCTAGGTAGTGTATATGCTGGTATCCTCGGCAACCCCAGCACTCGATACAGGCCGGTAGTGCCAGTGGGAGGATCCTGAGACGCGACCCAAAGAGCCGTCTCCTCATCCTGAGATAAACTAATCTCGGGCGGAGGGATGGTGGAATCTAATGTCTCAGCATCGCCCCTAGAAGCCTGCAACTCAGCTATACTCTGACATCAAAATTTCTCAAACTGGTCCTGTAATTTAATATATGTATGTGTGAGTTAACTTGGTATCATTATATAAATTACGTAATATGATCCTAAATAATAATTATTATAGTAAACGTATTACCCATATAACTAGTGATGCTGGAGACATCGTCGACCCCGAAGTCGAATCCCTTGGCGTATGCACTCTCTCCCAAAACTCCATCATAGTAGGAGGTCGACCCAAGCTACTCCGCATGGCATAAATTATACATTAATTAATATCACCTTACTTTACTATAGATGCAGTTTAATATTAAACTAAACTAAATATAAATACATACCGACTTAACCTCTTGAAACGACTACGAGCCAGAAGTATGTACAACCCGTAGCTGGCCTCGATTCTTCTTCATCTGCTCGGACTAAATCTTGAAGGCAACATCATCCCAGTATGTACACATAGCAACCCATGATGCATCTGATACTACCGACGGCTGATGATCTCGTATAGTAGTCCCGGGCGATTCTTCTACTGCCTGAGCTGCCCACTGCCGCATCTCGTACAGTCAGCCGGCATAGTTCTTCGAAATATAATAACAGTGTCACCATTCGCATCAGTAATGTCAGCCTCATATCTATAATACATATATCAAACGGACATAACGTACGTATAATTAATTATTTGAATAATATGTAAATAACTTGGACATTGATTTAATATATGTAATTCGACTTACGTGAAACTCGCGCAACACTGTAGCCATAAAGCCGGGATTGTAACGCGCGTACTGGCTAAATTGCATGTAGCCAGTCGGGAGATGCGCCAGGCATATGGCGTGTACGGTCGCCTTAGCGACAGGATCCATAATAGTAGAATATAAAATTTATATGGAACATTTTAATTTATTAATCACATAATAATATCATTCTAATTGAACATAATATATATATTATAGTTGAAACCTACACCGACGGGCTGACATCAACACGAATTGTGTCAGGAACTGCCGGCGGATTACCTAATCGACCGAGGTTATGCCCTCCTTGACGCCGGCGTCTAGCATCTGTATATTTAATATAGTTATGACATTGCCAAAAAAATAGTAAATGAATGTTTTTTCATTAAAAAAATTATGAAAAAAGTGTTATTGAGCCAAAACGAAATTAACTCACTAGCTGATGAAGATGACCTGCCTTGGAAGACATCACCCGATCCTGTCCAGCCGCCACCACGGCCACCTCCACCGTTATGTCTCGACATAGTTGTACTACTAAAATAACAGACATAGATGACATTGATTAAATTTCATTGCAATTATTCTAATGATTGGTTTTAGTTGTATAATATTTACAAAACACCAATTAATAATGAAGTAGTACATCGTCAAACCCGTCAGAATCAAAATCATTTTCATCCTCTGATTCTGTCTCTTCCGCTTATGTATCAATTTCTTCCTCAGTATCATCTTCTACGATCATATACGGACTGAAAACCACATCTTCCTCCACTTCGTCAACATCGGGTACATCAACGACATCATCTACCAACACATCGTCATCATTTAGCAATACGTGGCTGGGATTGCTAACATGTTCTTGCAATGGGTCATCCGTTCCGGATAGATTAGTACCATCAAATGATCGAGTCTTCGCTGTCACAACTGTATATCAGGGGGTTCTATAATTTACGACATTAAGGGCGTAGTACACTTGAGTTGCTTGGCTGGCTAACACAAATACGTCATCAGACTGTAACTTGGATTTTATATCTACTGTGATGATTCTGTTACGATCAACTTTAAAACCCTTTGCAGTATTAAACCAGCGACACTTAAGTGTAATGACCTTTTTACCCTCGAGATAATTGAGCACAACAACTTCCTCTAATCTTCCATAGTAATTGGACTCCGAATCTTAGTAACAACTTCCCAACACGACAACGCCAGAGTTGATTGATGTCAATTCATTCACGTCATCAACCTTGAATCTATACCCATTAACGGTGCAGCCTGGAAATGAACTAATAAGTTTGTACAAGCCTAAAATGACAACTCTAAAATGCTCATAAGCGTTCTCTTCTTCAACCCTTCTCTTAAACTATTGTTGGAAATTTTCATTAGTGAATGCTTCCATCTTTGATGTAGTCAACCCCGGGTTAGAAGCATACACTTTCTCTTCGAATGAACTGCGCACTATAATAATATATTATTTAGTTGTTGATTATGGTTAGATATTAAAGCTTTAACTTGTAATAATACATACTTGATGTACGACGATACTTCAGGAATATTTAGAAGCACGTATGTAGATACAATCTTTAAATTTTTATCGGTTAGGTAAGTCCTTGTGTTATATCCAAATGATTTAGCAGGATAAGTGAATACATCCAACTCATCAGCACGAGTTTGGGGATGGACGACCTCATTCTGACTTAGGCGATTGTGCTTCGTTGAGACTACATCGTCAAAGTACAACGAGCAGAAGTTGACAAGCTCTTCCTCCGTATAGCGTTCATCAATAGAACCCTCTACACGAACTTTGTTTTTAACTTTTTTCTTTAATCGATGTATATACCTGAAATATGATAATATATCGGCTAAAATAATTATTCAGATGATGATTATAGCACAATGTAGGTTATATTACCTCTCAAAAGGATACATCCATCGATATTGCACCGGTTCTCCAAGCTTAAATTCATATGGCAAATGAATAGGCAAATTCTCCATCGAGTCAAAGAACCCCGGTGGTAAGATCATTTCGATCTTGCATATTGTCAACACTATATTTTTCTCCATCTGCTCCACATCACTGTACCTTATAAAAGTTGAGAAAATATCCCAAAAGAAATTTGAAAGTACAATAAAGGAATCATTAATATTCCTCAGTAATACTTCACGAAATGCAATTGGAATCAACTTCTACATGTATACATGACAGTCATGACTTTTGAACCGAGTAATTTTTAACTTCTTAACCTTAGTACAATGAGAGATGTTAGAAGCATAACCATCTGGTAGCTTCAATAAACTAAGCCACTTGCAAATGTTTTCTACCTTATTCTTGGTAAGACAAAATAGAGCTTTTGCTTTTGAGTTGTTAGGTCGGAGCCACAATTCCAGCTCGATGTTCATTTCCTTCAAGTCTTTACGTGCTTTATCATTATCTTTTGTTTTACCACTCGTATCTAGCACGGTGTAAAATAAGTTCTCGAATACATTTTTTCTCGTATGCATGACATCTATGCAATGACGAAGTGCTAGTGTGACCCAATATGACAACTCAAACTAAATGGGCGAGCGTGTCCAGTTATGAATTTTACCGTACCCTATTGCTGTCAACTTACCATGCTCCTTCCCAGGTGGTAGAAATGTCAGATCATTTAGCCAGCCCAATACATCGCTGCCCGACAAGCGACCAACAACCCCCTTCTTCTCTGTCTTTCTGTTGAACTGTGTAGACATCTTTCTATAACTGTGATCAACAGGCAAGAATTTTTGAGCAGTTCCAAAGAAACTAGTTTTTTTCCCATGATGTAGTTGTGTGCCTTGCACATCCCCAATACAGACTGGACATGACAAATTACCATGAGTCGACCAACCACTGATCATCCCTGTGACACCCCCAAATCCGGGTACTTCGTTTCCACATGATTTGGTGTTCACTTTCTAATTAAAACATACATCTACCCAAATAAAATTTCAAACTAATTACAACCTTCATAAAACCTTAATAAAATCTTCCTCTAGAAAGAATGGCAACTGGTGCAACAAAAAAAAATCCCAGGGTTATCTAAACCTTAACATCATTCAAATAACGTAAATACGGAAATATAAACATAACCAACTAAGTCTTATTACAAAAGAAACTTGACGTCACAAGCCTTCACTTATTCATCTTTCCTTTTTCCTTTACTTGTTGATGGTATGTCAACATTCTTGGTCTCAACTGCAAATGGTGGTAAAGCGGGCAAGAGTGAGCAAACAAAAGCTCACTTGGATATACAACAGTGATATGACATAAGTGAATCGTTTCAAAAGAGTTTGAATAACTTTACTTTCATCAATATAAAGAATTGAAATATAATTCTTTCATCAATATATAAGATTCGAATATGAAATCATCTGAGGGTCATAAGACATTGAACCATTGTCCTAGGTTATAAATATTTCTATTTAAACCTTTAACAGTCAATAAGACTATGGACCCTTAACTCGTACTCAGGGGGATCAACCCTTTGTACTATGAATTGTGCACAACCATTTAACGCTTTCGCATAAATTTCCCCTAATTAATAGGGTTGTTCCTTCTCAGAAATTGAATACAAGTACGCACCAAAGAAAGTTTTGTTTGGATAGATAAGGGAACTTTAGAGTTCAACTATCATCAACTAGGAGTAGTTGAATCGACTTACAGTCCTTTATAGTTCAATCATGAACAAATTGCAAAATATGACAATAAACTTCATAATAGATAGGCATGCTTTTAGAAACAACTTAAAGCATTCGATAGACTAAGTAGATCTTACTTGAACAACTAAGTCAAGATCATATTACTAAAATAACGCTTTAATACTTACGCTTTATGAGTATGGTATAACTTGTACCACACATAACAATTTAAAGAACGTAAATGAACTTTCGTGATTTCTTGAGCAAGGGTTAGGAAGCTTGCACAATGAAAATATACAATGAATAGGCTTGTATAGCATTCAAGAGTAGATTAAAGAACTTGCACAATATAAATAACAAGTTTAGAAACTTGTTTAACATAAGAGAATAAGGGTAAGAGAACTTGCCTTAAGCGCAAGCTACACTTTAACAACTATACGCACTTCACAAACACCCTACACATTTATATTACATTCAAACCATCTATTAGTATCCAATTACAACATTTAAACCATTGAACTTCATATCCAAGTCCACCTCATAGTATAATTTACCACATTGGTTACTAATTAGTCAAGTACGTGAGTCTATACTCACGACATGCATTAATAAGCCTATACTTCAATGAATCGTGTTGTGTGCCTCGTGAAAGCAACACACAAACACACACATGTAACATATTCATAATATACTTCATTCTAACTTAAACACATCAAAAACATGTTATCTTATTATACATTTCACTTTCCAAGTCTTAGAAACAAGTTAGCTTAACAAACGGGGCATAAAAACTCAAAAACAAAATTCCAGATTTTCTTGGCAGCAGCCCCACCCGCTGGGGCGGGTCCTCCCTGCATAAAACACCCGCTGGGGCGGGTGTTCCCCCTGCCACAACGCCCGGCTCGCGAACTGGTGGAGAATTAAGCCAATTTGGCTTATTCCTTCACACCGAATTCGATTTTTCCCAACATGATAAACATAAAACTTGATACTAACAATATTTTAAACTTATTATCATCCTCATAACATATATAATCCATAAAACACATAATCCAAAACAAGATTTCATGATTTTCAAATAAAAATACAATTTTAAGCGTTCCTGACGAAAATTGCTACTACGAATTCGTTTTTCATCCAATTCCAGTGATTCCAATTGTGTTAACTCATATTCTTAACACATTAACATAATACATGATCAATTTTAACAATAACTCAAAATCAAACATCAATTTGATAGTTTCAAAAGCCGTTTTTAGAAATTATTTCACCAAAAATCACTATGAACACACTTCTTATTGTTTATCAAAAATTCATGGATTGAATTGCTAGAATCACCATATAACTCATATATAATCATGTTATATCACATATTACACATAATTCATGCTCACCTCAAGGATTTAAGGAAATTTTCAACATAACTTCATAATCTAGCACTATGAACATGAATTTCATAGTGTTCATCATATACTTGTGAATTGAAATTCTTAAACAACTATGAAACTCTCATGTAAACATATATATATATATATATATATATATACATACACATCCCATTCACATATCAAAATAAATAGCTTTCACAAATAGACTTTCACATAGAGTTCTAAAACCATGAAAACATAAAAGAATATGCTTTGAAAACTTGTTTTACAACAATTGTATTTTGAAAACCCTTTCATGGCATACAATTTCATATGCAAACATATAACATCATATAACACATATAATTTCATGATTGTAAAGACCTAATTTGGCAAAGAAGAAAACACAACACATAAGAATTAGTTATAGGGTTAAGATTATAACCTTACTAGTTTTGGGTTAAGAGAGAGATGAACTTGGGCTTGCTTTGCCTTCTTCTTCTTCTTCTTCTTCTCTGAGAATTCTCTGACAATTCTCTATAACCCTCTTCTTCTTTTCTTTCTTTGTTTTATAAAACTAACGTAACTTTGTTTTTAACTGACATATATAATATTATACATATAATCATATACATATATGTAACTTATAAATAATAAGTATAATATTTCTAACCATAATAAGTATTATTAATTACATAGGTTATAGAATTTGAAAAGAGTAAGGCCGCGTTTGGCAAAACTACATTATTTTTGTAAAAACTAACTTATTGAGCTTAAGGCATTGTTTGGAAGAAATAAGATTAAACAAGTACAAGAGACTTGTTTGGTAAAACACTTTAAAATCATTTTATAGTATTTTAATAATTCTTTAAATCCATAGATTAAATATTACACTTATTTAATTACATTACAACACTCTAATTCAATTAAATAAACTAACATTCACATAATACCAAATTGTCACACAATTGAATTTTCTTTATTAAACATAATTCGTCTAACAAATTATTATCACTTAGCACATAACATTAATTCTAATTAAATTATTCCCAATTAAATTAAAATGATGCTACACCATTGCTAACATATCAATTTAATTAATCATATTGCACTTACTTAAATTGTCCACAACACTCGCATACTTTATTTATTTATCTTCATAATTAAATTCCATAAAATATTTATTTACTTCAATAAATATTTACAATTAACATATAAAATTCTCAATCGTTACAGTCTTCTCTCCTTAAAAGGATTCTGTCCCCAGAATCACAACATAAAAAAAAATCTCATAAAAAATCTCACCTCATAAAAATTCTCATCTGTTACATTCTTCCCCCCTTAAAAGGATTCTGTCCCCAGAATCGATATCTAAGGGGTTACACACTTCAATTAAGCAAATAATTGAGGATAAGACTTTATCATAACATCTTAGAGTTCCCACGTAGCTTCTTCAGCACTGTGGTTCCTCCAAATTACCTTAACAGAAGGTATCACTTTATTCCTAAGTACTTGTTCTTTTCTGTCAATAATTTGAACAGGAACCTCTTCATAAGTTAAGTCTTTATCAAATTGTAAAGGCTCGTATTCTATTACATGTTTATAGTCATGTTTGTAAGGCCGTAACACGGAAATATGAAATACGTTATGTATATTCTCGAGTTCCGGAGGTAATGCCACTTCGTAAGCTACCTCGCCAACTTTTTGTAATACCTCAAAAGGTCCAATAAATCGGGGACTCAGCTTCCCCTTCTTGCCAAATCTAATCTTCCCCTTCTAGGGAGACACCTTCAGGAAAACGAAGCTTCCTGGTAAAAATTCCCGGTTCTGTCGATGTTGATCGGCATATTTCTTCTGTCTGTCTTGAGCAGCAACCAATCTTGTTCTGATCAGCTTCATAATTTCCGCAGTTTGTTGTACCAATTCTGGTCCCAACAGCTGACGTTAACCAACTTCATCCCAGTATAGAGGAGTCCTGCACTTTCTGCCGTATAACGCTTCGTAAGGCGGCATGCCAATACTCGCATGATGACTATTATTGTAGGCGAACTCTACCAACGGTAGATGATCATCATAGATCCCTTTGAAGTCCATCACACATGCTCTCAGCATATCCTCAAGCGTTTGAATTGTTCTCTCTCTCTGACCATCGGTTTGAGGATGGTACGCTGTACTCATTCGCAACTGCGTTTCCAAACATTCTTGTAAACGCTTCAAGAAATTTGACGTAAAACACGAATCTCTGTCTGACACAATCGACACTGGGACACCATGTCGAGAAATGATCTCCTTAACGTATAATTTAGCTAATTGTTCCAAGTTATATTTAATCTTGATTGGTAAAAAGTGGGCTGACTTCGTCAGTCGATCCACAATAACCCATATCGCATCGAAACCTTTCTGAGTCACTGGAAGACCCACCACGAAATCCATCGTGATATGCTCCCATTTCCACTCTGGAATTTCTAATGGTTGCAGCAATCCGCTAGGTCTCTAGTGTTCTGCCTTGACTCTCTGGCATGTCAAGCATTTCGCAACGCATTCAGCAACGTCCCTCTTCATATTCGGCCACCAAAAATGATGCCTGAGATCCTGTACATCTTCGTACTCCCAGGGTGAATTGAATATCTCGAGCTGTGAGCTTCGCTCAAGATTTCCTCCTTAACTTCCAGTACTGGCGGTACCCAGATTCTACCTTCAAATCGTAGCAGTTTCTCACTGTCGATCTTGAATTTAAACTCTTCGCCATCAGCTATTCTCTTCCGAATCTTCTCGCATTATTCATCGTGAAGTTGAGCTTCTTTTACCTTGTCCACAATAGTAGAACCAGTGGTTACTTGAAATAACTTCTCATCCAATTCCTTTGGAAACTTTACTTCCAGCTCTAATCTAGCCATCTGCTCTATTAACCGATTCTGATCAGTTAACATATTCAGCTTCTCCCGACCTTTCCTGCTCAAAGCGTCGGCGACAACATTAGCTTTACCCGGATGGTAAAGTATTTCACAGTCGTAGTCCTTGATCAGTTCCAACCATCTCCTTTGGCGCATGTTCAAATCCTTCTGGGTGAAGATATACTTCAGACTCTTGTGATCTGTATATATTTCACACTTCTCTCCGTATAAGTAGTGTCTCCAAATCTTTAGAGCAAACACTACTGCCGCCAATTCCAAGTCATGGGTTGGATACCCCTTCTCATAGTCCTTCAGCTGACGTGACGCATAGGCAATGACTTTGCCGCTTTGCATCAACACACAGCCTAATCCTTTATGTGAAGCATCACTATATACCACGAAATTCCCCGAACTATCCGGCAAAGATAATACCGGTGCAGTACTCAACCTCTTCTTCAACTCTTGAAAACTCACCTCACACTTCTCCGTCCAAACAAACTTAACTGTTTTACGAGTCAAATTCGTCAACGGAGTTGCGATTTTAGAAAAGTCTTGGATAAATCTTCGGTAATAACCAGCCAATCCCAAAAAACTCCTCACTTCAGACGGCGTCTTTGGCTGATCCCAATTCATTACCGCTTCAACCTTCGACGGATATACTGAAATACCCTCCTTGTCGATCACGTGGCCAAGAAATTGCACACGTTCCAACCAAAATTTGCATTTTAAGAATTTAGCGTAAAGCTTTTCTCCTCTCAATACTTCTAAGGTTAGTCTTAAATCTTTAGCATGCTCCTCCTCGGTCTTAGAATAAACCAGGATGTCATCTATAAATACTACCACGAACTTATCCAGAAATGGTTTGAACACCCTGTTCATTAGGTCCATAAATGCAGCTGGGGCATTCGTGAGACCAAATGACATCACCAAAAACTCGTAATGACCATACCGAGTCCTAAAAGTAGTTTTCGGTATATCTTCCTTCCTCACCTTCAACTGATGATACCCGCTTCTCAAATCAATTTTTGAGAAATACCTCGCACCCTTCAGTTGATCAAATAAGTCATCGATCCTAGGTAAAGGATACCTATTCTTGATCGTAACTTTATTCAACTCCCTATAATCAATGCAAAGACGCATCGATCCATCCTTCTTCTTCACGAATAAAACAGGCGCTCCCCACGACGAAACGCTCGGTTGGATATGATAGTAGTGTGCATACAAGCCAATCATGTATGATGACAAAGCACATACTTTGTAAACAATCTTATTTATTTATTAATAAAATATTCATTTAAGGCATATAATTATCTACATGGTGCTGTTTTTATAATATGTAAATAACCCATAGTTTTAAGCAATGCTTTTAGAATCATGATGAGATCATGATAATGAGATCTAAATATTTAGAAAGCTTAAAAACTAAAATAGTTCCCAATTGTGGGATTACTAAAATGGGGATTAGTAAATCCGGATAGATTGGTACATATGTTGCTTGCTCATTGGATGAGGATGACTGATCTCATGGTCATTTGTGTGGAGACACTAAAGCAAGTATGTAGGTGCTTATTGGAGAATAAGTTCACTGAACGTGACTCGCTATGGAATACCTAATGGAGTTTTACTCGCCTGTCAATAGGAATTCCTAATGTGATAGTAGTACATGTGATTCTTGGACTTGAGATCATCATAGTATCTTGTATGTAACAAATTATACTTTGACTAATTCGTTAAGGCCTTTTAAGGCATATATAGGGTATGCTTGGGTGTAATGAGTTACATATGGAGATAATGAATGATCAATAAAGAATCTACCACCTCTAGTAAAAGAGGAGATATGTCCTATGTGATTCGTTAAATTCTCAATCGTTACAATCCCAAGTGCCGAAAAGTCAGTGATAGTCCACAACAAGGCTGTTTTCACCAAAAAATTCTGCCCGACAGATTTATCAAAAGTCTGAACACCTGTTTCCCACAACATCTTAAGTTCATCGACTAACGATCTAAGTTACACGTTGATGTCTTTTGTAGGACTCTTATCCCCCAGTATGAGTAAAGTCAAGAAACGATACGTATCTGGTAGCTGTCGTCTAGCACTACAAAATTTACCTTACTCAGGTTCTACTAATTCAATAATCAGTATAGCAATAAGCAAGGATCGATCCCACAGAGAGTGAATTGTATTTGAACTATCCAATGATTTCCAATAACTTGGGGTTTTTTTAAAAACAGTTTAATTTAACTATGGTGAATTAATAAATAAAATATCAACGACTAAAAACATCAATTCTTCAGTTCAGTATCCCTTTTTAACAATTATGATTTAACCAAGTGCTTACACTATTTTTCTTCCACTGCGATTAATAACCCTATATAACCGCGATCGTAAATTACCCGAAATTCTCCTTAAATGTAGAACTAATGCGACGATCGCCAACAAGAGATTCTAACTAACATATAACCTAGAACAATCAGCCAAGATTTAATATAATAGAAGCATTAAGCATGAGAATTAGATTATTCTAAGCAATAATTACAAAATCAAGAATTATTTAACTTGTCTTCTGAAAACCTTAACAATATTTCAAAGCTTGACCACAATAAAATACTGTTAATTGCTACTTAGATTAGAAACACTTCATTTGCTTAAAATCTGTCTTAATCTAGCATATGATATCAATTTACTAATTTAATCCTGCAGAAACCAAATTAGTCAATTGAATAACATGTATGAAAGTTCATATGGATAATAAGAATAAATCGCAAGATAGAAGAATAAATAGAGTAATTTGATCATATCATTAATTGATAAATATGTTCAACATCCCTTTAGAATTGAAATAGAAAACTTAGCCTGACATGTTTGAATCTCCAAAACAAAGGTTTGTCGCCTCCAAGCAATCCAAGAGCATATAGAAATTAAAAGATTAAAAGATGATTTAAACCTAGGAAAACAACTCCTATTTATAGCTTATCAAAATCCTAATCAAATAGAGTAAGTTTACAATCCCTTTCCAAGTCAACTTGTGCTTTAAAACCCAATTTCTGCAAAATTAGACTGCCTAGCGCGCCCCGCGCCCATCCTTTATATAGCCTGGCACGCCCCGCGTTAAGTTTGCAGTAACTATGGTCTATTTGTGGCGCGACCCGCACCTCTTGTACCCTTGAGCAAGCGCGCACCGCGCCTGGCTATCAGAAATGTTGCCTACTCCTCTCTTTTGTCCCATTACGCTTAGTTTCACTCCAATCCTGCACATACACACAAAACATATGAAAAGTAACATGCACACTTAAGTATTAACAAAATATCAAGACAAGAAAAACCTACTAAGTAGGTTAAAAACCTACTTATCAAATACCCCCAAACTTGAACATTTGCTTGTCCTCAAGCAAACAAACACAATGCAAACTACTTAACAGAATGAATGCAGCCTAACAAAATTGAGCAGGCATCTCTGTAAACAAACACAAATTATATATACTTTACGAATGAACACTTAAACTCACAATTCGTCTTCACTCATGATCAATCATAGACTCTCACATCATCATATCACATGCATAACTCCAATTATCTCTTGTGCGTGTGTGTCCAATTGTATATCAGCAATTCAAAGTAGTTCACAAGATTATTCCCAACAAACATCCTACTCAAACATAGATATCTACACAATCATGGCATCCACATAAGTATATCGGAAATCAGGCTAAATAAGCAATAATAGAATAAATATCAAAACTCATGCTTCGTGGGTGCGTTTTAACGCTCCATCCCACCAATTATTTTATAATTCTTATTTGTGCAATGTTCAACCCCCTTAGGCTATTCAATGTCACCCGTGTAATGGACTTTCGGCCAACGACTCCCAAACCCGAAGGCTTTAGGGTGCTAGGTGCTAAGACATCCCCTAGGGTTTACTTGTCTGAGTAACAAAGGCCACGAGGTCAAACTAAACCAGTCTTTATGTCATACTTTTTTTCTTTTTTTTTCTTGATTTATCTTTTTTTTCTTTTTTTGAGCCTTAATTCTCCCAAACTCATGTTTTAGCCAATACTTTATCTCCTATCTGTGATCAAGTAAGTGTCCGTGTTCCTAATACATCTAAATTCCTAATCACTACTGACAGTTAATTGGTGTGCTTGAAAGTTGAGAGAAAACTACAATCATGCAATGACGTTACTATGTTTGAAACTAATCAGATCATGAAGCTCAATTTTATGTAAGATTTAGTGTGAGAATCGAAATTATTAACCATATCTTTCTTTACCTTGACTTACTGCTCAATCTTTATGTACTATGCATACTCCTACTAACAAAATTCCTATTATAAATGCAATGATATTTTTTTAATATACATGCATATGAATTTAAACTAATTATAATCTACTCTATATGGAACCTAATCTATATGCTAAAACACAAAAAATTTAAATTTTTACTCAAAAATTTGAATTACTTCCCCCCCCACCACACTCAAATCAAGGAATGTCCTCATTTCTTGGCCTATAAAATAATAAAGACAAGGACTACCTTGAGCGACGAGTTAAAACTCGTCAAATTCGTCAGAGTCTGCTGGGGGGTAGCATGGCAGAACTGGAGGTACTGGCATCTGGATTGGGCCGGAGTTTGGCGAGAATCGTGAGAAAGCATCGACCAAAGCAGTAAAGGCCCCAACATTGTAGATGTGCATCGTAGCCTGGCGTTGGGCCAATCGAATACTCATTCACTAACTTCATCACTGGAAAGTAGTGGGCGACTCTGGTGACGACTCGGAAGTGGCCTCATCATCAGATGGCTCGTCATCTTGCGGCGGTGAAGTTGGTGTGGAGGGCGAAATCATGATAAACCCTTCACCACGTGGATGTGATGTCGCCCATGTCCAAGGTCTGTATTGCTCAATGGTGCGATGGTCAATGACGGCCATAGGTTGTTGAATAGGCTCCGAAGCATGCCACTAAACTCCCGCTTAGCGACACAGGTCGGTGATCAGAAACCCATGTAGTAGTCCGTCGGAGGTGCTCCCTCGCAGTGCTCGGTCAATTGACTGTTGAATGCAAAGGCCGACGTCTATATTGACAATTTGTACCTCATTATTGTCACCGACCTCATGAGTGATGATTTCGTAGAGAAGCCTTTCTCGTTCTTTGGTAACGTTATTTTTATGATGTGTTAGCCTTAAGAGAGCACATATGAAGGTGTTCCAGGCTTTACCATAACAACTTAATGCGGCGTGCAGAAAATGGACTTTTTCCCAAGTTTCTGCATTAGTCACCCATTGAGTGCAAGGCTTCCAAAGGCGAACTATAATCTCATCCAAATTTGGCAGACGATCTTCGTAGCACTCCGTATGCGGTGTTTCCAACCCAAAGTAATCATTGATTTCCCTCTCTCGGAATGATACCGGCTTGCCCCGGACCGTGACCACACGATTAACATGTTCTACTACGTTGGCGTAGAATTCCTTTATAATGTTGATCACTGCTGGCCTTGGTTGCTCGACGAACCGAAACCATCCATACTCCGCAATCATCTGTGACATGTCGCCGTCGAGGTTTGCATCTGGCTTCAGTCCTCTTTCTAGAACCATGGTCTTTTTGTCGATGAACTTGGCAAAACATGTTGCCGTTCCCTCACTCACGAATCGAGTGGCATCAAAACGTGGCAGAGCATGAGAGGATGAAGTCCTTACTCTTTTGTAAGTCATGATGAAAGGCGTGTGTCGAATAGCTCACAACAAATTGACAATAACCTGTGAAATCCTGTTGAAGCAATATATCGAACACTTGGTGGGCGATAAAGTCTCTCCCCCAAACTTAGTACACTTTGTTAGTTCAAATATCCCAAATATAAGCAATTTAACATTGGGTCATTCAGTAACCCAAGGATTCCCAATGCAATTAATAAAGCAAATCAATGAAAGTATGGATACAAAACTCCAATATCAATGAAAACTTGTGTTTACCTTGTGACTTTGTGTGCTTCAATGGGATGGTTGTGGATTGTTGAACTACCTCTTAGCGCTTCCAATTTCTATACGTTTCACTTGCTCTTTCTTCCTATTGATGAAGATTGGTATATGTGATTGAGCAAATTTGGGATTTGGGGATATGTGGTGACCGAATTTGGGAGGATGGGTTGAATTGGATTGATGGATTTGTAGTGGGGTTAGGTTTAAAGAGAGAAAGTAGAAGTAGATTATGATTTGGATTGGGAGCTATATACTTAGAATAGGATTTGGGTGTTTGTATAGGAGGAGGGATTAGAGAGAATGAAGTTGAGTTGGGTTAGGAGAGTGAACAGAGAGAGCCAATTCTGTATTTTAAAAACTCTAATGTCCGACCGGCGCGCCCTGCACCCTGTCCTAGTATGTTGCCGAGCGGCCCGTGCTCTGTAGAAAAAAAATGGTTTGATGTTTTTGGACCCCTAGCACGCCCCGTGTATGGGGAATTGTGCCTCGTGCCTGGTTGCTATTTTCGGCCTTGAATTATTGCAAAGGTAGCGCGCCTCGCGCCCCATATAGCGCTCTCCGCACGAGGTGGCTGAGTTGATAGGCGCGGCCCGCGCTTATCTGATGGTTTTTTTAACTCTGGTTATCTCTCTCTTCATGCTATCTTATCAAATAAAATTGTCAGCACTAAAGGGATTTAAAACACTTAACCTATAAGAATAAAATATATATAAAGACTCAAATAATGCAAACTACTAAGGATTTAAAAAGTTGGGTTGCCTCCCAATTGAACTCGTTCTTGTATTATTGTGCAAGTTTCATATCCTAGTCATATTGTATTGAGCAGGATTATTGTTGAATTGAATGTTATTCATTTAAGCATGAACCTTATTTCCAAGCATGCTTTAGGTGGTGTAATTATTCTATAATTATTTCCACATCGATCTTATTGACACTCTCACTTAGTGCACTTGAGTTCGTACAGTCTTGGACTTGTACATTATTTAAAGTTCTATAATTCTTGAACTATGTCAGATAGAGTCTGAACACTTGTTCGTCAGACAATTATATAAAATTTTATCAAAGCTATCCAAACCAATTGATGGTAAGGATTCTTAGACTGAAAGAACACCCCTTATATTATAGGGGAGTACCCCAGGTATCTAATATAAGATACAAACAGCAGAGTTGAATGTTATGCATATACATGGCGTACGCGAGGCTGATCCCCTCAAGTAGTTATTCTGTAGCCAGTAACCAAAGGGTCAATCAGCTATTGATTCCATTGGAGTTTTATAGTTCGAAGTCTACTTGACTATCAGTTATTCTAAAAGCAATCATTATTCTTGATTCCGATATTCTTATTGTTGAATTCATTTTCAGATATTTTTTATTCATCATGATATATCCTTTATTATTGTATTTAAAACTTGCTGAGCAAACTTGTTACTCATTCTTGCTATATCATAACTTATATTGCAGTTAAGCCCAAGACTTTAGGGAAGGACAAGGGTAAAGGGAAGATGTAGGATTAGTTTGCAAGGAGTAGACTTTATCTTTATGTTTAATTAAATTACTGTTATGTAATATGAACCCTAATAACTATTCTAGGGTATGCTTGTATGTTTGTATTATAGTTATTGAATCTTGGGACTAGTAACACCTTTTGAATGAACGACATACGTTTATTATATTCCGTATTTAGTTATTGTATGTTGTTTAGAGGTGTATATTTGTATTGAATCGTGACGACCGAATTGGGGTTAGAGAACCCGGATTTGGAGGTGTCACAGGTTGGTATTAGAGTTGTAGGTTATAAACATTAGGAATGCGAAACCTAGGTTATAACCTTAGTAGAAAACTCAAATAGAGTATGTAAGTGATGGGTTGAGGAGATCCATCAAGTTTTATTGTGATACTGAAGTTGTTTATTTGAATAAAATATGATTGATAGACGTCTTAAACTTCTTAATGCTAGCATGAGTAGCATATCACGTAAAACCTAATGTTTTCTTCATTTCCTCAGATCATGCCGCCTAAGAGACTACCGCGGAACCAAAGGGAGGAAGGATCCATTAACAACGGAGGGGGAAATACTGACCCAATGCAGAACTTCGTTGACTTGTTAACAGAAGCAATGCAAAACAGACCCCCGCCAGTAGGACAGCCAAGACATCACTTGTCTAGCTTCAAGGACTTTAAATTGGTAGGACCACCGAAGTTCCGGGGAACCTTAGACCCAATCGAAGCCCAAACCTAGATAGAAGAGATGGAGAAAGTGTTTGAGATCTCACGAGTGGCCGAAGCATAGAAGATGAGTTTTTCCACTTTTATGATGAAGGGCGAAGCTAATTATTCGTGGAAAGCCAATAAGGGGCGAGCAGGCGAAGGAGTTATTCCTTGGGACAAATTTAAGGAGCTATTCCTTAAGAATTACTTCTCGGAGAATACGCAACAGGATATGGAGGTTAAGTTTCTAGAGCTGAAACAAGGTAGTATGTCTATCGTAGAGTACGTGGCAAAATTTAACGAGTTGGCCCGATTCGCTTCACATCAAGTTGACACGGAGGCCAGGAAGGCAAGGAGGTTTGAATTAGGACTGAAACCTTGGGTGCAGAAAGCAGTCGCAATATTGAAGATTAAGACTTTCTCTGATCTACTGGAAAGGGCTATCATTGCAGAATGAGGCAATAAAGCCATAGCACGATTTAAATAAGAAAAGAAGACCGGACATGAAGGACAGAAAGGTGGAAGCAGCAGAGGCAGCAACTCCAACAAGCGTAAATGGACAGAGAGCCAATCCTCTGGAGGTAGCAAGTCCGGGGGAGAGGCCAAGAAAAGTGTGAAGTGCAACAACTGTGGGAGGAATCACTCGGGGTAGTGCATGAAGGGAAATAGTGTTTGTTATCGTTGTGCACAATCAGGGCACATGGCTCCTCATGTCCGAATAAGCAGAAAGGAGGATGTTTCTCGTGTAGAGCCCCAGACCACCAAATTAAGGACTGCCAGAAGAAAAAGGACGATGCAACTAGCGACAACCGCAACAACAACATCAACAACAACGGACCGAGCATCAGAGGGCCAGCCAGTCAAGCCAACAGACCAACGGCACACACGTTTAACATGACCGTTCAGGATGCGGTGGAGTCTAAGGATGCGTTGTCAGGTATCATCCCGATCAATGATATTGATGCTTATGTGTTATTCGATTCAGGCGCTACCTGCTATTTTGTTTCTGAAGAATTTGCTAAACAGTTAGACTTACCCCGTGAAAGATTAGAACACCATATGAGCGTAGAAATAGCAAACAAGGAAATTATCCTTGTACAATATATTCATAGGAACTGTTATACCGAATTACGAGGATTTAAGCTCAGCGTGGATTTGATACCGATTCGTTTGGAGGATTTCAATGTAATCCTTGGAATGGATTGGTTATCGATTCACGGAGAAGTTATCGACTGTAAGAAGAAGTGTGTACACCTTAAGACTCCGAATAGGTCGAATGTGGTATTTTATGGTAGTCAATCGCTGAGATAATCTCATTGTCTGACGATGATGCAAGCGCAGAGATTGCTTAGGAATGGTTGTGTAGGTTATTTGGCTCACGTGGTTGATACTCGACGAGTCGAGGGTGAACTGGGTCAGATACCTATTGTAAGGGAATTCGCCGATGTCTTCCCAAATGAGATTCTGGGATTGCCACCGAATAGAGAGATTGAGTTTGTTATTGATTTGGCACCGGGAACAGCACCGGTATACAAAGCGCCGTATCGTATTGCACCGGTAGAGATGAAAGAACTGATGGCTCAATTACAAGAGTTATTAGATAAGGGATACATTCGACCGAGCGTATCACCGTGGGGAGCACCAGTCTTATTCGTAAATAAGAAAGATGGATCGTTAAGGCTTTGTATTGACTACCGAGAGTTGAACAAGGTCGTCGTTAAGAACAAGTACCCGTTACCCAGGATCGATGATCTGTTTGATCAGTTGAAGGGGGCAAAGTACTTTTCAAAGATTGACTTGAGGACCGATTATCACCAACTGAAAGTGAGGCCGGAAGACATTCCAAAGATGGCGTTCAGAACTAGGTATGGACACTTTGAGTTTTTAGTAATGTCATTCGGATTGACGAACGCGCCGACAGTATTTATGGACTTGATGAACAGAGTGTTCAAGCAGTATTTGGATAAGTTTGTTGTCGTGTTCATCGATGACATTCTGGTGTATTCAGAGACGGAGGAAGAACACGCCGAGAATCTTCGGATAGTGTTGGAGACATTAAGGAGAGAGAAGATGTATGCAAAATTCTCCAACTGTGAGTTTTGGTTGCAGATAGTGCAGTTTTTGGGGCACGTTATCGACAAGAATGGTGTTTCTGTGGATCCAACAAAGGTAGAAGCAGTCATCAATTGGAAACAACCGAAGACGCCGACAAAAATCAGAAGTTTCTTAGGATTAGCAGGATACTATCATAAATTCATTCAGGATTTTTTGAAGATAGCGTCGTCGTTGACCAATCTTACTAGAAAGACGGTAAAGTTCATTTGGACGGAGAAGTGTGAAGAAAGTTTCCTAGAATTGAAGAAGAGGCTTAGTCAAGCACCTGTGTTGGCTTTATCGGACAACACGAGAGGATTTATAGTGCATAGTGATGCGTCACACAAGGGTCTTGGCTGTGTTCTGATGCAACACGGCAGGGTCATTGCGTACGCTTCATGACAACTGAAAGATTATGAGAAGGGTTGTTCGACTCTTGACCTGGAGTTAGCAGGAGTAGTTTTAGCCTTGAAGATTTGGAGGCATTATTTGTATTGCGAGAAGTGTGAGATATACACAGATTACAAGAGTCTGAAGTATATCTTCACGCAGAAAGAGTTAAACATGAGGCAGCGCCGATGGCTAGAATTGATCAAAGATTATGATTGTGAAATTCTATACCATCCAGGTAAAGTAAATGTAGTGGCAGATGCCTTGAGCAGAAAAGGCAGAGAGAAGTTACTAAAGTTGACCATTCAAGAGGAATTGGTGAAAGATTTTGAGAGACAAGACTTGGAGGTTAAGTATCCGATGGAGACCAAAGAGAAATTATTTATAGTGATAGCGAGCCCGACTTTATTAGATAAGGTTAAAGAGGCACAAGAGAAGGACGAAGATTGCGATAACATCAAGAAGCGAATTGCCAAAAGCGAGGAGCTTAAGTATAAGATTGATAGCACTGGACTGCTGAGATTCGAAGGACGAATCTGGGTACCGTTAGTACCAGAACTAAGGGAGGAGATTTTATAAGAAGCGCACAGTACGAGATACTCGATACACCCAGGAAGTATGAAAATGTTCCAAGATTTGCATCACCACTTCTGGTGGCCAAACATAAAGAGAGAGGTTGCGGAATGCGTAAGTCAATGTCTAACTTCTCAAAGAGTCAATGTAGAGCACCAACGACCAAGCGGATTATTACAATCGTTATAAATTCCAGAATGGAAATGGGAGCACATCACAATGGACTTTGTGGTAGGACTTTCAGCAACATAGAAAGGGCACGACGCCATATGGGTGATTGTAGATCGTCTTACCAAATCGGCTCACTTTTTACCAATTAAGATTAAGTATAGTTTGGACCAGTTAGCCAAATTATATGTCAAGGAAATTATCTCGAGACATGGGGTTCCAGTATCTATCGTATCAGATAGAGATCAGCGATTCACGTCCAATTTCTAGAATAGTCTTCAAGAAAGAATGGGGACACAACTACGACTGAGTACAGCATATCATCCGCAGACCGATGGGCAAAGTTAAAGAACAATTCAAACATTTGAAGACATGCTCCGAGCTTGTGTAATGGACTTCAAGGGTAGTTGGGAGGATCACCTTCTATTAGTAGAGTTTGTGTATAACAATAGTTATCACGCCTGTATTGAAATGCCGCCGTACGAAGCGCTATATGGGAGAAAGTGTCAAACACCGTTGTGTTGGGATAAAGTTGGAGAACGTCGACTGTTGGGAACAGAATTGGTACAACAGACAGTAGAGATCATCAAGGCGATAAGAGCACGACTAGAAGCGGCTCAAGATCTTCAGAAGAAGTATGCGGACTTACATCGCAAGAAGAAAAATTTTGAATTAGGAAACTACGATTTTCTGAAAGTATCTCCCTGGAAAGGGAAGATTCATTTTGGGAAGAAGGGCAAGTTGAGCCCTAGGTTCATAGGACCGTTTGAGATTTTGAGGCGAGTCGGTGAAGTAGCGTACGAGGTAGCATTACCTCCTGAACTTGAGCACATTCACAATGTGTTTCATGTGTCAGTGTTGCGGCCGTATAAACCAGACTACAAGCACGTTATCTCCTATGAACCAATCCAAGTCGAGAAAGACTTATCGTACGAGAAAGTTCCTATCCAGATACTAGATAGGAAGGAATAGAAGCTGAGGAATAAGATCATCCATTCAGTCAAGATTCTCTGGAGGAATCACGCAGTCGAATAAGCTACGTGGGAACTAGAAGAGAAATTGAGAGCGAGTTATCCGTTTTTATTTGAGTAACCTTATTTTTACAATTCCGAGGACGGAATTTTTATAAGGGGGAGGGATGTAACGACCTAGAATTTTAAACTCCTTATTAATTAAATATGTGATTTAAATTTTAACGAGTTAGTTTTGTGAGTTTATTTAAACCTTATGTGGTTATGTGAATTTATTGAAATGAGTAAAGGGAGTCACTAATAGTTTATTTAAATTAGTGGACTAACCCTAAGACTTTAATATCAGAGAATTGATAAGGTTGTTAATAATTAAATATTCAATTTATTTGAATATAGTAGCCGAATTTGAACATATTGATTAATTGCAATTATTAGTAATTAACTGATAATGTGTTGATTAATAATTATTATGAATAAATAATAATTAGTGAATAAGAGATTAATACATAGAATAATATCATATTTAATTGATTTATTATTTTATACAAGCATGCGATATTAAACCTTTAATATATGGTAGTTACCTTTATATTGTATATAATACAATATGACCTTTGATATGGCTATGTATATTATATATAGACTATATAGTAAGATTTAATTGCATTAGTAGAGTTACACAATAATATTGCTTATGTGGCATGAAGTGTGTGAGTAAATATTCATGTATACCTCATCAACATATAGTAATATCAATAAACATTATTAATTGGTATTACTTTCAATAAGCTATTATAATTATTATAATAACAATTATGATGGTAAGTAATAATAATACCCAATTACATTATAATTGGTATTAAGGAAAATGTACATGGATTATATGTGGGTATATATATACCTATTTGATACATTGTGTTATTTATGACTAATTGAAATAACATTGTAGCACCCATTTAATTGTATAACTTAAGTATATACTATGTGTATATATATAGTATATATAACTTAGTGTATTAGCAAGTGCTGGGTATTACATTGTCCCTAAATGAGAGTCCCACCTTCATTTCTCCTTCACGTGGCTACACTACTCTACTCCTTCTCTCAATTTCAGCAACATGTAGCCAATGATTTCAAGGGGAGTGGGCAAAACAGTGTTATTCAACCACCATCTCTTATCCATTATGCATTCTTGACATCCGTTAGTTTGATTTAGTGAGCAAAGTTAAGAACCGGATATGGAATTGCCTATATAAGAACTCCTCTCCTTCTCATTTTAACATTGCTGAGATTTTTTTTCCAAGTATAAATTTGATAGAATTTATAGTGAGTAAGTTTTGTGAGTTATCAGTGAGGGAGTTTCATTATAGGAGCAAGACATTTCAATTGCAGATGTATACATTCCAATTAATGCTCTCCCTATCTTATTCTCTGTAATATTTCTAAGTTCTTGATTTTGAATTGAGCATGGACTTATTAATTATTGGATTGGAACAAGATTATTAGGTGGTATATAAGTTATTATACATGTTAGAATTATGTTAGAAAATGTCTGGAATGATTTCGTTGGAAAAATTTTGAGATGGGTTGTGAGTTTGCCGAAACTGCACAGCTCCTGGACTGGCTGCCAGCTTGCGCAGCTGCGCTAGTATTGCACTGCCCAGCGACGCAGCTACGCCAGTGCCTGTTCTTGGTTTCTTACTTTCTGCTTCCTATTAAGGCCTGCTATGTGATAACTTTTTGCTATTGTTTAAGGCAAACATGAAAATTAGTATCACTTCTATAACTATGTTTCTTGATACTACATGCATAATGTTACCCATGTTAGTATGTACACCATGAAGGGAAAAAAACATATGTTTGAAATGAAATTTATAGTTTCGATTGTGAACTTAGACACGTAAGTAGCATGTACATATTCTGATTTTTAGAACACTACCGTATGGTTTATATTAACATGAAATGCATGTTTAAAATGTCAATCGTGTACTAGCACACTTGATCGTAAGTTAATACGTTTTCAAAAGAAAGGAACTAAAGACTTTTGAAATCAAACTTGACCAAGACTTGAGCCTTTTAGAATCTGACCATATGAGGATGTTTACATGGTTTAGATATGCACTCTAATACATGTGAGTCATGACTATGAGATGCTTTACATGTACTTTGTTACCTCTGTTGATTAAGTGGAACTTTTAATGAAAATGTAGAATGTGAAAGATCAAACACTATGAGGGTTATATTATGATCATGCAAGCATGTATATTAAGAACTCATTACACCTATAGATATGTTGATATGAGCATCCTACATGAATATCACCTATGCATGCTTATTCATAGGAAATGAATTTCAAGAATGAACTAATGAAGGTTAACGTATACACATGTAGTATACGCACAAGCATGATTACTTAAACATTGTTTAACCTTGTTATGTGATAACATGACTTTACTAATCAACTTTGAAGCATGAACTTGTATTGTTTAAAGTATGCGAATTATCGACATGAGAACATATGACTTTAAATTAGATTAGGATGAGCATGCTATGTTTTCAAACTTGAAATTATAACCATAAAGCATGTGTGTTGATTAAATATAAGTAACTTGAAGTACTATGTATTCAAGCCTATATTGAGGCATAAAAACTATATAATCTAAAGTTATCAAATCTAAGACATGATTATATTGACTTACGTGATCTTATGTGATAGACTTATATGATAAGTAGATTATTATAAGTGTAGACTTATATTAGTTTACACATGCTAATTGTAATACCGACGTACTAATGTTAGGTTATTTCAACGAGATTTAATTAAAGCTAGAACTTAATTGTAGCTGAGCAGTCAGGCAAGTTTTCAAACTTCACTCTTTGGTTGTGCAATTTCTTTATTTCTTATTTGTGGAAGTATCCTATTCTTGTGTTTATTTTATTCAAGGAACATTATAAGCAAGTTCTTTTGAACTCGTTCTTGTATTATTGTGCCAGTTTCATATCCTTGTCATATTATATTGAGCAGGATTATTGTTGGATTGAAAGTTATTCATTTAAGTATGAACCTTATTTCCAAGCATGCTTTAGGTGGTGTAATTATTCTACAATTATTTTCACATCGATCTTATTGACACTCGCACTTAGGGAACTTGAGTTCGTACAGTCTTGGACTTGTACATTATTTAAAGTTCTATAATTCTTGAACTATGTCAGATAGAGTCTGAACCCTTGTTCGGTCAGATAATTGTATAAAATTTTATAAAAGCTATCCAAACCAATTGATGGTAAGGATTCTTAGACTGAAAGAACACCCCTTATATTATAGGGGAGTACCCCAGGTATCTAATATATGATACAAACAGCAGAGTTGAATGTTATGCATATACATGGCGTACGCGAGGCTGATCCCCTCAAGTACTTATTCTGTAGCCAATAACCAAAGGGTCAATCAGCTATTGATTCTATTGGAGTTTTATAGTTCGAAGTCTACTTGACTATCATTTATTCTAAAAGCAATCATTATTCTTGCTTCCAATATTCATATTGTTGAATTCATTGTCAGGTATTTTCTATTCATCATGATATATCCTATATTGTTGTATTTAAAACTTGCTGAGCAAACTTGTTGCTCATTCTTGTTATATCATGACTTATATTGCAGTTAAGCCCGAGACTTCAGGGAAGGATAAGGGTAAAGGGAAGATGTAGGATTAGTTTGCAAGGAGCAGACTTTATCTTTATGTTTAATTAAATTAATGTTATGTAATATGAACCCTAATAACTATTCTAGGGTATGTTTGTATTAAGGTTATCGAATCTTGGGACTAGTAACACCTTTTAAATGAACGACATACGTTTATTATATTCTGCATTTAATTATTGTATGTTGTTTAGAGGTGGATATTTGTATTGAATCGTGACGACCGAATTGGGGTTAGAGAACCCGGATTTGGGGGTGTCACAGGTTGTGTAACAAAACACAAACCATGACTACACCAAAAGTATAAAATTCTTTTATTACAATATTGTGAGGATAATATTGTGAGTATTTCTTTTGAGTGTAAAGTTACTCCAAGTGTTGATACAGAGTGCAAGCATTGTTCAGGTTGATCACTTTCATAGGAAGCAGCATCTAGTCGTGTGCTATGGTAAGGGGTATCACTTTTTCATAATATGGTAGTAAAGGGATATCATTTTCTTTCGTACTCCATATTATTGTAAGAGATTATTTTTCGTTCTTCAGCTTATCATTAAATGATGAAAAGTTTTGAAATGATTAGAATATTCTTAACGGTTTGTGATTCATCTAATATCTTGACCTGAATCTTTCTATTCAGTTTTAAGTTATTATATTTGATCCATTAACTTTACATTTATTTGAACTTTATATTCTATTAAGAATTCTAATCGATTTTCTGGATATCGTGTTGGTAATTTGGACTCTGGATAATTAAGTTGAAAATCACTAAGATCTATTTTTATCTTATTATTCTGATTATATATCATTGATATTATCATTGGGGTGAAATTTCTCTTTAGCCCATAGTGCAAAGATGAAATGTTGATTGATATGATCATGACCATTGGTTTTATAGTTGTATATCTTTGGCCCGTAGTGCAAAGATGGACTGTTGATTGGCATGACCATTGATAACTGTTGTATGTCTTTGGCCCGTAGTGCAAAGATGGATTGTTGATTAACATGACCACTGGTTTTATAGTTCTATGTCTTTAGCCAGTAGTGCAAAGATGAAGTGTTGATTGGCATGATCATTGGTTTTACAGTTGTATGTCTTTGGCCCGTAGTGCAAAGATGGATTGTTGATTGGCATAACCATTGGTGTTATAGTTTAATATCTTTGGCCCGGAGTGCAAATATGAACTTATTAGCATGATTATGAACAAGAACTGTGAATTGGTATAAGCATGATCTTTGGTGTTTTTGGTAAAGACAGGTGATGAAAGTTCTTTTTGTCTTGGGTACAATGATGAACTGTTGATTGGTGTTACAGGAATAAAATATCGTTGATGGACTTTTAATTTGTAGAAGATAGTGGACATTGTGTTCTACTTGACTCTCCTAATGGATGGTTGATTCCGCTGCAATTATGGTTGAAAACTTTTATCATTTACCATAAGTTCTAAATATCTGATTTATTACTGATGAATGCTATTGATAATTTAATTATCTTAGTCATGAGATTCTTTACTGGACTATTTGTGCTCACCCCTTTTGCTTCACAATTTTTTTCAGAAAATAAAAGTGTAGCTGGAACTAGTAGAAAGAACATGGGATAAAGTTGTGTTTCGAATTAGTCGCGGTCGTCATCAAGTTATAGAACAGTGTGGCATAATAGCTGTATTAAGAACTTAAAAATGTGTGTGTCGCATTTTATACGTCATTTAACATTTGATTTTGGTGAATCAAATAGGGTGATGTGAACCCGAATTTGGAAGCGTCAAAAATGCACCCCATTAAAATGATGAGAGCAGAAATCTTCTCGGGTTCCTTTGAGGACTTGAAATATTTGTTGCTTTATTTGATACGACATTATAATAATTTGGGTGAGAATACTGTTGTACTATACACGACATGGTAATAGTTGTAAATAGAAAGATTTGTATTTAGATTTTGTTGTGTGTATTTCTGGCAACTCAGAATGGGTTGTGTGGACCTATTTTGGGGGCGTCACATTTGGTATCAGAGCTTAGGGATATGGTCTCTAGTGGAGATCTAGAATTAGAACTAGGAGGGGAGAGGCAAAAAAATTATTCACTAGTGTGTGTCCTACCTAAGCTGAATTTTTATTATTTAATTAGTTGACAAATTGTGATATGTCAATTAACATTTGTTTTGTAACTGTATTCTAGAATTGTATTTGAATTGCAGGAGATGAGCAATGCATGAACCATGATACGAAGGAAATGATATGGGAGCTAAAATTTAAAATGAAAGTTAAGTAACATTATCTCTTCGGAATTCCAGGTACGTACGTAAATTTCGGGGATGAAATTTCATAAGAAGGGGAGATTGTAAGACCCCAACTTTTATGAAATAAAAGTTTAATTTTCTTTATGATTATTATCCTTAATTGTTATATTACAGAATTTTCAATTAATGAAATGAGAATTATAAATGAGAAATGAATAATGAGAATTGAGGTTTTAATTGAAACATTAATTTTTAAAAGTTGGAATGGTCAAATTGACAATTAAATGTATAAGTGAGTTAAAAAAAGAGGAGATGAGAGATTAAATTCTTCTAGAAGAGCATCCATGTGGAAAATGAGTGCTGATAATAATAAAAGAGAGAGAAGGGAAAATAATGGGGGGACAAGGTGGGGGGAAGAAGAAAAAGAAAAGAGGAGAAAAAGAGGAAAAAAAGAAAGAGAAAAGGAAGTAAAGAGAGAAAGAAACAAAATGAGGAAACTTCCTCAATTCTCACCCAATTTGTCACTCGGCAGAAACAAAGAAAGAGAGAAAAGATAGAAGAGAGAAAGGAAAGAGAAAGAAAGAAAGAAGAAGGAAATAAAGGAATGAAGAAAAAATGAAAAATAAGAAAGGTAAATTCCTTAACCTTTGTAAATTTTTTATTTCCACATATAAATTTTATGTACAAATATTATATATATGCTTGTTGGGATGATTTAAACTTGCATAAATATGAATCAAATGAGAGAAATCTAGAAACCAAATTAAAAATGAAATCTAAAAACTTCAAAAAAATTAGTTACTAGTCGATTTTGTAAAATCCATAACTAATTGTGTATAATGATTTAGGAGATGAATCTTATAACAAATTCAAGCCCTGGAAGTAAGCTAAACATAGAAATTGGAATCAGCCAAAAATTTCTTGTGAATTTTTCGTGGTGACTGTGTGATTGAAACTGGTTCGAAGGACTTATAGTCCGAAAAATAAATTTTCTTAAACTCTATTGCGTGAGTTATATTTCTTAATCCGACCGTTGGATCGTTGTAATTTTTGGATATGTTATACATTTATACGTTGAATATATGTCCACAAAATTTTAACCGTTAAAGATTAACGTATGATTTGTTATAAATTTCGTGAGTTGGCTGGTCTGAAATTTTTCAAAACAGAATTTTTAGCATCAAGTTCTAAATTTTAAAATTGTATAACTTAATGATTTTAAATCTAATTTGGTTAATTCTTAAGGCTAAATTGGAGTATTTGAAGTCTAGTTCCTGTTAAAATTAATTATTTTGATAAATAAGTTTTAATTAGTGGTGGTAATACCATATTAGTGGACAGACGTTTTAAAAATAAATTGTCATACATGGGTTTTTTAAATTTTGTTATTAACTTATAAGTTTTGGAATATTATTTATGAAACTTGGTGGAAAACCCTATATTATTATTTCAGAATTACTGATTTTTTTTGGAGAACTATTAAAGAGCAGAAGTATTTATTGAATTTTTAAGCTATTTAAAGTTAGTTTAGGAGTTAGTGGAAATTCATAAAAAATTTAATGAATGGGAAAAAATTATGAAATTTAGTGGAAAATCTTATAATAATATAAGATTAATATTGATGTTATTTCAAAGATATAAAATTATGTGAAGTTAGTATTTCTATTTTAAAGTTATTGAATGATAGTTTTTATAAATAAAAATGATTATAGAAAATTGTCGAATAATTCAAAAAATATAAAAATTGTTAGGAAAATTCAGAATAATATTTTAAATATTTTAGAAGTGTTAGTAAGGTCATGAGGTGTTGGGATGTAAACGCACAAGTAACGAATGAGTTATAATGAAAATAAAAATAATTATTTTATGCGATAAATAAAGGCACCGTGAATGAATTATGAATTATTAGTTGGTTTATATTTTATTCAAAAAAATATGTTTTGGTGACCCCGATTTTTAGTAGAGTTTAAATTGTTTATAGTAAGGTGTTGATTTAATAAATGTTTATATACTTATATTATTGTATTTTATCATCACTTGAGATGATGGCTTAGTGGTGGGAAGCCAGACACAAGTCCCCATTAACGTGGATTCGAGTCCTGATAAACTCCTCTATGCTCAAGTGGTCTCACGCCCTAGATTTATTCGGGGGTAAGTTAAGCCCTGGATTTATTCGGGGGTAAGATGAGTTGTGCCGATGAAGACACCATTGAGGCCTCTAAAATTTTTGGAGATCATGCATTTATTTTCTTTCTATCATGCATATAATTATTTATTACATATGTTAATAAATAACAGTTATGATATTAAAAGACCAGTTGAGAGTATTGAGTCTATAATAATGATTGTGAATAATTGTTGAAAGATTAATAATGTGTAAATAATTGATAAATATTAGGTGTTGATTAAGGATTAGTATGATATGTAGACGTTTGTTCAATTATTTTCTTTTTACAAAAGTAAGTTTGGCAGAACTTGTCGACACTCTACTTTTCTTAAAATAGTATGGACCACAACTCTATTATTGAGCAAATTTTGATAAATGTGTACAAATTGGTTTAATTTCCTCGTGGGACCACAAATTCCACTACTAGTATTTTTATATAGATCATTTGGTTATTTTGTCAAAGCATGTGTGTTAGTTGTCTCCTCAATTTTCAGTATAAACTGGTTACTTGGTTGTGTAACTAAACACACACCATGACTACACAAAAAGTATAAAATTCTTTTATTACAATATTGTGAGGATAATATTGTGAGTATTTCTTTTGAGTGTAAAGTTACTCCAAGTGTTGATACAGAGTGCAAGCATTGTTCAGGTTGATCACTTTCATAGGAAGCAGCATCTAGTCGCGTGCTATGGTAAGGGGTATCACTATTTCATAATATGGTTTTAAAGGGATATCATTTTCTTTCATACTCCATATTATTGTAAGAGGTTATTATTCGTTCTTTAGCTTATCATTAAATGGTGAAATTTTTTGAAATGATTAGAATATTCTTAACGGTTTGTGATTCATCTAATATCTTGACCTGAATCTTTCTATCCAGTTTTAAGTTATTATATTTGATCCGTTAACTTTACATTTATTTGAACTTTATATTCTATTAAGAATTCTAATCGATTTTCTGGATATCGTGTTGGTAATTAGGACTCTGGATAATTAAGTTGAAAATCACTAAGATCTATTTTTATCTTATTATTCTGATTATATATCATTGCTATAATCATTGGGGTGAAATTTCTTTTTGGCCTGTAGTGCAAATATGAAATGTTGATTGATATGATCATGACCATTGGTTTTACAGTTGTATATCTTTGGCCCGTAGTGCAAAGATGGACTGTTGATTGGCATGACCATTGATTTTATAATTGTATGTCTTTGGCCCGTAGTGCAAAGATGGACTGTTGTTTGACATGACCATTGCTTTTATAGTTCTATGCCTTTAGCCCGTAGTGCAAAGATGGACTGTTGATTGGCATGACCATTGGTTTTACAGTTGTATGTCTTTGGCCCGTAGTGCAAAGATGGATTGTTGATTGGCATAACCATTGGTGTTACAGTTTAATATATTTGGCCCAGAGTGCAAAGATGAATTTATTAGCATGATTATGAACAAGAAATGGGAATTGGTATAACCATGATCTTTGGTGTTTCAAGTAAAGACACGTGATGAAAGTTCTCTTTGTCTTGGGTACAATGAAGAACTGTTGATTGGTATTACAGGAATAAAATATTGATAATAGACTTTTAATTTGGAGAAGATAGTGGACATTGTGTTCTACTTGACTCTCCTAATGGATTATTGATTCCGCTGCAATTATGGTTTAAAACTTTTATCATCTACCATATGTTTTAAATATTTGATTTATTACTGATGAATGCTATTGTTAATTTAATTATTGTAGTCATGATATTCTTTAATGGCTATTTGTGCTCACCCCTTTTGCTTCATAATTTTTTTCAGGAAATAAGTAGCTGGAACTAGTAGAGAGAACATGGGTATAAAGTTGTGTTTCGAATTAGTTGCGGTCCTCATCAAGTTATAGAACAGTGTGATATAATAACTGTACTGAGAATTTAAAAATGTGTGTGTCATATTTTATACGTTATTTAACAGTTGATTTTGGTGAATCAAATAGGGTGATGTGAACCCGAATTTGAAAGCGTTAAAAATGCACCCCATTAAAATGATGAGAGTAGAAATCTTCTCGGTTTCCTTTGAAGACTTGAAATAGTTGTTGCTTTAGTTGATACGACATTATAATAATTTGAGTGCGAATACTGTCGTACTATACACGACATGGTAATAGTTGTAAATAAGAGGATTTGTATTTGAATTTTATTGTGTGCATTTCTGGCGACTCAGAATGAGTTGTGTGGACCTATTTTGGGGACAACACATTAGTACTCTCATTTATTCCTAATAAGATTAGGAGGTAAATTAATTAAATGAGTTTAATTAATTAATCCCAATATATTGGGAAGCCTAATTAATTAAAAGAGTTTAATTAATTAAATGAAACCCTATATCTAATAGGATTAGAAGGGTTGACCAATATTTATATATAAGAGGAGTCTTATGTTAGATATATATGGTATATATGATGGTTACTATATATATATATACGGTTATATTTTTTTTATATATATATATATATATATATATATAATATTCCTAATAATTTTATAATTAAAATAAAGAGTTTATTATAATCTTGAAATTAGATTCCATGCAATTTAAAATTGCCCATTAAATGATACTCACATATATATGGAATGGTTTTAATTCATGAGATGATAAACCAAACGTGTGGTGTGTCTCTTCATGCCCTATTTACTCTTCCGCGTATATAAAAGGCAATCATCTTGAACTATCATTTGTACATCTTTCTAATCCTGTCATCAAGTCGACTAACCCTTTGTTTCACAAGAGAAGATTAAAAAATCATTAAATTGATGCATAGCATATCATGCATCCCTGTCCACCAATATCCAGTCTAAATTAGATATCGATTTTGTGCAGATTGGTCCTAGAACTCGATTTCGAGCCAAAAAGTCCCGTTCACCACTAGTCATAATGGCTAAGGAAGCCCTGATCCAAAAGACAACACGGGAAATAATAGACCTCCAAGAAGATAGAGAAACTGGAGATATCAGGAAGAAAGTTAGGCAAATGGAGGATGCTATCCGATTTATGAAAGGGACAGGATCCCACGAGAGCGTGAAGTATTCGGATCTATGTATTTTCCCAAAACTGAGATACCCAGATAAGTTTTAAATCCCAGAGTTTGAGAAATACAATGGATTGGGTGATCCCTATACTCACATAAAAGTCTACATAGGTGAACTTAGAACTTACTCCGAGGATGAGAACCTCAGAATGCAGCTATTCCAGAAAAGCCTTACCGGTGAAGCCCGAACTTGGTATGCCCAAATAGATAATTCTAAAGTCCGAGGTTGGGAGGATTTGGCTCACGCTTTCCTCAACTAGTATAGTTTCTAATCCTAGATGGCACCTGATCGCTACCAGGTTACCAAAGTCAAGAAACTGAGCAATGAGTTATTCAGAGAATATGCGCAGTGATGAAGGCGAATGGCGGCCCAGGTTAACCCACCGATGGATGAAAGTGAGATGGTGAAAACTTTCATCGACATATAAAAAGCCTCTTTTTATGAGAGAGTCCTTGCTAGGTTAGGCAAATTTTTCTCTGAAATGATCAAACATGGAGAAATGGCTGAAATGGGTTTGAAGTCCGGTAAAATCAAAGATCTCACTGCTTTGGAGGCCGTAGTAGAGCACATATAGTTAGGAAACTATGCAAGCGCTCCCAAAAGAATATCTAAAAGGAAGGAAGAAGATGTCTCTTCGATATTGCAAGGACAAGTTGCCAATAAGAGCCCTAGTCCGCCTATCCAGAAATAGAACACTCATCTTGTGAATTCCCAAAATCCTACAGCATTAAAGGTTGGGGGAACAAGCGAAGAAGGAGTTTTACTCCTTTAGGGGACTCTTTGGAGATATTGGCACTATTGATCACCCAGAAAAAGATCGTTGAGCTTACTCCACCTTCTGATCCAAATGGAAGGAAATTTGATCCCAGCAAGAAATACGCTTACCATTCCAACTCATCGGCACCATATCCGTCAGCTAATAGGCCAAGTCCTACCAAGGCCAACCGACACCATATTCATCCAGGATGTCCCAATCTCAAAAAGGGACCAGATTTGCTGCCAAGAATAGAACAAATGGACAGAAAAGATGGCTAGGGAAGCTAGAATTCAGCACCGACGAGAATTTGTCGCTAAACAAAAATTCGCCCCCTTGGGAAGTCTAGGGAAGAAATTATGTGCACCTTGATCGATGAAGGAAAGATCACAGAATTTCTGCCACCCTCGAATCTGCGATCAAAATGTTTTGATCCTTCTAGGTCCTGCCTCTATCATTCGAATGCCCCTGGATATGCCACTGAGGAATGTTAGGCCCTGCAATACTTAATTCATAATATGATCGAATCAGAAGAGCTAGAATTAATGAGTAAAATTGAGATCTTCCCTGAGGAAGAAATAATATACCCTCGTGGGGCAAGGAATTTAGAGGAAATGGTAGCTGTTATCCTTTGCATAGAAGGAGCATCTGGCGGACCCATAACCATAAAAGGATTATCTGGGCAGGGAAACAAGAATACTCTGGAAATACCGGCACCAAAACCACTGATGTTGGCTCCTCGGCCTCAAATCCCAATCCATAGTCTGAAGATGGTACCATGGAATTATGGAGAGGGCATAAAATTGGCACCCAATTGTACAACTATCATACCTAATAAGAATCCACTTTACCTCCCGGGGCATTTATTGAAACTAGTATCCAAGATATTGGGGAAGGTATCAACAAGGAAAGGTTGCAGAATTCCTCCATAAGATGGGGCACAATGAAGCAAGAATGGTGAAGCAGTTAGAAGCTGAACCATATTAAATCTCCATTCTGGATTATGTATTGGCTTTTGACAAGCATCATCAAATTCTAATACAAGTATTGGAGGAGGCACACCTGCCTAAAACCATTGATACTAAAAAATTCTAGCACCTGATCAGCCATGTATTGGACAGTAATGTGATATCATTCACCAATGACGATATACCAGCCGAGGAAACTGGGCATCACAGACCATTGCATATCATTGTCGTATCATCTGGATACGTGATAGGAGGCGTACTTATCGATGACGGGTCATCCTTGAACATCTGTCCACAAGATACTATGGATAGGATGAAGATCAACCCGAATCAGATTCGGGAATGCCATGTAGTGGTATGAGCATTTGACAGATCAAGAAGGGATACAGTTGGGGAAATTGAACTTTTTGTAGAGATTGGCCCATTCACATTCAATATACCTTTCCAAATCCTGAAAATCACTACTAGATATAATCTGTTGCTAGGACGACCGTGGATCCATATGGCTGGTGACGTTCCTTTGACTCTTCATCAGCAATTAAAATACATTGTCAACGGCAATCTAGTCACCGTCAGTGCAGAACCTGATTATCCTATCAATAATCTGGGAGATATGCCTGATCAGCGTGAATGAGGGTGTTGAGCCCTCCAATTTTCAAGCCTTCGAAGTAAGCAACCCACGTTTCCACTCCGTGGGCTCTCCAGCATTAACTCCTCAGATATCTCAAGAAGTAATGGCAGTTCGCCAAGAGTTGCTTTCCAGAGGCCATCAACTAGGTCAAAGATTGAATAGAAATGGCTAGGGAATCAAGAACCATATCCACATACCCACACAGTTAGGAAGGGTTGGATTAGGATACTCTGGTGGATCCAAATATAGTAACCCTCACAAACACCTGCCAGCCAGCCATTTGATTCCTCTCAAGCCAGCCCTCAGTAAAGCCGAATTTAAGGAGCCGTTGAATAAGGTCCCCATTATTATCTCAAACATCCTGATCCCTAAAACCAATTAAAACGGATATAAGGAGATTGGAGATGAAGAGCCTCTTAAGGACGCTGCCCGGATGGCCAAAGATAAGAAGTTTCTGGATATGATTCAGTTACAATTTATGAGAAGTTTTTGCCTTTCTGAAGATGACATGAAGAAATCCAATGGGGCAGTGTCAAATGATCAACCCATCCTCCTGGTCCTTAACTGGGGAAGTGTGAACATCCAGAAGAATGATCTAGGGACCTGTTTGAAATCAGTTATGGTCATCCTGGAAGACACGGATGACTCCAGCAACGCATCTATCTCAACTTTCCCCCACGATCTAACTACCAGTAATTGGACGATCACCCCTCAGATCGTCCGAAGAGGGTAAAAACCAGAAAATGATCTGTTGACAGGGAGCTTTATCTTTATATATTTATGTCTATTTTATTTTATCTGCAACTTGTTATTTTCTTTTGTCATACCAACTGTTGAATCCTTTTGTAATTAACAACCGTTTGTATATATTTAGCAATCAAGTTTTTTGTCTCAGGTTTCCAAATTTGAGTATTTCTAGCCATGTCCATGACTTGACAAATTTGAGTAATGAATACGATTTCGATATAGAATTGGACTTTGACTTGACGGGGATCGAGAAAGAGAAAGTGGATAACGACGACGTGCCCGAGGAAATCAAAGCATGGGTCGAAGATAAACCTAAACCTAACCTTGATCAAATCACTACCACAAATATCGGAACCCCTGACAATCCCAAAGAGCTACAGATCGGAACCAACCTCCCCTCTAGCCAAGAAAAAGAACTAATCAAACTCCTAACTCAATTCAGGGACTTTTTGCCTGGTCTCATGAAGACATGATAGTATCCACCGATATAGTTGTCCATCGACTGCCAATTAAAGAAGGGTTCAAACTAGTCAAGAAGAAATTAAGACGGATGAAACCATAATGGAGCCTGAAGGTCAAAGAAGAGATTATCAAACAGTTCAAAGCGGGAATCATTATGGTATCAACATACCATGAGTGGTTGTCCAACGTAGTCCCAGTGCCGAAATCTTGAGGGAAGGTGCAAGTATGTGTAGATTATCGGGATCTCAATAAGGCCAGCCTTAAAGATGACTTCCTAGTGCCGTTCATCCACGTGTTAATTGACAAAACGGCACTGTTCGAAATGTATTCTTTTGTTGATTGCTTTGCCGGATATCATCAGATTATAGTTGCTGAAGAAGATAGGGAGAAGACCGCCTTCATTAAGCCTTAGGGAACATTATGTTATCGAAGACTAGCTTTTGGCCTTACCAATGCTGGTGCTACTTATCAAAGGGCCATGATGACCTTATTTCTTGATATGATGCATAAAGAGATGGAAGTGTATATGGATGATATCATCATGATGTCCAGAAAGGCTGATGACCATTGCACCCATCTTCGAAAGTTGTTTGAACGGCTCCGCAAATTCGATTTGAAGTTAAACCTAGCGAAGTGTGCTTTTGGTGTGAAGTCCGGTAAACTTCTGGGATTTTTTGTGAGCAACCGGGGCATTGAATTGGATCCTGCCAAAATAAAATCCATCACTGAGATGCCCAAACCAAAGATCGAGAAGGAAATCCGCGGATTCCTAGAAAGAATAAACTTCATCAGCCATTTCATATCGCAGCTGACAGCAACCTGTGAATATATTTTCAAATTATTAAGAAAGAACTCATTGGGAAAATGGAATGAAGGCTACCGAAAAGATTTTCGTACCATCTAGAATAGGTTAATTGAAGCACCTGTCATGGTACCTCCAACGGATGGAATTCCGTTTTTCATATATATCTCATCCAATTCCAACGCCAGGGGTTGCTTACTAGGGCAAAAGGATGATATGGGGAAAGAAAGGGTGATTTATTATCTCAGTAAACGTTTCAGCTGCGGAGAGCAGAAGTACACAATGATAGAAAGAACCTGTTGTGCGTTAGCTTGGGCAGTCACAAGGTTACAACATTACCTACACGGCCATACAACTTATCTCATCTCTAAGATGGATCCCTTGAAACACATCTTCAGCAAGCTAATGTTGAACTACCGATTATCTAAGTGGCAGTTGATCCTTCAATAGTTCGAGATCATCTGTGTGACCCAAAAGTCCATCAAAAGGAAAGGAATTGTAGATCACCTGTCGGCCGCACCAGCGGGAGGTTATGAACCTCTTGAAACCTATTTCCCTGAAGATGAAGTGATGCCTATTCAGCTGGCCAGTAAAGAAGATAGGGGTTAATTCTAGAAAATATATTTTAACGGCGCATCTAACACTGAGGGCGCAGGAGCAGGGGCAGTTTTAGTGTCCATCACGGGAGATCAATACCCCGTGGCAATCAAGTTGCATTTAACAATTCCAACAACACAGCAGAATATGAAGGATGCATTGTGGGGTTAAAACTGGCTCATACAATGTCGGTAAATCACTGGGGATGGCCTGATCTATTGCCGTTAATCTTACTTGCATACCGAACGTCGACTCCAACCTCAACTGGGGCAACACCTTATTCATTAGTTTATGGCATGGAGGCTGTACTTTCTGTCAAAGTGGAGATGGAATCTTTAAGAGTGATGCTAGATTCCTAGATAGAGGAGAGCCAATCGATACAAGATCGATACGATCAGTTATCCCTGATAGATAAAAAGAGGGCGACAGCTATCTTTCACGGCCAACTATATCAGCAGCGAATGTCCCGATCTTATAACAAGAAGGAGCGACCTCGAGAGTTTAAAGAGCATGATTTGGTACTGAAGAAGATCATTCCAGACCAGGATGCAGCTAAAGGGAAATTTTCCCCAAATTGGGAAAAACATTTAGTTGTCAAAGCAATTCTATCGGGCCGAGCCTTGAAACTGGAGGAGATGGGCGGTGAAGAATTCCCGCAACTGATCAATTCCAATTCTATAAAACGGTATTATGTCTGAGACCCCTTTTATTCGAACTGGAATACTTTGTCTTGATAAAAAAAATGAAAAGAAGAAAAAAAGAGAAAAAATATCAATTCCAATTTTTAGGTCTGAGCCTGAACTACAAAAGACCTGATCTCCCATCTGCGGGAGTTCGTAGGCAGCCATTTATGGTGCGGTCTAACATTCAAAAAACAAACCAAACAAAAAATCAAAATCCTATCAAACTAAACTCAAACCCAAATAAACACTTTTCAACTGTTTAGGCCAAGCCTGAACTACTAAAGACCTGATCTCTCATCTTTAGGAGTACGTAGGCAACCATTTATGGTGCGGTCTAACCTTCGAAAAAGAATCCAAACACTTTCACCTTATATCCCCAAATCCAAATGCCTAACCTATATAGAAACCGAAATATACCACAAACCCGCCAAATCGACGGCTCATGTGGAGAGGACTTAATGACATCTCAGCATCACCCTGTCGAATCTAGCGCAAGTATAACGAGACCAGTTATATGTCGACATAATAAATCATGAAGTAAGAATGGTAACAGTGTACAAGGCAAGATATGCTCAAACAAGGGAAGTTAACTGAACTTGTTTCTTTTTATAAATACAACTGTTCAGAACACAAAAGTTGATTCTAACATGTGACAAAAGATAATAACGAAGTCTGTTCAGGAAAATAAAACAGGGCTATAAATCGACGATAAGACGAATCAACATAGCCAAATATTCAGTCGTCTTTGCAGTCTGAGGAGCATCCCTAAGCTCATGCTGCAGTACATCGGCGCGTCTCAGCAGCTCTACTACCATACGATAAACACCCTCCTGGCTCTACACTACACCCTGAACATGACCAGTGAGTCCATCTGCAAAAGTCCGGGCAGCATCTCTATCAACGATGGCCTGATCTCTCTAGCAACAAAAGTTGTGTCTCTTTCATCAATAGCAGCATCCCGACCAGCTAAGGTTGTCAACATCATGGACCGAGCTTGATCCCTCTCAAAGGTCACCAGATGAAGCTGTTTGTCCATCGCCTCTATGGAAACGGATGACGAACTCAGAACAGTACTAACTAACGAAGCTATCAACTCCGCGACTAGAGCATCCTGGGTCAGAGATATAGGATCCTCCATAGGCTCCTCAACATCAGCAGACCAACCCTCATCATCAAATAAAGGCCCCACATCAACCTGGTCCCTTGTATTTGGTGCTAAATCAAACTCTAGCCAAGCTGAGTACTCTGCAGATTGGCCCGGATGGCATTCTCTGAACTCCACTGTCTACCGATGAGACCAAAGTCTATAGAAATGAGCTAGATTAGCCTCAGTAGCTGAGCAGATGGAGAAGCAATAATCCTCAGTCCCCTTCAATGAATGACCCTCCTGATACTGATCAAACTGGCCTATCACCGCCAGAGGATGATAGGTCATCACACCCCTTAAACCAGCTAATGAAAAGAAATCTAGGTCAGCCACATGGGTGGTGAAACTCAGAAAGGAGCAGTAACCAGAATACATGACTATCTCAAAAGGCTCCTCTTTGACACCTAAGAATATAGTCCAAGACGCCTCATCGATCCAGGAAGTCGGACGACAGGAGTAGATCTGCGATATGCCATGTCCAAAGCAAAACCCTTGACCACGAAGCCGGCCGATCTGTCTAAGGTGGGTTATGAACCAGATGTATAGGAGAACGGGGATACCTCTAAACTCCTGACTCCAAACAGTCTAACAGAAGGATGCTGATATCAATGTCTCCACCAAGATGAGAGGGAGTATGGTGAAGTCATCTCTGAGAGCCCTGAATGCCATCGACATCCCAACATCTAGATGGTCAGCATAAAATGGCACATATAGATATGATATGAGGCACATGACCAGGGCATCCACTCGTGCAGTGTGCCATCTGTCCTCCGAAATGGAAAAATCTATATGCTAAATGACTAAGCTATCAGCAGATGCAAAATGGTCTATTGTGAAGTCCATAGAAATGATGTGGCTACCACCCACCTTGGCTGGGATGACTGACCTCCTAAATTCAATGACCGTCATAAACTGGCGACGTGTATGGCCCAACTCCATCAGAGCACACAATCCGTCAATTGATAACCTTGAGATGCGACCATACTCCTCCAGTGTAGGAGTCAACTCGTCAGAACCAAACCTGAGAACATGCCTCTCAGGAATCCAATGAAGCAGCATACTACTACAAAACCCTTTGGCACCTGGAAGGATAATAAAGATATAGAATGACCTAACATGCGACCTACAATGATCCGATCAGAATATCGTAGGGCATCATGCCAAACTCTCAGACTAGTGGATATCTGACCAGGCGGAGAATGCGCTAGACAAGCCATAACAGAAGAAGCCATCTGTAAAACTGTGTCAAAAAGACCATATAGCATGTGAGATAAATAAATAGAAAACATCATCATACATAAATATCTGCCAAATACATAAGTTTTACATCACTGTCATCCCTATGATACATGTGAAAACTAAGGAATAAAAAGTACAGGATAATGGGGCATAAATTCCCAATGACTAACAAAGGACTTATGGAGTCATCACGATGTCATCTATAAAGGTGACACTATTGTCGACTTGATCAAACTGAGCCAAATCCTCTTGAGTAGGCATATACTGCATAGCGGGGCGATAAGACATATCCTACTGATCTGGCGATAAAGTGTCTCCTGCACACCCGGGCAATAAGTAAATGGATCACCTCCATCATCAGAACTACCAGTACCTGAGGTTCCAGCCTCATGAGAACCACCAGTGCCTGAGGATCCAGCCTCGTGATCCTGAGCAGCAAAAGTACTAGCTAGTGAAATATCCCCGCCCAAATGATGATAATACGTCGATATCTGATCCAACTACCGCCTCAAATCAGCTATCTGAGTCTGATGAGAAGGCTTCTGGAAGCATGATATCCAGTCAATCATCATAAGAGACCCCGAAACTGTATCTCCCAAAAACTAGGTAGCTCGAGTCTAAGATCCTATCGTGCGTGGGGCCCACCAAGTGGAAAAGTCATCAAAAGTGATAGGACCATCTAATAAATGAAACCCCTCGTACCCAGTGGTGGGAATCGCTATGGTCAGATAAGATAAAGGCCATAATCGCTGAGCCGGAGGAAGGAAAGGAAGGAAAATCTTCCCAGTGATACATCTAAAAGCACGCTCCCAGAGGTAGAGCTCCCAACCTCCATCAAACATGAATGGAATCAGGTGAGTAGACAGATAATACGTTTAATGAAAGAAATAACATTTTTTACTAATGAAAACACAAAAAAATGGAATCTATAAGTTACCCATAGTGCGTGGAAGAGACGTACAGTGACGGATCCCTCCAAATCAAGCTCGAATTGAGTAGATTTGAGATGTAGGCTCGGATTTTTTAGAGAAAACGTAAGAAAACTCGAATTGAATACATGAAAATGAGCCTTCCCGAGGGTATAAACTCGATCACGGACAGCCTCAACCATACATGCTCCAGTAGTATGTATAGGTGCAGCTGCACTAAGTGGGTGCCGCGGCTTCCTGTTTGGTAAACTGCAGTCCGAAACGTGTTATTTTGGGTCCAGAAAGGTCACTTTATTTAAGAAGGCACCCTTCCGGGTCAGTTTTAGACCCCGAAAACCCTAAAACCCCTTTAAAAAGGCAAAAAATCTATAAAGATTAGAAATCCTGACGTTGAACGCCGAAAGACTAGAGAGTCAGTCAAAATTAGTAATCCATCTCAGAATCCACCGGCACCCACCCCGGTAAGGGTATCGGCTCAACCTTGATATAGAATCCACTAGCATTAACCCCGATAAAGGCATCGGCTTAACCACCGACAATGTAATCCATTAGAAACAAACCAGTGAAGGCATCGGCCCGACCCCAAATGATGTAATCCATTGGCAATAAACTAGTGAAGGCGTCGGCTCGACCCCCGATGATATAATTCGTTTGCTATAACCCAATGCAGACATCGGCTCAACCCCCGATGATGTAATCCGTTGGCAACAACCCAGTGAAGGCGTCGGCTCGACCGCCGATGATATAATCCGTTGGCTACAACCCAATGCAAGCATCAACTCAACCCCCGATGATGTAATCCATTGGCATCAAACCAGTGAAGGAGTCGGCTCAAACCCCGATGATATAATCAGCTGGCTATAACCCAATGCAGGCATCGGCTCGACCCCCGATGATGTAATTCGTTGGTAACAAATCAATGAAGTGTTCGGTTTGTATGTTACGCATATATGTAATCAAAATACACAATTAAGGGCGAAAGCGCGATAAAATATGTTTTAAAATTTTTATACAAACCCTCACCATGATCATGATTTGTGCTTTAATAATATAAAAGTAAGGATAAATTAGAATCATGCCCTTGTAGAAACTAGCTTCCACAGGTACGAGTTCAACTCTTTGCTCTTCGTGATCTCCTTGAATCTCCTGTATTGGCTCCTTCCTTTGATCAACGTTAGCCACCCAAGTATTTGGCCTCTAAAGGTGATCCACCAGGAAGAGGAATTGCTCAAGAAGAAGGGTGGTTGGCAAAACCCTGTTTTCTATTCTCTGTAAAAAAAAAAAAAAGAAGTACTCTTCAACTCTTGGAATTAGTTGTATTTTATATCTGATATAAGACTCTTCTTATATAGATATTGGTTAACCCTACTAATCTAATTAGAATTCAGTTTTATTTAATTAATTAATTAAACTCTTTTAATTAATTAGGCTTCGCAATATATTAGGATTAATTAATTAAACTCATTTAATTAATTTGCCTCCCAATCTCATTAGGAATAAGTGAGAGTACTAATATTAAATTAATTTCTAAACTCCTTTAGAATTAAAATAATAATAACTGTAATAATATTAATAAGGCTCCTTTTATTAATTTATGTTTAATATTTCCAAAATATTAAATAATAAACATTAAGATCTTTAATTTATTCTAACACCATAGATTAAATTAATTACACTCAATGCATTATTACGATTAGGCCATTACCTTTTAAATAATTATTTTTCCTTTTATGGTGTGACCCTTTAGGTTCTCCATATTAAACCGGTTGTGAATAAATCAATTAGAACAATTCTAATCTTATTTAAATAAATAAATTAAACTAATAACTCATTTAAATAAATAACATTTATTCTACAATAAGGATAAGCTTCCCTAGCGATTAACGACTTTCCAGATAATATAGATTTCAACTTTAATCATAAAAGAACCTATGAGTTAATAGTTACCGTACAATTCAATCATTCCACCATATGATAAGTGGTTTTTATGACCACTTATTCAGATATTATCTAACTTATTTTGTTGATTAAACTCAAGTATCATTGTGCTTTTCATACATTTTTGCTTTCTTTTGTAGTTTTCATATTGGAAACTCTCTTGGTGGCATTTGAAGCAAAAATAGGAAGGAAATGCAATTCGGACATCGTTTGGGGGTTTCATGTTTATTTCATGTTCTTGGATTGGAACTTGGGTCATATTGTAGAGCATCTTATATGCTTTCCGAAACATCTTGAATCATCCCAATCATAGTTCGGAGGCAAGAGTTATGACCCTTTTACCAACAGACATTGAACTTAACTTCACAGTTTTGGGTTTCTATTGCAAAGCTGTCACTTGGAGCTCAATTTATACCTTCATTAGTCCATTATTTCTCAATTCTCAAAGAATGAAAGTTGTAGATCTCTTCGATATCTTCGATTTGACAGGTAGCAGGCCCCGTAACTCCTCCCAGATCAAAAGTTATGGCCGTTCTACCAGAGGCCATTGCAGCAAACTTTCTGCGGCGCAGCCGCTTCAGTTTTAGTGTATTCTAGGTGCGCCCGTTCTAATACCCAGGCCAAAAAAGTGACATTTACTTCCAGCGCGCCCGCGCCCAATTCCAGGCCATTCCTAGCCCGGCCGCGCCACTCCTGAACGTGCCCAGACTTGATTTTTTCATTAAAGAGTGTGTTTGAAGCGAAAAGAAGCGGGATTCATATTAGGGCTTAGAGATCAAAATATAGGAATAGATTAAAGGGGACACCACCCTTAGGATAGATTAGATTACATATTCTCCTATCTTCTTTTCTTCTATTGATTAGATTACGTTAGATTAGAGTAGAACCCTAGGTTTAATTAGAGAAGAAGATTGAAGCAAGTGGATTTCATTGAAGATTCAACTTAGAAGCTTGAGCACTCAGATTTGCATTCTCTATCTTTATACTCTCTTTGCTTTCTATTTGTAATCTCATGATGTGTATTCAACTTGTGGATGATAGATGTGCTTCATTATGATATCTTAAACTCTATTTTGAGATTTCGATGGAAACTTTTGAGTAGTTTATATTGATATGCTTCCATGTTGGTCTTATTGATTGCTATGAGATTGTCTATTACGATTCATACTTTCATTGCTTAATTGATTAGCTACCAATTACTGTGATAACCTATATGGACTTGAAAGACGAAATGTGGGTTTAGATATAATCGTAGTAGTGGGTGATTGTATGTCTACATGGCGTTAGACGTATGATTTGTGTTTAGAATAGACATATATCGAAGCGCCGCTCGTAGTCAATTGAGAACCTGTACTTAAACCTTAATTATTTGTAAATCGCATAGACATATAGTGGTTTAGGTAATGTGGGTGTTCATGTGCGTTCTATCATCTATTAGGTGCTTTGAAAGATGATCTTATCTCACTTTCGTGTTCTCGACTAACAATCTGTGACTATTAATTTGACCTAACTGGGAGTATGTTGATTTAGATGAATCATTAGGGTAAGTTGAGATCACATATCTTCATTATCTAACTTTACTCTAGGGTTAATTAGTTTAAGTTTACTTATTTAGTTTTTAATTAAAACACTCTATCACTCGTTTAAATAAGACTGAGATGGTTATGGGCTAGTGGTTTGGCGAACTTTTATTATTTAATTCTTCGTGGGAACGATATCTGTACTTACTCTTTATTACTTGTTGACCGTATATGCTTGCATGAATATATTGATCGGTAAAACGAACAACAAGTTTTTGGCGCCGTTGTCGGGGAATTAATTTGATAACTGATTGCCAACACCATACAATGTCCCAATTAAATATAAGACATGGAATTACTGTCAAGTCTTATTTTATTTAATTATATGTATTTCGATTAGAAAATGCACAACTCCCAATAATACAAATTAAAAACTCCTTTCTAATTTCATTCTGCCTTAGCCAAGGACTACTGGGTTGTCATTTAACGAATCACATAGGATATATCTCTTCTTTTACTAGAAGTGGTAGATTCTTTATTGATCATTCATTATCTCCATATGTAACTCATTATACCCAAGCATACCCTTTGATATACCCTAAGGGTCTTAAGGAATAAGTCAAAGTATAATTCATTACACACAAGATACTATGATGATCTCAAGTCCAAGGATCACTTGTACAACTATCACATTAGGAATTCCTATTAACAGGCGAGTAAAACTCCATTAGGTATTCCATAGCGAGTCACGTTTAATGAACTTATTCTCCAATAAGCACCTACATACTTGCTTTAGTTTCTCCACACAAATGATCATGAGATCAATCATCTTCATCCAAATTGCAAGCAACATATGTACCAATCTATCCGAATTTACAAATCCCCTTTTTAGTAATCCCACGATTGGGAACTTTTTTGGTTTTTAAGCTTTCTAAGAATTTAGATCTCATTAGCATGATCAACATCATGATTCTAAAAGCATTGCTTAAAACTATGGGTTATTTACATATTATAATAACAGTATCATGTAGATAATTAAATGCCTTTAATAAATGAATACTTTTATTAATAAATAAATAAGATCATTTACAAAGTATATGCTTTATCATCATAAATAATTGGCTTGTATGCATACTACTTTCAATCTCCCACTTGCACTAAAGCCAATCGCCATGATATCTCATACCCATCTTCTCTAAGTGACGATCAAACTGCTGTTATATTAAAGATTTAGTAAATGGATCTGCAATGTTGTCTCGAGAGTCTACACGCTCCAAGGTGACGTCTCCTCTTTCAATGATCACCTTGATCAAGTGAAATTGCCGCAACGCGTGTTTGGATTTCTGATGAGACCTGAGTTCCTTAGCCTGTACACCCGCTCCGGTGTTATCACAGTATAAAGAGACTGCTCCTCCAATGCTAGGAACAACACCAAGTTCTGTTATGAACTTCTTCATCCAAACAGCTTCCTTTGCAGCTTCACTTGCAGCTATATACTCTGCCTCTATCAGTGAATCAGCAAACTTTTTATTGCTTGGAACACTTCCAACTCACTGCGCCTCCGTTCAAGGTAAATACATACCCCGAAATAGATTTACTATCATTTTGGTCCGTTTAAAAACTTGAGTCCGTGAAGCCCTCGAGTTTTAATTCAGACCCGCCATAGACAAGAAATACATCCTTAGTCCTTCGTAAGTACTTTAGGATATTTTGCACTACCTTCCAGCGCTCTTCTCCTAGATTCGACTGATATATGCTTGTTACACTAAGTGCATGAGCGACATCTGGTCTAGTACATATCATACCGTACATGATAGATCCTAGTGCTGAAGCATAAGGGATCTTACTCATACGGTCTCTCTTCTCAGGTGTCTTTGGGGCCTGTTTCTTGGATAGATTTATTCCATGGCTCATCGATATGAGTCCTCTTTTGGAATCTTCTATGCTATACCTCTTTAGCATAGTATCAATGTACGTTCCTTGGGATAAGCCAAGCATCCTTTTAGATCTATCTCTATAGATCTTTATCCCCAAAATATAGGATGTTCCTCCCAAGTCCTTCATGGAGAAGTGTTTGGATAACCAGATTTTAATCGACTGTAGCATAGGAATGTCATTCCCTATCAGTAATATATCATCAATATATAATACAATGAATGAGACAGCGCTCCCACTAACCTTCTTGTACACATATAATTCATCCTGATTTTTGATAAAATCAAACTCTTTGATTATCACATCAAAACGAATGTTCCATCTACGAAAAGCTTGCTTCAATCCATAAATGGATTGTTGTAGCTTACAGACTTGATTTGTTTCAACCTTTAAAATAAATCCCTCTAGCTGTGTTATATACACATCCTCCTCAAGTTTCCCATTGAGGAAGGTTGTTTTCACGTCCATCTGCCAGATCTCATAGTCTTAATAAGCTGCAATCGCAACCAAAATCCGAATGGACTTAAGCATTGCTACCGGTTAGAAGGTTTCATCATAGTTAATTCCTTGTCTTTGTTTGAAACCTTTTGCAATAAGTCAGGCCTTATAGGTCTCTACCTTGCCGTTCACTCCAGTCTTTATTTTAAAGACCCATTTACACCCAATAGGCTTAATGCCTTCAGGTGGTGAAACCAAAGTCCATACTTGGTTTTCATCCATGGAGTCCATCTCGAATTTCATGGCTTCAAGCCATTTCCCTGAGTCTTTATTACTCATAGCATGTTCGTAATTCAATGGATCATGATCATTCATGACGTGTACCTCATCGTCATCCTCTATGATGAAGCCATACCTATCAGGTATCTTCGGTACTATTCCAGATTTACGAATAGAGTGTTGTACAGAAGGTGTCTCTACTTGGACAGGTTCATCCACTTGATCTGTAGTGGTTTGAGGTTCTTGAATTTCTTCAAGATCTATTTTCCTCTCACTAGCCCCTTCAAGAATAAATTCATTTTCCAAGAAGGCAGCGTGTTTCGCAACAAACATCTTTTGCTCAGTAGGATTGTAGAAAAAGTATCGCAAACTTTCTATAGGATATCCCACAAACGTACACTTATCAGATCTTGTCCCAAGCTTATCATTTTGAAACTTTTTCACATAAGCTAGACATCCCCAAATCTTAACATGCTTAAGACTAGGTTTTCTCCCTGTCCACATCTCATATGGAGTCTTGGGAAGGATTTTGAGGGGACCTTATTTAGTAGATATGCAGCCGCTTCTAGGGCATAACCCCAAAATGGTACTGGAAGATCGGTAAAACTCATCATGGATCGAACCATGTCCAACAATGTTTGATTTCTCCTTTTAGATACTCCATTTAACTGTGGTGTACCTAGTGTAGTCCATTGTGAGATTATACCATTTTCTTTGAGACAGTCGAGAAACTCACCGCTTAAGTATTGACCACCCCGATCTGATCGAAAAATCTTAATACTTTTGCCGGCTTGTTTCTCTACTTCACTTCTGAACTCTTTGAACTTTTAAAACGATTCAGATTTGTATTTCATTAAATACACATATCCACATCTTGAGTAATCATCAGTGAAAGTAATAAAATAAGAATTCTCTCCCGGTGCATTCGTTGTCATAGGTCCACAAACGTCTGTGTGAACCAACGCTAACAACTCTGTAACTCTTTCTCCTTTTTCACTAAAAGGCGATTTAGTCATTTTATTCATTTGACAAGATTCACAAGTTAGATATGATTCAAAATCGGATAGCTTTAAGAGCCCATCCTTATGCAACTTGAATAATCTTGTTTCATTGATATGACCTAGTCTACAGTGCCATATATAGGTATAATTAAAATCATCTTTTTTCCTTTTCTTAGTTTGTTCTATTTGAAGTATATTTTCATGCAAGTCAAGTATATAAAGTCCATTTCGCAGATTACTAACACCATATAAAATATTATCTTTATAAATAGAACAACTATTGTTCTTTTTTATAATGTCAAATCCTTCCATATCTAATACAGAAATAGAAATAATATTTCTAATGATATTTGGAACAAAATAACAGTTATTTAAATAAATGGACTTGCCCGTAGGCATTGCTAAACAATAAGTGCCTACAGCTAATGCAGCAACCTTTGCTCCATTTTTCACTCGTAGGATGACCTTGTAATACCCGAGAATTTCCAAATATTATTAAATAAATATATTAATGGAAATGAGAATTTATTTGAATATAAATGATTTTGTGTTATGAGATGAATTAATTCAATTATATATAATTGAATAATTATAATAATTGAGAAATTGGTGGAGTTTGTGATAAACTCGCTGATTTCCTTGTGTGGCACAGTGACGTAATATAAGAATGATTATATTAATTTAAGCGAACAATTAATCTATATTAATTGTTAATCGAAGAATATTAATTAACTGTTATAAAATACTAATAAGGATTGATTAATAATATGTGATTATTATTATTGCAAGAAACATAATAATAATGAGCAACGTGTTTATAAATATAATAAGATTTATATCAAAGTGATAATTAATCACATAAGGGTTAATTAAATTGTTATGGAGGTTAACAATTATATTGATTGATGTAGGATATGTGTATATTATTAATTAATATTCAATTTATAAGATGAGAAATTATATGTGCAAGCATGCGAATTAAATGTGTAGCATATATTAGCTGACTATGTATTATGTGAAGTGTAATATGACACTATTATATGGTAAGGCTTATTAAACCATGTGAGCTACTTGATTAATAACTTGTGTGACAATAAATATGTGGGTATACATTGTATAATATATCATGAACATATTGTAAACAATTAGTTTTAATAAAGGAGACAGTGTAATGTGTTAACATCTGATTAGATTATATCCGGTATTAACAAAATGTATATGGATTATACGTGTCAATTTACACTTACTACAGTATATGAATTATTGTGACATTTCAATTAAAGACCTAAGTGTCTAAATATGTGTGTGTATATAACCTAAGTATTAACACTAGTTTGTTTACAAATTGGAAATGTTGAGATTTTTATGCCTTGTCCCATATTAATAAGACACAAACCTTGTACACGTAAAACACTCATGAAGCTAGCCTACTCCTACCTTCTCAAACTCAGCATTCTAGCAAATCATGATACGGGGAGTGGGCACAACAGTGTTCTTCAACCACTCTACCAACTCTTCCTTAGCTGATATACAAAGCTTCAATCTAGTGGTTCAATTTAATGGACAATTGCATTGTCTGTGTAAGGATTCTTCTATAAATAGCAGCCATGTTTCTTCGTTTTCAATTTGCTGAGAGTTTGCATAAGTGGTGAGTGAAAGCAATATACATATATCAGTAGGAGAAGTTGGATTAGCAGCAAACTATATTGGAATCCTAGCAGAGGTATAATCCCTCTTCCTTTGTTCTTCATTTTCGTTTTCTATTTCCGAAGTTTCCTACAAATTTTTGATTATGCCAAATTGGTTCATGATTGGTTTGTAGAACCCTTATATTGTTGTTATATGAACATACATACGTGATGGAACCACTATATAGCTTTCTTGACTTTCATTTCCATTGTTGCTCTGTAATTTCTGTAAAGCATCGAATTCGTGAAATTAGTTGAAGTTCATAAAATTGGGAATCGTTTGGGCGATTGACTGTTATATAAGCATATATATATGTGTTAGTAAGTTAAAAAGGTTAGTCTAATAGCATATGGGAATGTCGAGATCGATAAAATGGGAGGTTTTGGGTCGGTTTCGCTGCAGTCTGAACTGAGGAACTGTCCCCACGCCGCAGCGCCGCAGCGCCGCAGCCAGCGCCGCAGCGCCGCAAACCGCGCCGCGTCGCAGCGCCACCCGCGCTAGAATATGGCTGCTGTTGCCACGCCGCAGCGCCGGCCTCTGTGTGCAGTTTTCTGCATTCTGCAACAAAACTGTTATGTACTAATTGGTTGATTTTTGTTTAAACAAGCATGGAAGCATGATTAATACATATATATAAACCTAATGAGGCAATGTAAGCGTGTTTTAGTGTATTAGCATGCATGGTTAACAAAATGACATGAAGCTTGGAAACGAACTTAAAATTTCATAAACAATCATTAACATTATAAAGCATGTTTACATACTGACCTTGCAAGCACGTTAGTACCACCTAGAGACACATGAAGTGCTTGTTAGCTTATCTATATTGGTTCCGTAATAAAATATGAACATGTGAACCTAACTTGTGCTCATTCCTAACAAAAATGTAAGTTTAAAGGTGGATATGATCATGTAAATGCTATGTAGTCGTTTTGATGTTATGAGCATGTTTAGATAACTTTGAAATATATGAATGAAGCCTTAACTTGTGTTTATATAGTTCGTAAGGAAGCAAGAACATGTTAGGCTCTATTAGTAAGATTCACTAATAGAAATACAAGCCTTGCACGTGAGCATTAACACGATACGTGGAGATTTAAATTCTGATATTTATGGACACATGTGATAGTACTCTTAGACTCATTAATGTGTCATGCATATATATATACCATGATTGGTTGCCGTGATTAAAGTTTAGCATAAACAAAGCATGTTTTCAAGATAATAACAATGCTAGCTACATATATGCAATACGAGTACTCATGAGCATGACTAATACAAGTTATATGAATATCTTATGTGTTTAAAAGCGACCATGTTAGACCATATGAGTTCGTGTCCTTGAATGGCTTTAAGTATTAACTTAAGAACCTATACCATGTACGATTGGATTTGGAAAAGTTATACAAGCATGAAAGTATCCTTTAAATATGAATACATGCTACGTGATATTATATGATGTTACTTGAACCCGATTTTGACGGTTAACTTAAGGAGATGCCGTAACTTGCTAAAATGAAATATATTTAGTATTGATTGTGGTCTTATGTGATATTAATAATATAAAAGCATGTTTGCTAATTGTTGAGATCTTATATAATATGAGAATGCGTTTAAACTCTAAAGAAGGAACGTTAAGGATAGAAATTATATTCTATATAACTGTGTAGCTAGGTAAAACTTACCTTATGTGTTGATCGTATATTCAAAGAGAAAATGTGAAGTTAAATTTTATGACTAATGAATATCATATATATACGTAACTGTATTACGATAGGAATTCGAAAGTGTTGATTGCTTTTCGTGGATAAACTACGCTAAAGGCAAGTTCTCTTACTTACACTCTTTTAAAGTGCAAGTATCCAAACCGACGCATTTACTTTATGCAAGGAAATCTATGATTGTGAAAGTTTCCTAACTTATACTCTTTTACTATGCAAGTATCCTATCTTGTGTATTGCGAACTAGTTTCCTATTTAATCGGTTGAATTGAATTAGCATACTTGAACTCTTATTTCATTAAAGCTATTATTCATGCTGAACTTAGTATTGTTCTTGAATATTGTGAAAGTGTCTATGCCATTTGATTCGGCTGGACTTATGTTATTGAAAAGCAACCCAAACTAATTGATTGGTGCGGGATCTTGTATTTGACTGAGAAGAACAACCTTCTTTGAAGGGAATATATAATTGTCGGAGAACCGACGTGCATACTTGAGTATGATTGATTGTTATGCATAACAAGGGTACTTTAGGCTGATAACCTGTTGTACCTGTTTTTGTTGGATTTTCAGTTTATTACTGTCAATTCTAGTAGAAGTTCATAGTCCGTAGTGACTACTCAGTATTCAATTATTTGAAATCTTGAATTGACTTATTATTGAATCATATTGATATTAACCTGTCCTTAGCGACTGTTATTGAGAACTGTTGATATTCTTGTTATTCTTGAGCTATCAAATCTTGCTATACCCTTTCAAGAATTGAGAATCTTATTATTCACCCTTATTGTATATTACTTGCTGGGCAATTTGTGCTCATTCTTGCTTTCCCTAAAACATTTCAGTTAAGGCAGAGCATGGCGAACCTTCGGGCATTGATAAGGGCAAGGGCAAGGCTACCAACTAGCTTATGTCTGTTATGTTTCAAATATATTAATATTGTGTGAAGATGATGTAGTAAGACTGGATTTGTTTATGTTTATGCTTAAGTTAGATTATATAACAAGTCGTTAATTGATATTGCTATGTAATCTATTAAGTACTGTAGGTTGCGAGACTTGGGGGAATAATTATAATAAATCATTGTAAATTATTCTAGAATAGATTTTCCGCTATGGTTGTGTGATATTTAGTTATCCTTATTGCGATGTATTACCATGAGCACGTGATGAACCGAATTCGAGAGACCAAGTGGCGGTCCTGGAATTTGGGGGCGTCACAGACCTCATCCTTGTTTAGCTTTCTACTTCTGACCAGTCCCTGCACAGTATTACATATGTGAGAACCATAGACGATATCCAATACCCAAGTAGAATTTTGACTTATTGAAAAATTATTTTCAATCATGAACAAACCTTAATTGGAAGTCGAAGCTTCTCCAAGCTTCTTCTCTGCCAGAAACTTCTTGCAGTTCCTCTTCTAGTGACCCGGCTCGTTGCAATGGAAGCACATTCTTTTGCTAGCTAGATCAAGTCTCCTTTGTTCGTTCACCTTGCCCTTAGCCTTCTTAGATTTTTTCTTTTCAGAAGACACCTTGGGCCTCTTCCTTTTTTTTGGAAGAATCCACCATTAAGACATGGCTCTTCTTAGATGGGAAGTGACCTTCTATAGTTTTCAACATGTTAAGTAATTCAGGCAAGCTGACATCTAACTTATTCATGTGAAAATTAACAACGAACTGTGAGAAGGTCTTAGGGAGTGATTGCAAGACTAAGTCTTGACTCAACTCCACATCCGTGATGAACCCAAGCTGTCTGAGGCATTCAATCATATTGATCACCCTAAAGACATGAGTCTCAACGGCTGTGCCCTTGGTCATCCGAGATTGGAAGAGCTCCTTAGATATCTCATATCTAGTAGTCCTACTTTGTTCACCATACAACTCCTTGAGGTGAAGCAATATAGTAAGAGCATCCATATTTTTAAGCTGACGCTGAAGCTCGTTATTCATGGATACGAGCATGATGCATTGAGCCACAGATGCATCATCTTGCCACTTAACAATAGTGGCAATCTCTTCCTCAGAGGCTGATACTGGAACAGTTCCAGGGACAAGTGAATTTAGGATATAAGAAATCTTTTCAGCAGTGAGAACTATTCTCAGATTCCTTAACCAGTCCGTGTAATTGGGCCCGGCTAGTTTTTTAACATAGAGTTTGCTACGCAGTGAAATTAGTGATTTTGACATTTTTAAATTTCTGCATGTGAAAACAACATTTTAGCAAACATTCATTTAATTAATTTTACATACCAAAATAAATTTAGGTCTTATTTTAGATTGGTATCTCCCACTATTTTTTTCAAACTATATTACCCTCACTTATATAGTTCGGTAACATCTAATTAAAGATTTGCTATTAAGATTAAGGATCTCATTTCAAATGTATATAACCTTGTGTGTGCACAACAAATGATATATACATAAATAGGTAGACAACTCTTGTCAATCACATCAACATGTGACTCCTTGTATTCTACCTCTTAGATTATAATGGTCAAGTGTGTGCACATCCGAACTAAAATGATTTAAGTTAAGTCCAACCTAGCACTCCATTTATTCAAAAACAAATACTGTCCTTGTGTGTGATCAACAAAACAATATTGTTCAATTTTCTTTATAAGCATCAACTATAATTAAATTAATATCTTAAATACGCAATACTCGCCTTGTGTGTGCACAACAAACTCATATTAAATATTTAATACTCTATTAATTTAACATGCTAGAAGACGACGTTCGATATTCCAAATATCTTTGAACGCTTTAGACTTAATATAATTCCTTTGAGGGGTTTGTTATTATTTGTCTCATCTTGTTTAGCGCGCATGCACACACACACACACACACACACACACACACACACACACACACACACATATATATATATATATATATATATATATATATAATACACGCCATTTTATTAAACATGCGAAGCATGTTTGCATAAAATATAATATATATAATACTTAGTATGCACATATAGAATATTATATTTTACCCGGATTGATTATGGACTTTTATTCTAGTTTAGTTCACTAGAGCCACCAAGTGAACAAAAGGTCAAACCTAGGAGTGCAAGAATTTAAATTTAAACGTAACTATTATATTTAAACCCGGGATCCATACAAACGGGTCTTCACGCGCTCCTTAGTCTCCAATTTCTTCAAGAAAATTCTAACTATTTCTATTACATAAAATATTTCAATAAATAGAAACCTTGATCAGCAGTCAAGGGGAAGTACATAGGAGGGAGATAAAATTTTACATCAAGAAAAATCAGAGAAGACGAGGTACGCAGACCCCATTTAATAAAACTCATATATTCAAACATTTAACTAAAATAAAATCCAATCACATTGGTCAATAGTCCATAATCAACCCCATTTATTTTCATACACATCAACATATACATTAATAAATAATCATTCATCTCATGAATAATAAATCCATTCCATATATAGATCGATGTCATTTAATGGACAAAAGTTTTACTAAATTTTAATTTTGAAACAAAATAAACTCTTTTATTTTAATCAAAACCAAATCCAAATCCAAATTAAACTCCTTTAATTTTTAGCAATCTGAAATCATATTTCAGATAAAATAAACATCTTTATTTAAAACTTTTATCAATTGAATAAACCATTTACTTAATTGAGGAAAAATAAATTTTTTCAAAATCTGCAGGGTGGCACGCTCGCTCCCAGAATGAACTGGGACGCGGAGCGGCCGTGCTGTGCACTGGTCCTGTCATAAGGACGGCGCGCTCGCTGCCCGAATGAACTGGGATGAGGCGCGGTCGCGCTATGCACTGGTTCGGGTTTGCAGACGACGCGCCCGCGCCCAGAATGAACTAGGACGCGGCGCGGCAGCGCTATTCATCGCAGAATCTGCAAAATTTCTATTTTTGTCCATAAAGTTCGCTCCAATCTTACATCAATTCATACATGGAATCATAAAATTGATAATTAGCACAAAGTTAGGCTCTGATACCACTGTTGGGTTTGTATGTTACGAATACATGCAATCAAATTACACAATTAAGGGCGAAAGCGCTATAAAATAGGTTTTAAAATTTTTATACAAACCATCACCATGATCATGCTTTGTGCTCAATTATCAATAACAGAAAAGTAAGGATAAATCAGAATCATACCCTTAAAAAAACTAGCTTCCACAAGTACGAGTTCAATTCCTTACTCTTCGTGATCTACTTGAATATCCTGTATTGGCTCCTTCCTTTGATCAACGTTAGCCACCCAAGTGTTTGACCTCTAAAGGTGATCCACCTAGGAAGAGGAATTGATCAAGAAAATGAGTGGTTGGCTAAACCCTGTTTTTTATTCTATGTAGAAAAAGAAGTACTCTCCAACTCTTAGAATTACGTGTATTTTATATCTGATATAAGACTCCTCTTATATAGATATTGGTTAACCCTACTAATCTAATTAGAATTGGGTTTCATTTAATTATTTAATTAAACTCTTTTAATTAATTAGGCTTCCCAACATATTGGGATTAATTAATTAAACTCCTTTAATTAATTTGCCTCCTAATCTCATTAGGAATAAGATAGAGTACTAATATTAAGTTAATTTCTAAACTCTTTTAGAATTAAAATAATAATAATTATAATAATATTAATAAGACTCCTCTTATTAATTTATATTTAATATTTCCAAAATATTAAATAATAAACATTAAGCTCTTTAATTTATTCTATCATCATAGATTAAATTAATTACACTGAATGCATTATTACGATTATGCCATTACGTTCTTAAATAATTATTCTTTCTTATATGGTGTGACCTTTTAGGTTCTCCATATTAAACTGGTTATGATTAAATCAATTAGAACAATTCTAATCTTATTTAAATAAATAAATACAACTAATAATTCATTTAAATAAATAACATTTATTTTATAATATGGATAAGCCTGCCTAGCGACCAACGACTTTCCAAATAATATATATTTCTACATTAATCATAAAAGAACCTGTGAGTTAATAGTTACCGTACAATTCAATCCTTCCACCCTATAATGTCCCAATTATATATAAGATATGAAATTACTGTCAAGTCTTATTTTATTTAATTATATGTATTTCGATTAGAAAATGCACAACTCCCAATAATGCAAATTAGAAACTCCTTTCTAATTTTATTCTGCCTTAGCCAATAACTACTTGGTTGTCATTTAACGAATCACGTAGGACATATCTCTTCTTTAAGTAGAAGTGGTAGATTCTTTATTGATTGTTCATTATCTCCATATGTAACTCATTATACCTAAGCATACCCTTTGATATACCCTAAGGGTCTTAAGGAATAAGTCAAAGTATAATTCATTACACACAAGATACTATGATGATCTCAAGTCCAAGGATCACTTGTACAACTATCACATTAGGAATTCATATTAATAGGCGAGTAAAAATCCATTAGGTATTCCATAGCGAGTCACGTTTAATGAACTTATTCTCCAATAAGCACCTACATACTTGCTTTAGTTTCTCCACACAAATGATCATGAGATCAATCATCCTTATCCAATGGCCAAGCAACATATGTACCAATCTATCCGGATATACTAATTTCCTTTTTAGTAATCCCACGATTGGGAACTATTTTAGTTTTTAAGCTTTCTAAGAATTTAGATCTCATTAGCATGATCAATATCATGATTCTAAAAACATTGCTTAAAACTATGGGTTATTTACATATTATAATAACAACATCATGTAGATAATTAAATTCATTTAATAAATGAATATATTTATTAATAAATAAATAAGATCGTTTACAAAGTATATGCTTTATCATCATACATGATTTGCTTGTATGCATACTACTTTTATGAAAGATCTCGGCTAGACCCCCGAGGGTGTAATCTGTTGGCTACAACCCAACGCAGACATCTGCTCAACCCCCGATGGTGGAATCCGTTGGCTACAACCCAACGCAGACATCGGCTCGACCCCCGATGATGTAATCCGTTGGGAATGACCCATCGTAGGTCGGCTCAGCCCAGATAATGTAATCTGTTGGCTACAATTCAATGTGGGCGTCGATTTGACCTCGATGGTGTAATCCTTATGACCTTCTTATAATCTCACATATCATTACATATTTTATACATGACATTGCATCATCAGATATACCTTGTCATGCATTCTCCTTATCTAGTAATCTTTGTCGTGTTCATTCCATTACATTGCATAAACATGACAAAGAGGGGCATCTGTAGACACTCGAAATTTAGCTTTCTTTATATTAACCTTGCAGAAGGGAAAAAGCGTACTTTTACTTCAGAGACAACCCCGAGGTAGGGAAAAAGCATCTAAACACCCCAGAGACAACCCCGTGAACGATTCCAAGGGTCAGTGATGTAACGATTGAGATTTTATATTTAATTTTAAATATTTATTGAATTAAATAAATATTTATGTGAATTATTTATTGAGTAAATAAATAGATTAAGTAAATTATTGTAATGATTTAATTGAGTGTTACATATTAATTTAATGAATGTTATTTAATTGATATGTATATATATTAATGTTATATTATAGTTCTAATTTAATTGAGATAATTGAATTAGATGAATTATGTGATGAAGTGTTACATGAATTATAATTAGCGAGTAATTATAATTATGTGGCAAATTTTATGTGATTAATGGATGTTAGATTTTAATTGATTAAATTAGATGATTATATTTAATTGATTAAAATATGACATTAAAGTATGTGTCAAAATAATTTATTAAAATAAAAGGAAAATAATTTTTAAATAATTTTTACCAAACAAGGCCCTTGTATTTGTTTTAAACCTATTTCTACCAAACAGGGCCCTAACTATCAAAAAGCTGTTTTTAAATAAACTGTTTACCAAACATGGCCTTAGCATTAATAATCAATTTTTGAAAATAACCTTGTTTTGCCAAACAAGGCATTGTGATTTTTGAATTTTGTAACTTATATAATAAATATATTTATTATATATATTAAGTAATTAGCAGTTACATATATATCATTAGTATACGTATATTATATCAGTTATAATATATCTATACTACGTTAGATTAGAAGTTAGTTTATAAAGCTAAGAACAAAAAGAGAAAAGAAGAGCAGAGAAGTTAGAGAAGAGAAGGAAGAAGAAACTTGTGAAGGCTAGAATTAGTCATTGTATTCTTCTCCAATCATCAAAAAGGTAATTAATATCTTATAGTTTTAAAGAAATGTGATCAGTTGTTCTTCATTGTTTTGAGTTTCTGTAAATTTAGTTTTCTGTGAATTTCATGAAATTATGTAATCATGAATTTTATATATATGTATTGTATCCATGTTTTGATTGTGGTAATTGTATGACATAAGAGGATTTTTAAAAATTAAATTACTGTAGAAATATATTTTTAACAGAAAATTCATGTTTATATGAGTTCATATGGAATTTCATGAGTGTGGTTAATGTTAATTGAGAAATTCATGCAATTGGTATGTGTTAATATGCTTATTAAGTAATTTCTGGATGCTATCTTCAACTTTGTATGTAATGCATGTATATAAGTTCGAATTGATGGAGAAAAATAGTTACAGTGAATTATTTTATGAAAAATATGAGTTTTCATGAAAATGGCCAAATTAGATTTTAAAATTTGTGATTATCATTGTTTAGATGGTTTTGTGTTTTAGAAGCATGTTATATATATGTATTATTGCATAGGTATGATTTATAATGTTTAAGTTACTATGAATTGCCGATTGTTGGCTTGTATGGGTTAATCAGTGAAGCAGGGTGCCGTTGCTGTCTGCCTCTGTCCGTGTTCCTGCACAGCTGCGCCGGTAACACAGCCAGAAGCAGCGCAGCTGCGCCGGCTGCCTTTCCCAGAATCCTTCCCTGCGCAGCTGCGCCGGTTATAGGACAGCTGGCTGCGCAGCTGCGCCGGGCACAGTGCTTAAGCAGTGAAGGTTAGCTAATTGTGCAGTGTTGATTTTGAACCTAGTTTAATTATGCTATGATAGTGAGCATGTATCTAGTTGCTACAACATGTTGTTAACATAAATTTGACAAATTTATATTTAGAAAAGAAAAGAGGTTTGAAAACCTTAAAGTATGATTTGAATTATTATTTAAATGTGATATATGATTATAATTTAAATAATTATAATCAAAAGTAAATGTTTATTTTAAATTATAATTAAATTATAATGAATAAAGGTTGATTTATGAGATGTTAATTTAAATTATAATTTATGTAATTATAATTTAATAAATGCATGTTTAATTGTGGATTTTAAATTGATAATTACATAATTAATTATAAATTATGTAATTATAATGCATGGTATAGTTTAACTAATTATTAATTAAATTGATAATTACATGATTAATTATAAATTGTGTAATTATAAATGTATGAATGTAGTTTAATTAATTTTAAATTATAATTATTTATAATTTAAACGGTAATTATAATTTGATTAAGTGTTTGAATTATAATTGTTTAATTATAATTTAGTTAAATACATAATTAAGTTAATTATGTGAGTATATGTGTGATGTGATTAACTATGTGATAATTAATTATTATTGTTTATTTAATTAGAGTGAGTTAACAATGAGGGTTAACCACTTATGTGAATTAGTTATGTGTTATCTGATTTAGATTATTATAATTGAATGTGTATAGGAAGTATTAAAGTACGTAAATTGAATTAAGTAGCTTGCGCTTGAGGCAAGTCTTCTAAACCTTAAACTCGTTAATTTTATCCAAGTTTTCTAAACCCTAATCTTGTATAATGTCTTGAGTTCATATATTCTTGTTAAGAATGTCCTTTTCTATTTTTGTATTAGACAATTGTTTATTTAATTAAAATGATCTTTAACTTATTGTTCAAGTAAGATCCAGTTATTATTTTAAATGCTTTAAGTTGATTCTAAAGCATATGTTAATTCATAATTCTTTATTTATGAATTATTGGAAGTCGATTCAACTAATCCTTAGTTGATGAACGTGAATTCTAAATTACCCTTGTAAGCTTATCCAAACCAAACTTTCTTTGGTGCCGACTTGAATTCAAATTACTGAGTTGAACAACCCTATTTACTAGGGGAGGTTACTACGCATAGCGTTAAGATGTTTGTGCACAATACATGGTACGAAGGGCTGATTCCCCTAAGTACGAGTTAAAGTCCATAGTCTTATTGACTGTTAAAGGTTTAAATAGAAATATTTATAACCTAGGATAAGAGTTCAAAGGTCTTATGACCCTCAGATAAATTCTATATTCAAATTTTAATGTTGATAGAGAATTATTATTCAATTCTTTATTATTGAAGCAAGCTAAGTTGTTCAGATTCTTTTAAATATATACTTTCATGTCTATGTTATTGTTAAACTCCAGTGAGCTGTGGTTTGCTCACTCTTGCTTTAAATAACAATTTCAGTTAAGGTTGATAACGCTGATGCTCCGTCTACGAGTAAGGGCAAGGGAAAGCAAAGCAAGTGAAGACTTGTTTTTTTTTTATATTGAGAATGATTGTAATAAGACTTGAATGTTATGTTTTTGTTTCCGCACTTTATTATATTCATGTCAGGGTTAGAGTAAACCGGGATTATCTTGAAAAGGTTGTAACCCTTGTTTTAAGGGAGATTTATCTATTCTAATTTAAGTTGTAGTTTATTTTACATTATTCATTGGGTATATGTATGTTATATTAGAAAGTGAACACCAAATAATGTGGAAACGAAGTACCCGGATTTGGGGGTGTCACAGGTTGGTATCAAAGCTATAGGTTATGAAACCTTAGGTGGGGAAAAACCTTAGGTTAGTAGCCTTATAGGTAAGATCGAAAAGATAGGGGTGATAGGTAAAGATAATAAACTACCTTATGTGCTACGTGTTTACATTATAGTATTCGAAGAGTGACGATTCGTTATCACGTAATAATGAACTTTAAAATTCTTTTGTCAGGATGTTGAACGTGGGAGAACCTAGTCAGGCTAGAGAGGATGTACCTCAGGTGCCTAGAGAGGAAGAGCCCCGTGACATACATATTGTCTGGGAGCAGCTGGTTAGGAGAGAGCCATCTCCAGTGATCACTGTAGCTGGTCGGGAGCGTGAGCTGACACCTATTCCAGAGGATGAGGACGAGGACGAGTCTGAAGAGGAGGAAGAGGATCCCGAAGAGGGATTCCCACCTCACTCTACTAGTGCTGAGATGTACGAGGCAATCTACGATAGCAACGTGGAGCTTCATGGACGAGTAGGAGATCTCGAGGAGACTATCCAGCAACGAGATGAGACGATCGAGGAAATAGCAAGTGACCTGGGAGATGCACAGTGGAACCTGATACATATGGAGGTTGAAAGAGATGCTGCTCGTTTTGAATTGGCAAAGCTGAAGCAAGACATCCAGGAGGAGTCGAGGAAGCGTGCCAGAGCTGAGGAGTCAAGCTTGAGGGCTAATCAACGAGCTGATCGAGCTGAAGATGAAGCTGAAGCCAAGAGGGCCAAGCTGAGGGAAACAGAATATGAATTTCATACAGCGATAGAGAGAGCTCAGGACCGTATTTTCTACTACCCAGCTCAGTTCCAAGGTTTACGGTGGTATGTGGTGGACCGAAGAACGGTATTTTAGGTAATGGAAGAGGAATATAGAAAGGCTGTGCGACGTATTAATATGCCTAGGTAGTAGCAGCAGTAGCAGTAATAGTAGTAGTAGCAGTAGCAGTAGTAGTAGAGCTTTTATTTATGTATTGCTTTTTGTATTAAATAAAGTAAATTCCATAATTTGAGATAAGAATGGGATGAGTTAATAATATAATCCTGCAACTTTTTCAGTTCAGGAAGGGTGATGTAAATGGCAGAAATACTATTTGATTGATGTTTTTAAACTACGACTAATGCATAAAAAAAGTTTATTGACGTGCTATGTGTTCTATGTGCACTGAATTGTTTAAACGTTTAAGTATGAACTGGAGTACTTAATAATTGAATAAAGGGTCTAATAATAATATTTTCTTAACACAAAATGCCTCCTAGAAGAAGAGTAACACGTCAAAATCCCGAGGGTTCGACGAACAACAACAATAACGAGGGAACGAATCCCAATTCGGTTCAGCAGTTGGTGAACCTGTTGACAGGAGCTCTTGCAAATCAGCCGCAGGTGCAGCATACTACTTTCAAGGAATTCAAGGCAGTAGGACCGCCTGAGTTCAAAGGATTGACTAACCCTATTGAAGCTCAGACATGGGTTATGGAAATGGAGAAGGTATTTGACGTGGCTAGGGTAGGAGAAGACCAAAAGACAATGTTCGTGGCTTTAATGTTGAAGTCGGATGCTAGCTTTTGGTGGCAGGCTAACAAGACCCGAGAGGGAGAGGGAGTCATCACGTGGGAACGTTTCAAGGAAATGTTCTACAAGATGTATTTTCCAGTGAGTTCGCAGGACCAGATGGAGGTCCAGTTCCTAGAACTTAAGCAAGGAGGGATGACGGTGTCTGAGTATGCCGCTAAGTTTAACGAGTTGGCCAGGTTCGCTACATACCAGGTCAGCACTGACGCTAGGAAGGCGAGAAGGTTTGAGCGGGGACTAAAGCCCTGGCTCTACAGCAAGGTTTCAATGTTCCAGCTGAATACCTTTGCAGCGGTGCTGGAGAAGGCCATACTTGCTGAGGGAGGAAGCGAAGCGGTAACGAAGTTCAACCAAGATAAGAAGAAGAAGAATGAGGTAGAAACCAAGTTTGGGGGTAGCAGCACTGTGAACCAGAAGAGGAAGTGGTTTGATAATACCTCTACTGGGAGTCAGCAAGGAAGCCAGCAGAAGAGGAAGTTCGAAGCATGTGCTACTTGCGGTAAGAATCACACTGGCGTGTGCATGAAGGGGAAACGGGTGTGCTTCAACTGTGGTCAGGAAGGCCACATCGCGCCTAATTGCCCAAAACCGAAGAAAGGAGCTTGCTTTACATGTGGATCCAAAGATCATATGGCTCGCAACTACCCGAAGAAGCTCACGGCAGGGTCAACAAGGAGCGGAGGGAATGGAAGCGGCAGTACTGTTACTATCGCTGCACCATTGCAAGCTGTTTAACCCACTGCACGGACATTCAATATGACGGTGCAGGATGCTGTGCAATCAAAAGATGTGGTGTCAAGTATTATTCCGGTCAATAGTATAAATGCATATGTATTATTTGATTCGGGTGCTACTTGCTCATTCATATCTGATGATTTTGCTAGAACCCTAGACTTACCTGTAGAGGAGTTAATTTACCCTTTGAACATAGAGATTGCGAATAGGGAGGTTATTCCTGTTAGGAGCGTTTATAAGAACTGTAGATTGGACATTAAGGGTCAGGAGCTTAGAGTAGATTTGATTCCGATAAAACTTGGGGAATTCGACGTCATACTAGGTATGGATTGGTTGTTCAACCATGGGGCGGTAATCGACTGTCAAAAGAAGTCGGTAAACCTTAAGACTCCGTCGAAGTTGGTGTTCTATGGTAGCAAATCGCCTAGGCAAGCGAGTTGTCTGACGGTTATGCAAGCCAAGAAACTTCTGACGCAAGACTGTGTAGGATATCTAGCCTACATAGTATATTCGCGTAAGGAAAGCCCGAAGGTGGAGGAGATATATGTAGTTAAGGAGTTTGTGGACGTTTTTCCAAGCGATTTGCCAGGACTTCCGCCAGATAGGGAGACAGAGTTCGTGATCGATCTAGCACCGGGAACTGCTCCGATTTCGAAGGCTCCGTACCGAATGGCTCCAGTCGAGATGAAAGAACTGATGATTCAACTGCAAGAATTACTGGACAAGAAGTATATTCAACCAAGCGTTTCGCCGTGGGGAGCGCCTGTCTTATTCGTAAAGAAAAAGGATGGGTCGATGCGTCTTTGCATTGATTATAGAGAGTTGAATAAAGTTACGATCAAGAATAGGTATCCTTTACCTAGGATCGATGACTTGTTTGATCAACTGAAGGGTGCGAAATACTTCTCGAAAATTGATTTGAGAAGCGGGTATCATCAATTGAAGGTGAGGAAGGAAGATATACCGAAAACGGCTTTTAAAACTCGGTATAGTCATTACGAATTCTTAGTAATGTCATTTGGTCTCACGAATGCCCCAGCTGCATATATGGACTTAATGAACAGGGTGTTCAAGCCATTTCTGGACAAGTTCGTGTTAGTGTTCATAGATGACATCCTGGTTTATTCCAAGACTGAGGAGGAGCATGCTGAACACTTACGACTAACCTTAGAAGCCCTGAGACGAGAAAAGCTTTACGCTAAATTCTCAAAATGCAAATTCTGGTTGGAACGTGTGCAATTTCTTGGCCATGTGATCGACAAGGATGGTATTTCGGTAGATTCGTCGAAAGTTGAGGCCGTAATTAGTTGGGAACAGCCGAAGACGCCGTCTGAAGTGAGAAGTTTCTTAGGATTGGCTGGTTATTACCGAAGATTTATTCAAGACTTTTCTAGAATCGCAACTCCGTTGACGAATTTGACTCGCAAAATAGTTAAGTTTGTTTGGACGGAGAAATGTGAGGAGAGTTTTCAAGAGCTGAAGAAGAGGTTGAGTACTGCGCCTGTATTTTCTTTACCGGATAGTTCGGGGAATTTCGTAGTATATAGCGATGCCACACATAAAGGATTAGGCTGTGTATTGATGCAGAGCGGCAAAGTCATTGCATATGCGTGTCATCAGCTGAAGGATTATGAGAAGGGGTATCCGACCCATGATCTAGAATTGACGGCAGTAGTGTTTTCCCTAAAGATTTGGAGGCACTACTTATATGGAGAGAAGTGTGAAATATACACAGATCACAAGAGTCTGAAGTATATATTTACCCAGAAGAATTTGAACATGTGCCAAAGAAGATGGTTGGAACTGATTAAAGACTATGATTGCGAGATACTTTACCATCCGGGTAAAGCTAACGTTGTTGCCGACGCTTTGAGCAGAAAAGGTCGGGAGAAGCTGAACGTGTTAACTGATCAGGATCGGTTAATAGAACAAATGTCTAGATTGGAGTTGGAAATGAAGTTTCCGAAAGAATCAGATGAGATGTTGGTTCAAGTAACCACTGGTTCTACTTTAATAGACAAAGTGAAAGAAGCACAACTTCATGATGAAGAATGTGAAAAGATTCGAACAAGGTTAACTAATGGCGAAGAGTTCAAGTTCAAGGTCGATAATGAAGGACTGTTACGATTTGAAGGTAGAATCTGGGTACCGCCAGTACCAGAGGTCAAAGAGGAGATTTTGAGCGAAGCTCATAGTTCTAGATATTCTATTCACCCCGGGAGTACGAAGATGTACCAGGATCTCAGGCATCATTTTTGGTGGCCGAATATGAAGAGGGACATGGCTGAATGAGTTGCGAAATGCTTAACGTGTCAAAAAATCAAAGCAGAACACCAGAGACCAAGTGGTTTGCTGCAACCGTTAGAAATTCCAAAGTGGAAGTGGGAGCACATCACGATGGATTTTGTGGTAGGACTTCCAACGACCTAGAAGGGATATGATGCGATATGGGTTATAGTGGATCGACTGACAAAGTCAGCCCACTTTCTGCCGATCAGGGTCAAGTACAACCTGGATAAACTAGCAAATATCTACGTGAAGGAAATTATTTCTCGACATGGTGTTCCGGTGTCGATTGTGTCCGACAGAATCCACGTTTCACGTCTAATTTCTGGAAGCGATTGCAAGAATGTATGGGAACGCAATTGCGAATGAGTACAGCGTATCATCCTCAGACCGATGGCCAGAGCGAAAGAACGATTCAAACACTTGAGGATATGCTGAGAGCTTGTGTGATGGACTTCAAAGGAAGCTGGGAGGATCATCTACCATTGGTGGAGTTCGCCTATAACAATAGTCATCATGCGAGTATTGGCATGCCGCCTTACGAAGCGTTATACGGTAGAAAATGCAGAACTCCTTTGTGCTGGGATGAAGTCGGTGAATGTCAATTGTTGGGACCATAATTGGTACAACAAACCGCCGAAATTGTAAAGCTGATCAGAACCAGATTAGTTGCTGCTCAAGACAGACAGAAGAAGTATGCCGATTTACATCGACAGAACCGAGAATTCTTACCAGGAAGTTTCGTGTTCCTGAAAGTATCTCCCTGTAAGGGGAAAATTCGATTCGGTAAGAAGGGGAAGCTGAGTCCCCGATTCATTGGACCTTTTGAGGTACTACGAAAGGTGGGCGAGGTTGCTTACGAGATTGCATTACCTCCGGAGCTCGAGAATATACATAATGTCTTCCATATTTCTGTGTTAAGACCTTACAAGCATGATTATAAACATATAATAGAATATGAACCTTTACAGTTTGATAAAGACTTAACATATGAAGAAGTGCCTGTTCAAATAATTGATAGAAAGGAACAAGTACTTAGGAATAAAGTGATACCTTCTGTTAAGGTAATCTAGAGAAACCACAGTGCTGAAGAAGCTACGTGGGAACTCGAAGATGTTATGATGAAATCTTATCCGCTTTTATTTGCTTAGTTATGTGTAACCCCTTATATACTGATTCTGGGGACAGAATCCTTTTAAGGAGGGAAGAATGTAACGATTGAGATTTTATATTTAATTTTAAATATTTATTGAATTAAATAAATATTTATGTGAATTATTTATTGAGTAACTAAATAGATTAAGTAAATTATGGTAATGATTTAATTGAGTGTTACATATTAATTTAATGAATGTTATTTAATTGATATATATATATATATATATTAATGTTATATTATAGTTCTAATTTAATTGAGATAATTTAATTAGATGAATTATGTGATGAAGTGTTACATGAATTATAATTAGCGAGTAATTATAATTATGTGGCAAATTTTATGTGATTAATGGATGTTAGATTTTAATTGATTAAATTAGATGATTAATATTTAATTGATTAATATATGACATTAAAGTATGTGTCAAAATGATTTATTAAAATAAAAGGAAAAGAATTTTTCAATGATTTTTACCAAACAAGGCCCTTGTATTTGTTTTAAACATATTTCTACCAAAGGGCCCTAACTATCAAAAAGCTGTTTTTAAATAAACTGTTTACCAAACATGGCCTTAGCATTAATAATCAATTTTTGAAAATAACCTTGTTTTGCCAAACAAGGCATTGTGGTTTTTGAATTTTGTAACTTATATAATAAATGTATTTATTATATATATTAAGTAATTAGCAGTTACATATATATCATTAGTATACGTATATTATATCAGTTATAATATATCTATACTACGTTAGATTAGAAGTTAGTTTATAAAGCTAAGAACAAAAAGAGAAAAGAAGAGCAGAGAAGTTAGAGAAGAGAAGGAAGAAGAAACTTGTGAAGGCTAGAATTAGTCATTGTATTCTTCTCCAATCATCAAAAAGGTAATTAATATCTTATAGTTTTAAAGAAATGTGATCAGTTGTTCTTCATTGTTTTGAGTTTCTGTAAATTTAGTTTTCTGTGAATTTCATTAAATTATGTAATCATGAATTATATATATATATATATTGTATCCATGTGTTGATTGTGGTAATTGTATGACATAAGAGGATTTTTAAAAATTAAATTACTGTAGAAATATATTTTTAACAAAAAATTCATGTTTATATGAGTTCATATGGAATTTCATGAGTGTGGTTAATGTTAATTGAGAAATTCATGCAATTGGTATGTGTTAATATGCTTATTAAGTAATTTCTGGATGCTATCTTCAACTTTGTATGTAATGCATGTATATAAGTTCGAATTGATGGAGAAAAATAGTTACAGTGAATTATTTTATGAAAAATATGAGTTTTCATGAAAATGGCCAAATTAGATTTTAAAATTTGTGATTATCATTGTTTAGATGGTTTTGTGTTTTAGAAGCATGTTATATATGTATTATTGCATAGGTATGATTTATAATGTTTAAGTTACTATTAATTGCCGATTGTTGGCTTGTATGGGTTAATCAGTGAAGCAGGGTGCCGTTGCTGTCTGCCTCTGTCCGTGTTCCTGCGCAGCTGCGCCGGTAACACAGCCAGAAGCAGCGCAGCTGCTCCGGCTGCCTTTCCCAGAATCCTTCCCTGCGCAGCTGCGCCGGTTATAGGGCAGCTGGCTGCGCAGCTGCGCCGGGCATAGTGCTTAGGCAGTGAAGGTTAGCTAATTGTGCAGTGTTGATTTTGAACCTAGTTTAATTATGCTATGACAGTGAGCATGTATCTAGTTGCTACAACATGTTGTTAACATAAATTTGACAAATTTATATTTAGAAAAGAAAAGAGGTTTGAAAACCTTAAAGTATGATTTGAATTATTATTTAAATGTGATATATGATTGTAATTTAAATAATTATAATCAAAAGTAAATATTTATTTTAAATTATAATTAAATTATAATGAATAAAGGTTGATTTATGAGATGTTAATTTAAATAATAATTTATGTAATTATAATTTAATAAATGCATGTTTAATTGTGGATTTTAAATTGATAATTACATAATTAATTATAAATTGTGTAATTATAATGCATGGTATAGTTTAACTAATTATTAATTAAATTGATAATTACACGATTAATTATAAATGTATGAATGTAGTTTAATTGATTTTAAATTATAATTATTTATAATTTAAATGGTAATTATAATTTGATTAAGTGTTTGAATTATAATTGTTTAATTATAATTTAGTTAAATACATAATTAAGTTAATTATGTGAGTATATGTGTGATGTGATTAACTATGTGATAGTTAATTATTATTGTTTTTTTAATTAGAGTGAGTTAACCATGAGGTTCAACCACTTATGTGAATTAGTTATGTGTTATCTGATTTAGATTATTATAATTGAATGTGTATAGGAAGTATTAAAGTACGTAAATTGAATTAAGTAGCTTGCGCTTGAGGCAAGTCTTCTAAACCTTAAACTCGTTAATTTTATCCAAGTTTTCTAAACCCTAATCTTGTATAATTTCTTGAGTTCATATATTCTTGTTAAGAATGTCCTTTTCTATTTTTGTATTAGACAATTGTTTATTTAATTAAAATGATCTTTAACTTATTGTTCAAGTAAGATACAGTTATTATTTTAAATGCTTTAAGTTGATTCTAAAGCATATGTTAATTCATAATTCTTTATTTATGAATTATTGGAAGTCGATTCAACTAATCCTTAGTTGATGAACGTGAATTCTAAATTACCCTTGTAAGCTTATCCAAACCAAACTTTCTTTGGTGCGGACTTGAATTCAAATTATTGAGTTGAACAACCCTATTTACTAGGGGAGGTTACTACGCATAGCGTTAAGATGTTTGTGCACAATACATGGTACGAAGGGCTGATTCCCCTAAGTACGAGTTAAGGTCCATAGTCTTATTGACTGTTAAAGGTTTAAATAGAAATATTTATAACCTAGGATAAGAGTTCAAAGGTCTTATGACCCTCAGATAAATTCTATATTCGAATTTAAATGTTGATAAAGAATTATTATTCAATTCTTTATTATTGAAGCAAGCTAAGTTGTTCAGATTGTTTTAAATATATCCTTTCATGTCTATGTTATTGTTAAACTCCAGTGAGCTGTGGTTTGCTCACTCTTGCATTAAATAACAATTTCAATTAAGGTTGATAACGCTGATGCTCCGTCTACGAGTAAGGGCAAGGGAAAGCAAAGCAAGTGAAGACTTGTTTTTTTTATTATATTGAGAATGATTGTAAGAAGACTTGAATGTTATGTTTTTGTTTCCGCACTTTAGTATATTCATATCAGGGTTAGAGTAAACCGGGATTATCTTGAAAAGGTTGTAACCCTTGTTTTAAGGGAGATTTATCTATTCTAATTTAAGTTGTAGTTTATTTTACATTATTCATTGGGTAGATGTATGTTATATTAGAAAGTGAACACCAAATCATGTGGAAACGAAGTACCCGGATTTGGGGGTGTCACATGTGACGTCCAAACAAGACGTGAACTGAACGAGGATCGTAAAGCTAGGAAAGTGTCCACCAGAAGTCACCTCAGCAAACCTCGAACTGCATGCCATCAATGATAAGCCAGTTAACTACAGTCTGGAACCGAAAGAAACCTCTCAGTCACCATCATCATCTTCCCGGATCTCGATTCAGTCAGACTCGACCTTATTCCGCAGCCTTCTACAAAGACTTTCTGAGAGTTTGGCCTGTGAAGCTCAACTTTCTTCGAACCGAGATTGAAGGAACAAACTTCGAGATAGCGGGAGCAGCGGGGCCTAGCCGCATGTATATTTTCGGTTGGCTCCGATGGTTTAAGTTAGCAATATAAGCTCATTTAGAAAAAGAAGAAGAAAAGTTTTAGAGAGAGAAACATATTTTAGAGAGAGAAACCCTCGGGTTTGATTAATATACACATATTTTGAGTTGTTTGATCTTATTTAACACCTACTTGGAGTCCCGAGAGTGTTCTTAGTTGATCCTGGGTGATAAAACGCTTGTTCACTCATCCCCCAAGGTGAAAAATGCTCTTTTTAGCCACTTTCTTTGTCAACGTTGTTTAATGTACTAGATTGATGTTATATATTGCTTAAATCTAGTTAAACTTGTTTTTTTTGAGTATATTGTGTAGTAATTAGTAGATATGGAGTTTCTACCGATTATATTATGCATATTTAGTTGTAAATCAAGTCAAAAGGATAGATCTACCTAGATCTAAGCCAGATCTAGTCTTTTGAGTGGTTATTAAGCATGAAGCTTTAACCCGTATACTAGATCGACTTAGATCCATGGTAAATCTACGTATTTACTACTTTTAATCGGTCCTGGTTACCTTGTATGGCCCTAGATCTATATCTAGAGGAAAAAGTGGTCCAAAATTGCTTGAAATGGTGATTTTAACCGATGAAATCATCTAATACCAAAGTCTAGGACATTATACATATATATTTGAGCATAATAATGTGAGCCTAAGAATCCCGATGTCGAGATCCCATGATTGGATCCCAACTTGATTCCCACGATGGACCAGTTTCGTGATGTAATGTTTAAATAACGAAAAAATCATTATATATGTAATATTTGGATCTTGAAGACGAACTAGAGGGGTTAGTCCTGAGACGTCGGATTTAAGATCCCATGATAGTGAAAACTTTGATTATGGGTGTTCGGATTCATCGAGATGGCTTACATGCCAGATGATGATCCGACCCTTTTTGACGCTTTTTGCATGCACATCATCAAAATAATTTCCAATAAAACCACAAAGAGCTTTCAATGACAATAAAGCGGTTTGGGGATAGATATTAGATCATAAATGGAAGTATCAAAAGACCTCGATTTCTATTTGACGAAGGATTTGAAATCTTTGTTTTCAAAACATCATTGATATATATTGTGTTCTAAAATGAACTTTTATATAAATCAAATCCTTTGTGCATAGGGTTAAAGAAGTACAACACTACTTTCATAATAATTACATATACTAAAAATCAATAATGGAAATATCAAAGGTCCTTGATTACTATTCGAGCAAAGGATTTAAAAACCTTGTGTTTTCCCAAGATATCATATGAAATGTATATTGATTAGTGGGTTTTATACCTACGAATTGGACTCCTTTTAGACTTGATTATTTGTTAACTTTAAGTATTTTTAGTGTCACTCTAATTATTTTTGTGTTTGTGTTGTAGGAAACGGCTTCGGAGGGTCAAAACATGAAAAATGGAGCTTAATGGCATTTTTGTAATTTTAGGTTACTGTTTATGCGCCTAAGTGAGTTTTCCTAGTGTAAAATCTGCGCCTAGGCCCAGATGTCGGCAAGAAAGAAGAAATTTTCAAAAGTTGACTCGGAGAAGGATTTGTTTGGCTGATTGGTTTAAGGACTTTAAGGTACATGAAGAGGGCTATAAAAGGAGGAGTATTCACAAGGATTAAGGTATGATATATTGTATTCCATTAGATTAGATTAGAAAAACCCTAGTTTAGATTAGAGTTGAAGATTGAAGCAATTGAAGATCATTGGAGATTTAGAGTGGAGCAAGAGAAATTCAGATTTGCATATCTCAATTCCTAACTTCTCTTTACTTCTATCTTTTTATCTTTCAATGTATAAACAATTGTGAATTATGGATTTTGACTTAATCGTGAGCTAAACTCTATTTTGAGATTATAATGGATCTTGTTACGTAGTTTACTTTGATATTCTTCCTTGTTAGTCCTGTTCATTATTATTGGATTGCCTATTATGGTTTGTGAATAATTGCTTAATTGCCTAGCTATCAATTACCGGGATAATCCATATGAAATTGAGAGACGAATTGTGGGTTTAGATCTTATCATAATAGCATGTGATTGTATTTTTTGCATGGCTTTGGAATTCATGATTTGTGTTTAGAATAGAGATATACCTTTATACCACATGCAATCTGATTAAAAACTTGTGCTTAAACTCTCTTTTATTGTAATTCACGTAGAGATATAGTGGATTAATTAATTAGGGTGTTCTACTTAGTTCTATCATCTTTGGATTTAAGTTGATATAGGTATGACACATAGAGAGATGGTCATATTTTACCTTAGTGTTCTTTATTAACAATTCGCGATAATTGATTTGATTTAACGGGAAGTGTAATGATTTAAATAAAATAATAGGTGAAATTGTAGTCTCAAGTCTTCATATTCTAGTTTCATTCTATGGGTAGTTAGAATTAGTTTAATTAAATATTATTAATTCAAAATACTACATCATTCGTTTAAATAAGATTAAGTTGGTTACAGGTTAGTACTTAGTGATTTTTATTAAATAATTCATCGTGGGAACGATACTCTACTTTCACTTTATTACTTGTTGATCACGTATACTTGCCTGTTGTGCGTAACTAGATTTTACCCAACATATATTTTGTCTAAAAGTTAACTTTTGCTAAATCAAACCCATCGTACATAGGTAGGTGCAAAAGAGGAATGACACTACTTCCAAATAACTCACAAGGAGGCTTAGAATAAACTTTTGAAAACACACACACACATACACTTTTATGCATAGGAAATCAATAAGATGTGGTACTGTGTTTTCACGGGAGTCGAAGGGTGTTGGCTTGTTTGGGTGTTAATCAAAACAACACGCATATGCAAGTGCACGTGGTCCACAAGTAATATAGAGTAAGTAAAGTAATAGTGAATGCCTTTTAATCTAACATGCAACAGTTTTATAATTATTTAAATAGTTGAGAGGTGTGAAATTGTAACTATGAATGCTACTAGCAAGAAAATAGAAGAATAACAGCAAAATAGCCAATTAAGGAGAATATGGGGTATATGATTTCACTTAACACTTCATTCAAGACACTACACTTCCTTACGAGCTTAGTTAATTATATTGGATTATAAGTCGAGCACACACAAGTAAGATATGACCATCTCTCAATGTACCAAATCCATATTACATCCAATCCACAAATAGATAGAATAAATGCAAACACCCAAATTGATTAATACACTATATGCCTATGTGAATTACAATCAAAGTGTGTTGAAGCTCAAGTGCTCAATGGACTATATATGGTGCTTCGGTATATGTCTATCCTAAGCACGAAACATAAATTCCATCACAAAGTAGAATTCACATACATATGCAAATATGATTAGTTCTAAGCCTATACTTCCTTTTTCAAGTTCATACAGGCTAACATGGTAATTGGAGATCAAGCAATTAATCAATTAAAGCAAATCATATAAGATAATCCAATAGAGATAATCAACCAAGTCTTATAAAAAAGTATATAAATCTGAACTATATATTAGGATTCATCATAACCCCATAATAGAAATTAGTTCAAAGATAAATCAAAATCCATCACAAGAGATTGTTCATACATTGGAAGCCAAAATGAAAAGAAAGAGATACTAAAGATAGAAAGATGCAAATCTGGTCTCCTCCTCAAATCTAAGCATACAATGATAAGCAAGCTTCAATGTTCCCAAAATCAGCCCTAATCTAAGCTACCTATTCAAATCTACTATAGAAACCAAGAGATAAAGCTAGATGTAGAAGAAGAGGCTACTCTCTCTCTGTGTGTTTCTCTAACCTTAAAAAGGTAATAAAAACGTTCAATGAATAATGTCTTAACTTGCAATTACACCCTTAAAAGAGTAAACATTCATTTGGGACTTTTAGTGAAAAGTCAACTGCTGGTCAAACTAGCACGGCGCGGCCGTGCTGCTCCATAGAGCAAATTGGGCGCGGGCGCGCTGCCCTGGGTTTTGTAGAATGTTGACTGCTGCTTTCCTGTTGACTTGCTGCTGCTTCTTTCTTCCAAACTCTATTCATGCCATTCTCACCTACATCCCATCACATGCAATTTGCACCTACTCGAGCCGGTTTCATATCCAATCCATACACAATGCCACCAAGCTAGTTTCCAAGCATGCATTCTATAAAACAAGATAAAATGCATTAAAAGCTACTAAAATATATGAGATTAAGCCTCAGTTATGGTAAGTTGATATCCAATAAGTAGGTATAAAATCTACTTATCAAATATCCCCAAACTTAAACTGTTGCTTGCCCTCAAGCAACTAAATACAAATTCAAACTATATGAAATGCAAAGTACTCTAAAATGCTAATGAATTCCAATATTAGTCAAATTTGAATTCCAAATGAGATGCCTCAAAGAAACCATAAAAATATGTGAACAATGCATCCAAACAAGAACAAGGCCATAGAACATACATTCTGCAAATCAAAAACTGTTAACAATGATGTAGTGTGTGTCTGCTAGCTACCACTAAGCTTGATATAGGTAAATACTTCACATAATATGCTTCCTAGAGGGAAAAGTACAATTTCACATTAAGAAAAATAGTAAACATATTAAGCTCCAACCAAGACTACACATCAAAACAATCTAAGGGTCAACAAGGGATTTATTATGCTTTTATTCACTCACGAGGGCGATATTTGCACATTCCCGTGATTACACCCGACTGTGCAATGTCTATCCCTCTTAGACTTTTCAGTGATACCCGTGTAGCGAGCTTTCGACCAACGACTCCCAAGCCAGAAGGCTTTAGGGCGTTGGGTGTAAAGACAACCCCTAGGGCGTACTTACTCGAGTATCAAAGGCAACAGGACTAAACTCGTCAAAGTGTTTATTCAACATCATTCTTTTCTTTTCTTTTTCTCAATTATTTTTATTTATTTATTTTATAAGCATGCATAACCCCTGCTTTCCCCCAAACTTGAATTTCTGCATCCTCTTGGTCATTGCTAAATGTCTATTAAATATCTATCATAAAAACTAACATTTCCCACCAGAAGATAATTATGTGACCATTTAAACCAATCAAGCAAAAATAACAATACCGTGCTATCCAGTTATATCAAAATCAACAGACAAAGATTTTCATCATGTAATGATAATATGATCAAGCCTAAGTTATCAACAATGCTCAACAATCATACAATTCCAATTTCACCACAGGCCAAATAGAACTCAAACCAACTGAAAATTGGAATTATGCAATGTGAGTACTAAACTAAATGCAATTTTTTTTAAACCAAAATGACAAATAAATGAAAATGAAACTAAGAGATATGAATTTAAACTAAAAATGCAACTAACATGAAATGTAATTACTAACTACATGCAACTACTACTACTGACACCCAATACCCCAAACTTAAAAATAGCAATGTCCTCATTGGAAGGTAAAGGATAAGGAAACTCACCTAAATGACATCATCATTGCCACCCGCCTCTGGCTCGAGTGGTGTATCTGGTGGTGGATATGGAATCGCCGACTCATAAACAGGAAACTCCACTAGCATGCCCTGCTGAGCAAATGCTTGCGCCAGTGCTCCAGACAATCCATCGGCGTATGCCTAAAAGTTCACATGCATGGCATCCAACCTAGACTGCAAATGCCGCATCTGACAATCATGACTGGCAATGTAGTCAGGAGGTGGCTCTTCTGCCTATGGTGTCTGAGCTGGAGCTTCTGCTTCTTCTTCTTCACCTTCTTCTTCATCTGGCATAAACCTAAGGCCTCGAGGGTGAGACTTGCCACCATCCTAAAATGAATACTTCTTTATGGTTGTGTGGTCAATGTCCTTCATGGGCATCTGCAATATCTCATTGTCCCAATCAACACCTGCCTTAACACACAGCTGGGTCACTATGGACGCATGTGGAATCTCGCTTGTGGTACCTCCTCGCATGTACCTGAGCATGGACTGGTGAATCAATTGTCCCACATCGATAAACTTCCCAATGATGATCCTATATAGAATAATGGCCCTGTCTGTGGTGACATCATGCTGATGGCGAGTGGGCATCAAATTGGCACATATAAAATTATCCTAAGCCTTGGCATATCTATTCAGAGTGGTGTGTGAGAAATGCATCTTTCTTTTGGTGCCTGGCTTGATAGCCCATGTGGTTTTCGGCTTGAATATGTCTTTAACCAACTTGTCCAAATTCATCTCAAAGCGTTTGAATTCCACCCAATTTACGGCACCAACCGGAGGAGGAAACAAGTGAAAAATGTCATTGATAGCCTGCATGGAGTAGCTCACTTGCTTGCCACGCACAAAGGAGATCCCATTTTGCGTTTCCCTCGCGTTGGCATAGAATTCCCGAACAATCGCAATGGGTGCTGCCACTAAAGTACTCACCACGAGCACCCATCCCATATCCCTAATTATGTTCCACAGCCTCCCATCCTCTTTACTCGGCTTTAGGCCTCTCTCTAACACAAATATTTTGGCCACCAGAACATCAGAATACAGTTATTGGGCAGACAGATTACCAAACTTAGATGCATACAACACATCACTGCTGCTCCCTTCACCATTGCTACCACTGGAGGATGAAGACGTTGAAGAACAAACCCTTTTTAGAGCAATGATTCTGCCAGACAAATTCTGAACCCTAAATTCTGCCAGACGAATTATGAGAAGCCCTATTAAAACCCTAACTCTTCCTTTTTTTGATGTTGATCGAGGATGAGTTTGTATGTTGATTATAATTAAGGCTTATATTAAAAGAGAGGCTGAGTTGTAGGAGAAGAGAATTCGGTGGAAGAGTTGGTTCTAATGTAGATGTTAATGTGGCTAAGAACTAGGTTTTAGGAGATAGTGAGGACAGATTTTGTGGGATTGGAGAGATAAAGATGGAAGTGGGGGAGTGATTTTGATTAGGTTACGTTTGATGGAAGTAGTGGAGAAGGATATGTCTTATTCTAAAATTGAGAGATTTGGTGGAGGTGGAATAGGAGTTATAATACTGTAGTGTCGAGTCTGTGGGTTTTTAAAAATTGGAATCCGGTCGTAGCGCGGGCGCGCTGCTGCCTGAACTCAACTTTTCTGGCTGACCAAGGGTACGAGCGCGCTGTCTACCTTGTACTCTGTCGCGGCCGTGCTGCCCTGCACCCAAACCTGCAAAATCTACAGCACTTGCATTTCAACTGCAATCTTCAATACTTGAATAATTTCCTGCAAAAAGGGTTACCTAAGATGAAACATTACTTTATTCCACTAAATTAAACTGCACTATTCAAACTAAATGTATTCTACTCAAAAATGCAATATTGAAATCTTCTATACTATATCAAAAATGGACTAACACTTAAAGTAACAAGAATTAAACAAAAGGGAGAAGAGTGATAGAATATGTGTCAAGAGTTAAACAAGAGGGGGGGAATAGAGTGGATGGGGTGCCTCCCATCTAGTGCTTGTTTATAGTCGTTTAGCTTGACTATCTAGGGGCTAAATTATGGAGTGACAAGGGATATTGAGGCCTTTTGGCGGTCGACCTCGCCTCCCCAATAGTGTTTCAATCGCTGCCTGTTGACTTTGAATGGCTTATCCTGATCTTGGTTTACTATTTCCACCGCATCATGAAGGTATACTATTTTCACCGTGAACAGTTCCGACCACTGAGATTTGAGCTTCCTCAGAAAGAGACGAAGTTTTGAGTTGAACAACAAAACGGCTTGTCCTGGCTCAAATTTTATGTCAATAATTTTTTGATCATGCCATCTTTTCACGTTCTCTTTGTACAATTTTGAATTCTCATAAGCTTGCAGTCTAAATTGATCAAGCTCGTTTAGTTCGAGAAGTCTCTTCTCCCCTACAACTTTGAGGTCAAAATTTAACTTCTTGATGGCCCAGAATGCTTTATGCTCCAATTCCATAGGAAGATGACAAGATTTACCATAGACCAATTGATACGGGGACATCCCAAGAGGTTCCTTGTATACTGTCTGATAAGCCCAAACCGCATCATCTAGCTTTAAAGACCAATCCTTCCGAGTAGGGTTTACAATTTTCTCCAAAATTCGCTTGACCTCTCTATTGGAGACTTTAGCTTGGCCATTTGTTTGGGGATCATAGGTTGTAGCAACTCGGTGATTCACCCCATACTTAGCCAATAGAGTTGTGAACTGCCTATTACAGAAGTTACTGCCTTCATCACTAATGATCGTTGTCGGTGACCCGAACCTTGTGAAGATATTTTTTTGTAAAAACATCAAAAATACCTTGGCGTCATTTGTCGGCAAAGCTGCCACCTCAACCCACTTGGAGACATAATAAACCGCCAACAAAATGTATAGATTGCCACAAGAAGAGATAAATGGTCCCATAAAATCAATACCCCAAACATCAAAAATTTCATGTTTAGAGGCATTTCATTTCTCTTTGAGTTGTTTCCCACCCTTTGGGATCTATCATACTTTTGCACAAATTGGTTGGCGTCCTTAAGTATAGTTGACCAATAAAATCCAGCTTGAAGCACCTTAGCCGATGTCCTCTCACCTCCATAATATCCCCTATACACCGATGCATGACAATCATATAATATGTTTTCTATTTTACTATGAGGGATACATCGCCTGATCATTCTGTCTGCACATTTCTTGAAGAGATAAGGCTCATCCCACATATACCATTTAACATCATGCATGAATTTCTTCTTTTGAGGCCTTGACAAGTCTGAAGGGAGAATGTTGTTAACCAAGTAGTTTGCAAAGTCAGGAAACCATAGGACTTCACTTTGGACCATAAAAAGCTATTCATCCAGGAAAGACTCATTAATCAAAACTTTATCATGAAAAGTGGTTCGGCACCTGATTCTCGGTGCCCTTTCTATCTCTGATTTCCAAGTCAAACTCCTGTAAGAGTAGAATCCATTGAATCAATCGGGGTTTGGAATCCTTTTTGGTAATTAAGTACCGTATGGCAGCATGATCTGTAAACATTGTGACGCCCCTAAATTCGGGTCGCTAGAACCTCGGACCTGGTAAGTTACGGTGCTACAAACATCTTAATAAATACCATCTTTATTCATAATTAAATGAATACAACTTGACTTTTATACTAATTAATACATTATTCCCTTCTATTCTAGAATCTGTAACCTTTAGAATTGGTTGTTACATTTATTGAAAAGACCTATCAGTTATAAGATTGATCTTTTAATTAACATAACATACTTTATCTCACAATACTATTACTTTATAAATAAATTATCTAACATTTAATCACATAGTCAAATATTATATAACACATTAACATCATACGTATTCACAAGTCTAAACCTAACACATATCAAGTCTTTAACATTGTTCAATACAGTATGCTGAGTGGTTTTCCACAAACAACCAAAAAACTAGTTTTCGGTCTCGTCTGCACTGTATTTCACAGCGAGTTAGATCGGTAGCTAGTTCGTATATACCTTAGCCCCCTGAAGGAATCGTTTAGCCTAGATACTATACATCAACCATTAAAGAGTACGACTGTACAACTACTTTATCATATACACTATGATTTAACATTTAATCTTTTATTTTATAACTTCATCTTTATAATTCAGCAAACCGAATACCTAAATCCAACAACCTGGATACCTAATCTAGCAACGTGGATTATCCACACAACTTGCCAAGTTCATTAGAACTTAATTCATTTCCTTTACAACATGTATGAGTAAATATAACTCACCATCTAATTTCAACTTCCTCGTAACATATACAAATCGTTTCTTATAACTAAACTATTTACCAACTTACTAACAAATAGTTAAATTGTCAGAATAATTACGTTAAATGCTCTTTAGCACAACATACATCTTCTATAATCTGATATCTTCAACATCTGCAAAAGTTTTATTTTTGCAAGGAATGAGCACGACGGCTCAGCTAGTTCACCAGTCTACACCTTTCATGCTTCACATAGCATACAAATTTCATATATTCATGCATTAAAAAATTTAGTCAATGCATCTACCCATGCTTCATGTATTTCTATATGCATCATATCATTCATGATATGCATCTCTATATCATTCATACTTATCATACAACACAATATATTCTTCACGTTATAAATTTAACACATACTTCATGAATTTCATGCTTTGTATTTAGTCACATAACATTCATGTAATCAACGAGTTCATATAAAACGCGTATTACATTAACAACAATAACATGGTTTAATACATATTATCACATAATAGCAAGTTACTGAAGAACTTGCCTCGAAGCGTTCCTTGCGCGGTTAGTAGAATTTGTCCTTCCATTGTCCTACACGATTAAGTGTATATACAACCATAATTAGCTACATAACAACGTTTATTAGTCATTTATGCTAGCTCTACTTTATCTTTCATTATTTTTTCTTTTTAAATCTTGAGACACAATGCGCAATAATGTGTTCAAGTCTTTCTAGGACTCTTTATTATCCATTAGATTTATTTACGTTAAACCTCATTGCACATCTTATTACGTCATAAGTTGATCGACTCTTTGACGATTGTTGACTCAACAGTTTATAATTACTTTTTATTCCAATGAATGCCTAATACTCTCATTAAGCCTTCTTAACCTCTCTCTCATTCATCTTAAACTGTCGTCTAATATTATTAATTATTTAATAATATTTTAATTATTTAAAACTTATAAATAATTTTAATTTAATTGTTTATCTCTTACTATTTAATTTATTTAGTAAATATATCAAACCCTTTATATAATATTTTATCAAAAATAACCAAATTACCCCTATATGGTCATAATATAACATATTAATGATTATTAGTCACTAAAATCATATTAACGAATTTTAGGACTTAATATAATCTAATTTTCTTAATTATTCTTAATTTAATCGTAGGCATGATAAATAACAAATCATTTTAGTATTTTTTATCTTTTGGTCACTCATATATACATATATTCCATTCACAAAAATAATTTTTCTGAATTTTTTCAATTTACTTTAGTATTTTTCAAAAGTCTGTTTTTAGTTCGTAACTTAAGAAAATTAACTATAACATGATCAACTCAAAAAATTCTCAACTCTTGGCAGACTCTTACACGTACTAACATGAACTTCCATTTTAAATTTCATGGCAATCAAAGTTATAGAACTCCAGCTATAGCCATTTTTATCGGAAAACCCAAAAAAAATGAAGTGGCCATAACTAGGTCGATTTAAGTCAGAATAAGCTCATCTTTGGACAAGAGCTACTTTATATCATATATTTTCATTTTCCAAAAGGACAGAATTTATTTCAATAAATAAGTTTCCGAAACTCCCCCTGGCAGTTTTGGGCAGATTGCTTTTTTGTCATTTTTTAAATTTTGCCTACTTTGCTAAAAATAGTCCACATAAAATTCTACAACACCTTTTTTTTATGATTCCACTTGGAAATGTTAGAAGACTCATAGATCTAACTCTAAGACTTGACCACACGCAAAAATTCAAAATATAATGAGAGATATGGTCGTTTGAATTTCATGTTTCATTTTCATAAAATTTTATTTTTCTAACTTTTGTGTTTTTGAAGAAAACTTCCATGATCTCTTGATTAATCCAACATTAACCATCATAAATCATTATAATACATCCTAATACTTCTTATACTCAAGGATCTACCATGATCCATTATTAATTTCATCAAACTCTTACCATAAACAAGCAAAACATAATTTAAACCAAGAAAATTTCAAAGCTAGAGTTTAGGAAACTTTTAAAACTTTGCTAGGAAGAAATGGATGATCGCTATTCCTTCTTGATGATCAAAGTTCCCATGCTTGATCTTGTTCTCCTTCTCATGCTCAGCCATCTCTCTTTCTTATAAGCTTTTCTAGCTTTTCTCTCTTTCTCTCTCTTGTTCTTCCTCTCTTTCTTGCTTTCTCTCTCTTTGATCTTCTTTCTTCCTCCCATGGCAGCTCTCTTCTCTTTCTTCCTCTGTATTTGATCGGGTGTGGTGTGGGAGAAATGAAGAGAATTGCTTCTTTCTCTTTTTCTCTCTAGAACTCCCTCTTTTCTCTTCTCTTCTCTTTCTATCTCTACACTTAGCCAATTTGGCTAAAATGAATATAGGTAAATTTTGATTTTTACTTATATAAAAGCTACTTTTAATTTCTTACACGTTGGTCACCCAACTTAAGTTTTCTTTAGTCTTCCCCCTCGTCTTTAAAAGCTTTCAAATCACCCCTGGCATATTCTTAGCATATTCTCAGAATATTCTTTATTCCTTAGCATATTCCTTAAGATATTTTCTTAAGTTTCAAATCTTAGGTTTTCAACCCTAAGATTTTTCTAACTCGCACAATTCTCTCTTAACTTTCATAATTCACTTCCATGTTTTATTAAATTAGAAAAATGTCCATTTTGCCCTTTCCTAATTCACTAAGCTAGCAAAAAGTCTATTTTGTCCTTTTGTACAATTGCTTAGGGTTTAATTCTCGAGATATGTCGGTAACCTGATTTCTTTTTTATTTCTCTTTATATAATAAATAAATATACATACATCTTTATAATATATATATTTATTTAGCCACATACATTTTCCACATAAAGTCAAAATGTATTTATCATTATTGATTAATAATTATTAAATTCATTTATTAGGCTATACATTTAATTCTGGTCTTATTAAAACATTTTAATTCGGTTTGCTACATTCAACAAGCCTTTTCCCATATGGCTTGCCATATATATTATTCTAACTTGCCAAAATCTTAGTTAAATTTCTAATACTTGACTACTAGGTGATAAGTGATTTTATACCTACTTATCTAATAGTCAACTAACTTCAATTGTTGCTTAAACTCGTGTGATATTGTAGCTTTTCATGAATTTTTGATTGCTTTTGTAGATTTCATGATTGGGAACTCTCTTGGTGACATGTGAAGCTAAAAGAGATGTGAGGATGGGAAAAGGAACAAATGTGGGAAGATAGCAAAAAAGGTGCAGCAGAAGCAGAAAGCTAGAGTAGCAGCAGCAACCTGCAGAATTCCAAAGCAGCGCGGCCGCTCTCTGATCTAGTGTAAAAGGATTGCGCCCGCGCCGGAAGGAGAGCTCATCAGCAAGCTGCGCGACCGCGCCCAATTTGTATTGCTGGACAGCGCGTCCACGCCTGATCAAGTCTTACCAAAGTTGACTTTTCACTCAAGTTAGATTATTTCTTGGGGAAGGAGGCACTCAAATTTTGGGCATATATCTAATATCTAATATCTAATATCTAGGGCATATTTTCATTATGTAAAGACATTCCACATTGGGGGATCATTAGCTTACATATGTTCTTCTCTTTTCTTTTATTTCATTATTAGATTAGATTAGATAAGGTCTAGATTAGATTAGATCTGAAGATTGAAGCAATTGAAGAGCGTTGAAGATTCAAACTTGGAGCAAGAGAGATCAGATTAGCAATTTCTATTCATATTATCTCTTTTACTTCTATTTGTATTCTTCTAATGTATATTAAATTTGTGGATTATGGATTTGATTCAACCATGAATTAAACTCTATTTAAGGATTACAATGGATCTTATTGTGTAGTTTACTTTGATATGCTTCCTTGTTAGTCTTGTTTATCATTTTTGGATTGTCTATTGTGGTTTGTACTCAATTGTTTAATTGCCTAGCTATTAATTACCGTGATAATCCATATGAAATTGAGAAATGGATTATGGGTTTAGATCTGAACATAATAGCTTGTGTTTGTGTGTTCTACATGGCGTTGGAATTTATGATTTGTGCTTCGGATAGACATATACTAAAGCATTACGTGTAGTCATTTGAGAACTTGTGCTGAAACCCTTATTATTGTTAAGTCGCATAGAAATATATTGGTTTATGTAATTTGGGTGTTCACATTCATTTTATCATTTGTGGATTGTATGTGATATGAACATGGTTTATTGAGAGATGGCTATGATTTGCTTTCGTGTTCTCGGCTAACAATCCGAAGTAATCAATTTGGATTAACAGGAAGAGTATTGATTTAGATGAAACAATAGGTAAAATTATAGTCTCATGTCTTCATTATCTATATTCATTCTAGGGCTAATTAGTATTAGTTTAATTGCATATTATGATTTAAAATACTAAATCAATCATTTAAATAAGATTAAGTTGGTTATGGGTTAGTGCTTGGTGAGTCTTGTTAATTAATTCTCCGTGGGATCGATACTTTACTTATTCTATATTACTTGTTGACCACATGCACTTGCATGTGTGTGTTTGTTTTGATTAACACCTAAACAAGACCAAAAGTTTTTGGCGCCGTTGCTGGGGATTTAGTTTAATAAGTTTTGCCAACATTAGCTTCAATCAAATTAGTCTTAATTTAAACATTTTATTTTATTTTAGTTTTTAATTCTCTTCCTATATTTCTCTTTTTTCAGGTACCATGGATGACTTTGCTTATCAATGGCCATACACGAGGATGACTCAACTAAGGGAAACATGTATTGATGGACTCAACGCAATTTATGCATTATCAGCACAGCTTGAGACACTTTCGAGGAAGTTGGACGTTGTTACAACCCAACATATTCGAAAGATAGCAATTACTTGTGATTATTGTGCTGGCAAACATCCGAGTCATCAGTGCACCGTCAATTTTGGAAAAGTATAGTATGGGGGTGATTATCTCAACAACTATGTTTATCCCAATTATCATCAAGAGTGGGGGTATCACCCAGATTATTTATGGAGCTATAATTGTCAAGACCAATACTGCACTCCAAGTCCAACATATGCACTAGAATTCACATATCAATCTCCATTGCCACAAGAAGAAAAGTCAAAGAAAGAATTCATGTTAAAGTGATAAGTGGCTTTTATGACCACTTATTCGGATAGTAACCAACTCATTCTGTTGCTTAAACTCAAGTATCGTTGTGCATTTTATGTGTTTTTACTTTATTTTGTAATTTTCAGGTTTAGAAACTCTCCGGGTGCAAATTGAGCTTAAAAGGGCAAAAGAATGCTTAAATGGGACAAAGCACTAAAATAGGCTTAAAGCATGAAGATAGCATGGGTGAGGAAGCAATGAAGGTGACGCCACGAGTCTAGAGGCCAAAAGGAGCAAGAATGGCCTTTGAAGCAAAAATGGGAAGGAATTGCAATCCGGACATCGTTTGGGTGGTTCACGTTCATTTTATGTTCTTGGATTGGAACTTAGTTCATATTGTAGAGCATCTTATAAGCTTTTCGAAACATCTTGAATCATCCAAATCAGAGTTCGGAGGCGAGAGTTATGCCCCGTATACCAACGGACGTCAAACCTCACGGTTTTGGGTTTTCATGCACAGCTATCACTTGGAGCTCAATTTCTGCCTTCATCCATCCATTATTTCTCAATACTCAAAGAGTGAAAGTTGTAGAGCTCTTCGATAGCTTTGATTTGACAGGTGGCAGGCCTCGTAACTCCTCTCGGATCAAAAGTTATGGCCATTTTACCAGAGGACTCTGCAGCAGAAAATCCTTGGTGCGGGCGCGCGGATTTCTAGGGTATTTTGGGCGCTGCCGCGCCAGTCCCCAGCTGTGCCAGACTTGAAATTTCAATTGAACGGGACTTGGCTTTTGATTGGGATATAAGGGGGCTCGTTTGTGGTAAGAAAGGGCATCAAATATTGGCCTTAAGCCCTAGCCCTAGCTTGTTCTTCCATTTCCTTTACATTTCGTGTATAGATTAGGAGTAGAGTAAGTCTAGAGTAGGGTTTAGTTTAGTTAGTTAGTTTCTAGGGTTAGATTAGGTTTGAAGATTGAAGCAAGGGATTAGCATCAAAGATCCAAGCTTGGAGAAAGACTAAAGATTTGCATTCTCTATCTCTTAACTCTCCTTGTATTCGATGTGTATTCGGATAATGTTTATGAACCTTGTGGATGATATATTTGAGTTGTCTATGACTTAAATTGTATTTTGAGGTTCCAATGGAACCTAATGAGTAGTTAATGTTAATTTCTCTTCCATATTGGTTCTTATTGATTGTTATGTGATTGCCTACTGCAATATATGCTTTCATTACTTAATTGAGTCATGACTAATTAGTGTGATAACCTATGTGGACTTGAAAGACGAAGTGTAGGTTTAGATCTAATCGTAGTAGCGGGCGATTGTACGTTCACATGGCGTTGGACGTATGATTTGTGCTTAGGATAGACATATACCGAAGCGCCGCTCGTAGTCAATAGAGGACTTGACCTTAAACCCTATTTATTTGTAAACACCATAGACATATAGGGGTTTAGATAATGTGGGTGTTCACGTGCGTTCTATCATCTGTGGATTGCACGTGATATGGATTAGGTGCATTGAAAGATGGCCTTCTCTTACCTTCGTGTTCTCGGCTAACAACTTTAATGATTAATTTGACCTAATTGGAAGTGTGTCGACTTAGACGAATCATTAGGGGAAATTGGAATCTCTTATCTTCATTATCTGATTCTACCTTAGGATTACTTAGTTTATGTTTAATTCCTTGCCTAGTTAACTTAGTTTAAATTCATTCTTTTTACCACCCGTTTAAATAAGACTGAGATGATTACATACTACTGATTTGGCGACCTTTTATCTGTTAATTCCTCATGGGAACGATATCTATACTTTCACTTTATTACTTGTTGACCGCGTATACTTGCGCGTTAATTGTAGTTATATAAAACGGACTAATAAGTTTTTGGCGCCGTTGCCGGGGAATTATTTGGATAACTGTTTGCCAACATTAGTTTAAATCAAATTAGTCTTACTTTAAATATTTTATTTTTATTTTTGTTTAATTCTCTTCATTTATTCTCTTCTGAGGTACAACGGACTTAAATTTCTATCCATGGAATGGTATAAGGCAAGAGCAGCCAAGGGAAGCATACAATGACGGCGTCAACCCAATCGAAACACTTTCAACACAGCTAGAGGTTCTCTCGAGGAAGCTGGATACTGTCTCAGCTCAGCAGAATTGAGAGACGGCAGTGACCTATGACTACGGTGCTGGGAGCTACACGAGCCATCAGGAGCCTATCAGTTATGGACTGGAGCAGTATGGGGGTGGTTATTCCTACACCGAGCCTTACACCAATTATCAACAAGATTGGGGGTATCACCCAGACCCTTCAGCAAACCCTTCATCAGACTATTATCAAGACCAATACTGGGATCCAAATCCCGTTTACGCCCCAGAATGCACTTTCCAGACTCCAGTTTACGAGCCTCAATATAATTTTGAGGGTGACATAGAAAATGCACGATTAGAAGGAGGAGGTGGCATATCACTGAAGGACATTTTGATTGAGCAACAGAAGTCAGTCAAGAATATCCAGAACTGGGCAGAGTAAATTAGTAGGGCCTTGATGATAGAGGATGAGCAAGGGCAGACCCATACTGTGAGCTATCAAGAACAATGCAAGCCAAGTCCAAATTGTGCACCCGAACTCACTTATCAATCCCCATGTTTACAAGGAGATCAGTCAAAAATGGACTTCATGTATGCAAGCTCAAAAAACCAAGAGGAGTTATTTGGGAGCCAGGAACCATCAAATTAAAATTTTCAATATTATATGGCCCCAATCAACTATGCTTCTACCAGTGAGCTTCAATACAGGGAGCCCGTGGTTGAAACAGAAAAGGAAGGATTGGACACTATGTGGGGTAGCTTATTAGCATCAACAAAGGAGATCTTGGTCGAACAAGAGCAGTCAATTAAGGATCTTCAGACTTGGGTAGAGCAAATTAGCACAGCTTTAAGGAATGAGGAGGTAATTGAGCAAGTAAATGAAGCTCAAGATAGTCAAGTCCAATGCCTCAGATGACTGAAGCCGTGAGTAATGATCCCCAGGATACTTGGTGCTATGACATGGATGCAAAAACTGATGGAGATTCAGAAGTGCACTTGCAACTGGATGAGCATAAGGCAATGGATATTGAGGAGGCGATTGGGGATGTGGAAAATTAATGTGAACCAACAGGGACAATCCCCCAAGAGCCTCCTCCGCCTGAGTGGAACAAGCCAGTCAAGTTTGCACACCCTTGCCCCCTTTGTAGCCGCATTACAGATACGGATCTCGATGACATGAGGGAGTCCGTGAGCTTCAAACCATAGTGGTCAGAAGAGAAGAGAATAGAAGAAGAGTCCGTTGTGTGGTCTATACCTCCATGCCCCGATCATTTCACCTACACAACGGAACCCTTGCCTAGCTCCCCAACCTTCAGGACGGGGAATTCTTTTACTTATCCAATGCTAGGTAGTTTAAATCTTCATCTGCTCCTACTGGGAAGCCGCCAAAGTCACACAGCTATTCTGATGGATGGAGGGGTTCTCCAGTATCGTCGGGGAGTTGGGTAGCAGTGGGCAGACACATTCGAGCTAGAGGACTATAAATCAAGCACTAGATGGGAGACACCCCATCATTTCTCTCTCTCTTTGTTTAATTCTCCATTACCTACTTCCCATCATCCCTTGTTTAATTCTTATTAGTTAATATTTAGTTTAAATTTTTGCATACTGTAGGAATTAGGAGTTCATTGCCTACATTTTTGAACTTAGGCATGAATGCGTATATTTTTGGGATTATAGAGCTTATAGCATACTTTTGATACACTTGCACATTGCGTATACGCACTTAGAGAATTTTTTGGGAATTTAAATGCATATATCTTTCCATGTTTAATTCTCTTGATGTAAATATTAAGTATTAACTTTTGATGGTTTAATAGGGCTTAATAAGCCTCCTCTGCATATTTCAGGTTAAAAGCTGCTTGGGAGCAAAGTTCAAATGCCATACCCTTTGTGCCTAGAAAAATTCTGCAGAAAACAGGATCTGGCATGCCGCGCGGCCGCGCTAGGATAAGCCTGAGCTGGCGCGCGGCCGCTCCTCCCACAGACTGGGCTAAAATTAAGGAAAATTCTGGCAACTTTTGGGGGCACCGCTTCATGTCAATTATTAGCAGCACCCAAGCCTTAGTCCCTCTTATCCCAAACCCTCAAGTTCCTTAATGCAATCCCCCATCTCTTCCATCTCATTCAAACCCCCCCCCCCAACTAAAAGCCTTAGTTTTGAAAACCTCCTACCTCTTCAATCCAAAGTACCAATTCCCATCCACCTCATCCTCTCAACCTGATCAATTGAGACATTGAGTGTGGAATCTCTAGCAGAGCAAGATTGATATGGAGTTGGGTTGGTTCGTTGAGTATAGTGTTGAGCGGAGTTTATTTTGCCAGAGCAGAAAGAGAGATGGGGGAAACTTCTGAGAGGGCGCCATTTCATTTCATACAGCATCAGAAGCCAAATAGGGGAGTTTCTTTTTATCTTTACCTTCAATGAGGACATTGAATAGTATAAGTTTGGGGGTATTGGCTTTATTTTGCATATAGGGTAGTTGCATTCATATTGCATATTGTGTTTGTTTATTTAGTGAATGTACGTTGTAAATAGTTAAAATTTGTGAAAATTTTAAAATTTTTCTTTTGTTTTTGCATTCTGTGTTAAAGCATACTGCATTAATCTAGTTTTCAGTTGGTTAGTTATATATGTTGCCTGTGAAGAAACTGAAATCACTTGATTGTTGAACTGATTTGAGACTTAAGCCTGATTTCATGGTCATATATGTAAATCCGTACATGTCAGATACTGTGTAACCAGTAAGCACGATAGAGTAAACACCATGATATGCTAAGTTTAAATGTTTACATACTTGTCTTCTAGTGGAAAAACTATGTTTTAATAAAAGAGTTTTAGTTCGCATATAATAATAACTAGACTGTTAAAAGCTTTAGTTTGGGGGAAATAGGGGACATGCATGATATATGCGGGGAGATGGAGCGTAAGACGCACTCCCTTGCAGGAAAAGAAAAAGAAAAAGAAAACAAAAGAAAATGCATTGAAAAGAAAAAAAATAGAATAAACACTTCGGCTACGTCGAGTTCTGTGGCCTCTGATATTCGAGCAAGTAAGCCCTCGGGGTGTCTCTGCACCTAGCGGCCCAAGGTCGTCTGGTCTGGGAGTCGTTGGTCGAAAGCTCGCTACATGGGTATCATTGAAAAGCCAAAGAGAACTAGGCATTGCACAGTCGATTGTGTACACGAGAAAGTGCGAATACGCCCTCGTGAATAATAAAAGCTTAATGAACACCCCCCTGTTGACTTTTAACTTTAGTAATACATGGTCTTGGTTAGAACTTATATGATTTACTACTTTTCTTAAGTTGAAGCTTGTTTTTCCCCTAAGAAGCATAGTGTAATAGACGAGATTTTTTAATTTTTTTTTGTGATTCTGGGGACAGAATCCTTTTAAGGAGGGAAGATTGTAACGATTGTGATTTTATATTTAATTTTAAATATTTATTGAATTAAATAAATATTTTATGTGATTTATTTATTGAGTTAAATAAATAAATTATGTGATTTATGGAGTGATTTAGTTAAGTGTATATATTAATTAATTGAATGTGTAATGCTTATTTAATTAATGTATATTAATTTTATATTATAATTCTAATTTAATTGAGATAATTAAATTAGATGAATTATGTGATGAAGTGTTACATGAATTATAATTAGCGAGTAATTATAATTATGTGGCAATTTTATGTGATTTATTGATGTTAGATTTTAATTGATTAAATTAGATGATTAATATTTAATTAATTAAAATGTGACATTAAAGTATGCGTCAAATGATTTATTAAAATAAAAAGAAAAGGATTTTTTTTAAAATAATTTTTACCAAACAAGGCCTTTGCTTTTGTTTTAAAAGACTGTTTCCAAACAGGGCCCTTACACTAGCTAAACCTAAATTACCTAAACCATGTTTGGAGTTAATAAAAACTAGTTTCTAATTTTTCTTGTAGCCAAACAAGCCAAGTTGGCTTTTGAATTTTGTAACTTACGTTATAATTAGTAGTTAGTGCATATACTTATTATATGGGAGTTACATATATTATATATTACTTGTGTTATATATTATATGTATACTATCAGTACGTTAGTTTTTCTAAAAGTTAGTCTAAAGCTAAGAAAAAAGAGCAGAGAAAATAACAGAGATAAAGATAGAGAGAAGAGGAAGAGAAAGAAAAGGTATAGCTTGAGAAGGAAAAGGTATAGCTTGAGAAGCTTGAAGGGAATCACTATCATCTTCTTCTTCAATCATCTAAGCAAAAAGGGTATTATTTCAATTAAATTATATTTCTATGTGTTTTCTTTATAATATTCATGAATATGAGTTCTCTAAGTTTATGATTTAGCATGAAAGTTATACAAATATGATGTACATATATAAATTGTGTTTATAATGGTTATTATATGAATTGTATGTCATGATCAAGGATTTTCAGAAATCAAAATTTTGTCAGAATATGCTTTAATGGAGAAATTGATGTTCTTATGATTTTGTATGTTATTGGCCAATTTTAGAGTAAAAGTTATGATTTGATTGTGTGTTAATATGCCTATTTAGAATTGTTGTGATAATATCTTCAATTTCAAACATAATGCATGTTTTATAAGTGGATTGGTAAGAAAATTTTATTACAGAGAATTATTTTATGAAAATATGAGTTTTCATAAAAATGGCCAAAATAGAGTTTCAAAACTTATGATTATCATTGTTTAAATGATTTTGTATTTTGGAAGCATGCTTTATATATGTGTAATAGCGTATATATGTTTTACAGAGTCTATAGTACTGTATTTTTGGCGTTGTTGGCTTGTATGGGTTAATCGGTGAAGCAGAGTAACGTGGCTGTCTGCGTCTGGCCGAGTTGCTGCGCAGCTGCGCCGGCAGCAAGGCCAGGAGCAGCGCAGCTGCGCCGCTTGTCCTTCCCAGATTCCTTCCCTGCGCAGCTGCGCCGGTTTAAAGGCAGCTGGCTGCGCCGGGCACAGTGCTTGGGCAGTGAGTTTTGCTTGCTTGTACAGTTTATTTTAAAGACCTTAGTTTAATTTTTCATGGATAAGGGGATATATATTTTGAATGATATAACATGTTGTTATATGATTATGATAATTTCATGTTTGGAAAATAAAAGAATTTTTGAAAACCTAATATGGTATTTAAAACTATAATTGTTTAATAAGTTACTTAATTATAATTTTATTAATTATAATTAAGAGTAAATGTGTAATTTAAATTATAAATTTTGTGAAATTATAAGGTATAGAAGTTTAATTATTTTAATTTAAATTATAATTTATGTAATTATAATTTAATAAATGCATGTTTAATTGTGAATTTTTAATTAATAATTACATAATTAATTATAAATTGTGTAATTATAATGCATGTTATAGTTTAATTAATTATTGATTATAATTGGTAAATACATGATTAATTATAAATTGTGTAATTATAAATGCATGAATGTGGTTTAATTGATTTTAAATTATAAATTGTTTATAATTTAAAAGGTAATGATAATTTAAGTAATTATAATTTGATTAAGTATTTGAATTATAATTGTTTAATTATAATTGAGTTAAATACAGAATTAATTTAATTATGTGAATATGTAGGTGATGTAATTAACTATGTGATGGTTGATTATTATTACTATTTAATCAGAATGTGAGTTAACCATGAGGGTTAACCACTTCTGTGAATTAGTTACATGTTAACTAATTTAGGTTATTGTGATTGAATATATATGTGTAGGAAGTATTAAAGTACGTGAATTATGTTAAGTAGCTTGCGCTTGAGGCAAGTCTTCTAAACCCTAAACTCGTTAATTTTACGCAAGTTTTCTAAACCCTAATCTTGTATTGATTTTATATGATCTCTTGAATTCATATATTCATTGTTGAGAATGTCCTTTCCATTTCAGTATTGGACAATTATTTATTTAATTGAAATGGTCTTAACTTATTGTTCAAGTAAGATCCAATTATTATTTTAAATGCTTTAGGTTTACTTCTAAAGCATATGTTAATTCATAATTCTTTTATTTTGAATTATTGGAAGTCGATTCAACTAATTCTTAGTTGATGAACGTGAATTCTAAATTACCCTTGTAAACTTATCCAAACCAAACTTTCTTTGGTGCGGACTTGAATTCAAATTACTGAGTTGAACAACCCTATTTACTAGGGGAGGTTACTACGCATAGCGTTAAGATGTTTGTGCACAATACATGGTACGAAGGGCTGATCCCCCTAAGTACGAGTTAAGGTCCATAGTCTTATTGACTGTTAAAGGTTTAAATAGAAATATTTATAACCTAGGACAACAGTTCAAAGGTCTTATGACCCTCAAATAAATTCTATATCCAAATTTTAATATTGATAGAGAATTATTATTCAATTCTTTATTATTGAAGCAAGCTAAGTTGTTCAGATTTTCTTAAAGATATTCTTTCATGTCTATATTATTGTTAAACTCCAGTGAGCTGTGGTTTGCTCACTCTTGCATTAAATAACAATTTCAGTTAAGGTTGATAACGCTGATGCTCCGTCTACAAGTAAGGGCAAGGGAAAGCAAAGCAGGTGAAGACTTGTTTTTTTTAATTTAATTGAGAATGATTGTAATAATTGAATGTTATGTTTTATTTCCGCACTTTATTATATTCATGTCAAGGTTAGAGTAACCCTGGGATTGATTTTGAGAAGGTTGTAACCCTTGTTTTAAGGGAGATTTAGTTATTTTAATTTAAGTTGTAGTTTATTTTGCATTATTCATTGGGTAGATATATGTTATATTAGAAAGTGAACACCAAATCATGTGGAAACGAAGTACCCGGATTTGGGCGTGTCACAGGTTGGTATCAAAGCAGTAGGTTATGAAACCTTAGGTGGGGAAAAAACCTTAGGTAGTAGCCTTATGGTAAGATCGAAAAGATAGATGTGATAGGTAAAAGATAATAAACTACCTTATGTGTCTATGTGTTTACATTTTAGTATTCGAAGAGTGACGATTCGTTATCACGTAATAATGAACTTTAATATTCTTTTGTCAGGGTGTCGAACGTTAGAGAACCTAGTCAGGCTAGAGAGGATGTACCTCAGGTGCCTAGAGAGGAAGAGCCCTGTGACATACATATTGTCTGGGAGCAGCTGGTTAAGAGAGAGCCATCTCCAATGATCACCGTAGCTGGTCGGGAGCGTGAGCTGACTCCTATTCCAGAGGATGAGGACGAGGACGAGTCTGAAGAGGAGGAAGAGGATCCCGAGGAGGAATTCCCACCTCACTCTACTAGTGCTGAGATGTACGAGGCAGTCCACGATAGCAATGTGGAACTTCAGGGACGAGTAGGAGATCTTGAGGAGACTATTCAGCAGTGGGACGAGACTATCGAAGAGATGGATAGTGAACTAGGAGATGCACAGTGGAACCTGATACATATGGAGGTCGAGAGAGATGCTGCTCGATTTGAACTGGCAAAGCTGAAGGAAGACATCCAGGAGGAGTCGAGGAAGCGTGCCAGAGCTGAAGAGTCAAGCTTGAGGGCTAATCAACGAGCCGATCGAGCTGAAGCCAAGAGGGCCAAGCTGAGGGAAACGGAATATGCTTTTCATACGGCGATAGAGAGAGCTCAGGATCGTATTTTCTACTACCCAGCTCAGTTCCAAGGTTTACCGTGGTATGTGGTGGACCGAAGAACGGCATTTCGGGTAATGGAAGAGGAACGCAGAGAGGCTGTGAGACGCATTAATATGCCAAGGCAGTGGTAGTAGTGGTAGTAGTAACAGTAGTGGTAGAGTTTGTTATGTATTACATGTTTTGTAATAAGTAACGAAAATCCCATAATTTGAGATAAGAATGGGATGAGTTAATAATGTAATCCTGCAACTTTTCCAGTTCAGGAAGGATGATGTAAATGGCAAAAATGCTATCTGTTTGATGTTTTTAAAACTACGACTGATGAATAAAAGAAGTTTATGGACGTGCTTGGTGTTCTATGTGAATTGAATTATTTAAACGTTTAAGTATGAACTTGGATACTTAATAATTGAATAAAGGGTCTAATAATAATATTTTCTTAACAGAAAATGCCTCCTAGAATAAGAGTAACGCGTCAAAATTCGGATGGTTCGACGAACAACAACAATAACGATGGGACGAATCCCAATTCGGTTCAGCAGTTGGTGAACCTGTTGACCGGAGCTCTTGCGAATCAACCGCAGATGCAGGGTACTACTTTCAAGGAATTCAAGGCAGTAGGACCGCCTGAGTTCAAAGGATCGACAAACCCTATCGAAGCTCAGACATGGGTTATGGAAATGGAGAAGGTATTTGACGTGGCTAGAGTAGGAGAAGACCAAAAGACAACGTTCGCGGCTTTCATGTTGAAGTCGGATGCAAGTTTTTGGTGGCAGGCTAACAAGACTTGAGAGGGAGAGGGAGTCATCACGTGGGAACGTTTCAAGGAAATGTTCTACGAGATGTACTTTTCAGTGAGTTCGCAGGACCAGATGGAGGTCCAGTTCCTAGAACTTAAGCAAGGAGGGATGACAGTGTCCGAGTATGCTGCTAAGTTTAACAAGTTGGCCAGGTTCGCTACATACCAGGTCAGCACTGACGCTAGGAAAGCAAGAAGGTTTGAGCGGGGACTAAAGCCCTGGCTCTACAACAAGGTTTCAATGTTCCAGCTGAACATATTTGCAGCGGTGCTGGAGAAAGCCATACTTGCTGAAGGAGGAAGCGAAGCGGTAACGAAGTTCAACCAAGATAAGAAGAAGAAGAATGAGGTAGAAACCAAGACTGGGGGTTTCACAGGTAGCGCCGTGAACCAGAAGAGGAAGTGGTCTGATAATATCTCTGCTGGGAGTCAGCAAGGAAGTTAGCAGAAGAGGAAGTTCGAAGCATGTGCTACATGCGGCAAGAATCACACTGGAGTGTGCATGAAGGGGAAGTGGGTGTGCTTCAACTGTGGTCAGGAAGGCCACATCGAGCCAAATTGCCCAAAACCGAAGAAGGGAGCTTGCTTTACATGTGGATCCAAAGATCACATGGCTCGCAACTGCCCGAAGAAGCTGACGGCAGGGTCAACAGGGAGTGGAGGGAATGGAAGCGGCAGTACCGTTACTATTGCTGCACCATTGCAAGCTGTTCGACCCACTGCACGGACATTCAACATGACGGTGCAGGATGCTGTGCAATCAAAAGACGTGGTGTCAGGTATTATTCCGGTCAATAGTATAAATGCATATGTATTATTTGATTCGGGTGCAACTTGTTCATTCATATCTGATGATTTTGCTAAAACCTTAGACTTACCTGTAGAGGAATTAGGTTACCCTTTGATCATAGAGATTGCGAATAGGGAGGTTATTCCTGTTAGGAGCGTTTATAAGAACTGTAGATTGGACATTAAGGGTCAGGAGCTTAGAGTAGATTTGATTCCGATAAAACTTGGGGAATTCGACGTTATACTGGGTATGGATTGGTTGTTCAACCATGGGGCGGTAATCGACTGTCAGAAAAAGTCGGTGAACCTTACGACTCCGTCGAAGTTGGTGTTCTGTGGTAGCAAATCGCCTAGACAAGCGAGTTTTCTCACGATTATGCAAGCCAAGAAACTTCTGACGCAAGGCTGTGTAGGATATCTAGCCTACATAGTAGATTCGCATAAGGAAAGCCCGAAGGTGGAGGAGATATCGGTAGTTAAGGAATTTGTGGACGTTTTTTTGAGCGATTTACCAGGACTTCCGCCAGATAGGGAGACAGAGTTCGTGATCGATCTAGCACCGGGAACTGCTCCGATTTCGAAGGCTCCGTACCGAATGGCTCCAGTCGAGATGAAAGAACTGATGATTCAACTGCAAGAATTACTGGACAAGAAGTATATTCAACCAAGCGTTTCTCCGTGGGGAGCGCCTGTCTTATTCGTAAAGAAAAAGGATGGGTCGATGCGTCTTTGCATTGATTATAGAGAGTTGAATAAAGTTACGATCAAGAATAGGTATCCTTTACCTAGGATCGATGACTTCTTTGATCAACTGAAGGGTGCGAGGTACTTCTCAAAAATTTATTTGAGAAGCGGGTATCATCAGTTGAAGGTGAGAAAGGAAGATATACCGAACACGGCTTTTAGAACTCAGTATGGTCATTACGAGTTCTTGGTGATGTCATTTGGTCTCACGAATGCCCCAGCTGCATTTATGGACCTAATGAATAGGGTGTTCAAGCCATTTCTAGACAAGTTCGTGGTAGTGTTCATAGATGACATCCTGGTTTATTCCAAGACCGAGGAGGAGCATGCTGAACACTTACGACTAACCTTAGAAGCCCTGAGACGAGAGAGGCTTTACGCTAAATTCTCGAAATACAAATTTTGGTTGGAACGTGTGCAATTTCTTGGCCACGTGATCGACAAGGATGGTATTTCGGTAGATCCGTCGAAGGTTGAAGCTGTTATAAATTGGGAACAGCCGAAGACGCCGTCCGAAGTGAGGAGTTTCTTGGGATTGGCAGGTTATTACCGGAGATTTATCCAAGACTTTTCTAGAATCGCAACTCCGTTGACGAATTTGACTCGTAAAATAGTTAAGTTTGTTTGGACGGAGAAGTGTGAGGAGAGTTTTCAAGAGCTGAAGAAGAGGTTGAGTACTGCGCCTGTATTGTCTTTACCGGATAGTTCGGGGAATTTCGTAGTATATAGCGATGCCTCACATAAAGGATTAGGCTGTGTATTGATGCAGAGCGGCAAAGTCATTGCATATGCGTCACGTCAGCTGAAGAATTACGTCGAAACGTCGTGACAAGTGTTAATGAACGTAACAAGTATTTTAAGTCAAATGAAATGAACATTATAAGATATGAAAGAGGGTTAATATAAAACTAATAAGTAGTCCTAGCAACACTTAAACACTTGAATGAATTTTGAATATTACTAAAAGTCATCACGTGGGAACGTTTCAAGGAAATGTTCTATGAGATGTACTTTCCAGTGAGTTCGCAGGACCAGATGGAGGTCCAGTTCCTAGAACTTAAGCAAGGAGGGATGACGGTGTCCGAGTATGCCGCTAAGTTTAACGAGTTGGCCAGATTCGCTACTCACCATGTCAGCACTGACGCTAGAAAGGTGAAAAGGTTTGAGCGGGGACTAAACCCTGGCTCTATAGCAAGGTTTCCATGTTCCAGTTAAATACCTTTGCAGATGTGCTAGAGAAGGCCATACTTGCCGAGGGAGGAAGCGAAGCGGTGACAAAGTTCAACCAAGATAAGAAGAGGAAGAATGAGGCAGAAACCAAGACTGAGGGTAGCAGCGCTGTGAACCAGAAGAGGAAGTGGTCTGATAATACCTTTGCTGGGAGTCAGCAAGGAATCCAGCAGAAGAGGAAGTTTGAAGCATGTGCTACATGCGGTAAGAATCATACTGGCGTGTGCATGAAGGGAAAGCGGGTATGCTTCAACTGTGGTCAGGAAGGCCACATTGTGCCTAATTTCCCAAACCCGAAGAAGGGAGCTTGCTTTACATGTGGATCCAAAGATCACATGGCTCGCAACTGCTCGAAGAAGCTGACGGTAGGGTCAATAGGGAACGGAGGGAATGGAAGCGGCAGTTCCGTTACTATCGCTGCACCATTGCAAGCTGTTCGACCCACTGCATAGACATTCAATATGGCGGTGCAGGATGCGGTGAAATCAAAAGAAATGGTGTCAGGTATTATTCCGGTCAATAGTATAAATGCATATGTATTATTTGATTCGGGTGCTACTTGTTCATTCATATCTGATAATTTTGCTAAAACCCTAGATTTAACTGTAGAAGAGTTAGTTTACCCCTTGAACATAGAGATTGCGAATAGGGAGGTTATTCCTGTTAGGAGCGTTTATAGGAACTGTAGATTGGATATTAAGGGACAAGAGCTTAGAGTAGATTTGATTCCGATAAAACTTGGGGAATTCGACGTCATACTAGGTATGGATTGGTTGTTCAACCATGGGGCGATAATCGACTGACAGAAGAAGTCGGTAAACCTTACGACTCCGTCGAAGTTAGTGTTCTATGGTAGCAAATCGCCTATACAAGTGAGTTGTCTGACGGTTATGCAAGCCAAGAGACTTTTAACGCAAGGCTGTGTAGGATATCTAGCCTACATAATAGATACGCGTAAGGAAAGCCCGAAGGTGGAGGAAATATCGGTAGTTAAGGAGTTTGTAGACGTTTTTCCGAGCGATTTGCCAGGAATTCCACCAGATAGGGAGATAGAGTTCGTGATCGATCTAGCGCCTGGAACTGCTCCAATTTTGAAGGCTCTGTACCGAATGGCTCCACTCGAGATGAAGGAACTGATGGTTCAACTGCAAGAACTGCTAGACAAGAAGTATATCCAACCAAGCGTTTCACCGTGGGGAGCGCCAGTTTTGTTTGTGAAGAAGAAGGATGGGTCGATGCATCTTTGCATTGATTATAGGGAGTTGAATAAAGTTACGATCAAGAATAGGTATCCTTTACCTGGGATCGATGACTTGTTTGATCAACTGAAGGGTGCGAAGTACTTCTCGAAAATTGATTTGAGAAGTGGGTATCATCAATTGAAGGTGAGGAAGGAAGATATACCTAAAACGGCTTTTAGGACTCGATATGGTTATTACGAGTTCTTGGTGATGTCATTTGGTCTCACGAATGCCCCAGCTGCATTTATGGACTTAATGAACAGGGTGTTCAAGCCATTTCTAAACAAGTTCGTGGTAGTGTTCATAGATGACATCCTGGTTTATTCCAAGACCGAGGAGGAACATGCTGAACACTTACGACTAACAATAGAAGCCCTGAGACGAGAGAAGCTTTACGCTAAATTCTCAAAGTGCGAATTTTGGTTGGAACGTGTACAATTTCTTGGCCACGTGATCGACAAGGATGGTATTTCAGTAGATCCGTCGAAAGTTGAAGCTGTTATAAATTAGGATCAGCCGAAGACGCCGTCTGAAGTGAGGAGTTTCTTGGGATTGGCAGGTTATTACCGAAGATTTATCCAAGACTTTTCTAGAATCGCAACTCTGTTGACGAATTTGACTCGTAAAACGATTAAATTTGTTTGGACAGAGAAATGTGAGGAGAGTTTTCAAGAGCTGAAGAAGAGGTTGAGTACTGTGCCTGTATTGTCTTTACCGGATAGTTCAGGGAATTTCGTAGTATATAGCGATGCCTCACATAAAGGATTAGGTTGTGTGTTAATGCAGAGCGGCAAAGTCATTGCCTATGCGTCACGTCAGCTGAAGGATTACGATAAGGGGTATCTGACCCATGATCTAGAATTGGCGGCAGTAGTGTTTGCCCTAAAGATTTGGAGGCACTACTTATATGGAGAGAAGTGTGAAATATACACAGATCACAAGAGTCTGAAGTATATATTTACCCAGAAGGATTTGAACATGCGCCAAAGAAGATGGTTGGAACTGATTAAAGACTACGATTGCGAGATACTTTACCATCCGGGTAAAGCTAACGTTGTCGCTGACGCTTTAAGCAGGAAAGGTCGGGAGAAGCTGAACATATTAACTGATCAGGATCGGTTGATAGAACAAATGGCTAGATTAGAATTGGAAGTGAAGTTTCTGAAGGAATCGGATGAGTTGTTGTTTCAAGTAACCAATGGTTCTACTCTAGTAGATAAGGTGAAATAAGCACAATTCAATGATGAAGAATGTGAAAAGATTCGGAAGAGGATAACCGAAGGCGAAGAGTTCAAATTCAAGATCGGTAACGAATGACTGTTGCGATTTGAAGGTAGAATATGGGTACCGCCAGTACCAGAGGCCAAAGAGGAGATTCTAAGCGAAGCTCATAGTTCTAGATATTCTATTCATCCTGGGAGTATGAAGATGTACCAGGATCTCAGGCATCATGTTTGGTGGCCGAATATGAAGAGGGACGTTGCGGAATGCATTGCGAAGTGCTTAACGTGCCAGAAAGTCAAAGCAGAACACGAGAGACCAAGTGGACTGCTGCAACCATTAGAAATTCTAGAGTGGAAGTGGGAGCATATCACGATGGATTTCGTGGTAGGTCTTCCAATGACTCAGAAAGGATTTGATGCGATATGGGTTATAGTGGATCGACTGACGAAGTCAGCCCACTTTCTGCCAATCAGGGTTAAGTACAACCTGGATAAGCTAGCGAAGCTATACGTGAAGGAAATTATTTCTCGACATGGTGTTCCGGTGTCGATTGTGTCTGACAGAGATCCGCATTTTACGTCGAATTTCTGGAAGCGTTTGCAAGAAGGTATGGGAACGCAATTGCGAATGAGTACAGAGTATCATCCTCAGACTGATAGACAAAGCGAAAGAACGATTCAGACACTTGAGGATATGCTAAGAGCTTGTGTGATGGACTTCAAAGGAAGCTGGGAGGATCATCTACCATTGGTGGAGTTCGCCTACAACAATAGTTATCATGCGAGTATTGGCATGCCGCCTTACGAAGCATTATACGGCAGAAAATGCAGAACACCTTTGTGCTGGGATGAAGTCGGTGAACGTCAATTGTTGGGACCAGAATTGGTACAACAAACCGCCGAAATTGTGAAGCTGATCAGGACGAGATTAGTTGCTGCTCAAGACAGACAAAAGAAGTATGCCGATCTTAATCGACAGAACCGAGAATTCTTGCCAGGAAGTTTCGTGTTCCTGAAAATATCTCCCTAGAAGGGGAAAATTCGATTCGGTAAGAAGGGGAAGCTGAGTCCCCGATTCGTTAGACCTTTTGAGGTATTACGAAAGGTGGGCGAGGTTGCTTACGAGATTGCATTACCTCCGGAGCTCGAGAATATACATAATGCCTTTCATATTTCTGTATTAAGCCCTTACAAGCACGATTACAAATATGTAATAGAATATGAACCTTTGCTATTTGATAAAGACTTAACGTATGAAGAAGTGCCTGTTCAAATAGTTGATAGAAAGGAACAAGTACTTAGGAATAAAGTGATACCTTCTGTTAAGGTAATTTGGAGAAACCACAGTGCTGAAGAAGCTACGTGGGAACTCGAAGATGTTATGATGAAATCTTATCCGCATTTATTTGATTAGTTTTATGTAACCCCTTATATACTGATTCTGGGGACAGAATCCTTTTAAGGGGGGAAGAATGTAATAGACGAGATTAAATTTTTTTTTTTTTTTTTTGTGATTCTGGGGACAGAATCCTTTTAAGGAGGGAAGATTGTAACGATTGTGATTTTATATTTAATTTTAAATATTTATTAAATTAAATAAATATTTTATGTGATTTATTTATTGAGTTAAATAAATAAATTATGTGATTTATGGAGTGATTTAGTTAAGTGTATATATCAATTAATTGAATGTGTAATGCTTATTTAATTAATGTATATTAATTTTATATTATAATTCTAATTTAATTGAGATAATTAAATTAGATGAATTATGTGATGAAGTGTTACATGAATTATAATTAGTGAGTAATTATAATTATGTGGCAATTTTATGTGATTTATTGATGTTAGATTTTAATTGATTAAATTAGATGATTAATATTTAATTAATTAAAATGTGACATTAAAGTATGCGTCAAATGATTTATTAAAATAAAAAGAAAAGGATTTTTTTTAAAATGATTTTTACTAAACAAGGCCCTTGCTTTTGTTTTAAAAGACTGTTGCCAAACAGGGCCCTTACACTAGCTAAACCTAAATTACCTAAACCATGTTTGGAGTTAATAAAAACTAGTTTCTAATTTTTCTTGTAGCCAAACAAGCCAAGTTGGATTTTGAATTTTATAATTTACGTTATAATTAGTAGTTAGTGCATATACTTATTATATGGGAGTTACATATATTATATATTACTTGTGTTATATATTATATGTATACTATCAGTACGTTAGTTTTTCTAAAAGTTAGTCTAAAGCTAAGAAAAAAGAGCAGAGAAAATAACAGAGAAGAAGATAGAGAGAAGAGGAAGAGAAAGAAAAGGTATAGCTTGAGAAGGAAAAGGTATAGCTTGAGAAGCTTGAAGGGAATCACTATCATCATCTTCTTCAATCATCTAAGCAAAAAGGGTATTATTTCAATTAAATTATATTTCTATATGTTTTCTTTATAATATTCATGAATATGAGTTCTCTAAGTTTATGATTTAGCATGAAAGTTATACAAATATGATGTACATATATAAATTGTGTTTATAATGGTTATTATATGAATTGTATGTCATGATCAAGGATTTTCAGAAATTAAAATTTTGTCAGAACATGTTTTAATGGAGAAATTGATGTTCTTATGATTTTGTATGTTATTGGCCAATTTTAGAGTAAAAGTTATGATTTGATTGTGTGTTAATATGCCTATTTAGAATTGTTGCGATAATATCTTCAATTTCAAACATAATGCATGTTTTATAAGTGGAATTGGTAAGAAAATTTTATTACAGAGAATTATTTTATGAAAATATGAGTTTTCATAAAAATGGCCAAAATAGATTTTCAAAACTTATGATTATCATTGTTTAAATGATTTTTTATTTTGGAAGCATGCTTTATATATGTGTAATAGCGTATATATGTTTTACAGAGTCTATAGTACTATATTTTTGGCGTTGTTGGCTTGTATGGGTTAATCGGTGAAGCAGAGTAACGTGGCTGTCTGCGTCTGGCCGAGTTGCTGCGCAGCTGCGCCGGCAGCAAGGCCAGGAGCAGCGCAGCTGCGCCGCTTGTCCTTCCCAGATTCCTTCCCTGCGCAGCTGCGCAGGTTTAAAGGCAGCTGACTGCGCAGCTGCGCCGGGCACAGTGCTTGGGCAGTGAGTTTTTCTTGCTTGTACAGTTTATTTTAATGACCTTAGTTTAATTTTTCATGGATAAGGGGATATATATTTTGAATGATATAACATGTTGTTATATGATTATGATAATTTCATGTTTGGAAAATAAAAGAAATTATAAAAACCTAATATGGTATTTAAAACTATAATTGTTTAATAAGTTACTTAATTATAATTTTATTAATTATAATTAAGAGTAAATGTGTAATTTAAATTATAAATTTTGTGAAATTATAAGGTATAGAAGTTTAATTATTTTAATTTAAATTATAATTTATGTAATTATAATTTAATAAATGCATGTTTAATTGTGAATTTTTAATTGATAATTACATAATTAATTATAAATTGTGTAATTATAAATGCATGAATGTGGTTTAATTGATTTTAAATTATAAATTGTTTATAATTTAAAAGGTAATGATAATTTAAGTAATTATAATTTGATTAAGTGTTTGAATTATAATTGTTTAATTATAATTGAGTTAAATACAGAATTAATTTAATTATGTGAATATGTAGGTGATGTAATTAACTATGTGATGGTTGATTATTATTACTATTTAATCAGAATGTGAGTTAACCATGAGGGTTAACCACTTATGTGAATTAGTTACGTGTTAACTAATTTAGGTTATTGTGATTGAATATATATGTGTAGGAAGTATTAAAGTACGTGAATTGTGTTAAGTAGCTTGCGCTTGAGGCAAGTCTTCTAAACCCTAAACTCGTTAATTTTACGCAAGTTTTCTAAACCCTAATCTTGTATTGATTTTATATGATCTCTTGAATTCATATATTCATTGTTGAGAATGTCCTTTCCATTTCAGTATTGGACAATTATTTATTTAATTGAAATGGTCTTAACTTATTGTTCAAGTAAGATCCAATTATTATTTTAAATGCTTTAGGTTTACTTCTAAAGCATATGTTAATTCATAATTCTTTTATTTTGAATTATTGGAAGTCGATTCAACTAATTCTTAGTTGATGAACGTGAATTCTAAATTACCCTTGTAAACTTATCCAAACCAAACTTTCTTTGGTGCGGACTTGAATTCAAATTACTGAGTTGAACAACCCTATTTACTAGGGGAGGTTACTACGCATAGCGTTAAGATGTTTGTGCACAATACATGGTACGAAGGGCTGATCCCCCTAAGTACGAGTTAAGGTCCATAGTCTTATTGACTGTTAAAGGTTTAAATAGAAATATTTATAACCTAGGACAACAGTTCAAAGGTCTTATGACCCTCAGATAAATTCTATATCCAAATTTTAATATTGATAGAGAATTATTATTCAATTCTTTATTATTGAAGCAAGCTAAGTTGTTCAGATTTTCTTAAAGATATTCTTTCATGTCTATATTATTGTTAAACTCCAGTGAGCTGTGGTTTGCTCACTCTTGCATTAAATAACAATTTCAGTTAAGGTTGATAACGCTGATGCTCCGTCTACAAGTAAGGGCAAGGGAAAGCAAAGCAAGTGAAGACTTGTTTTTTTTTATTTAATTGAGAATGATTGTAATAATTGAATGTTATGTTTTATTTCCGCACTTTATTATATTCATGTCAAGGTTAGAGTAACCCTGGGATTGATTTTGAGAAGGTTGTAGCCCTTGTTTTAAGGGAGATTTAGTTATTTTAATTTAAGTTGTAGTTTATTTTGCATTATTCATTGGGTAGATATATGTTATATTAGAAAGTGAACACCAAATCATGTGGAAACGAAGTACCCGGATTTGGGGGTGTCACACATAGTATGTGATATATTTGTTCAAAGCATGTTTAATGGTTGCCAGGCACACAACGCACAATACATCAGCGCTGACAGTTTTTGATTTACAGAATATGCTTTATGGTCTTGTTTTGGGTAGCTTATCTGTTCGACTATCTCGTGGTTTTGTGAGGCATTGCTTTGAAAGTTCAATACTGGTTGGGAACTTGGATTCGCATTCATGATAGCGTAGGTTGCATACATTGTAGATACTGTATTGCAACTTTTGTTTAGTTTTGTTTTGGTTGCTTGAGGGTAAGAAACGTTTAAGTTTGGGGGTATTTGATAAGTGGCTTTTATGACAACTTTTTCGGATAGTAACCAACTCATTCTGTTGCTTAAACTCAAGTATCGTTGTGCGTTTTATGTGTTTTTACTTTGTTTTGTGATTTTCAGGTTTAGAAACTCTCCGGGTGCAAATTGAGCTTAAAAGGGCAAAAGAATGCTTAAATGGGACAAAGCACTGAAATGGGCTTAAAGCATGAAGATAGCATGGGTGAGGAAGCAATGAAGGTGTTGCCACGAGTCTAGAGGCCAAAAGGAGCAAGAATGGCCTTTGAAGCAAAAATGGGAAGGAAGTGCAATCCGGACATCATTTGGGTGGTTTACGTTAATTTCATGTTCTTGTATTGGAACTTGGTTCATATTGTAGAGCATCTTATAAGCTTTCCGGAACATCTTGAATCATCCAAATCGGAGTTCGGAGGCGAGAGTTATGCCCCGTATACCAACGGACGACAAACCTCACGGTTTTGGGTTTTCATGCACAGCTGTCACTTGGAGCTCAATTTCAGCTTTCATCCATCCATTATTTCTCAATGCTCAAAGAATAAAATTTGTAAAGCTCTTTGATAGCTTCAATTTGACAGGTGGAAGGCCTCGTAACTCCTCATGGATCAAAACTTATGGCCGTTTTACCAGAGGACTCTGCAGCAAAAAATCCTTAGTGCGGGCGTGCGGATTTCTAGGGTATTTTGGGTGCATCCGTGCCAGTCCCCAGCTGTGCCAGACTTGACTTTTCAATTGAACGGGACTTGGCTTTTGATTGGGATATAAGGGGGCTCGTTAGTGGTAAGAAAGGGCATCAAATATTGGCCTTAAGCTCTAGCCCTAGCTTGTTTTTCCATTTCCTTTACATTTCTTGTATAGATTAGGAGTAGATTAAATCTAGAGTAGGGTTTAGTTTAGGTAGTTAGTTTCTAGAGTTAGATTAGGTTTGAAGATTGAAGCAAGGGATTAGCATCAAAGATCCAAGCTTGGAGAAAGACTAAAGATTTGCATTCTCTATCTCTTAACTCTCCTTGTATTCAATGTGTATTCGGATAATGTTTATGAACCTTATGGATGATATATTTGAGTTGTCTATGACTTAAATTATATTTTGAGGTTCCAATGGAACCTAATGAGTAGTTAATGTTGATTTCTCTTCCATATTAGTTCTTATTGATTGTTATGTGATTGTCTACTACGATATATGCTTTCATTGCTTAATTGAGTCATGACCAATTAGTGTGATAACCTATGTGGACTTCAAAGACGAAGTGTAGGTTTAGATCTAATCGTAGTAGCGGGCGATTGTACGTTCACATGGCGTTGGACGTATGATTTGTGCTTAGGATAGACATATACCGAAGCGCCGCTCGTAGTCAATAGAGGACTTGACCTTAAACCCTATTTATTTGTAAACACCATAGACATATAGGGGTTTAGATAATGTGGGTGTTCACGTGCGTTCTATCATCTGTGGATTGCACGTGATATGAATTAGGTGCATCGAAAGATGGCCTTCTCTTACCTTCGTGTTCTCGGCTAACAACTTTAATGATTAATTTGACCTAATTGGAAGTGTGTCGACTTAGACGAATCATTAGGGGAAATTGGAATCTCTTATCTTCATTATCTGATTCTACCTTAGGATTACTTAGTTTAAGTTTAATTCCTTGCCTAGTTAACTTAGTTTAAATTCGTTCTCTTTACCACCCGTTTAAATAAGACTGAGATGATTACAGACTATTGATTTGGCGACCTTTTATCTGTTAATTCCTCGTGGGAACGATATCTGTACTTTCACTTTATTACTTGTTGACCGCGTATACTTGCGCATTAATTGTCGTTATATAAAACGGACCAACATAAAGCTTTTAGCAAACCAAGAGGAGATGATGATGAGTCAAGCAATATCGAACCAGAATTTTAAAAACCAGATGGAACAACTCATCAATACTTCAACCAATGGTCCTCAATACATGGATTCCGAGGCTGAAACAAAAAATTCACGAGTAGAGGAATTGTGGTTCCAGTTCATAGCATCAAATGAGGAGAGATTAATTGAATAAGAGATGTCAATTCAAAATATTTAGAATCAGATAGATTAAATGTACAGAGCCTTGAACAACTATCCTCAAAACAATTGGTGCTATGACATGGATTCTGAGACTGATGGAGAGCCCGAGTTGGATATACAACTAGATGAGCCACAAGAATTTGAAATCGAGGAGACGACTAGGGATACGAAAAATGAGGCCATGTAAGATCTAACTGTAAGTCTCAACGAATATGAGCTGACCTTGCTAGTACCTCAAGTGCCTTATCTGCCAAAGTTCAAAAATCCAGTCAGTTTTGCACAACCATGCCCCCTTGGTAGTCACGTCGACGACAATTCTCTATACGACAAGAGAAATAGTACAACATTAAAGCCATGGTGGGCCGAGGAAGATAAAGTAGAAGAAGAGCCCATTGTGCTTTACATGTCCCAATGCCCCAATCTATTTATAAGCACAATGGAGGAAGCACCTAGCTATTCGATATTCAAAATTGAGAACTTATCTACAAGAAGAAAGCTAGGTGACTTAAATTTAAAGGCTATCACTAATGGGAACCTCTCAAAACATACATTGGTCCTAATGGATCGTGGGTTCCTCAGTTATCGAAGAGAAATCGGATATCGTTGATAAGAAGTCCAGCTAAAGGACTATAAACCAAGCGCTCGATGGGAGGCACCCAATCCAATATTTCACCCTCCTTGTTTAATTCTCATTTACATATTCACTCATTTCTCCCTCTATGTTTAATTCTTCCTACTTTTAATAGTCAATAACATTTTTGGTAGATTTTGTAGGTTCAATCCATTTGGCATCAAAGTCCATGATCAGAACAGTTGAAAAGTTGCAAAATCAAGGGTCATGGGATAGCGCGGCCGCTCCAGAAATGGTATATGATGAAGCGCGACAGCGTCGCGAGCAGATTACTTCAGCTATCTCAATTAAACTCGGCTAAACTAAACAAACCCTCATCTTTTTTTGAGCAGACGAACTCTACTTTCCTCTGTCTCTAATTATAATAGCCCTACCTAATTCCTTACATTCATCTCCAATCTCTTTCCCCACAACACACATACCCCCACCCACTCTCATAAACCCCATTCACCACTAAGCCATACTTTCAGTCACAATCAAACCCATTATCCCCTCAACTAAAAATCCACTCATCCATTCACCATCCCTCTTCCTCTCAAACAGAAATCCTACACAAACCCTAACAACCTCTACCTGAAATCAAACTTTAATTTATAACAGAGAGGGACAGTGTTTGTCAAAGTGAAGAAGATTGCACAGCATCTAAAGCTTCCATTCTCTGTTCCAATGGCATCTAAGCGTCTTCGGGGAAAATCATCTTCTATGGGCAGCGACTCTGAGCAGGGAGGGGGCGGCATTGCCTTCAATGATCGCAAGTTTGTAAGTTTAGAGGCTCAACAGTACTTCCATGATGCTTTAGTGGGAAAAAATTTTGTATTGGAGCGGGGCTTAAAACCAGATAAGAAATTGGATGGGCACATGGCGTCGATGATTAGAGGGAGGGGCTGGAATTTGTTTTTTGGGGATCCGATGGCAGTACCTATCTCTGTGGTGCAAGAGTTCTATGCCAATGCTAAGATCACACAGACTAATACAACTTTTGTGTGGGGGTGTCAGGTATCCTTTGCAAAGGAGCGCATCAATGAATTATTCGGTCTGCCTAACATTGCCTTGGATCACCCTGATTATATCTACGCTCGGGAGTGGGCCACTGAGTTGGATGCTATCTGCGCCTATCTATGTAAACCTGGCACGGCTTGGAAATTGAAGCAGGGAAAAGATCAAAAGCTACACTTCCCACATACAGCTCTGAGCAGATACGGGAAGGCTTGGTACAGCTTCCTATGTGCAAATTTGATTCCAACACAACATTAAAATGATGGCACAAAGGGCAGAGCAATTCTGCTATACGAGATTATCAAAGGCAAGAAGATTGATGTGGGCTACGTCATCAATAGCTCAATCCGCCGATTCTTGAGAGGCGGCACTTCAGGGGGGATCCCACATGCATCTGTTATCACCCAGCTCTGTGCTATGCAGGGGGTTATATGGGCCGATGCCGAGCCTATGCAGCTGCCCATGAATACAATCAACAATGCTACCATTAAAAAGTATACAGTATGGAAAGGAGGCAAATCCCACCCTCAAGGAGGTGGATTCATTTTTCCAGGACAAAGCGAGCAGGCAGTGGTTGAAGAAGATCCTGAGAGGATTCCCGCATAGCAGGCTGAGTCTTCCCATGTGGCTCAGGATCGACTAGATAGAATGGAGAGGAATTTATAGCATAGGATGGATTCAATGAACACTAACTTCCAGGCCTTCACGACTGATTTCTGTGGGGCATTGTCCCAAGCATTTGGCCAGATGGGCGTGCAAGTCCAATTTCCTGTTTATGGATCGGTCATTCCCTATCCCCCACCAGACACAGCACCAGAGCAAGCCGAGGAGGAAGGCGATGATGAGGCCAACTAAGGGAGTTTCCTAACCTATATCTCCAATGAGGACATTGTCATTTTCAAGTTTGGGGGTATTAGGTTCATATTGCATCTAGTTTATTTCATATAGTTGCATTTTAGTATAATTGCATAGTATTTCAGACATATTTTTCAATTTTCAATTTTTTCTTTAGTTGATAACATTAGGACATATTGCATGCATGAATCCGGGTCTGTGGTTTGTTTGATATTCATTTGGCCTATGATGAGATTGAAATTACATGATTTGTGAGCAGTTTTGATGACTTAGGCTTGGTTGTAATGTCATAGCATGATGTAAATCCTTATCTGTTTGATGTTGATGTAATCGGATAGCACTTTTGAGTAACCATTACAATTTGCTCAGTTTAAATGGTCACATACTTGTCTTCTGGTGGAAAATTTTTGTTTCAATGAAAGAGAGTTAGTAAACAATTAGTAATGACTAGGATTGCGCAAAAGCTTAAGTTTGGGGGAAAAACAAGGGGTATGCATGCTATATATATATATATATAAATGAGAAAATGAGAAAAAGAAAGAAAAGAAAATATATTGAATAAACACTTTGGCTAGTCGAGTCCTGTGGCCTTTGATATTTGAGCAAGTACGCCCTAGGGGTTGTCTTTATACCCAGCGCCCTAAAGCCTTATAGATTGGGAGTCGTTGGTCGAAAGCTCTCTACACGGGTATCGTTGAGAAACCTAAGAGGGCTAGGCATTCCACAGTCGAGTGTAAACACGGGAAAGTGCAAAAATCGCCCTCGTGAGTAAATAAAAAGCATAATAAATCCCTTGTTGACTCTTAGCTTAGTAGATGTGTAATATTGGTTGGAGCTTATCTTGTTTAATGCCTTTCTTGAATTGAGACAGTGCTTTTTTCCCTCTAAGAAGCATAGTATGTGAAGTATTTATTCTGTAGCAAGTTTAATGGTTGCTAAACACACACACACTACATTAGTGATTACAAGTTTTGATTTGTAGAATAATATGCATTATAGCCTTGTTCTTGGTTGGATTCTCTGTTTGGGTATTTTGTAGTTACTCTCAAGCAATTCATGTGAGCTTCATATCTGACTGATATTTGGATTCTTTAGCATGTTAGTTTAGGTTGCATAAAGTTTAGTTAGTGTATCGCATTTTGTTTTGTTTTGTTTTGTTCCTTGAGGACAAGCAACGGTTTAAGTTTTGGGGTATTTGATAAGTGGTTTTATACCTACTTATCTGATAGTTAATAAACTTGAATTGTTAATTAAACTCGTATGATATAGTAGTTTTTCATGCATTTTTGATTGCTTTTATAGATTTCATGATTGGGAACTCTCTTGGTGACATGTGAAGATAAAAGAGATGTGAGGATGGGAAAAGGAACAAATGTGGGAAGATAGTAGAGAAGGTGCAGTAGCAGCAGAAAGCCAGAGTAGCAGCAACAACCTGCAGAATTCCAGAGCAGCGCGGCCTCGCACTGATCTAGTGTAAAAGGAGCGCGCCTGCGCCAGAAGGAGAGCTCATCAGCAAGTTGCGCGGCCTCGCCCAATTTGTATTGCTGGGCAGCGCGGCCGTGCCTGTTCAAGTCTGACCAAAGTTGACTTTTCACTTATGTGACGCCCCCAAATCCGGGTACTTGAAACCCGTACTTGGTGCTACCTGATACTATTCATAAGGACTGCTTAACATACTATAATCTTAAAAATTATATCAAAGTTGACTAATCCCCATATACGGACCTTTAAGTACATTATTACATGATAGATATTATATTATAATAATACAAAGTTCTAAATATTACAACCAAAACCTTAAAACTATTCCTTCAGCTTCCCTTTTTCTTTGTCTTTGCCAGAACTTTCTGGTCGTTCACGCGTAGCTAAAAATATTTAATTTAAAGCAAAAATGAGCATTTAATTGCTCAGCAAGTAATATTAGGTAATAAACATCAGCTGAAAGAAGTAAACGTTTTCTTTGAAGTATATTTCTACAACGAATCAATAGTTGTGAAGCCATTTGCAACCATTCGTAATAACATATTAACCCGTTTAAAATTTTGAAACGACGTAGTGACTATAAATGTTGAGAGGTCAATAGACCTTGAACCATTATTTTTAAGTTTGAAAAGGTTTATACAGAAATTCATCTGCAAACCGTCGTGACTTACGGACACTACGTGACCTAAGAATTGAACATTCTCCATCCAAAATTCACACTTTGAAAACTTTGCATACATCTTCTCTTTCCTTAGTGCTTCCAAAACAATCTTCAGATGTTCGGCGTGTTCTTCCTCTGTCTTCGAGTAGATCAAAAAATCATCGATGAAAACTACTACAAATTTATCCAAATATGGCTTGAAAACTAGGTTCATCAGTCCATGAATGCTGCCGAAGCATTAGTCAATCCGAATGACATTACCAAAAACTCGTAATGTCCATAACGAATTCGAAACGCAGTCTTTGGTTTGTCCTCATCCCGTACCTTCAATTGGTGATATCCCGTCCGTAGGTCTATCTTCGAGAAACATTTCGCTCCCTTCAGTTGATCAAATAGGTCGTCTATCCTTGGTAAAGGATATCTGTTCTTGATTGTTACTCTGTTCAATTCTCGATAATCAATACAGAGCCTCATCGATCCGTCTTTTTTCTTAACGAATAACACTGGCGCTCCCCAAAGAGACACACTCGGCCCCACGTAACCTTTATCTAATAACTCTTGTAGTTGTATCATCAATTCCTTCATTTCTACTGGCGCCATACGGTATGGAGCTTTCGAAATCGGTGCCATTCCCGGTGCTAAGTCTATTACGAATTTGATTTCTCTGTCTGGTGGAAGACCAGGCAGATCTTCCGGAAACACATCTTGAAATTCATTTACTACGGATATATCCTTAATTTCTATTTCCTTTTTTCGAGTATCAATAATGTAAGCTAAATAACCTACACATCTTTTCCTTAACAATTTCTTGGCCTGCATCATCGTAACGCAACACAATTGCTTAAGCGATGAGCTACCATAAAACACTACCTTGGACTTACTCAGAGTCTGAAGGTTCACACATTTGTTCTGACAGTCAATTATCGCAGCATGGTTATACAACCAATCCATTCCCAATATTACGTCAAATTCTCCTAATCTAATAGGGATCAAGTCTATGCTCAGTTCATGTTTTCTAATGTTTGCACGATAATTTCGATAAACGTATTCTACAGGGATTACTTCCTTATTCGCAACTTCTATGTTCAAGGGATTTTCTAATTGTTCTCGGGGTGTATTAAGTCTACTAGCAAATTCTTCAGATACAAAAGAACAGGTTGCACCCGAATCAAATAATCCATATGCATTTATATCATTGATTGAGATTATACCTGACACCACGTCCTTTGCAGCTATTGCGTCCTGGCCGGTCATGTTAAAGGTTCTGGAGGTTAGGCGGTTGGATTATGCCGGTCCGCTGATCATCAGTTTATTTCCCCCTTGTTGGCTCCCTCTACTACTTCCCTTCTTCAGGCAGTCCTTAATTCGGTGCTCCATCGAGCCACATGGAAAGCATCCTTGTTTCTTTTTCTGTTTTGGGCAGTTGGGCAAAATGTGCCCTTCCTGTCCGCAGTTGTAGCAAGTGCTGCGTCCCTTCTGTTGGTTGGAAAACCGATCACTAAACACGCGCAAGTATACGCGGTCTAACAAGTAATACAGTGATAAGAAAAGTGTCGTACCCATGAGGAACTATCACTAATATTTACCAAATACCAACTTTGTATCGCTTAAGTCTTATTCGAACAGTAAACTAATAGGAGTGCGGTTAAACTAGTTATAACTAATTATTAAAGCAAGTAAACGGATAACGAATGGTAATCGAAGGAATTACAAGCTAAGGTTACAACTTCACCCCACACAGGCATTCTGTCGAACACCTGGCGTGCTATGCTTCATCAAACTTCCTACCCTTCTCTCTTTGGTCTTAAGGGTCACGACAGTTTGTCGACCGAGAACACACAGGTGCTCATACACCTCTGTCGAGGTATGCACAAACATATCCTCTCCAGATCCACCCGATAGGGAATAGAACAGAAAAGAACATCCAAACTAAGTGATAATCCTACACATGTCTATGCGAATTAACCTAATAAGGATTTAAGCAAAAGTTCTCAATTAGGTCACACGTGGCGCACAGATATATGTCTATTCTACGCACAACTTATGCAGTCGAAACCCATAATCACATGCCAATATATTTAGGTGTAAATCTACAATTCTTCTTTCGATATCATATAGATTACCAAAATCATCACTAATGTCTTAGTGAGAATCATTAAGCATGAATATATTAAACCAAACCATATGGTGCCAACCAAAGAGAGAAGACAATCAATTTAACTAACAAAGGGTTCCATTATAACCTTAGAGCCAATACTTAGTTCATAGCTATTGAACAAAATATAAGTAGCAATAAAGACAACATTTATGGATTACAAAAATAGAGGAAATGAATGGACAAGAATAAACTCTGTCAAGGCTCTTCAGTCTCCAAGCATTTCGCTCCTTTCAAGCTCTCCAATCCGTGTAGCTCACTGCTCTTGTTGCTCCAAGGAAAACCCAAACTTTACCCTAATCTACCTAATCTATATTTACAAACATTACCTAATAACTAGAGAGAGAAAGTACAAAAGAGATCTAATCTATCCTAAGCTAAGCTAACCGATTCTATCCCAGTCTTCCTCCTTTTCCTCTCCTCGCCTCTCTTGGCAGAGACTCTCTCTCACTCTGTCTATATATCTGTTTTTTCTCCTTTATCTAGGTCAAAAGCAAGCCTTTTCTGCCTGGGCACCGGAGGTCGCGCTGCGGCGCGGGCAATCAGCTTATAAGTGGCGCTGCGGCGCCATATTAAAATCAAAAGACCGGAGGTCGCGCTGCAGCGCGAGCCCATAAAGGAACTGTGGCGCTGCAGCGCCAGGATGACATCAGCAAGGACCAGGGGCGGCGCCGCGGTGCGAGATTAAGACTAGACATTGGCGCTGCGGCGCCAGTGTATGTAAATTGTCCGTTTTGTCCCCTAAAAGCTAGAAAAGTCCTGTAAAGCCTGCAAAACATCGGTTAAGCATAAAAATACTATAAACATAATAAACTAAATAAAAACTACGAAGATCAGGAAACTATTTAAGCCATAAAGTATCCGATTTGCGGGTATAAATCCCACTCATCAAATACCCCCAAACTTAAGTCTTTGCTTGTCCTCGAGCAAACTATCTAACACAAACTCACAATAGAAAACACACGCAAAATAAAAATATCACTGTATGCTAGCATCATGGCTTCTAAGCTTGATCATGGCTACTCCCAAAGAACAGGGCAAACACAGATATAAGTAAGAGTTCATTCAGCTTCAAGCATAAGACTGTATTCGATCCATTCTACGTGTGTGTGCGGGGACCAACCATCCTAACTAATCATTGCTCAAATAAGTTCGCACAGTCGATTGTTAATACCCATATGCACACTCCGTAACTTAAACATTCAACAAGCATTAAGAATAAGACGCAATTGCAGACAAGGATCAAAAGATTCTAGCATAAAGAAAGTAAAATCTGACTCGGACAGTACTTAATTACCTTAGGCTAATCAGAGCTACCCATTAATGAGCTTTTGATCAGTGACTCCCAAGCCAGACGGCTTTAGGGCACTAGGTGTGGAACACCCCTATGAATCTAATAACTCAAGCAACAAAGGCCACGTAATCAACATAAGCCATATTAGACTTTACGAAATCTGAAGATTATTTGGCGAGTGCATTTTATGCTCCATCTCAACATCGGTCCTGCGTTTATGGATGAGTGCATTTTACGCTCCATCTCGACCCACCGCAAGACTTTCGATATTCAATCTTCTTTTCATTTTTTTATTTTTTTTACAACATGCCAGAATCCAAGATCCAAAACTGTATATGCGTCGAAGTCTTTTATTACCTTGTAACAATGAAAGTTTATAAGAGTGAACATACTCCCAAAGCAATAAATAGGCGAACTAAATTCGAAAAATAACTAGTTAGCCCAGTCGGTCGGTGCTTGCTGAAAAGGACGGATCAATAACAGTCTCAACTTATCGATTAAACAACCCCTAGCTCATACATGCTTGACACGGCTCTAAGAGATAAGCATAATTACGTGACGCTTGTCATTAGCCACAATCAAACAATTAGTGAAAAATATACCACCCTTGCATAAAAGCAGCTCAAAATAGGGTAATAAAGCCATTAACATGGCACAAGCATATAAATCTGTAAAAGCCCCAAAAAGATGGCTAAAAACCACAAACATGCTAATAATAACCAAAGCGTTAATAAATAACCAAAAACTATTCATGGCATCCATCATAATAAACCTAAAACATAATACCGCAGTTCAAAACGACTGCACTACAATCCTGATAAAAACCTAAGCAAAGTACTAAAATAGCAACCTATCATGGCAATAGACAGAAATAAAACAGATAATAAACCATAACACCCCCAAACTTAAGGTGAGCAATGCCCTCATTGCTAAACATATATCACTCTAACCAAGAGGGCTTCCCTGAAGTCTGGTCACTCGGCAGCAGCAGCGTCCTCGTCAGCTTCGGCGGGCGGTGATGGTGGAGGGTATGGTGGGAAAACAGGAGGCTCTGGGAACTGGAATGGTGTAAACTCAGAATCCTCGCCACTATACACGGTGTATATGCTCTGCATCGTGTTGACCAGCTCAACCTGATACTGCATCGCTATGTCTTGCCTCAAGGCCACCGCTGCTATGTGCCTCTGCTGCCTCTGAGCATTAGCATCCTGGTTCTGATGTAGCAGAGTGAGGGATGCCATAATTTCTGTCAGTAGCCCCTGTGAAGCTGGGCCTGCGTCTGGTGGCTGCGAAGGCTCTGCTGTAGGAGGTGGCTCGTAGGTGGCCCGAATCCTTCGCCTCTAACATGAGAAATAGCCCCATCCCACACATCGAAGCGTGAGATGGTCTGATGGTCAATGACTGACATGGGCGGCAAAGCTATCTCTTCTGGCCCCCAATGGATACCTGCCCTCTTGCACAGTCGGGTGATCAAGGATGGATGTGGAAGTCCCGTAGAGATATTGCTCTTGATTGCCTTTATGATGGACTCATGGATGAGAACTCCGATGTCCACGTTTAGACCCGTGACAATGGAAAATAATAGGATCGCTCTATCCTTAGTCACGTTGCTTAGGTGACGAGTCGAGATCATGTTGGCACAAATAAAGCTGAACCATGCCTTCCCATAGCGACTGAGTGCAGTATGCGGGAAACTGGTCCTCTCACCCGTGAAGTCATTTGTCTTCCATGTAGTCCCGGGCTTGCAGAGCCTCCTAACAATATCCTCGAGGTCATAGCTGCGGAGTCCCTGCTCCATATAGTCCTTACCCTCGAAACCAGGCGTCGCGAACAGTGCATTGATGGCTTGGCTTCCAAACGCCACTGACCGCCCCCTAACTTGAACAACAGCAGGACCTTCGGGACTAGCATTTGCATAGAACTCTCTAACTACAGATACAATGGCCGACTCAGGAGGTTTTGTGAAGTGCACCCACTGGCGACCCGCAATCATTGCTAACAACTCGCCATCCTTTGTTTTGTCAGGCCTCAAACCCCGTTCAGGAATCAAATTTCGTGCGGCAAAGGAACTTTTGTATCGTTTCCATGCCTCTTCGTTAACAAATTTGGTGTTGTCCCATGCCGTTGGTTCTGCGGACGAGGAACCGCCGACACTCAGGCGTTGCCTTTTTGAAGCCATGTCAGAATTTGCAGCTGGTGTGGACAAAAACAGTACCTAAGCAATGCCACTCTCTGTAGAAACAACCCTTAACGAAATAGGTAGCAAATCCCCAATGAAACCCACTAATTGTAAGCCAAATTCGTCAAATTTCTCTATTAGGCAAATTATCAAACACCTTGTGTGCGTTCTGAAAATCCACTTTGGATAGCCCTTGCTTGACAGTGCTCTTTCCCGATTTCCGTCAGTGGAAATCACCCAAATCACACAACAAGAAAAACACCAACAAAGCACCAACCCAACAATTCTATCAAAATATCTTAGTGACTGGTTGAAATTCAAATAAAATACCTTGAAGGGGGAAAAACCCTAGTTTGCTGCTGATCTTCTTTTGGATTCTCGCTTGACTTGAGGTTGGTCTGATTTTGTGTGAGTCGGTTGTGTTATGCAGAGGGTGGGGGTTCTGTGGAGAAAAGTGACGGTTGGGTTTCTTGTATTACCGATATGGGTCGAGAGAAATGGGAGGTAATGGGCACAACTGCTGGCTTCAGTTGCTTTTTAAAAACCAAAATTCGCTACCGGCGCTGCGGCGCGAGAGTTCCTTCATTGATTGGCGCCGCGGCGCGACTTGGCAGTAGCTTTGTCTGATTTTGGCAGTGCGGCGCGAGTCCCCTTTTGTTCCTGGGCGCTGCGGCGCTAGGATAGAAATTTGCATTTTTAGCATGGCGCTGCGGCGCGATGTTAAGTGCATATGCTGGCGCTGCGGCGCCAGCCTTGTATCTGAGTTTTTCTGCACAAAAACCATGTATTAGACAACATATATTACACAGATAACATGCTAAGTAAACAACATGCTATATACTAAATTCTAACTAAGATATACACTAGCAACATACTAAATAACATGCTGCCTGCTATAATCACAAAAGCATACGCATTGGCAACGATGTTTACATGGTAAAAAGAAAAGACACAATATAAACTAGACATAAGTAAAGAAAACATAGAAAATTGATACTGAGATGGGGTTGCCTCCCCACCAAGCGCTTGTTTTAAATTCGTCGGCTTGACTATACCGATGCCGCTCAATCCGGCTCATAAGCAAAATTGACCATTTCATGCCGCCTATTTGTCAATTCCTTAAAATTTGTGGCGGACATGGATGATTGATCATCCTCATTTTCTTCGCCCATCGGCACGAAGAATCTTTCACCACTGGAATTATCCACTAATTCGCCTTTTTCATCAAGTTAAAAGCGTTCTTTGTGCACTAGCAGGCCCTCCAGGGTTTCCACAATCGTGAGCGTGGTTTTCGGTTGTTGATTAGTCTTGACAATACAACCACTCTTTATCCTCTTTTCTCCACTTTCAGACTCCACCGGTTGGACGATTTGCACCTTGACATCTCCCTCAACAACTTTGTGAGACTCACCACCTTCTCCTTGCGTATCCACCGTGCAATGCTCTACTGCTTCATCGTTGAGATTGGTTATGACCGGTAGATTGCCCTGCGATAGATTTATGATGGCATTGACGAGTTGTCCCAATTGATTTTCGAGGCTTTGCAATGCGGCGTCTTGGCATGCCATTCGAACCTCATTTCTTTCTATAAAGTTGGTGAGGAGCTCTTCAAGCCTTTTCTCTTCTATTAAGTCTGCCGAAAAGCTCTCATTGGGTTGAATTGTCACCTTATACTGCGGAGGAGATGGACATTCAAATTGATTCGGATAGGAGTAATTCGGATCATGATATTGCTCTTGACTATAGTCCCAAGAGTTTGGATAACCCTGACAGTTTGGATGATAGGAAATCGGTTCAATGTCAGCTCGTTCCTGACAGTAGGCAGTCTGAGTGGACTGACACTCAAGATTATCAGAAAACCTCAAGACATTTGCAATTTGAGCTCGCAATTTCTCGAGTCCTTCTTCCGAGATTGGTTGTGTCGTCCTCTCATAAGGCCATTGATAGCATTGATCGTCCATAACCTGTAAACTTAAAAACACAAAGGAAGATCAAACAAATAAAAGAAATATAAACACGTTCAAATTAAGACTAAATTGATTTAAATCAATATTGGACAATATTAGAATAATAGTTCCCCGGTAACGGCGCCAAAAACTTGTTGGTCGGAAAACCGATCACTAAACACGCGCAAGTATACGCGGTCTAACAAGTAATACAGTGATAAGAAAAGTGTCGTACCCACGAGGAACTATCACTAATATTTACCAAATACCAACTTTGTATCGCTTAAGTCTTATTCGAACAGTAAACTAATAGGAGTGCGGTTAAACTAGTTATAACTAATTATTAAAGCAAGTAAACGGATAACGAATGGTAATCGAAGAAAATTACAAGCTAAGGTTACAACTTCACCCCACACAGGCCTTTTGTCGAACACCTGGCGTGCTATGCTTCATCAAACTTCCTACCCTTCTCTCTTTGGTCTTAAGGGTCACGACAGTTTGTCGACCGAGAACACACAGGTGCTCATACACCTCTGTCGAGGTATGCACAAATATATCCTCTCCAGATCCACCCGATAGGGAATAGAACAGAAAAGAACATCCAAACTAAGTGATAATCCTACACATGTCTATGCGAATTAACCTAATAAGGATTTAAGCAAAAGTTCTCAATTAGGTCACACGTGGCGCACAGATATATGTCTATTCTACGCACAACTTATGCAGTCGAAACCCATAATCACATGCCAATATATTTAGGTGTAAATCTACAATTCTTCTTTCGATATCATATAGATTACCAAAATCATCACTAATGTCTTAGTGAGAATCATTAAGCATGAATATATTAAACCAAACCATATGGTGCCAACCAAAGAGAGAAGACAATCAATTTAACTAACAAAGGGTTCCATTATAACCTTAGAGCCAATACTTAGTTCATAGCTATTGAACAAAATATAAGTAGCAATAAAGACAACATTTATGGATTAAAAAAATAGAGGAAATGAATGGACAAGAATAAACTCTGTCAAGGCTCTTCAGTCTCCAAGCATTTCGCTCCTTTCAAGCTCTCCAATCCGTGTAGCTCACTGCTCTTGTTGCTCCAAGGAAAACCCAAACTTTACCCTAATCTACCTAATCTATATTTACAAACATTACCCAATAACTAGAGAGAGAAAGTACAAAAGAGATCTAATCTATCCTAAGCTAAGCTAACCGATTCTATCCCAGTCTTCCACCTTTTCCTCTCCTCGCCTCTCTTGGCAGAGACTCTCTCTCACTCTGTCTATATATCTATTTTTTCTCCTTTATCTAGGTCAAAAGCAAGCCTTTTCTGCCTGGGCACCGGAGGTCGCGCTGCGGCGCGGGCAATCAGCTTATAAGTGGCGCTGCGGCGCCATATTAAAATCAAAAGACCGGAGGACGCGCTGCAGCACGAGCCCATAAAGGAACTGTGGCGCTGCAGTGCCAGGATGACATCAGCAAGGACCAGGGGCGGCGCCGCGGCGCGAGATTAAGACTAGACATTGGCGCTGCGGCGCCAGTGTATGTAAATTGTCCGTTTTATCCCCTAAAAGCTAGAAAAGTCCTGTAAAGCCTGCAAAACATCGGTTAAGCATAAAAATACTATAAACATAATAAACTAAATAAAAACTACGAAGATCAGGCAACTATTTAAGCCATAAAGTATCCGATTTGCGGGTATAAATCCCACTCATCACCTTCCAGCATTCACCTTGATGGTTCTTCCCATATTTTGGGCATCCCTCTGCCCTCTTCTTAAAACCTCCACGAAAATTCCCCGATTGATTGTTGTTGTTCTTGTTATTATTGTTGTTGTTATTGTTCTCCCACTTTCTTTTTTTCCATGTTGCTTCCTCCACTACTGCTTCCTTCAGTATGGTTTTCTCCTCCAGTATTCTTTCCTTTCTTCTCCTTGTTATACAGACTTAAGGCCTCACTGCCACCTTCCGCAATGATTGCCTTCTCCAGGAATGTCGCAAAGGAATCAATTTAAAGAACTGATACCATATTGAACAGCCACGGCTTCAGCCCTTGTTCGAATTGTCTCACCTTCCTTTCCTCATCTCGAACTTGTTGTTCCGCAAATCGCGCTAGTTCGTTAAACTTAGCTGCGTATTGCACCACCGTCATATCACCTTGCTTTAGTTCTAAGAACTTCACCTCCATCCTATTCTTCATGCTTTTCGGGAAGTAGTTCTCAAAAAACAGAGTCTTGAATCTATCCCAAGCTATTATCCCTTCTCCAGTTCTTTGTTGATTAGCCTCCCACCAGTAGTTGGCTTTGCCTCTCATCATATATGTAGCGAATATAGTCTTTTGGTCTTCACCCACACGAGCGATAGTGAAGGCCTTCTCAACATCCTTAACCCATGTCTGTGCAATGATTGGGTCGGTAGTATCCTCGAACTCTGGGGGTCCTACACTCCTAAAGTTCTTAAAGTTTATGACTGGTACTCCTTGAGGATTGGGGCGAACGGATTCGTTGTTCCTTCCCCTAAGGGCCTCTCCTAACAGATCTACTAGCTTCTGGATCGGGTCTACTTGTTCCATCTCATTGTTCACTGACTCCTCAGGTGCAGTCAATCTACGTCTGGGCGGCATTATTTGCATCACAAATTTTCATTTTATTATTACTCAGTTATATTACTTAAGTATTTCTTTTAATACTAAAGGCATAAAATTTTATAACACATTTCTGAAATAAGCTTCATTTATATTCATATGCCAAATCGTTTCATTACATGATTATCCTAGCATATTTCTATAAATGTTATCACATATCCCCTAATATCACAAAAGACGAGGAACACTAACATACTACCATACTACCCCTCTAATCAAAAGCTTACTCGGGGTTTACATCACTATCCATACTTTACATAAAAGTTGGGATTATAACATAGTATATATAACACATAAAGTAAATACTACTAAGCTACAGCTAGACTGACCCATCATTCCACGCTCCATAGCGCTCTTGTACTCGATCTGTGCTATATATGCCATCAACTCTCGGCTCAAAGTATGTAGGGTCTGTCCCTGCTCTGCTGGGTAGTGGTATACACCATCAATCACCCTCTCAAAAGCTGAACGGAACACATACCCCATCTTGTCCATCTTCCTCTTCTTGTATCTGACCTCATCCTCTAGGTCGTCCTCGTTAGCCGCTTCCCACTTCTCCTCGAAGTGGATCCTATCCATAACCTCCAACTCTAGCTGAGTACGGAGTGCTTCCTTATCTGTCTTCTCACTTAACTCTCTCTGTTCTACCTCTTCTAACTATCCTGCCAAATCTACATTTCTGGATACCGACCTGTGGAATAAGGTTCCCATCTGAATCCCTACCTCCCTGCGATATGCAATCTCCACCTCTAACTCTTGCATGTCCAACTTTCTCTGATGGTCCTCGTCCCTCAACTTCTGGAACTCAGACTCTCTCCCCTGGGCCTCAGCCTCCAGCTCCTGGACTCTGCAGTCCAATTCTAGGATCCGCTCCTCATACTCGCCTAACATATGCTCCTCAAGATTTGGCTCGTAGGAGTCCTCCATGGGCTCCCCCTCTGAAGGCTCATCCTTAACAGGCTCGTCCTCCATAGGCTCCTCCTCGGGGTCGAACTCCACCTCGATCTCATCCTCTTCGTCAGACTCGAATGGTGCAATAACCTGCACTGGCACAGCCTCTAGAGGTGCCTTGTATACTACATGTATGCCTCTAGGCTCCTCCTCGGCCACTCTACTAGGTACCCCTGTGTCTGTCATCGTACAATCACAAATACAAGACAAACAAACAACAACTCCATTAGAATGTTAAATAAAATATAAGTTCATTGTATAGAATGAAGTTACATTTCATAACACGCTAAGTCTCTCTCTAGGGAAAAACTCTATGTGAGTTCTATCCTTTTCTAATTTCTAAGTTCTCCTAAGTTATAATCTAAGGACACTCGCTCCTAAGGTTTATAACTATAGCTTTGATACCAACCTGCGACGCCCCCAAATTTGGACCGCCACAGGGTCACTCGAATTCGGTTTGTCACATTCTATAATCTAACATCATGATAATAATAGCACGACTAAATGTCGTATTGCATAGCGGAATAATACACAACTCTACTACCGAATAGATTACATTTAATTAATATAATTTATTCACATCCCAAGGTCTCGTAACTTAAACATCGATTACATAGCTTAAATATACCTTAAGCATATGTAAACCTATCTAATACATAATAGCACAAGTTCTTATTACAATTATAAAGTTCTACATAATTAAAGCTACTCTGTAGCCTTTCCCTTGTCATTGTCTGTGCCCGAGGGTCCGCACTGCTCTGCCTTAACTGAAATATTTTAGGGAAAGCAAGAATGACCAACAAGTTTGCCTAGCAAGTAATATAACAACAAGGGTGAGTAATATAGTTCTCGAATCTCAAAAAGGGTATAGCAAGGTATGATAGTTCAAGGATAGCAAGAATATCAATAGTTCTCAATAACAGTCGCTAAGGATAAAATAATATCAATATGATTCAATACTAAATCAATTTAAGACTTCAAGATAACTGAATACTGAGTAGTCACTAAGGACTATGAAATTCTACTAGAATTAACAGAAATATACTGATAATCCAATAAAACAAGTACAACAGGTGATCAGCCTAAAGTACCCTACGGTATGCATATCGTTCAATCATACTAAAGCGCGCACGTCGGTCTCCCGACAAATATAATTTCCCTTCAAAGAAGGTTGTTCATCTCAGTCAAACACAAGATCCCGCACTAATCGATTGGTTTGGGTCTCCTTTCAACAATATAATTCTAGCCGAGTCAAATGGCATAGATCACAACAATTATAAGTTCAATCTCAAGATTTAAAGCTCGAAGAATATGAATTGACTTTTATCTTATACATAAAGTATATAGTTTATAATAGATGACTTGAAATCTCAAAAGTTTACTTGTACGACAATAATAGCACAAGCTTAATGAACGCTCAATAAAGAGTAAGGGTAGGAACTTGCTTACAACGTTCCTTGAATAAAGTAAACACAAGGATAGGATACTTGCACAATAAATGAGTGTAAGTAAGGAAACTTGCCTTATGCGTAGTCTATCCACGAAAAGTTAAATCAACACTTTTCGGATCCCTATCGTAATATAGTTATACGTCTAGGATATTCATTAGTTACGTATACTCATACATGATATGTAAGTTTAAACGCATACATAAACGTCTAACTTAGTTGTACACTCTTTACATACTTCATTATACATCTTGCGTACTTATAGCACAAAGGTTTAGTTTATAAATCACCATGAAGTCAAATAACATTGTTTCTAATCATTGCTTTATAGTTTGTTTGGACTTAACATTCAAAACTTTATAAACATATATCAGCATACTCTAATTCCACATATGTTTATCCATGTATTTGACACATTTAAAATCATAGATGTATAATCCACATTGTTTTTACTTTCGAAAACCTTAGAAACACCTTGGCAAAACTTAGTTCCATAAAGTCACTATATGCTTGAACACTTAAAACATTGCTTGAGCTATGTATTATAGCTTAAGGCATTTATACATACATGTTGAGGAACTTTTAAACTAGGTTTGGTCTTTTCTATTTACCTTCAACAATGGATAGTTCTATTCATAAATCTTTATTTTACAAAGCCAAGAAAACTTGTTATGTCAACGACTAACCATAGTACTCATTAAACCATATAATAATGCTAAACAGTCTTTACTACGCATGCTTGAATGTATTTGATTCATGTATTCCAAGTCGACATAACTTTACTCTTTGAAAACTTGTTTTAAGCAACATTGAATAGTGTACATATTTGCTTTAAGAAATCTCATGTTAAACAAATTAAGTATGCAAAGCATTTCGAAACCACATTTCATATATATTCATAAAACTAACTAAGTTGCGAATACATGCTAAAAAGGTTAGATTTCGAAAAGGCGTAAGGTTTTATAAACATGGTATTCGTCCTTTAACTTTTTCTTTCAAAAGATTATAACTAAAACTCTAATCCTACTAACACATCTTGCAATACACATTGACACATGTTTAAGGGTTATGTAAGCTCCTTATATTAAGTTAGGTTAGGTTACTAGGTTTGAGAAATTAACAGAACAAATTTGGTTCCCTGACCACCCCCCGCCGGGGCGGGTGATTGTACTACAAAAAGGCCCGCCGGGGCTGCAATGGCTAAAAATTTCTCTAACCACCCCCCGTCGGGGCGGGTGATTGAGCTATTGGAAGCCAGCCGGGGTGGGCATAGCAGTTGCAGTTCGAAAACCCCTTTCCCCTGCTATGAACCAACATCCCAAAATCACAACAAACAGCAATTTTAAGCATACCCACTATGTATAAACTCCATAAACTTGCTACCCAACATACACAGCATGATTCTAACAACTCCAAACACATAAACAATCAAATTCAAGAATCAATTTCAAATTTTTTTTTCCATTTCTCAAAGTTTAATACATTTAGTGATTCTCTTCACTACGGATTCGTCACTTGACCAAATTACTTCATTTAACTTTCGTTGATTTCGTATTCAACCATATTAACAATTTCTAGCATCAATTGACAGATTCAACCATAAATTTTCCAACTCAAGCAAGTATTTTAGCCCTTTTTCTAAGAACTTTGCAAAACTTGAATTTAAGAACATATAAAGGGATATTACCTCTTGTGAAGTTGAAATGCTACTCTAGCTTCAATTTGCAGATTACTCAATAATACTCTCACTCCACTTGAACTAATTTCAGATTTCTAGCAACCAAAATGAGAAGGGAAAGCTCCCATTTATAGGAGAAATGAAAACCCATACCAATGCTTTACACCATGAATCAAACTAAGAGGTGGAAGAAGAAATCAATGGGCAATAGATAGTTGGTGAGGAGTTGTTACATTCCATCATGAAGCCCACTCCCCATGAATTATGAGAGCTAGAATGGAGCTTGGGAGAAGAAGGAGGAATAGGCTATAGCCTTATGTCATTCACGTGAATGAGAAATGGACACTCTTTTAGGGACAAGATATTGTATCTCAGCATTAGACATTTGCAACAATTTCACACACTATGCTTAATACACATATATGTACACCTTAGGTTAAATATATACTTAGGGTATACATGGACCTAAAATGTCATAACAATATTTCAAGGTAGCACATTGGAGTACATGTATACACATTAATATATAATCCATATACATTTTAATAATGTCAAATTATGAGTTAATTGAATAGTGACATACTACATTATTACAAACCTCATTATTATTATTTCAATTATATTACTCATGGAAATAATTAGGGATATCAATTATTTATATACTTTAACTTAATATTCCATATAGTATACATTAATGTATTATGCCTATTATATGGTATCATAAGTCTCTTTCATACCACTTAGTAATTTACATAAGTTAAGCTTACTTTTATCATATAGTTTTATATAATAATTACTCACATTCCAATGTCACACCTCATTTTACAACCTCTATTATACAACTACATACATATATATCTACATGTATATATATTTCTATCATCATACATTACACATTGGGCCACATCAAATTAAATCAATTGGGCTAAGCACACTAAAGCATATGGACTCTATTATTTAATCTAGCACATAAATTGATTGGGCCACTTTTCTTAATTCTTATAACATATTACATTAATGTTGTTGGGCCTAGATATATCCTAAGTCCAATACATTATTAATTCAATGACCCAACTAGATTAGGAAATTAATTAGGCCACATAAGGCTTTTCAACGAGTTTAACAGAAACTCCACATTCTTCCTTAATTATTATATATTCAATTTGAATTCATTTGAATGAGCTTATCTCACAACATATATATATTTATATTCAAATAAATATTCATTTCCATTAATATATTCATTTAATAATATTCAAAAATTCTCGGGTATTACAAAGGGGGCGGCATTGCCTTTGATGATAGCAAGTTTGTAAGTTTAGAGGCTCAACAGTACTTCCATGATGCTTTAGTGGGAAAATTTTTTGTATTGGAGCGGGGCTTAAAACTAGATAAGAAATTGGATGGGCACATTGCATCGATGATTAGAGGGAGGGGCTGGAATTTGTTTTTTGAGGATCCAATGGAAGCACCTATCTCTGTGGTGCAAGAGTTCTATGCCAATGCTAAGATCACACAGACTAATACATCTTTTGTGCGGGGGTGTCAGGTGTCCTTTGCAAAGGACCGCATCAATGAATTATTCGGTCTACCTAACATTGCCTTGGATCACCCTGATTCTATCTACGCTCGGGAGTGGGCCACTAAGTTGGATGCTATCTGCGCCTATCTATGTAAACCTAGCATGGCTTAGAAATTAAAGCAGGGCATAGATCAAAAGCTACACTTCCCACATACCGCTCTAAGCAGATACGGGAAGGCTTGGTACAGCTTCTTATGTGCGACTTTGATGCCAACACGGTATCAAAATGATGTCACCAAGGGCATAGCAATTTTGCTACACGGAATTATCAAAGGCAAGAAGATCGATGTGGGCTACGCCATCAATAGCTCAATCCGTCGATTCTTGAGAGGCGGCACTTCAAGGGGGATCCCACGTGCATATGTTATCACCCGGCTCTGTGCTATGTAGGGGGTTATGTGGGCCAATGCTGAGCCTATGCAGCTGCTCATGAATACAATCAACCATGCTACCATTGAAAAGTATACAGTATGGAAAGGAGGCAAATCCCACCCTCAAGGAGCTGGATTCATTTTGTCAGGACAAAGCGAGCAGGAAGAGGTTGAAGAAGCTCTTGAGAGGATTCCCGCATAGCAGGCTGAGTCTTCCCATATGGCTCAGGATCGACTGGATAGAATGGAGCAAAATTTATAGCGAAGGATGGATGCAATGAACACTAACTTCCAGGCCTTCACGACTGATTTTTGTGGGGCATTGTCCCAAGCATTTGGCCAGATGGGCGTGCAAGTCCAATTTCATGTTTATGGATCGGCTGTTCCCTATCCCCCACCAGACACAGCACCAGAGCAAGCCGAGGAGGAAGGCGATGATGAGGCCAACAAAGGGAGTTTCCTAACCTATATCTCCAATGAGGACATTTTCAAGTTTGGGGGTATTAGGTTCATATTGCATCTAGTTTATTTCATATAGTTGCATTTTAGTATAATTGCATAGTATTTCAGATATATTTTTCAATTTTTAATTTTTTTTTAGTTGATTACATTAGGACATATTGCATGAATCCAGGCTTTTGGTTTGTTTGATATTCATTTGGCCTATGATGAGATTGAAATTACATAATTTATGAGCAATTTTGATGACTTAGGCTTGGTTGTAATGTCATAGCATGATGTAAATCCTTATCTATTTGATGTTGATGTAACCGGATAGCACTTTTGAGTAACCATTACGATTTGCTCAATTGAAATGGTCACATACTTGTCTTCTGGTGGAAAATTTTCTTTTCAATGAAAGAGAGTTAGTAAACAATTAGTAATAACTAGGATTGCGCAAAAGCTTAAGTTTGGGGAAAAACAAGGGGTATGCATGCTATATATATAAAAAAATGAGAAAATGAGAAAAAGAAAGAAAAGAAAATATGTTGAATAAACACTTTGGCTAGTCTACTTCTGTGGCCTTTGATATTTGACCAAGTACGCCCTAGGGGTTGTCTTTACACCCAGCGCCCTAAAGCCTTATGGTTTAGGAGTCGTTGGTCGAAAGCTTACTACACGGATATCATTGAAAAACCTAAGAGGGCTAGGCATTCCACAGTCGAGTGTAAACACGGGAAAGTGCAAAAATCACCCTCGTGAGTAAATAAAAAGCATAATAAACCCCTTGTTGACTCTTAGCTTAGTTGATGTGTAATATTGGTTGGAGCTTATCTTGTTTAATGCCTTTCTTGATTTGAGACGGTGTTTTTTTCCCTCTAAGAAGCATAGTATGTGAAATATTTATTCTGTAGCAAGTTTAATGGTTGCTAAACACACACACACACACTACATCAGTGATTACAAATTTTGATTTGCAGAATAATATGCATTATGGCCTTGTTCTTGGTTGGATTCTCTGTTTAGGTATTTTGTAGTTACTCTCAAGCAATTCATGTGAACTTCATATCTGACTGATATTTGGATTCTTTAGCATGTTAGTTTAGGTTGCATACAGTTTAGTTAGTGCATCGCATTTTGTTTTGTTTTGTTTTGTTCCTTGAGGACAAGCAACGGTTTAAGTTTGGGGGTATTTGATAAGTGGTTTTCTACCTACTTATCTAATAGTCAATAAACTTCAGTTGTTAATTAAACTCGCATGATATAGTATCTTTTCATGCATTTTGGATTGCTTTTGTAGATTTCATGATTGGGAACTCTCTTGGTTACATGTGAAGATAAAAGAGATGTGAGGATGGGAAAAGGAACAAATGTGGGAAGATAGTAGAGAAGGTGCAGCTGCAGCAGAAAGCCAGAATAGCAGCAGCAACCTGCAGAATTCCAGAGCAGCGCGGCCCCGCCCTGATCTAGTGCAAAAGGAGCACGCCTGTGCTAGAAGGAGAGCTCATCAGCAAGCTGCGCGGCCTCGCCCAATTTGTATTACTGGGCCGCGCGGCCGCGCCTGTTCAAGTCTGACCAAAGTTGACTTTTCACTTATGTAACGCCCCTAAATTCAGGTACTTGAAACCCGTACTTAGTGCTACATGATAGCATTCATAAGGACTGCTTAACATATTATAATCTTAAAACTTATATCAAAACCTTTAAGTACATTATTACATGATAGATATTATATTATAATAATATAAAGTTCTAAATATTACAACCAACACCTTAAAACTATTCCTTCAGCTTCCCCTTTTGTTTGTCCTTGCCAGAACCTTCTAGTCGTTCACGCTTAGCTAAAAACATGTAATTTAAAGCAAGAATGAGCATTTAATTGCTCAGCAAATAATATTAGATAATAAACATCAGCTGAAAGAAGTAAACGTTTTCTTTGAAGTATCCTTCAACAACGAATCAATAGTTGTGAAGCCATTTGCAATCATTCGTAACAACATATTAACCCGTTTAAAATTTTGAAACAACGTAGTGACTATAAATACTGAGCGGTCAATAGACCTTGAACCATTATTTTCAAGTTTGAAAAGGTTTATACAAAAATTCATTTGCAAACCGTCATGACTTACAGACACGTTGGGTGATCAGCTAGTATGCCCTGTATTGATCAACACTACATGCTGGAACGACATATCCGCCTTTGGCGCATAAAAATTTCGCAATTTCGGGATGTTCATACTCAGTCTAGAGTCCGAACCAAAGCAATTTAGTTGGACGACTCTATCCTAACCAATAATATTCTACGATATATTTTAAATAATGTCTAGCCGAGTCAAATAGCGTAGACAACTTTTAAACCATGTATTTATACCAATATTAAATGGTAGGGATCAATACTTATTTTATCAAAGAATTTTGAGTTCAAGGATACTTGTTTAGATACAATCATTCATATAAGTGAGGACACTTGCACAACCAAACTTAGCTTACAAATAACAGAACAATTTTGATTGTATATGAATCATATGAAGACAGTAATAAGATACTGGTAAACAATTAACGAATCAATAATAAATAAGTTAGTGATACTTGCTTATACAAAGAACCATTTCATAAAGTAAATGCAAAGGTTGGAATACTTCCACCATAAAGAGTAAGGTTTGGATACTTGCTTAAGAAAGAGTAAGATTTAGATACTTGCCTTGTTCGCTGCTTACTGCTATGCAATATAGTTTTATCTTTAACACAAAGACCTATCATTAATAAGATTATTCTTGAAATCAGTATATCACATTATACTTCATAATACTACTACTTTATAAGTAAATTATCTAGCATGTAATCACATAATCAAACATTAGATAACCTCATAACACCTTAATTATTCACGTATAAGTTCTTATTTATAAACTAGTAAACCATATAACCAATCCAGTAAACTGCATTGTCAATCCAGCAACCTGGATCATCAATCCAGCAACCTGGATTGACCAAACCTACCAATCCAGTAACCTGGATTATCCAAATAGATCAATCCAGCATCCTGAATTATCCAACGTAAAAATCTAGCATCTTCGTGGCTAATCCAGCAAACCAGATTACAATCCAGCAAACTGGATTCGCATCAAAATACCAAATCATATTATTATTTTTTTATCTTTTGTCCACACATATATACATATATTCCATATATAAAAATAATTTTTTTAAATTTTTTTAATTTCCTTTATTATTTTTCAAAAATCCATTTCTAGTTAATTCCTTAATAAATTAGCTACCTTACGCTTAACTCCAGAAATTCTCAACTCTTGGCGGGATCTTACACGTGTTAACGTGGACTCCCAATTTAAATTTCGTGGCCATCAGAGTTATAGAACTCCGGTTATAGCGGTTTTCGTCAGAAAAATCCAAATATTGAAATGACCATAACTTGGTCGTTTTAAGTCGGAATGAGCTCATTTTTGGACACAAGCTATTTTATCTCATATATTTTCGTGTCCCAAAATATTGGATTTTATAACATTACTTAAGTTGCCAAAACTGCCCTTAAAAAATTCGAACAACCTACTTTTTGCCATTTTTCAGATTTTGCTCCCTTTCCTAAAATCAGTCCATACAAAAATCTACAAGGTATTTTTCAGTGATTCCACTTGAAAAATTTAGAAGACTCATAGATATAATTTTAAAAATTGACCACACTCAAAAATTCGAAATACACTAGGAGATATGGTCGTTTTCGTTTCATGTTATATTTTCTCAAATATCTCATTTTCTAACCTTTATATTTTCTAAGAAAACTTCCATAATCTTTTGATTAATCATACAATAACCATCATATGCCATCATAATACATACTAATACTCCTTAAGATCAAGGATCTACCATGATCCATTATCTATTTTATTAAAACTTTACCAAATCCAAACAAAACATAATCAATATTAAGAAAAATTAAGATTTTCTAACTTTTCAAAACATAGTTTCCATTTCTTATTTTAGATCTAACTTTTGACATTCAAAAGTGATAAATCTAAACATAATAGACTTATAAACATATAGATCTAATATTTTGGAGTTTTGAAATCTTAGATCCAAGTTTTGATTGAAAATAATTAAAATAAAATGCATAAACTAGTTAAAGTTTATACCTTTGCTTGATTTCTTTCTTCTTCTTTCTATAATTTGTTTAAGGAACTTTGAAGATCACAAAAACACTCTCTCCTCTCCTTATGTGGCTAGTCCAAAATCTCTCTTTCTCTCTCTCTTGGTTTTCTTTTGTGTTAGCTAATAAAAAGGAGAGAGAAATGAAATGAAAGAAAAGAGAAGTGAATTGATTTTGTGTGTGTTAGTAATTAGATATAGATATATCATGTATATCTATCCAAATCTCCAACACATCTTGCTCTTTTTCTCTCTCTTATCTCCTTATCACATAGAAAATTGGATAAACATGTTGGCAAAGTAAAAGAAAGACACATGGAAAGTAAAGATAATGATAAGATAGAATGTAATCATTACATTATCCTCCCTTATCTCCTCCCCTCTAAAAATTCGGCCCTAAGGCCTTATCCTCACCCATTTTGTTTATTTTTTAATGCTTTATTTAGTTAAGTAAATGCCCATCATGTCCCTCTCCAATTGGTCCAAGACTTGGGCCATTTCTTTAATGTTTTGGGCTTGCAAATTAAATATTTGGGCAATGTAACTTAGGCTAAGTCCTGTAATAACCAAGGATTTTTGTGTGCATTGTAAATAAATATATTAAATAATTTGTGATATGTTATGGATGATTAAGTGATTATATGAATAATATGCTATAATATTTAAAGAAAGTCTCACTAATAAGTTAAATAAGTTAGTGAACTAACCTAAGTATTTTAATAACCCAGAAAATGGATTTAAGGTGTTAAACCCTAATTAAATACTCAATAAACTTGAATACGATAAGTCTAATTGGGTTATGTAAGTGAATTAATATTATTGAATGATAATAATATGAAAATATTAATAATAATGAGCATTAGCTCAAGAGATAATAAATTAAGAAGAGTAAATAAATTAAACAAGCCCAATTATTTATTTAAGTATGGTACTTGTAGATAAATTGATTTAAGGGCAATTGAATTAATAAATTGGCTCAATATATCATGTATAAGATAATTTAATAATAGCCCAATTTAATTAATTAGGAAAGCCTAAGTTTATGTTTGTTAATAAGCTAAGATAATGAAAGTGCAAGCCCAATTTGCATTTAATTTAAGTCCAAGGCTTAGCCCATGAGTGAGGGACATTATGGTTATTAAATGAGGAGGATAATAAAAACAAAAGTAGTAAGAAATAAGGCCAAGTGGCCGATTTTTGTAGGAGAAGAAATGGAGGATGTATGTAATAATTAAGTTCACTTTATTAGGTAATTAACTTTTTAGTTGCCAACTTTCTAATGGGCCAACACATTTGGTCATACTTGCAAGCAACATCTTGTATGATGAGAGAGAGAAAAGCAAGATATGGATTGATATGATATGATAATTGTAATTATTTTAATTAAATAACTTAATTGTTCATTTCTATTCTCATTTCATTTTCTCTAATGTAAGAAATAGAGAGAGAAAGCAAAGGAAAATAGAGAGAGAAAGCAAAGGAAAATAGAGAGAGCAAGAGAGGGAGCTCGGGGAGAAAAGAAGAATAGGAGAGGAGAGATTAAGCTTAATGCACCCAAGATTTATAACATATTACGGGTGGAGAAGAATGGAAGCTAAGAAAATAAGGTATATGCTATTTTCAAAGTTTTGCTTTAGATTTCTTTTAATGAATTTACGGAAAAAGGGGTTTTGTGATTTGAAAGTTAGAACCCTTTAAGTTATGTGTTTTTTTATAGTTTCATGTGTGGATCTAACTTGTACAAGTATTAAAAAGTGGATCAAAAGGAGGGAAATGAAACTAGGTTTCTAGAAATCTAGAAAATCCTAGCTTTCTCTCCCTTTGAACAAATGGTATGTTAAATCTACACCTCCTTTTCATGATCCGTTGAAGAGGGGTGCTAGATATATGTGTTGACTAGTTAACCCAAGTGGTAGAACTTGAAAATCACGTGTATACGTTTTGGTCAAAATAGTCCACGTAGTGGACAAAAAGCTTTAAAAAGCTCTTAGATCAGTCTGCCACGAGGATAGTTTCGTCCACTTCATTTGCTTTAAAAATTCGAGGAAAATTCGGAGAGGTAATATCAGAGGTTAGGTAGCTCCTATAAAATTTTAGAATTTTTGGACATACGGTTTGAGAGTTATGCATTTTACGGCCGAAGACTACTTTTAAAACTCTTACCGAATAACTCTCTGTGTATTGATCCAAAAATTATGAAATTTTTACTTGAAGTACATGTATATAACAGGAGCCTACCCTGAAAATTTCAGAATTTTGGGAGTTAATTTTGATTTATGAAAAATCTGACAATATTTGGCAATTATGGACTATTTAAATATAGTAAATGAATTTTAAAAATTCCTAGAAAAATATATTGTCATGAGGGGATTATATGTAGCTACTTTCCAGAAACGAAATGGTTTTTGAGTTGTTTTACTATTTTTCATATAAATGATGTTATATGGTTAAATGAATTTAATTAAATATATGATGTCAAAAATGTGAAAAATATGGTTCCATGACTTGAGATCCTTAAACATGGTTGATGCAGATTTGTGGTAAGGATTTCGGTCAATGGTGAATAGTGGTTATGTGTATGGTGTATTAGAAGATTTAAATAAATTAATTAATGAAAAAAAGTAATTAAATAAATTATTTATTAATTCAATAAATGATTTAAAATATATTTATATGACTAATGATATTAGATTAAAATATTAATGATAATATTAGACTTAAATGTTTTTAAAAGTAGATAACATTAGTTTGAAATACTATTATTTAATTAATAATATTAAACGGGAGACTAAAATTAAGAAATTACTTTATTTTAATTATAAGTCGTTGAAATTGGTATGCAATTGACTATATTATGATGGTAGTAGATTGAAATGAGAAGTCAGGATGCTAAAATAGATTCAGGGTTGCTGAAATAATTTCGGTTTACTGAGTTTGATTTTGTTCTGCTGAAATTATGATTTCAGGATGCTGAAATATGTTTTGGTTTACTGAAATGGTATTTCAATTTACTGACATGTTATCTAGTTTACTAAGATAACATATAAAGGAAAAACTTATAATTATAAGTTATGATATGATTAAAAGATTATCAAAATGTAACAGTAACACTAAGACTTTAATATAATGTCTAATACTTAACTATATGTTTAAATGTTAGACACTTTAATATAAGATGATAAGATTATAAGTGAGTTATGTAAAGAGGTTAAAGTAAATTGCTTAGCAGTAGACCGCGATTGAGGCAAGTTCTCTAACTCAAACTTGAGTTATATTTCAAAGCATGTTAGTGAATAGTTATTGATGATTATTCACATCCTTATTGATTATTGTTAAATCGCACTTTGTGCAATTGAATTCCTGTTCTACTATTATTGGACTGTGAACTGTTTAAAGTTCTTTCATTCATGAACTGTTTATGAGATGGATCTATGCTAGTTGTATCAGCTAGATCAAACATGTTTAAATTTGTTAAATCAAATATATTTTTAAAGCGGTGCCTAACCAATTGAAATGGTAAGGACTCTTGACTGAGAAAAAGAACAATTTTACTAAAGTATTATTGGAAAACAATTGTTGCTAGTATATTGAGTGATTATTCATATTTCACAGGGTAGGAAAAGCTGATCTCCTTGATTACCAAACTTTATTAAAAGGACCAGTTTAAATACTGATAACCTTAGTATATGTTCATGGTTATTTCAAACCACTCAGCATCTGTTATTCAATTATTAGAATATTCCGTTATAGAGATTAATTCATGTTCTTTCACTATCCCTTTATCTGATTGAACTTTGAAAGTTAAAATCTTTTCTAATCATGATATATCTCTTTCATATTTAAACTTGCTAAGCAAATTAGTTGCTTATTCTTACTATATCATGACAATTATTTCAGCTAAGCCTGAGAGTTCGAGTAAGAAGGACAAGGGCAAAAGAAAGGTTCAGGAATAGTTAACATAAATGCTTATGTAACATGAGATACTATGTTTGATTTATTTATAAACCTTTTGGGTTACTATATGTAACTTATATAATGTATGTTTAAGTTAAGGTAATAGACCTTGGGATATGTTTGTAAGACTTTAATGTAATGAACAATATATGTTTATTATCCCGTAATAGTTTATAAAATGCTTATGATGGTGATGTACAGTGGGCACTGAATTCGAGATTAGAGAACTCGGATTTGGGGGCGTCACAAGTCCAACGCTTTTAATTTTATCTTTCCCTAATCATTTAATAAGGGCTTTCATATACACATTTGTAAATAACTTTCTCACTCATATATCTTTAATTTTATAACCCAATTAGATTTGCTTTACTTAGGTTATAAGATTAATTATTTAAGATGTATAAAATAGATCTCTTAGGTTATTTAATTACCACACCTAATTTATGTATTATGTTACATAACTTTATTCTTAATTCCTTTATACAAAATAAAAGTATACCTATTCTATATTTATTTAATCAATTACATAACCCACATAGGTCATCACACATTCCAATAGTTTATTAACTTAATAACTCTAATGGGCTTAATAAGTTATGACCACTCACATATTCACTATGTATAATTCATATCAATTATTAATCACTTCACATTAATCACATAATGTACCTACATATCATCTTAAATACAATAATACATGTATTAATATTCAAATCCCTATTTGAAATTCAAATTAGGGTTTTGAACAACTATTCATCTTGGCTTCCTTTCTTAGTCAACTTATAATCATTAAATTGACTAACTTGCTTAATTCATATCGCATATGTTCAAAATATTACTGATAATAATAATTATAATATTTAATAAAAGAATAATATATATATATATATATATATATAAATTCATTCGTAAAATTATAGTCGTATAAAATTCTCGGTCCTTACATTCTCCCCTCCTTATAAGGATTCCGTCCTCGGAATCACCATTACCGTACACTTAATTTCATGTCTATCATTATATTTTATTTATAATTTTTTTTTCTTATTGAATTATTACATTCTCCCCTCCTTATACGATTCCGTATTACGAGTCCAGAATTGCTGCGCGTCTTGATCCATTGCTTGCTGTCGGCTTGCACCAATTATGGTAGTTCCCAACGGAACTCAAATTCCTCCTCCAAAATCCTTTTATTAACGAGTTATAATTATACTATATATAATTTCCTGAAATTATCTTTTGTATGTCTATATTCAAGGGTTCCTAACGTTCACAAGGGTAAACGTACTTATCTTAACAATCTTACGGTAAGAAAAATAGGTTATATCCGAAGCAAGTATATACATTGATCGAAATCATACCTAGAATTCCATCTCCAGCTGCTACTGTATCTTGAACCGTCACATTGAAGGTCCTCAGTTTATTTAGTGGAGTTGGACCAGCTATTACTAACACTCCGCTGCTTTTACTTGCATTCGATATTCCCCCGTCAGTTCTCCTTTTCCGACAATCCCTCACCATATGATCTGTCGACCCACAAATAAAACACCCCCTATTCTTCCTTGGATTGGGACAGTTAGGAGAGATATGTCCCTCCTGCCCGCATTTAAAACACACAAACTTCCCTTTCAGACACTCACCCGAGTGATTTTTCCCACAATTTTCATGGTTCAACCTACTTCTTCCTAACTCGCTGCCTATTATCAGTATTTCCCACACTGTTACACTTTCTTTTTTCGCCTCCACTTCCACTGCTTCCCTCCACCTTGACAGCTCCCTCGATCTTAACCTTATTCTTCTTTTCCTTGTTATAGAGGCTCATGGCCTCACTTCCTCCTTCGGCTATGATAGCCTTTTCCAAGAGCGATCCAAAAGAATTAATCTGCAACACCGCCACCTTATTGTTGATCCAGGGTTTTAGGCCATATTCAAACCTTTTTGCCTTCCTTGCCTCCGTATCCACTTGGTGTGGAGCGAATCTAGCTAACTCATTAAACTTAGCTGCGTATTCCGATACAGACATATTTTCCTGCTTCAATTCTAAATATTTCACCTCCATCCTAGCCTGCATACTGGACGAGAAATAATTCTCGAAGAACAGTTCCTTAAACCTAGTCCATGCTACCACTCCTTCGCCAGCTCTAGTTTGATTTGCCTCCCACCAGAAATTCGCCTCTCCCTTCATCATATAGGCAGTAAAAATTATCTTTTGCTCCTCCGCTACCCTTGCAATAACAAAAGCCTTCTCCATCTCCTTCACCCATGTTTGTGCTTCTATAGGGTCAGTTGTCCCTCTAAATTCTGGCGGTCATACTGTCTTGAAGTCTTTGAAGTTTGCCAATCGATTGTTTGTTTGATTTCTTGCTGCTGGTGCTCTAGTCTGCATGGCTTGTGCCAATATATTCGCAAGATTCTGCATCGGGTTTACTTAACCTTCTGCGTTATTAATATATTCTTCTTCTCTTTGGTTTCGATTACGTCTCCTTGGCGGTATTATCTGGTTAAAAAAACCTAAAATTATTCTTTCTTGTTTTACATTTTATGCCTCATCGTATAAGTGTTAACATTTAAAAGGTAACGCGAGATTTTAAACTCAGACAAGCATATAATCAAATAGACACTTACTATCTTAATTTTCAAAAGTCATTTACTTAATCAAATATATATTCATATTCACTCAACGAGTTCATAGTACTTCATATCATATAGCACATATTGCTATAAACATTTATCATTCCCTGTGACCACAAAAGTCAGGAATCCTTGCTATAACTTATACAAAAGTTAGGTAATACATTACATACATAGGCATATCATACACACATTTACTACCATATATAATCATACAATACTTATCCTACTTGTTTCCTACACCCTCCCTTGATCCTGGACAACCTTTCGCCTGATGACCTACCAACCCACATATAAAACATACACCTTGCTTTGGATTGGGACAATGAGGAGAGATATGTCCCTCATGTCCACAATTGTAGCATACATTTTTCCCTTTCATGCATAGGCCTTCATGTTTCTTTTTACAGTTTGTACACTTTCCTATCTTTTTAAAATTCCCTTGGTTACAATCAGAATTTCCTAGATCACGGTCATTCATCTTTCTTTTCCCCTTCTGACTCGGAGCTGCACACGATATGCTACATTTGGCTCCCATCTGATCAATTTGGATCTTCAACTTATCTTATTCTTCCATTATTTCAATTAAAGCCTTTTGCAATTGACTATTTAGTAACTTTTCTATTTCCTATAACTTTTCTAGAGAAGAAACCTTATTCTTCAAATTCAGCACTTCAGTTGATGCCTGATCAGCTCCAACTTCTGTGTCCGAATCACTATCCGTTAGTACCACCGTTACTGGTTCCGGTACTATATTTTCCAAAATGATTACCTTGTCTGGGTGCCTTCCATGTGAGCCTCTATTTCAGCTATTAGCTTAGATATTGGCTCGGGTAGAGTGATTTTCTCCTTCTTCACGATATAAGAGTCTCCTAATCCTTTTTCGCCTGACATCTACACATAATTTTATTTCTGGTTAGTACATATTATACACATAGCAAACAATAGTTTTATATAAGTTACTTTTATTTCATTTTATGACGAATTTCCTTAATTCATCTCCTTTAAACTCTATTTGAGTTATTTATTTATTTATTTTCAACGCTCCTATCTATCTTAAGGTTATAGCCTAAGGTATCCCCACCTGAGGTTTCTAACTTAAAGCTTTGATACCAACCTGTGACGCTCCCAAATTCGGGTACTTGAAACCCGTACTTGGTGCTACACGATACCATTCATAAGGACTGCTTAACATATTATAATCTTAAAAATTATATCAAAGTTAACTAATCCCCAGATACGGACCTTTAAGTACATTATTACATGATAGATATTATATTATAATAATACAAAGTTGTAAATATTACAACCAACACCTTAAAACTATTCCTTTAGCTTCCCCTTTCCTTTGTCCTTGCCAGAACCTTCTGTTCACGCTTAGCTGAAAACATTTAATTTAAAACAAGAATGAGCATTTAATTGCTCAGCAAGTAATATTAAATAATAAACATCAACTTAAAGAAGTAAACGTTTTCTTTGAAGTATACTTCTACAACGAATCAATAGTTGTGAAGCCATTTGCAACCATTCGTAACAACATATTAACCCGTTTAAAATTTTGAAACGACGTAGTGACTATAAATGTTGAGCGGTCAATAGACCTTGAACCATTGTTTTCAAGTTTGAAAAGGTTTATACAGAAATTCATCTGCAAACCGTCATAACTTACAGACAAGTTGGGTGATCAGCCCGTATGCCCTGTATTGATCAACACTACATGCTGGAATGACATATCTGCCTTTGACGCATAAAAATTTCCCAATTTTGAGTTGTTCATACTCAGTCTAGAGTCCGAACCAAAGCAATTTAGTTGGACGACTCTATCCTAACCAATAATATTCAACGATATATTTTAAACAATGTTTAGCTGAGTCAAATAACTTAGGTAACTTTTAAACCATGTATTTATACCAATATTGAATGGTAGGCATCAATACTTGTTTTATCAAAGAAATTTGAGTTCAAGGATACTTGTTTAGATACAATCATTCATACAAGTGAGGACACTTGCACAACAAAACATAGCTTACAAATAACAGAACAATTTTAATTATATATGAATCACATGAAGACAATAATAAGATACTGGTAAACAATAAACGAATCAATAATAAATAAGTTAGAGATACTTGCTTACACAAAGAATCATTGCATAAAGTAAATGCAAAGGTTGGAATACTTGCACCATAAAGAGTAAGGTTTAGATACTTGCTTAATAAAGAGTAAGATTTAGATATTTGCCTTGTTCCCTGCTTACTGCTACGCAATATAGTTTTATCTTTAACACAAAGACCTATCATTAATAAGATTATTCTAGAAATTAGTATATCACATTATACTTCATAATACTACTACTTTATAAGTAAATTATCTAGCATGTAATCACATAATCAAACATTAGATAACCTCATAACACCTTAATTATTCACTTATAAGTTCTTATTTATAAACTAGTAAACCATATAACCAATCTAGTAAACTGCATTGTCAATCCAGCAACCTGGATCATCAATCCAGCAACCTGGATTGACCAAACCTACTAATTTAGTAACCTGGATTATCCAAATAGACCAATCCAGCATCCTGGATTATCCAATGTAAAAATTCAGCATCCTCGTGACTAATCTAGCAAACCAGATTGCAATCTAGTAAACTAGATTTCAAGCCAGCAAACTGGATTCACATCAAAATACCAAATCATATTTTTTTTTTATCTTTTATCCACACATATATACATATATTCCATACATAAAAATAATTTTTTTGAAAATTTTCAATTTCCTTTACTATTTTTCAAAAATCCATTTCTAGTTAATTTCTGAAGAAATTAGCTACCTTACGCTTAACTCCAGAAATTCTCAACTCTTGGTGGGATCTTACACGTGTTAACGTGGACTCCCAGTTTAAATTTCGTGGCCATCGGAGTTATAGAACTCCGGTTATAGTAGTTTCTGTCCAAAAAACCCAAATATTGAAATGAGCATAACTTGGTCGTTTTAAGTCGAAATGAACTCATTTTTGGACACAAGCTAGTTTATCTCATATATTTTTATGTCCCAAAAGATTGGAGTTTATAACATTACTTAAGTTGCCGAAACTGTCCTTGAAAAATCCGAATAGTCTACTTTTTGTCATTTTTCAGATTTTGCTCCCTTTGCTAAAATCAATCCATACGAAAATCTACAAGGTGTTTTTCAGTGAATCCACTTTGATAAGTTAGAAGACTCGTAGATCTATGTCCAGAAATTGACCACAGTCAAAAATTCAAAATACAGTAGAAAATATGGTCGTTTCCATTTTAAGTTACGTTTTCTCAAAAATCTAATTTTCTAACCTTTATGTTTTCTAAGAAAACTTCCATAATCTTTTGATTAATCATACAAAATGTAATAACCCAATATTTTGATACAATTAAATAAAAAAATTTGCATATAAATTTTTTTATATATAATATTTCTATCAAAATTAGGGTGAAAATACGTGCAAGGTAAAGAATATGTATTTATGTGACAAATGTATATTTATTTGTTGCACGAATAATTTTAAATAAATTTTTCGATAAAATAATTGTAGATTTATATAAATTATATTATTATGATAAACTAATTTTGATAGTCAAAATATTTTATAATTTAATTTTCATGAAAATATGACTAATATATTATTTCAATAATATAAGAAATGATTTATAGAATTATTATAATAATTATTTTATTATATGAATTAATCAAGATTAATTAAGTTAATTATTTTAACTTAATTAATAATGGAATATATTATGTAAAGTGTCGTTATAGATCAAAACCCTAATTTTGATCTATGTTATAAAATTTCAAAATTAATACAATTATTATGTAATTGTATTTAAAATGAAAGTATATTTATGTGGTGAATAATAAGAAATTATTTTCTTAAGGAATTTAGATATTAAATATAATTATTAATTATATTTGTCTCCAAATATATGTAAGTATGTTAATACAAAATATGATTATTTATTATATATATAATTATGATAATTAACATAATTATATGAATATATGTTATGAATTTATTTATTTATTTTGTCTAAATATTAAACATAGTATTTAATGTGTTTATATTTAAATACAAGGGTGGATATTATGTGATTAAGGGTAATAATTAGGGAACCCTAATTTATAATTTTAGAAAAAACTCTAATTTTATATTAAAAATCCTACTTTTAATTATTGTGTTTTAATTAAAATTTTATTAAGCTTTAAATTTATTTTTTCCAAACCCTAAGAATTTTTGAGAAACCCAAAGGGTTAAACCCTAAATTCATGTGCCATGATCAAGAATACCCTTAAAGGGATTTATTATTTACAAAATAAGTAATTTTGATTTTTTTTTTATTTATGTTGCTTGCAAATCTTCCTATATCTTGGTAGTTCACCAACCCTAGATATCACAAGTGTACAATATCTCAGCCATATCATATCTAAAGTGACACCTTGCATCATACAAATGCAATGCATCAAATATAAGGATTAAAGAGAGAGAAAAGTCTAATGTTTGCCTCATTTGTTCACACACACTTAGCCAAACTCTCTCAACCTCAAAGCCACGAAAATCTTTAGTGATTCAGTCCATAATCAGACCCTTATCATCCCAATATTAGATTAGAAAGCCAAAGATTCAAGATTTAGCAAAGTGAGGTAAAAACCCTAACCAAAAATTTAATCTTGTATGCTAAGTTAGATGTTATGATTAAGTGTTAGAATATGTTGTATGTTATGTCTATTAATGATCTGGGTTAAGAAACAACACTTTCAATACATCAAAAGGCACGAAAAGTAAAAATTTTCAAAACTGCCAAGAACCCTAATTTTGTACTCTGACAGTCAAAGTCGAGGCCTTTAATTCTCAATCTGTTGATGTTGTGTTATGTTTAATGATTGGTATTTGTGGTATGTTATATTCTTAGTAAACTAAAAAAGAAATCATGCTTATATCATGTATATATTGCAAGATATTGTTGGTCAAAACCCGTTGACCAATCAGATTTTTATTTCTGGAAAACCCAGAAATTTTTCAAGTGTTGAACAGTTTCTGACAGCGTTTTTGCAAGCCTTGAATCTTACTGTTATTAAGGTGTTACGCCATGTTGTTGTTTTGATCATGTAGTCTGACATATGTACTACACATACATGCCTTTAGATCACATATATCATGTATAAAATCAATGATAATCGTGGTCAAAGTAGGGTTGACCAAACTGCTTGAAGAACAAATCTGGAAAACCCAGAATCTTCAAGAACGAATTTTCTGACATGGTTTGACCAGCATGGATCTTAAGATTGTGTTGTTGTTAGAGTGATTTTATGCAATAGATATGTTCCTTTACATGCATACTACAACCTGAAACCATTAGATCACAAAACCATTACAAGATTAGTAAGTTGTGGAAGCCCAAAGTAGGCTACTCGAACTGTTTTTCATTTCTGGATAACCCAGAAAATGAAGAACAGCTCTGACAGCTTGTTCAAGGCTTTATATCTTCTGGATGTGTTATGATCTGACCCAGAACTTGTTATAGACTTGTAGTATTACATCAATACTACAAAATCTGACCATTAGCTTATCCAGAAATCTCATGATCTGACAATTATTGTTAGTCAAAGTAGGCATCAAGGGACTGGTTATGAATATTCTTGAAGGCTCAAGAACACCTATAGCGACACTTTCTGTTGCAATAGACCTTTAACGACAGTTTTAAATATAAATTAATTAAAATAAATAGAAATTAATTATTAAAAATTCATAAAATTATTTTAAGTTATAAAAATTAACTTTTTATATTCTGACATAAATTTCATTAATCTATTAATTTAATTAAATATTAATGATATTTAATTTATTTAATAATTATATTAAATAAATCAGATAAAAATGATTTTTATTTATTAAAAATCATATTAAATAATATTAAAGTATTAAAAAATATTTTAAGTTATAATAAATGACTTTTCATATTTTGAGATAAATATCATTAATAATTTAATATTAATGATAATAAATTTATTTAATAATTATATTAAAGAAATTAAATTAAAAATGATTTTAATATTTAAAAATCATTTAAAATGATATTAAAGTTTTAAAAAGTATTTTAAGTTAAATAAATAACTTATAATATTTTGATAAGAATTTTATTAATATTTTAATATTAATGATAATAAATTTATTTAATAATTATATTAAATAAATTATTTAAAAATAATTTAAATGTTTTATAAATCATTTAAAGGTGAAAAAAATGTTTTAAAAATATTTTAAGTTATAATAAATAACATTTAATATTTTGATACTAATAACATTAATATGTTAATATTAATGGTAATTATTTAAAAATAATTTTAATATTTTAAAAATCATTTAAAGATAATATTAAGGTTTTAAAAATATTTTTAAGTTATAATAAATAACTTTTAAAGTGTTGACATGAAATTCATTAATATTTTAAATTATTTAAATTTTAATGATAATGAAATTATTTAACAATTAATTCATTAAAAAATGATATAAGTGATTGAAAAATCATTATAAATGATTTTAATGTTTGGAAAAATATTATAAATGATAATTAAATTATCTAATATAATATTTAAGTTCTTGAACAAAGTTTTATTAAAAATAAATTCGTTAATTATCCGATAATGCAATCTGGATGCCGAAACGATACCGAACTCAAACCAAATCGACATAGTTTGACTAGGTATACGTCCTTATGTGTTTTAATGACTTATGTGTCTATGTGACAACATGTTTAAAGCAGTATTATGTGTTAAGTTATTCTAATTAATATAATAATTCTATTGATGATAGGACTTTGTATTAAAGATAACAGCATAAGCTATACTACGTAGCAGTAATCAACTATCAAGGCATGTTTCTAATTCTTACTCTTTATTGAGCAAATATTCTAGAATTTTTCATATCTGGACAGGCTCTTTAAATTTTGAACTGTCTGTCTCATTATTTATGAATAATACAAGGTTATATAAATTTTTTTATTCCAATCAGCTTCAAAAAACAATAGTTAAGATACTATCAAGTACATCATTCTTTTCTTACTTGAAAAAGTTTACATTGCAAGTTTTTTTACTCAAATTATTATTGATATCCATGATTCGATTATTTCTGATTATTATCTCATTATTGTCTGTTGTCATACAAGTGTTCCCACTTGTATGAGCTATTGTATTCATGCAAGAACTCTTGAACTAGAACTTCTTTGATATGACAAATTCTGTTACATACTATTAAACTTCGATAGACGTTTAGGGTTTAAAGACTGTCTAAGCTATTTGACTCGGCTAGACAGAGTTAAATTGTACTGCTAAATAGTATTGGTTAATATAAGGTCATCCAACTAAAATGTTTAGTTAGGATTCCAGACTGAGAATGAACAACACGAAATGGAGAAAATATTTTTGTGCCCAAGGCGAACAGAGTGAATGAATTTATCGTTCAAACAGATAGTATTGATCAATACAGGACATAAACGGGGCTGATCACCCCACATGTCCGTAAGACCAGAGCAGTTTACAGATGAATTTCTGTTTAACCTTTTCGAAAATGAAAAATAAAAGTTCATGGTCCATTGACCGCTCAACATTTATAGTCACTACGACGTTTCAAAATTTTAAACGATTTGATATGTTATTAAGATATGTTTCGAAAGACTTCACAACTATTGATTCGTTGTAGAAGTATACCTCAAAGAAAATATTTACCTCTTTCAGCTAAAGTTTATTAACTGTTATTGTAAGACCCCGAATTTTATAACTAAAGATTTAATTTTCTATATATATTATTTCAAAATGGTAAGATGTTGATTTGATAAATGTGAAAAATTATGGGTGAAACGTGCAAATATTTTAAAATAAGCAAGTGGTTATAAAATATTCATTGTTGTCGGGGAATATTCGTTTGGTCGTGGAATATTCTTGTTGTCGGAGAATATTCGTACGACGGCGCAGCTATTTGTGGGCCCCACAACGGAATAACTGTCGGATATAGAAAGCGACAGAAATAATTTTTTTATAAAATAACGGCGTAGTCGTTACCGTTAGTACTGTTGAAATACCCGGTGGTTAAAATACAGTAATACGCGGTGTTGCACAGTAGCACACGGTATTGCACAGTATTTTGAATTATTGATTCTTACGTAAGAAGGCACTTACTCAATTATTGTTACAGTAATTACTATTCAATATTTTATATTATTGATTCAATAATTGCATGATATTTTATTGATTCAATAATTGCTACGTTGATATTTTATATCAATAATTGCTACATTGCTATTTTCTATGATTGATTCAATAATTGCTACCGTTGATATTTTGTATTATTGATTCAATAACTGTCACTGCACAGCATTTCACATTATCAACTCAATAATTCATATTATTTGAATAATATTATTAGATAGCATTATTGACAATGGCTAAGGAAGTTCTGTCTAGGAGAGTTTATTTAATTGCGCGCCAGTACGGAGAAGTTCTTATCGGAAGACCCCCTCTTTCCTAGGAACGACCTGTTGTCAATATTGTAGTTTTATAATATTATTTGTGAATAATTAATTGTTGATTTATATGATAAGAAAATATTTATTTTGTGGATATAAAAGAAGAAATTAGTGCTGAGGTGTTTTTATCAGTATTTTGGTGTGAAAAATCATCCGTTTATGAAATTCGGATAATTTATGTTTGGAATTTGAAAAAACTTCCTTCTACAAAGTTGTAGAGAATTAAATTTCCTATGAAAATGACATAAAATTTGTATTTTTCTGAAAAAGGGCTATTTATTAGGAATTATTGAAGTTTCAAAAAATAAATATTTTTTAATGGGAGGTGGGCCCCACCGGTGGCTGGTGGCTGATGGCTTTTGGCAGGCGGCGGAATTTTTTTTTAAAAAAATATTATTTTATTAAAATGTCTACTTTGGCATCTTAAGCTTTTCCTATAAATAGGGTGCTTATGTTAGAATTGAAAATCACACCAGAATCAGAAGTTTTCTCTCTCTATAATATCGAGCGTATTTTTACGAATATTTAGATACTTTGAGTGTTAGTATTCAGTGAAAGTTTCCTTCGGTATGATATCCGATATTTCAGTCAGAAGTACTATTCTTTTGAGGTAAGGGATGTTATTTTCTTTCGTAAATGATGTTATTCTTTTCAATATCATTATACCAAAATATTGGCATGAATTTATTATGAAATTCTTACTTTTTTCGTCAGAGTTACTATTCACGTATACGGCATTATTCACGGAAAAACTAAATTTTCTTCTATTTGTCCAAATTGTCTGTTATGGTTACTATCTTTGATTGGATCTAAGTTTTGAGCTTTATTCTTGAATTTTACTCCACAAAGTATTATTATGAAATATTCTTGAACTTGGATAAACTAAATAAAGAGTAAGATTTAGATACTTGCCTTGTTTGCTACTTACTGCTACGCAATATAGTTTTATCTTTAACACAAAGACCTATCATTAATAAGATTATTCTTGAAATCAGTATATCACATTATACTTCATAATACTACCACTTTATAAGTAAATTATCTAGCATGTAATCACATAATCAAACATTAGATAACCTCATAACACCTTAATTATTCACTTATAAGTTCTTATTTATAAACTAGTAAACCATATAACCAATCCAATAAACTGCATTGTCAATCCAGCAACCTGGATCATCAATCCAGCAACCTGGATTGACCAAACCTACCAATCCAGTAACCTGGATTATCCAAATAGATCAATCCAGCATCCTGAATTATCCAACGTAAAAATCCAGCATCTTCGTGGCTAATCCAGCAAACCAGATTACAATCCAGCAAACTGGATTCGCATCAAAATACCAAATCATATTATTATTTTTTTATCTTTTGTCCACACATATATACATATATTCCATATATAAAAATAATTTTTTTTAAATTTTTCAATTTCCTTTATTATTTTTCAAAAATCCATTTCTAGTTAATTCCTTAATAAATTAGCTACCCTTACGCTTAACTCCAAAAATTCTCAACTCTTGGCGGGATCTTACACGTGTTATCGTGGGCTCCCAATTTAAATTTCGTGGCCATCAGAGTTATAGAACTCCGGTTATAGCGGTTTCCGTCAGAAAAATCCAAATATTGAAATGACCATAACTTAGTTGTTTTAAATCGGAATGAGCTCATTTTTGGACACAAGCTATTTTATCTCATATATTTTCGTGTCCCAAAATATTGGATTTTATAACATTACTTAAGTTGCCAAAACTGCCCTTAAAAAATTCGAACAACCTACTTTTTGCCATTTTTCAGATTTTGCTCCCTTTCCTAAAATCAGTCCATACAAAAATCTACAAGGTATTTTTCAGTGATTCCACTTGAAAAATTTAGAAGACTCATAGATATAATTTTAAAAATTGACCACACTCAAAAATTCGAAATACACTAGGAGATATGGTCGTTTTCGTTTCATGTTATATTTTCTCAAATATCTCATTTTCTAACCTTTATATTTTCTAAGAAAACTTCCATAATCTTTTGATTAATCATACAATAACCATCATATACCATCATAATACATACTAATACTCCTTAAGATCAAGGATCTACCATGATCCATCATCTATTTTATTAAAACTTTACCAAATCCAAACAAAACATAATCAATACTAAGAAAAATTAAGATTTTCTAACTTTTCAAAACATAGTTTCCATTTCTTATTTTAGATCTAACTTTTGACATTCAAAAGTGATAAATCTAAACATAATAGACTTATAAACATATAGATCTAATATTTTGGAGTTTTGAAATCTTAGATCCAAGTTTTGATTGAAAATAATTAAAATAAAATGCATAAACTAGTTAAAGTTTATACCTTTGCTTGATTTCTTTCTTCTTCTTTCTATAATTTGTTTAAGGAACTTTGAAGATCACAAAAACACTCTCTCCTCTGCTTATGTGGCTAGTCCAAAATCTCTCTTTCTCTCTCTCTTGGTTTTCTTTTGTGTTAGCTAATAAAAAGGAGAGAGAAATGAAATGAAAGAAAAGAGAAGTGAATTGATTTTGTGTGTGTTAGTAATTAGATATAGATATATCATGTATATCTATCCAAATCTCTAACATATCTTGCTCTTTCTCTCTCTCTTATCTCCTTATCACATAGAAAATTGGATAAACATGTTGGCAAAGTAAAAGAAAGACACATGGAATGTAAAGAAAATGATAAGATAGAATGTAATCATTACATTATCCTCCCTTATCTCCTCCCCTCTAAAAATTCAGCCATAAGGCCTTATCCTCACCCATTTTGTTTATTTTTTAATGCTTTATTTAGTTATGTAAATGCCCAACATGTCCCTCTCCAATTGGTCCAAGACTTGGGCCATTTCTTTAATATTGTTTTCGGCTTGCAAATTAAATATTTGGGCCATGTAACTTAGGCTAAGTCCAATATTTTTAATTTTATCTTTCCCTAATCATTTAATAAAGGTTTCCTTATACACATTTGTAAATAACTTTCTCACTCATATATCTTTAATTTTATAACCCAATTAGACTTGCTTTACTTAGGTTATAAGATTAATTATTTAAGATGTATAAAATAGATCTCTTAGGTTATTTAATTGCCACACCTAATATATGTATTATGTTACATAACTTTATTCTTAATTTCTTTATGCAAAATAAAAGTATACTCATTCTATATTTATTTAATCAATTACATAACCCACATAGGTCATCACACATTCCAATAGTTTATTAACTTAATAGCTATAATGGGCTTAATAAGTTATGACCACTCACATATTCACTATGTATAATTCATATCAATTATTAATCACTTCACATTAATCACATAATGTACCTACTTATCATCTTAAATACAGTAATACATATATTAATATTCAAATCCCTATTTGAAATTCAAATTATGATTTTGAACAACTATTCATCTTGGCTTCCTTTCTTAGTCAACTTATAATCATTAAATTGACTAACTTGCTTAATTCATATCGCATATGTTCAAAATATTACTGATAAAAATAATTATAATATTTAATAAAAGAATAATATATATATATATATATATAATTATTCATAAAATTATAATCGTATTAAATTCTCGGTCCTTACAACTTAAGTTGGATTATTGCTTAGGGAAGGAGGCACTCGAACTTTGGGCCTATATATAGGGCATATTTTCATTATGTAAAGACATTCCACATTGGGGGATCATTAGCTTACATATGTTCTTCTCTTTTCTTTTATTTCATTATTAGATTAGATTAGATAAGGTCTAGATTAGATTAAATCTGAAGATTGAAGCAATTGAAGAGCATTGAAGATTCAAACTAGGAGCAAGAGAGATCAGATTTGCAATTTCTATTCATATTTTCTTTTTTACTTTTTATTTGTAATCTTCTAATGTATATTAAAATTGTGGATTATGGATTTGATTCAACTATGAATTAAACTTTATTTTGGGATTACAATGGATCTTATTGTGTAGTTTACTTTGATATGCTTCCTTGTTAGTCTTGTTCATCATTTTTGGATTGTCTATTGTGGTTTGTACTCAATTGTTTAATTGCATAACTATCGATTACCGTGATAATCTATAGAAATGAATTATGGGTTTAAATCTGATCATAATAGCTTGTGTTTGTGTGTTCTACATGGAGTTAGAATTCATGATTTGTGCTTCGGATAGACATATACTGAAGCATCAGTTGTAGTCATTTGGGAACTTGTGCTTAAACCTTTATTATTGTTAAGTCGCATAAAAATATAGTGGTTTATATAATTTAGGTGTTCACATTCATTCTATCATTTGTGAATTGTATGTGATATGAATATGGTTTATTGAGAGATGGCTATGATTTGCTTTCGTGTTCTCGACTAACAATCCGAAGTAATCAATTTGACTTAATAGGAAGAGTATTGATTTCGATGAAACAATAGGTGAAATTATAGTCTCATGTCTTCATTATCTATTTTCATTATAGAGCTAATTAGTATTAGTTTAATTGCATATTATGATTTAAAATACTAAATCAATCGTTTAAATAAGATTAAGTTGGTTATGGGTGTCGACGTCAGAAAAAAATGAGGGACCCGAATCTTTCTCTCTTCCTAATGTTTTGTCTACCCTTATTCTTTTTATTGTGAAAAAGGTTTTGAATGGTTTTTTTAGGAAAAGTCTAATATGTATAATGTCGACGATTTGAACGTTTTACAGAGTCGCCAGTTGGTAGTTTTGAAATGGTTGTACCAACTCAATCGAGTTTTGTTTGAAAAGAGGCCCAATTTGTTGGACACTGTCGAAACTTGATCTTTGAAACCAAAGTTCTAAGTTTGGGGGCTTTGTTAAGTGTGGGGAAGGTGTTAGGCACCCCCACAACTCCCGTGTAAATACGGTACCGTATTTTTTTAATATTTCCCTTTTAAATCTGAAATGTGTGCGTGTGTGAATGCTGGAAGAAATTGGGCCTACGTTTGATTGGTTGAAAGCACGGACGTGCTTCGTTGAACCTATATACGAAGGGTTTGATTTGATTTGTAAAAGTCTCTCTTTTAGACAAGATTATTAAAATGATATTTTGAAAGCATATTTTCAAACCCTTACGCTAACATAGGAATTGAAACACATCGATACTTCAGTTTTATCATTTTAGCCTTTTGGCTCAATTTGAATGGTGATTGTCGGGCTGCGAAACATCCTCAACCACAACATATATACAAGTGTCGGTCTTCTCATGGGCATGACAGCCATCGGAGTGACTCTGACACGACAAACTATTATTCTCATTATGTTGAGACCTTAAACCCGAATAACCGTTTTAAGGTCTTTTGGATGTATATTTTATAGAAAAACTGATAGGGTACATTTGTAAAGTGGAGTTTGTCCATCGTAGGAATCAGATTTTGATCAGTTTGATCATGAATTCCATGATTCCTAGGATCCCAAAGGGAAGCCAATAAAACCTGCACAGCTCAAATATATACAGAAATATATATTTACATCCAGGTGTCGCCAGAACTAAGGATTCATCGGTAAATCCTGGCTCGCACATGGCCGAAGCATCTCGTTCCCACTAGATAGCGATCTAAGGGCCACGAGGTTGCTTTCATAACTGAAACTAGAAAAATGCTAGATTTAAGTAAACCTCATCCATTCTAGCCTCTCGGTTTCGTTTGGACCTATTTTGAACCGTTTGAAAGCTAGGGTTGGCGAGATTTGAAGAAATCTAGTTCGCCCACAGAAACGTCAGTGTCGATTCATATCAAATGAATATTTAAAGTAGCAGTTTAATCAAAATGAGGAAAGAAATATATATATATATATATATATATATATATATATATATATATATATATATATAAAAGTTGCAAAAAGCCACGGAGTAATCTAGGCTAGACAAAATTGAAATATATATATATATATATATATATATATATATATATAAAAGCGGTAAAGGGCGGTGGGTTTTCACTCTGAGGCCCGAACTGGAATGGAATATATATATATATATATATATATATATATATATATTTATAAAAGCTGTAAAAAGCTACGGAGTAATTCAGGCTGGACAGAATTAAAATATATATATATATATATATATATATAAATATAAAAGCTGTAAAATGCTACAGAGTGATCCAGGCATGACGAAATGTAAATATATATATATAAAAAAGCTGTAAAGGGCGACAGACATTCTATCCTTTGCCCGGATAGAAAATGTAAGTATAAATATATTTATAAAAGAAGTACAAAGGCCACAGAATAATCCAGGCCAAACTGGAATGTAAATATTAATATATATATATATATATATATATATATATTAAAGCAATAAAAAGGCCACGAAGTATAAATCCAGGCCAAAATAAGTAAGAAAAAAAATATATATATATATAGTTATATATATAAAAGCAGTAAACTACCACAGATTTGACATCCAGACTTGACAGAATTGAAAAGTTAGTATATATACAGTTGAATATATACATTAAAAAGCCAAACCCGGACTGGGAAGATAACCCAGTCCGACGAAGTTGCTAGAATCGATGATATATATATATATATATATATATATATATATATATATATATATAAGCTAATAGAAGCGATGGATCGACGATTTGATTTGTAGAAATGCCAGAAAATGAGTTTATGTAATAAAATGTAAGCAAAACGGCCACAGAACTGAGTTCCGGGCATAATAAAAAAGTGAAACTTAACTGCTACACGGGCTTTTTGCCAAATTGTAGGCTTTTAATGTCCGTTTCTACCAGTTAATTTTTGATATGTGATAGTATATGAGTATATCTACTTGTTAGAGTAATAAAATTTGGATTTGGAATACAAGGGTATGGCTGAGAAATGAAACGAGCAAAGGTTCAGAGTGTTTCTGAATTATGAAATGAGCTAGGGGTGCACGTTTATTTATAGACCCGGTGGAAGCGGCTCTACCTGCGGTAGCCACTGGTCTACCTGCGGCCCCACGTGGCAGGGCCCACGTGGTGGGTCCCATTGCATTGAAGTACGTGCACTCTGAGCAATGCGAGGTCAGATTTGAAACTTTCTAACTTTTGATCGGAGCGTCCGTTTGAGGCGTGCTATACCTTTTCGAAAAGCTCTCGCCGAGAGTGTCGCAATGACATGGGAGTAAAAATTTTCTGAGTCCAAAAAGATGGGTTCATAACCAGGTCTTTGATTCCTCGCAGTTTGCCCATTGTTGTCTTGCGCTGTTTCCAATCGGGATCATTATTATGGTTCGTTATAACCTTGGTGGTATTAATTCGGCTTGAGTTTGACCTAATCGGTCTCAAGCTGGTAAAATGACCATTTTGTCCCTAGTCTCCTGTGAATTTAGCTTCCCATGGTTGTATCTGGGGCTGAACTGGATCTCCCGATTATGGCCGGGGCTTAACTGTACCTCCCAGGTGGTGACCGGTGCTGAGTGGAGATCCTGGTATTAAGACTAGGGTTGACCTGACGTCGCGTATTGAGACCGGGGATGACCTGTTGGCTCGGTATTGATATCGGCGATGACCTGATGGCCCGGTATTGAGATCGGGGTTGACCGGAGGTCCTGGTATTGAGATTGGGGTTGACCTGAGGTCTCAGTATCGAGACCGGGGTTGAACTGATGGCCCGATATTGAGACCGGGATGACCTGGCATCCCGATATTAGGACCGGGGTTGATCTGATATCTCGATATTGGGACCGGGGTTGAACTGGAATCCCGGTATTAGGACCGGGGTTGATCTGATATCCCAGTATTAGGACTGGGGTTGATCTGGCATCCCGGTATTGGGACCGAGGTTGATCTGGCATCCCGTTATTGGGACCGGGGTTGAACTAGCATCCCGGTATTAGAACCGGGGTTGAACTGGCATCCTAGTATTAAGACCGGGGTTGATCTGGCATCTCGGTATTAGGACCGGGTTTGAACTGGCATCCCGGTATTAGGACTGTGGTTGAAAAGACGATTTTGCCCTTTTGCAATGTTAATAATAGGAAAACAAAATTTTGAGTGTCTACAATGGGTTAGTGCTTGGTGAGTCTTGTTAATTAATTCTCTGTGGGATCGATATTTTACTTATTCTATATTACTTGTCGACCACGTGCACTTGCGTGTGTATGTTTGTTTTGATTAACACCTAAACAAGCCAACACTAGGTTAGGGATTACCACCATCATACCTAGCTTATCTCTTCCCAATTTAATATTTTTGGGTTCTCTTAAATTATCGCTCAAGGCTTAATTTCTACAAGCTTGTATACTTAAGCTTTTCATTTATTCTTGTAAATTTAAAAGTATCATAATACCTTATCTTAATATACCTTCAAGTATCCATATAAATCCATTCTAGGGTTTTGGATTTTCATAACCCATATTTTCTCAATTATCTCTCAAATAATAAACCTTATAAGTTCTCTTAAAAATTTTAAATCATTCCTCCATTTTCATTCTAGGTTTTAGACGTTAACCTTTAATTTAATCATTGGAAATCTTATAAATATTCGGGTTATCACATTCTTCCCCCCTTATAAGGATTCCGTCCCCGGAATCACTATTACACCCAAAAGTACATACTGCTTCCTTGTATGAGGATCACTTATATCATCACATTCTTCCATGACTACTCTCTAAAGAGTAAAAAACTTTTCGTATCATGATGAGAGGTCATATAGACCATGAACCTTGAGGTTTAACGGTATTCACTGCAACCAAATCTGAAACATACTATACTAGGTGTCTACAATCACGAACAAGGTAAACTACCTAGCCGGGTACGTTAAGTGATCAGCCTATCGCACCTTAGTTTTCAGAACGACTATATGCGTTCTTAGATTGAAATATTTTATCCAATTAGTATATCTCCATTTTTCGGGGTTGTTCATCTCAGACTTAGCATAAGAGTCCGTACCAAAACAATTTGGTTCGGGATAATTCTCAAAGACATACTTAAATTTTCATAAATATTTGTCTAGCTGAATCAATTAGCTTAGACGTATTCCAATAATTCAAACATTAATCAAAATATTTGCATGGCCAAATTTAATTGGCAATAAATTATCTTTAAAATTTTGAAAATCATTTTATGACGTTATGATACCGCACTGTATTTACAGTCCATTTGAGGATTTGGTCATTTTGTGACTTTGTCATACTACATCGTACTATAGTGGGCTGACGATCCTTAGATCACATCCAACACTAGGTAATTTTACATTGATAACTCCATCATTTTTATCATCTCTGCACCAGGTCCAATGATGCATTAATGATATATAAAATACATTTTGATATCTCAAATCATTTTTGTCTAGCCGAAATAATTAGCGTAGACTCTTCTTTAAACCGTTCAAAACTATTAAAAAAATCATTTTTGGTGTTATCATGCCGCAACAGGTAACAATGTGTTAGTGGTTCAAAGCCCACTTCTACACAATTGTTACCATGTGTTGAGGATAATAAAAATTCATTTGTATTCTTAAAGGCACATCAGTACGAATTTAGCTTGAGTTCAAAAATTTCGAAGTCTAGCATAGCTAGAAGATTTGGAATACCTATGTTTCCACTATCAACTCCAATTTTCTCTAATGTTCTATTACTTAATAATTCTATCTATTTCTATCATCATTAAAACTTAATACACTAAAAATTCTCAATTCTCCATCCACAACTTTTCTATACCCCAGTATAGTTCATCAAACATACCACACGTTAGGAGGTCAGGAACTTTCAAGAATAATATGAGTTTAAGAACTTGTCTTAGCAATACGTAGTTCAAGAACCAATCATGGACTGTCCATACGCTTAGGGATTCATAAACATACCATACGATTATGAGTCACAAACTTACCATAATCATGAGTTTTAAGAACTCGCACCTATTCTTAATATTCTCTACTTATCCGTTATACACATAAGAAAAGAATCGCCTTCTCAACATACATATAGCGAATAGCGCGACACCAATATTTCAATGATTATCAATGTGATAAACTATGTAGTCGTTAGACCAAGCACAAAACCCCCGCACATACAAAGGTTTATACAACTCAGCTATTACATGAGTCCTCAGTTGAAATCCAACATAATCTTAACTGTAACGACCCCAAAATTAGTACAATAATATTTTCCTTCTTGATCGTTAACAATACAACTTTAATCTCTCATTACATCAGTATTCGATATTAAAAATCACTAAAAATGAGGAATATCTAAAATTTTTATAAACTTTATTTCTATATTGCCCTGAATCGCAACCTTTACATTACATCTCTTCGATTCAAATCTATATCATGAATCGTTACAACAAAATGACTATACAAAGTCTTACCTCACTAAGCAATAACCATTACATGTCGGATAGCTCAACTTACAACTTAACAACTAAGTTACAATCAAAACATCAACTAAAATTTAAAATTTAACATAACTAATATTCTTGAACATTGATCTCTATAAATAACCTAACATGTATCTTTACCTTGCATCCTTGACCTGCAAAAATGATTATTTGCAAGAGTGAGCTCGACAGGTCAGCAAGAACTAACAGTTATCATGCATCACGTAGCATATAATTAACATGCTCAACATACATCTCATAAACCTTAAAGTAACATGGCATACATGCTTTAATCACATAACAAATATAAATATTGAGTTCCTTACTCAACCAACATTCCTAAATTAATCAATGTAGTCATAAATTGACTTTCACATTTCATGCTTGCAACATATATAACATGGCATGCTCTTTGCAATACAATTTAAAACAGTTCATTATCAAGTTCACGTAGAAAATAGGAACTGAAAGACTTGCCTGGCTCGTAGATTACCAATTACCAAAAAACAGCTTAATATAATCTGCTTCATATTCCTACATAACGTATTACCATACACATCAATTATTAGTCACCTAGCAAAGCTTATCAAACGTCTAAGTAAATAATACTTTATACTTTCTAATTCTCTTCTATTTACTCGTTTGACACTCGCTGTCATATCATATGTATAATTAACAATATCAGTTAATTATCACATAGCTAATCCTCATCGTTAGTTAACCAATCTAGGTTAACTCATTCCTCATTAACTATCAAATTAATAATTATTATCACATAATAATTTACATCACATACTCACATTACATTTTCTCATAATCATATTATATATCACATGATTAATCAATTAATAATTACATACTCATATTAAATTATAATTAAATAAATTATAATTTAAACATCCACTTTAGTTATAACTAATCAATTTACATCTTATGTTAATCAAATTATAATTTAACAATTATAACGATTAATTAATCTACATCATGCATAATTAAACAAATTATAATTTATAATTAATCATGCATTTATTAAACTATAATTATAATTTAAATTACACATTCATCTTAATCATAATTATCCCATATTAATCAATTAAATTATAATTACACAAAATTATAATTTAAGTTAAACAAATAATCCACTAACCTTCATTATAATTTAACAAGTTATAGATTTAATTAAATCCTTACTCTAATTATAATTATTAAAATTATAATTATATATGAAGTTCACTACATTATAACCAGACAAATTATAAATTAAGTTAAACCTTCACTTAATTAAATTGAATTAACTAATAACAATTTAAATCTTTCACCACCTTCTTCCTTTTCTATTTTGAAATAGCCAAATACATACTCATCACGTCTTATTGCAAATCTTGGTTCATGTTAACACATAACCAAATTTATTTAGGTTTTAAAACTGTACAAATACTTTAAGTTTTCTGCCTCTGCTCAGGTACTGGCGCAGCTGCGCAGCCACAAGCCTTGGCATCGGCGCAGCTGCGCAGGTGACCAGTCTGAAAAAACCCAGTGGCGCAGCTGCGCTGCTTCTGGCTGTGCTACCGACGCAGCTGCACAGGTACGCAGACAGAAGCAGGCAGTTCAGCCTCCCTATTTCACCGATGAAACCCAACATGCCATCAAACGGCAATAACAAGCTACTAGAACAATGTATAGCATATACTTAATACAATACACTCATATCACATATCTCCAAAAACAAAAACATTTAAACAACAATAATTAAAAGTTTTAGAAATCAAATTTGATATTTTCATAAAACTTATATATTTTATAAAATCATTCACTGTAAATCACTTTCTCAAGCAATTTAACTCTATATACATGCATTATATACGTAATTGAAGATAGTATCAAATAAATTCTTAATAAACATATTAACATATATCAGTTTCATCAATTTCTTCAAACTAGAATCTACCATAATATCTAAAACTCATATGAACTCATATGAACATAACTTTTCTATTAAAACATGTTTCTACAATCAATTTGATTACTGAAAATCATTGTTTATGGCATCTAATTAAATTTATAAACAGTATATTAATTAAATTCCAACATATATTCAACAAAATTACTAACTTTCATAAAAAACGTTTTTACAGAGAAGTTCCACAACATAAAACACATTATTAAAACTAAATTTAGAAGTTATACCCTTTGATTAGGCTTAGGAGAAGAAGATGATGGCTTGGCGAGAATTCTTTCAAGGTCTGTTTCCCCTTTCTTTCTCTTCTTCTTCCCTTCTTCTCTGTTCTTCTTTTTCCTCTGCTCTCTTTTCTTTCTTTGTTTTTCTTAGTTTGTAAAACTAACGTAGTTGTAGTATATACAATATACATATATTACATATATTACATAAAACATGTAACTCCTAATAATAATTATATATACTAACTCTTATTAATTAGGTAAGTTACAAATTCAAAAGCCAACTTGGCTTGTTTGGCTACAAGAAAATTTGAAACTAGTTTTATTAAATCCAAACATAGTTTAGGTAATTTAGGGCTAGGCTAGTGTAAGGGTCCTGTTTGGCAACAGTCTTTTAAAACAAAAGCAAGGGCCTTGTTTGGTAAAAAAATTATTTAAAAAATCATTTCCTTTTATTTTAATAAATCATTTTAACACATACTTTAATGTCATATTTTAATCAATTAAATATTAAACAACTAATTTAATCAATTAAAATCTAACATCGATAAATCATATAAAATTTTCCACATAATTATAATTACTTGCTAATTAGAATTCATGTAACACTAGCACATAAATCATCTAATTTAATTTTCTCAATTAAATTAGAACAATAATATAAAATTAATATACATTAATTAAATTAAATATTACACATTCATTTAATCGATATATAACACTTAATTAAATCATTCCATAAATCACATAATTTATTTATTTAACTCAATAAATAATTCAATTAAAATATTTATTTACTCCAATAAATATTAAAATTAACATTTAAATTATCTTCCCATAAATTCACATATTTCACCATATATGACACGTATTCACATACTCAAACTCAAAACATCAGATAATAAGAATTTTATTTATTAAATTCTCATTTATAAATTCTAAAAATCTGGGATGTCACATTAACTTTCTCTTTACTCAATACGAATTTCATTTAATCTGTATCCCATCATACTTTTCAACTCTTTTGAGTTTAACTCGTATTATTTTATAGTACCATTTTCGTATAGCAATTCTGCTATAAAATTTTTAATCAATCGATTGATCCTCTTTCCTCCTATGACCTCATCAGATCACGTTGTGATCTCTTCTTATAATCGTGTTATAATTTAATCTTTCTATCTTATGATCGTTTTATTTTACGATCTTCTTATCTTTCCCTTTAATCATATTACATTATGATTTTAGACTTTTCATCTTCTAGACCTTGTTTATTTATTATCACTTTTCATCTTTATTAATGGAGTCAGGTAACTCTGAATTCTTATCTTATAATTCTTTAAGATTCTTCTTTGAATCTTATTTATCATATTCTTATCTTTAATGATGAGTTTTCTAAATTCATCTCTTATCACTTAAACTCGATCAGAGTTTATTCCTTATTCCCATCTCTTCGGTTATAGCCTAAGGAAACCCTACCTAAGGTTTATAACCTACAGCTTTGATACCAACCTATGACGCCCCCAAATCTGGGTCCCTAGAACCTCGAACCTGGTACGTTACGGTGCTACAAACATCTTAATAAATACAATCTTAATTCATAACTAAATGAATACAACTTGACTTTTATACTAATTAATACATTATTCCTTTCTGTTCCAGAATCTGTATCCTTTACAATTGGTTGTTACATTTATTAAAAAGACCTATCAGTTATAAGATTGATCTTTTAATTAGCATAACATACTTTATCTCACAATACTATTACTTTATAAGTAAATTATCTAACATTTAACCACATAGTCAAATATTAGATAACACTTTAACATCATACGTAGTCACAAGTCTAAACCTAGCCCACATCGAGTCTTTAAAAGTGTTCAGTACAGTATGTTGAGTGGTTTCCCACAAACAACTAACAAAATAGTTTCCCGCCTTGTCTGCACTGTATTTCACAACGAGTTAGATCGGTAGCTAGTTTGTATATACCTCCGCTCCCTGAAGGAATCATTTAGCACAGATACTATACATCAACCATTAAAGAGTACGACTGTACCACTACTTTCTCATATACACTATGATTTAACATTTAATATTTTATTTTATAAGTTCATCTTCATAAATCAGCAAACCGAATACCTAAATCCAGCAGTCTGGATACCTAATCCAGCAACCTGGATTATCCACACGACTTGCCAAGTTCATTACAACTTAATTCATTTCCTTTACAACATTTATGAGTAAATATAACTCACCGTCTAATTTCAACTTTCTCGTACATATACAAATCATTTCTTATAACTAAACTATTTACCAACTTACTAACAATTAGTTAAATTATCAGAATAATTACGTTGAATGCTCTGTAGCACAACATACATCTTCTATAATCTGATATCTTCAACATCTGCAAAAGTTTTATTTTTGCAAGGAATGAGCACGACGACTCAGCTAGTTCAACAGTCTACACCTTTTATACTTCACATAACATACAAATTTCATATATTCATGCATCAAAAAATTTAGTCAATGCAAGTACCCATGCTTCATGCATTTCTATATGCATCATATCTTTCATGATATGCATCTCTATATCGTTCATACTTATCATACAATACAATATATTCTTCATGTTGTAAATTTAACACATATTTCACGAATTTCATGCTTTGCATTTAGTCACATAACATTCATGTAATCAACGAGTTCATATAAAACACGTATTACATTAACAACCATAACATGGTTTAATACATATTATCACATAAAAGCAAGTTACTAGAGAACTTGCCTCGAAGCGTTCCTTGCGCGGTTAATAGAATTTGTCATTCCATTGTTGTAATATCCGAGATTATTATGTCATTCAACAATTATCAATAAACGAATTTATGAGAAATTCTTGTAAGTTTTCTTTTATTAGATGTATATATGTTATACATGCATGTGTTAGTTTATGATATGTGATGAGGAGTATTTAAATGGTGGGTTCAGTTTAACTCAACTATTTAAATTGGTTAAGTATGGAACTAATTCTATTAATTTCGTGGGATGGCTTTAAAGTATGAGTTTGAGTTCGGAGCGAAATTTAGAGACGCAGACTGCGTATTTGAGTCTGGAACGTTGAAATTAGTTAGGATAGACTGTAACCACGAAAATGGGGCACGGTTGACTTTTTGGTCAAAGTCAACCGGTTGACTTTTTTGGGTAAAAAGTCAACCACGAATTTTGGAGATGAATTTGATGAAACGGATAGTCCCATGACGTCCGGAACGTCGACTTTAGTAGGAATCGATATAAGTATCGCAACGTTCGGCTACGGAGGGCAAAATGGTCAAAATGATTGATTAATTGATTAAAATAATATTATAATATATTTAGTACAAGTCAGCAGCTGGTGGGTCTCTTGGTGACCACCAAATTGGGACAAGGAGGGAGAGTATATACGTATATAGCAAATATAGAAGGAGGAGGGAGTTAGTTTTATTCCTTAAACCAAACACCTTTTCATTTTCTCAACTCCCACATTATCTTGGTTCATTAACACAATTGATCATGGGATATGCCAAGGACCTCTCAACTGATGAATTCATATTTACGTTACACAAGAATTCAAGCTTTGTAAGAGCATCTCTTTCCCATAGTATTTTCCTTTTCCTTAGAAACCTTACCAAAATAAACTTGAGAGAATAAGAGTTTGAGAGCTCTTGAGAATTATGGATATTTGGAGAGTCTTAACAAGCAAGGGGGAAGGAATATCAGAATCAAAACAAGGGGAAATTCGCACTAAGAGGTAATTCATAACCCATTTCATATGTTCATGAGGAAAATAGTGAGAAATGCATGTATAATCATAGTTGATGGTTTGTTTTGGCGTTGTGATGCCATGTTATGGTGTATTACTGTTATGTGCCTATTAGGTATGAGAATTCTGGACTTAATCATGTTTCAATTACATTGAGAATAATAAAATTCGAGTATGCATGCTATATGTTTGATAAATTGCCACTAACATGCTAAATTCATCAAAACATGAAAAATTAGTGAATTTGATTATTGTAACATGTGTATACATGCTAGTAAAAGTGATCTGGACAGTAGGAATTGAATCCTTGCATGCTAGAATCAAAATCATGAATTTTGTCAAAGTGGGTTAACATGAAATCTGTGACTTTTCGGGTTTTTCGGAGCCTTGAAATCATGGTTTCTGTGACCCACTTATGGTAGCTAATAATTTTATAAAATAGTATGTTGTGTGAAGTCCAATCTGTCCAAATTTCAAAGGAATTGGAGTTTTATTGAGCAAGATATGAAATTCGTAAGCAAGCTTGTTGGTATAGAAATCTGCAGAAAATCTGGGTTTTCCCGAATTTTTCTAAGTGCTAGAACCTGTTCTGGAACGCTTTTCAAGGCAGCTGGTTCGTGGTCTTAACTTCCTGTTTTCTGGAAAGTGATATTTTTGTAAAATACTATGCTATATGAAGTATGTTGTGTCAAAAGGTCAGAGTCATATCATGCATGATTTGGTCAGAATCAATTCGCAAAGTAGGTTGCTCAAAGCTGCAAAAAAAATTTCTGGGCAGCGAAGAGCAGCGCAGCTGCGCCACTCATCAGGCTTGTGCCTGAGCAGTTGTGCCGGTCCGGGTCGGGTCTGGTCCGGGTCGGGTCGGGTCAGGTCGGACTGGGAAAAATTCCAGAAACTTATTTTTACTCAGGTTCTCATATTGAACCACTTTATCTATATGACGCAACATGTTATATAATTAAATTAGCTTGATGATAGCATACGTTGTAGTTTAATAATGAAATTATAATGAAAGGAAATCATTTTCTTTCGAATTAGAGTTCAAAAATCTAATGGCTTATTGTGAAACATATAATTAGGTTACGTGAAGGTTAATTACTAGCTTTAACGATAGCAGACGTATCAGGCAAGTTTCTTACCCTATTTTTCATTGAGAAATTAATCAATCCTTATTCATTTGATTTCAGCGAGGGTAAGTTCGGACTTGTGATTATTTAAATATGCATGCAAGTTCCTTTGACGTAAAATTCTACAACTTCAATTGTCTTGCAAGTTTTATTGCTGTTTATTCAATTATTAATTCAATTGCTATGCTGTAAAGTTCCATCGATTTAAAAGAACTGTTTCCAGGAATGCTTTCTAGTTTTTGTTCAGCTAGAGATTGTTGATGACAAATGATTTAATTCAAATCTTTTGAAGCTATTTAAAGTTTACCAATCCAAATTGTTTTGGTGCGGTCTCGCATGAATACTAAGATGAACAACCCAAATAAACGGGCAAACAGATGTCGGGCATATAGTCCCATTTCTGCTTATGCAGTTTAAACTTTATACTTGTGCACAATGTAGGGTACGATAGGCTGATTACCTGGAGTACTTGCAGAGACCGTTTACAATCCATTTGATTGTTAAATTGTTTGATGGTTTTTGATGAAACAAAGTAACGTTCAGGGTATTTAACACCCCTTAGTATGCTATTGAGAATTCTAAACTCTTATCTTTGATATTCTTGTTTAACACTTGATAATTCCTTCAACTGTTGAGATATTATCATACAGATGTTTTTACTCCTGATATATGTTTCCAAACTTCTTTATATACTTGCTGGGCAATTTGTGCTCATTCTTGCTTAAACCTTTCAGTTAAGGATGAGAAGGCTGAGGGCTCGGGCAAGGACAAGGGGAAGTCTAAGATGAAATGATGCTAGTTACCATATGAAATAAGTTTATATTTTCGCATATGATGTAATGTAGTGATAAACGCTAAGTTTAAGTTTTGGTTTATTAAAGGTTGTAAAGACTTGGGATTTTATTTTGTACGTAATAGTTATAATATTATTATTATTATTGCTGGAGTTTACTTAGATAGATGATGATGCATGTTGTATCGTGAGCACCATGTCCTGTAATCGATGTTACACGGATTTGGGGGCGTCACAGGTTGGTATCAAAGCTGTAGGTTATAAACGTAGGTGAGGAACCTTAGACTATAACCTTAGGGAAGTTAGTGGAGTATATAAGGAGATGAACTCACGTAGAGTTCTAAGGGTTGTGTCAAATCTATTTTTTTTCTAAAAAACAAATCAATATCTATTTTAAAATACTAATCGAGTTACTTTGTCTTGGTTGTAGGATGTCAGGAGAAGAGGAGGTTAGAGATATTCACGTAGTGAGTGAGCAATTGGTGATAGCTGTACCTGAGCCTATAGCTGAGGCAGCAGCTGAGTCAGACCCAGAGGAGTATCCGGAAGAGGAAAAGGAGCCGAGGAGGACTCCGAGGAAGCACCTGAGGATACTATGTTGGATGAGTTGATGGATAGGATTACAGAATTGGATGACAAGGTCCATGAGTTAGAGGAGCTGTATCAGGGGGAGCAGCAGGCTGCAGCATTGCTTGGGGCATTGGTGCAACACCTGATATTTAGGAACGGGGATCTGGCTGACAAGCTGCGAACAACAGGTCAGAAGGCGGATAGGCTGAAGGATGAGAAAGAAGCTATCAGGACCCACTTGGGACATACCATTAATGGGCTAGAGTCGAGGATTTAGAGTCTCCAAACTGACAAGCAGATCATTACCACATTCTGGGGAGATGAGAGGAGAGGCCGTGTTCAGGCCGAGAAGCTAACAGACGAGTTAGAAGAAGAAGTAAGAGATAAAAAGGTTAGGATGGATAGAATGAAGTATGCGTTTAAATCAACACATGGGAGGTTCCAGCATAGGGTGTATCACTTTCCACGTGAGTAGTACCGGTCTAGACATGCCATAAGCCGTGGGCTGGTGCTGGAAATAGCTGATGAAGAGCATGAAGACGCCATTAGGCGGGGTCTTTAGTTTGTTCGTGTTAAACTTTTACTAATAGCGTGTACAACGCTTATCTATGAAATAAAACTTGGTTTCCAATGTTACTAAATATGATGGTTAAAGTGATGTAAATGGCTTAATGCCATAAGACGATGAAATACCTTGGGTATTATGTTTATAAATAAATATGCTTTTATTTAAATATGTGATGTGATGATTAAGTTTTTATATGAATTATATATGTTGTAGGAATAAGTTATGAGATGATAACATTAAGTTTATTTAAACAGATAGATGGCTAGAGGAAGACGTCGTCAAGTACCAGAAGGGTCAGGCGGTAATGCTAGGGGTCCACCGAACCCCATGCAATAATTCGTAGACATGTTAGCTGGGGCACTTCAGAATCGAACCCCGAATACCAATAACCCTCCAGCGGGCCAGGTGGCACACTTTAAAGACTTTAAGAGCGCGGGACCACCTGAGTTCAAAGGAACCACCGAACCTATTGAAGCCCAAACTTGGGTCAAGGAAATCGAAAAGGCGTTCGCTATTGCTAGCGTAGGAGATGATCAGAAAACAATCTTCGCCACTTACATGCTGAAGGGTGAAGCCAATTTCTAGTGGGAGGCAAACCAGATCAGGGCGGGAGAAGGTGTGATACCTTGGGAAGAGTTTAAGAAGATCTTCTTCGAAAACTATTTCCCTGCGAGTATGCAGAGTCCTATGGAGATGCGATTCTTGGAGCTGAAGCAAGAAGAAATGACCGTACCCCAGTACGCCGCAAAGTTTAACGAACTGGCGAGGTTCGCACCTCATCAGGTCGACACTGAGGAGAGGAAAACGAGGAGGTTTGAGAAGGGTCTCAAACCATGGTTATACAGTAGACTTTCGGTGTTGCAGACGAACAGTTTCGCGACTCTCCTGGAGAAGGCTATAATTGCTGAGGGCGGAAGTGAAGCCCTAATGAAGTTTAATAAGGAGAAAAAGAAGAAGAATGAAGGAGGGAATCACGGGGAAGGTAGCAGCAGCAGTGGTGCAAACAAGAGGAAGTGGAACAACAACAACAACAACAACAATAACAATTTCAACTCTGGAAACTCTGGGGGAAAACCAGGGGAAGTAAAGAAGAGAACTGAGGCGTGCAAGGAGTGTGGGAGGAATCACTCGGGTGCATGTCTAAAAGGGAAGAATGTTTGTTTCAATTGCGGGCAAGAGAGGCACATCTCTCCCAATTGCTCTGCACCAAAGAGAAATGGATGTTTCAATTGTGGAGTATTGGACCATCAGGCAAGGAATTGCCCAAAGAAGAATTCAGCAGGAGGAAATGGAGGAAGGGGACCAAGCGGTGGAAATCTCACAATTACTGGACCACCAACTCAGAATCGACCAACAGCAAGGACTTTCAACATGACGGTTCAGGATGCAGTCGCATCCAAGGACGTGGTTTCAGGTATCATTCCGGTCAATGATATATCTGCTTACATATTATTCGATTCGGGTGCTACTTGTTCCTTCGTGTCGCATAAATTGTCCCAACGATTAAACTTACCCCAGGAAGAACTAGAATATCCTATGAACATAGAAGTCGCTAATAAGGAAGTTATTCCCGTTAGCCATGTCTATAGGAATTGTGTTGTAGATATCAGTGGGTATAAGTTGCCTGTGAATTTAATTCCGATTCAATTAGGGGAATTTGATGTAATTCTAGGAATGGATTGGTTATTTAACCATGGAGCGATGATAGATTGCCAGAAGAAGTGTATAAACCTTAAGATTCCAAATCAGTCTAAGGTAGTATTCTACGGGAGTAAGTCGCCAAGACACTCGAGTTGTCTGACGATGTTGCAAGCGAGGAAGTTGCTAAGGAAGGGAAGTGTAGGATATTTGGCCCATATCGTCGATACACAGAAAATAGGTGTAGGAATGGGATATATACCAGTAGTGAATGAATTTTTGGATGTATTTTCGGGAGAGTTACCAGGACTTCCACCGGATAGAGAGGTCGAATTCGTTATAGATTTAGTACCGGGAACGGCCCCGATTTCGAAAGCCCCATACAGAATGGCACCGGCAGAGATGAAAGAGCTGATGGTACAGTTGCAGGAATTATCAGATAGAAAGTATATTCAACCGAGTGTGTCTCCTTGGGGAGCACCAGTTTTATTTGTGAAAAAGAAGGACGGATCGATGAGACTTTGTATCGACTATCGAGAGTTGAACAAAGTGACGATCAAGAATAAGTATCCGTTACCTAGGATAGATGATCTGTTCGATCAGTTGAAGGGAGCAAAATATTTTTCCAAGATCGACTTGAGGACGGGATATCACCAATTGAGGGTGAGGAAGGAAGATGTTCCTAAGACAGCATTCAGGACTCGTTACGGTCACTACGAGTTCCTGGTGATGTCATTTGGATTAACGAACGCGCCGGCGGCATTTATGGACATGATGAATCGGGTATTCAAGCAATACCTAGATAAATTTGTGGTCGTGTTCATAGATGATATCCTGATCTATTCCAAGACTCAGGAGGATCATGCTGAACACTTAAGGTTAGTATTAGAGGCGTTGAGGAAGGATAAGTTATACGCAAAATTTTCAAAGTGCGAGTTTTGGTTGGAGAAAGTTCAATTTTTGGGTCACGTGATCGATAAGGACGGAATCTCCGTGGATCCAGGAAAGGTGGAAGCGGTGCAGAATTGGGAGCAACCAAAGACACCGACTGAAGTAAGAAGTTTCTTAGGACTGGCAGGCTATTATAGACAGTTTATCCAAGATTTTTCGAAGATAGCAGGAACTTTGACGAATTTAACGAAGAAGTCGGTCAAATTTGTCTGGACAGAGAAGTGTGAAGAAAGTTTTCGAGAACTTAAGAAAAGATTGAGTGAGGCACCGGTGTTGTCTTTACCAGACGATACAGGTGATTTCGTGATTTTCAGTGATGCGTCGCATAAAGGACTTGGCTGTGTGCTTATGCAACATGGTAAAGTTATTGCGTATGCATCACGTCAGTTGAAGGATTACGAGAAGGGATATCCTACCCATGACCTGGAATTGGCAGCGGTAGTATTTTCCCTAAAGATTTGGAGGCACTATTTATATGGTGTAACGTGTGAAATATACACGGACCATAAAAGTCTGAAGTATATCTTCACGCAGAAGGAGTTGACTATGAGACAGAGAAGATGGTTGGAACTAATAAAGGATTATGATTGCGACATCTTATATCATCCGGGGAAAGCTAACGTGGTCGCAGATACGCTAAGCAGAAAGGGCAGTGGCAGGTTGGCAATGCTAACGGCTCAAGAGGAGTTGATTAGGGAAATGGCCAGTTTGGAACTCGAGGTAAAGAGTCCGAGCGAGTCAGATGGGAAGTTGTTCGCAATTGAGGTTCGACCGACTCTATTGGACAAAATCAAAGAAGAACAAAGCAGTGATGAAGAATGCGAGAAGGTGAGGAAAAGAATTTCAGATGGAGAGGAGCTTAAGTTCAATGTGGGTATTGATGGATTATTAAGGTTTGAGAGGAGAATTTGGGTAGGGGTATCCGAGTTAAAGGAGGAAATCTTGCAGGGAGCTCATAGCTCAAGTTACTCAATTCACCCGGGAAGCACAAAGATGTATCAGGATCTTCGCCAACATTATTGGTGGCCCAATATGAAGAGAGAAGTTGCAGAGTGCGTCAGCAGATGTTTGACATGCCAGAGAGTTAAGGCGGAACATCAGAGACCGAGCGGGTTACTTCAACCATTAATAATTTGAAATAAAAATGGGAGCATATCACGATGGACTTCGTGGTAGGACTTCCAAATACACAGAAGGGTTACGATGCATTTTGGGTAATCGTTGATCGATTGACCAAGTCAGCGCATTTTTTGCCAATCAAAATCAGATATACCTTGGATCAGTTGGCAAAGCTTTATATCAAGGAGATCGTTTCCAGGCATGGTGTACCTGTATCAATTGTGTCAGATCGCGATCCGCGGTTCACAGCTAATTTCTGGAAAAGCTTTCAAGAACGCATGGGAACGCAACTGAGGTTGAGCACCGCGTATCATCCTCAAACAGACGGGCAGAGCAAAAGAACTATTCAAACATTGGAGGACATGCTGAGAGCATGTGTTATGGACTTCAAAGGAAGCTGGGATGACCACCTACCATTGGTGGAGTTTGCATACAACAACAGTTACCACGCGAGCATCGGGATGCCACCTTATGAAGCTTTATATGGAAGGAAATGTAAAACGCCATTGTGCTGGGATGAAGTGGGAGAATGCCAATTGCTAGGGCCAGAATTAGTGCAGCAAACTACAGATGTGATCAAAATGATACGAGCAAGATTAGTGACAGCTCAGGATCGACAGAAGAAATATGTCAATCAACATCGGCAACAACGAGACTTCGACGTCGGCACTTATGTGTTTCTAAGGGTTTCACCTTGGAAAAGGAAAATGAGATTTGGGAAGAAGGGAAAACTTAGTCCCTGATTCATAGGACCCTTTGAAGTGTTAAGGCGAGTCGGTGAGGTAGCTTATGAAATAGCTTTACCTCCGGAGTTAGAACATATACACAACGTGTTCCACGTATCAGTTTTATGACCCTATAAACGGGATTACAAGCATGTCATAGAGTATGAACCCATCCAATTTGAAAATGACTTAACCTATGAAGAGGTTCCAATACAGATAATTGATAGAAAAAAACAAGTGCTGAGAAATAAGATAATACCTTCTGTTAAGGTAGTATGGAGGAACCACAACGCCGAAGAGGCTATGTGGGAACTCGAGGAGAAAATGATGAAAAATTACCCTAGTCTTTTTGTTTGATATGTAATGATTCCGGGGACGAAATCCTTATAAGGGAGGGTGAATGTAATATCCGAGATTATTATGTCATTCAACAATTATCAATAAACGAATTTATGAGAAATTTTTGTGAGTTTTCTTTTATTAGATGTATATATGTTATACATGCATGTGTTAGTTTATGATATGTGATGAGGAGTATTTAAATGGTGGGTTCAGTTTAACTCAACTATTTAAATTGGTTAAGTGTGGAACTAATTCTATTAATTTCGTGGGATGGCTTTAAAGTATGAGTTTGAGTTCGGAGCGGAATTTAGAGACGCAGACTGCGTATTTGAGTCCGGAACGTTAAAATTAGTTAGGATAGACTGTAACCACGAAAATGGGTCACGGTTGACTTTTTGGTCAAAGTCAACCGGTTGACTTTTTCGGGTAAAAAGTCAACCACAAATTTTGGAGATGAATTTGATGAAACGGATAGTCCCATGACGTCCGGAATGTCGACTTTAGTAGGAATCGATATAAGTATCGCAACGTTCGGCTACGGAGGGCAAAATGGTCAAAATGATTGATTAATTGATTAAAATAATATTATAATATATTTAGTACAAGTCAGCAGCTGGTGGGTCTCTTGGTGACCACCAAATTGGGACAAGGAGGGAGATTATATACGTATATAGCAAATATAGAAGGAGGAGGGAGTTAGTTTATTCCTTAAACCAAACACCTTTTCATTTTCTCAACTCTCACATTATCTTGGTTCATTAACACAATTGATCATGGGATATGCCAAGGACCTCTCAACTGATGAATTCATATTTACGTTACACAAGAATTCAAGCTCTATAAGAGCATCTCTTTCCCATAGTATTTTCCTTTTCCTTAAAAACCTTACCAAAATAAACTTGAGAGAATGAGAGTTTGAGAGCTCTTGAGAATTATGGATATTTGGAGAGTCTTAACAAGCAAGGGGGAAGGAATATCAGAATCAAAACAAGGGAAAATTCGCACTAAGAGGTAATTCATAACCCATTTCATATGTTCATGAGGAAAATAGTGAGAAATGCATGTATAATCATAGTTGATGGTTTGTTTTGGCATTGTGATGCCATGTTATGGTGTATTACTGTTATGTGTCTATTAAGTATGAGAATTCTGGACTTAATCATGTTTCAATTACATTGAGAATCATAAAATTCGAGTATGCATGCTATATGTTTGATAAAATGCCACTAACATGCTAAATTCATCAAAACATGAAAAATTAGTGAATTTGATTATTGTAACATGTGTATATATGCTAGTAAAAGTGATCTGGACAGTAGGAATTGAATCCTTGCACGCTAGAATCAAAATCATGAATTTTTGTCAAAGTGGGTTAACATGAAATCTGTGACTTTTCAGGTTTTTCGGAGCCTTGAAATCATGGTTTCTGTGACCCGCTTATGGTAGCTAATAATTTTATAAAATAGTATGTTGTATGAAGTCCAATCTGTCCAAATTTCAAAGGAATCGGAGTTTTATTGAGCAAGATATGAAATTCGTAAGCAAGCTTGTTGGTATAGAAATCTGCAGAAAATCTGGGTTTTCCAGAATTTTTCTAAGTGCTAGAACCTATTCTGGCACACTTTTCAAGGCAGCCGGTTCGTGGCCTTAACTTGCTGTTTTCTGGAAAGTGATATTTTTGTAAAATACTATGCTATATGAAGTATGTTGTGTCAAAAGGTCAGAGTCATATCATGCATGATTTGGTCAGAATCAATTCGCAAAGTGGGCTGCTCAAAGCTGCAAAAAAAATTCTGGGCAGCGAAGAGCAGCGCAGCTGCGCCACTCATCAGACGTGTGCCTGCGCAGCTGCGCCGGTCCGGGTCGGTCCGGGTCGGGTCTGATCCGGGTCGAGTCGGACCGGGAAAAATTCCAGAAACTTATTTTTACTCAGGTTCTCATATTGAACCACTTTATCTATATGACGCAACATGTTATATGATTAAATTAGCTTGATGATAGCATACGTGGTAGTTTAATAATGAAATTATAATGAAAGGAAATCATTTTCTTTCGAATTAGAGTTCAAGAACTTAATGGCTTATTGTGACACATATAATTAGGTTACGTGAAGGTTAATTGCTAGCTTTAACGATAGCAGACGTATCAGGCAAGTTTTTTACCCTATTTTTCATTGAGAAATTAATCAATCCTTATTCATTTGATTTTAGCGAGGGTAAGTTCGGACTTGTGATTATTTAAATATGCATGCAAGTTCCTTTGACGTAAAATTCTACAACTTTAATTGTCTTGCAAGTTTTATTGCTGTTTATTCAATTATTAATTCAATTGCTATGCTGTAATGTTCCATCGATTTCAAAGAACTGTTTCCAGGAATGCTATCTAGTTTTTGTTCAGCTAGAGATTGTTGATGACAAATGATTTAATTCAAATCTTTTGAAGCTATTTAAAGTTTACCAATCCAAATTGTTTTGGTGCAGTCTCGCATGAATACTAAGATGAACAACCTGAATAAACTGGCAAACAGATGTCGGGCATATAGTCCCATTTCTACTTATGCAGTTTAAACTTTATACTTGTGCACAATGTAGGGTACGATAGGCTGATCACCTGGAGTACTTGCAGAGACCGTTTACAATCCATTTGATTGTTAAATTGTCTGATGGTTTTTGATGAAACAAAGTAACGTTCAGGGTATTTAACACCCCTTAGTATGCTATTGAGAATTCTAAACTCTTATCTTTGATATTCTTGTTTAACACTTGATAATTCCTTCAACTGTTGAGATATTGTCATACAGATATTTTTACTCCTGATGTATGTTTCCAACCTTATTTATATACTTGCTGGGCAATTTGTGCTCATTCTTGCTTAAACCTTTCAGTTAAGGATGAGAAGGCTGAGGGCTCGGGCAAGGACAAGGGGAAGTCTAAGATGAAATGATGCTAGTTACCTTATGAAATAAGTTTATATTTCTGCATATGATGTAATGTAGCGATAAACGCTAAGTTTAAGTTTTTGTTTATTAAAGGTTGTAAAGACTTGGGATTTTATTTTGTACGTAATAGTTATAATATTATTATTATTATTGCTGGAGTTTACTTAGATAGATGATGATGTATGTTGTATCGTGAGCACCATGTCATGTAATCGATGTTACACGGATTTGGGGACGTCACAATTGTCCTACACGATTAAGTGTATATACAACCATAATTAGCTACATAACAACGTTTATTAGTCATTTATGCTAGCTTTACTTTATCTTTCATTATTTTCCCTTTTTAAATCTTGAGACACAATTTGCAATCATATGTTTAAGTATTTCTAGGACTCTTTATTATCCATTCGATTTATTTACGTTAAACCTCATTGCACGTCTTATTACGTCATAAGTTGATCGACTCTAGTCGATTTAATTTTCTTTGACTATTGCAGACTCAATAGTTTATAATTATTTTTTATTCCGATGAATGCCTAATACTCTCATTAAGCCTTCTTAACCTCTTTATCATTCATCTTAAACTGTCGTCTAATATTATTAATCATTTAATAATATTTTATTTATTTATTAATATTATTAATCATTTAATTATTTAATACTTATAAACAATTTTAATTTAATTGTTTATCTCTTACTATTTAATTTATTTAGTAAACATATCAAACCCTTCATATAATATTTTACCAAAATGACCAAATTACCCCTATATGGTCATAATATAACATATTAATGATTATTAGTCACTAAAATCATATTAACGAATTTTTGGACTTAATATATTCTAATTTTCTCATTTATTCTTAACTTAATCGTAGGCATGAAAAATACCAAATCATTTTAGTATTTTTTTTTATCTTTTGGCCACTCATATTGTAAGAACCCGAATTTTCAGAAATTATTAAATAAGGATTTAATAAATAAAATGCTTAAACTATGAGATGGGTTCGAATAAGAATATATATATATATATATATATATATATATATATATATGTGTGTGTGTGTGTGTGTGTGTGTGTGTGTGTGTGTGATATGAGATATGTGGTATTATATTACATAGGGTAATATGGACTATGTAATATGTGATTTTGTGATTAATAAATATATTATTATTATATATTTTTTAGAGACGATTCAATTGAGATAAAGGAGGTGGATAAATTCCTATCGATATTAAATAATTTATAGAATTATTTTATCATAGTAAGTTGGTGACATTAAATATCCTAAATGTATAATAACCATATTCTTGTGTATGTGTATTAATAACTAGTATGTTTATAATATATGTTATTAATAGCACTTAAGCTATCCGTGAATAGGTTTGGATAGTGAAGCATGAGTTAGTTAATGAATTAACTAATAAGAATAAATATTAGTTAATTTAAGTTGGGAGTTATATTATGGAATAATATAATGTTAATATTGGACCTAAATGATATGGTGCAGTGTTTAATTTACTTAAGTAAAGGAGTGAATTAATATGTGTGTTGAATATGTAATTATAGTTGGTACTTTTATATATATTACTTAGAATAGTAATATGTAAGAAAGTCTAATGTACGAATAACGTTAATAAATATACATATGTTATTAAAGGGAGATGGAAATCATTATATTTTAAATGAATATTTAATATTTGAAGAAATTATTTTGGGGACAATTTATAGAAAAGAAAGAGAAATGATTATTATATATTTTTAATAAAGGATATTAAAATAATTTCTAATATTGAAATATTTTAATAAAAGGAGAAAATGTTATTTTTGAATAATAATATTTCCTTATATGTTTTTGTATGAAGTAATAGGTATGATTAATTAATATGGTAAATATATTAAAACATATTTGCTATATGTAAATAAATTGATGGAAACGATTTATTATAATAGAAAATAAACTTATTATCTATTTTCTATATATAATATATGTACATGTGCCGTACACGTAATTATTTTAATAGATATTATACTAAGAATAATATCTTGAGACGAGAAGTAGATTATTTTCTAATAATGAATGCCTTTAGTTGGAGGAGACATAATATTTTACGTTATAGTGGAATACATAATTATTATAATAGTAATGTATTTCCTAGAGAATTAATTAATGAAAGAAAACTAAGTTATTTTAATATATTAAATAACTTAAGTTATTATTTTATCATGGATGTTATCATTTAAATAATTAATAGAGTATATATTAATTATTATAAGCATAAAGGTTATACTTATTATAAGTATAATTAATTGAGGTAGTTTAGCATCTTAATAGCTTACCGTAAAAGTTATAAAGAATATTTGAATATTTCCATTCACGATATATTTATATATGTGAACCTTGTGATTTAATAGTTCTAAGTAAATTGAACATATGGTGGATAAGTAGTATGGTGGGAGTGATAATAAGCTTGAGATTGAGCTTGTGAGAAATGTCTTATGTGACACGATAATAGATCCGGTGATGAATTAATTAATTCAAGGACGGAAGAATTATTAATTAAACAATTAATCTATATTAATTGTTATTATAATGGCTAGTGATAGTATAATAAGAAAATTGATTATAAGTATAATCGAAATTTGTATTTATTACATTGATGAGGAATGAGATAAATTGTCTTATTATATTAATTATTGTTATGGACAATATAATATTGTCAAGTAGTTATTTGATAATATGTTGATTAAGGAGTAGATGAATTATAAATATAATAAGATTTATATTTATTTATTGTGATAATTAATCATATTAATTGTTAGGGAGATTTATAATTTCATTGATTGATGAAGAATGGATTAATTAATATTATTATTAATTAATTGATAAGATAAGTAATTTATTAATGTGCAAGCACGCGATATTAAAAGTATAACGTATGGTAATTAACTATATATTATACGAAGTGTAAAGTGTGATGTGACAATGTTATTTATGTATATAAACTATATAGTAAAGTTTATTGAGTTGTAAGAGTTACACGAAATGTGTGTGTGACAATGTGTATATGAGTATACAATAAAATAATATACCATGGATATAATGTAAACAATTATTGAATTAATAAAATTTAATAATAAAGGAGACAATGTAATGTAATAATAATACTCAATTATATTATATTCGGTTTTAAAAAAATGTACATGGATTATATATGATGTATATCTATGTGTAACTTTACTTGATACATTATAATTAGAAATTACATTTGTAATTTATTTATAACCTAAGTTATAGGAAATGAAATATGTGTACATGATAGGTAATGTATAACCCAAGTGTGGTAGTACATATGAATTGCAAATTGCTGAGTTTCATTATTTATTCAACATTAAGTGCCCAATTCTTCTTCACGTGTATACCCACATGGCTAGCTACCCTATACTCTTCTCTCAAATTCATCAAAGTCTAGCATATGATTTCAAGGGGAGTGGGATTCATGATGAGAATCACCAACTCCTCACCAACTACTTGCTAACCATTAGATAATTGCTTCATCCATTTTTTTGAAATGGTAAGCAAAGTCATGAACCGTGTATTCAATTGCCTATATAAGAGCTCTCTTCCTTCTCTATTTCAATTGTTGAGATTTATATTGCTAAGAAAGATATAGAGAGTGAGTATACTGTCAGTGTGAAGGAGACTAAGAATTGCTTTAGCAGCTCAAGTGTTTAACAGAGGTATAACATTTATATCCTTGTTCTTCATTTTCTGTAAAATTTCCAAATTCTTAATTCTTGATTTCATTTGAATTGGATGTTAATTGATTTGAGAGATGTTGTTAAGTGGTATATAAAGATTATAAGCATGATAGGAATGTATTATAGCATGGCTAAGATAGAATTCGTAACTATTTTCTGAGATGGGTTAGCAGAACTGCCGAAGCAGCCTGTGTCTGCCTCTGGCCAGAGCCCTGCGCAGCTGCACCAGTTTTGAACTGGCCAGCGGCGCAGCTGCGCCAGTACTAGTTTGCAGAAATTTTGCTCCTGTTACAAACTGTTATGTACTAGCTTATGGCATGTCATTAAGCAAGTATAGGAACATGATTAATATACATATATGAGTGCAATAATGTAGTATGAACAAGTATAACTATGTGAGTACACTCAATTGATGAAAGGATCTAAAGTTTACAAAATGAACTTAGAATTTGTTAAAGTAAACTTGTCATGAGCATATGTGTACCATGTGTATATTTTGAGTTTCGTGAGCATGACCGTATGGTTTATATTGACATAAAATGTACGTTCAAAGTGTTGAAAACACTAGCATATGTGAGTGATAAATTCAAGTGATTTCAAAGGTGAAACTTAAGAACTTTGAAAACAAACTTGACCAGGACTTATGCCTTTTAGATTCTGACCATGCGAGAACATATATGTGGTTTAGATATGTGTTTCGAATGAACATGAGTTATATGTTGAGATGCCTTGCATGTACTAAGTTGACTTAGTGCAATTTTCAAAGAAAACTTGGACGTTTTGGAAGAACTAAAGTACATGAACATGATAGGATAACATTCAGATATTTCTGGACATATACGATAATGTCTTTAGCATTATTTATATTGTCTTACATGTATTCATACTATGATAGAAATCATGAAAGTTAGTAAGCATAAATGTGACATGATTTAAAGCGATTATCAGTACTAGTTGTGCGTATATGGTAAAGGTATTTGTGAGCATGCGTCTTAACTAGTATGGCACCACACATATATACGTGATGAACATAGTAGCATGTTTACATTATTACTTATGAGTTATAAACAGAATCTTAATGATGTTTTAAGTGTTGATTTGTACAATGGCTATATAAAACTCGGAAACTATAATTCCGTTAAGGTTTTAGAAGCATATGAATAATACGGATCACATAAGTTCTAAATATATGTTAAATACATTTAGTTAAGTGTGTGATACATGTATATGATGTGACACCCCTGAATCCGGGTCCTCTGACCCCGGTCCGGTCGCCACGATACAATACTAACATCCACCTTTAACAACATACAATAACTAAAAAAATACGGAATATAATAAACGTACGTCGTTTATTCAAAAGGTGTTACTAGTCCCAAGATTCGATAACCTTAATACATCAATATAAACATACCCTAGAATAAACATTAGGGTTCATATTACATTAACAGTAATTAAATAAATCATAAAGATAAAGTCTGCTCCTTGCAAACCATCCTAAATCTTTCCTTTACCCTTGTCCTTCCCTGAGGGCTCGGGCTCAACTGCAATATAAGTCATGATATAGCAAGAATGAGCAACAAGTTTGCTCAGCAAGTTTAAATACAACAATAAAGGATATATCATGATGAATGGAAAAATATCTGACAATGATTTCAACAAAATGAATATCTTAAAGATTCAATAATATGAATATTAGAACAATTCAATAATATGAATATTAGAACGATTCAATAATATGAATATCTGATAGATTCAACGATATGAACATCTGAACAATTCAACAATATGAATATTAAAACGATTCAATAATATGAATATCTGATAGTTTCAACGATATGAACATCTGAACAATTTAACAATATGAATATTAAAAGCAAAGATAATAATTACCTTTAGAATAACTGATAGTCGAGTAGACTCTGAACTATAACTTTTCAATGGGTTCAATAGCTAATTGACCCTTTTTAGAATTACTGGCTTCTGGCTACAGAAACTAAGTACCTCGAGGAGATCAGCCTCGGGCACAACGTGAATATGCATAACACTTATATCTGCTTACTCGTATCATATATATTAGATACCTGGGCACACTCCTACATATGAGAGGTGTTCTGTTCCGTCTAAGAATCCTTACCATCAATTGGTTTGGATAGCTTCAAAGAAAACTTCATACACTAGTCTGACCGAGCAAAGGTTCAGACTCTTACTGACATAGTTCAAGAAATTTAGAACCTTGAATAATGTACAAGTCGTACGAGCTCAAATGCACTAGGTGCAGACATCAATAATATCAATGTGGAATAATTGATAAGTAATTAAACCACTAAATAACATGTTTGGAAATAAAGTTCAAGCAATTAAGTAAACAATTTTCGATTCAACAATAACCTACTCAATACAATATGAGAAGGATAGAGAATTTGCACAAAGTGAAGTTTAGAATTTGCACAATATATGAATTTGTGTAAGTTCGGGGAACTTGCACAATACTCAACGTGTGAAGTTCGGGGAACTTGCACAATACTCAACGTGTGAAGTTCGGGGAACTTGCACGATAATAGATTCCTTGCATAAAATAAATGCATAGGCTTAGACACTTACAATATCAAATAGTGAAATTCGGGAAATTTCACTATAATAGATCCCTTGCATAAAGTAAATGCATAGGTTAGGACATTTGCTGACAACGCTCTTTGAGTAAAGTAAACACAAAGATAATATACTTGCACAATATACGAGTTTGTATAAGTTTAGAGAACTTTCATAATAAAGAAATGAAGTTCGGGAATTTGCAAAATAACCAAAGTGTGAAGTTCGGGGAACTTTCACAATAACCAAAGTGTGAAGTTCGGGGAACTTTCACAATAACCAAAGTGTGAAGTTCGGAGAACTTTCACAATACTCAAAATGTGAAGTTCGGGAAACTTTCACAATACTCAAAATGTGAAATTCGGGGAACTTTCACAATACAATAATAACCTGCTCAAAACAATATGAGAAGGGTAAGAAACTTTCACAAAAAAATAAGTGGAGTTAAGAAACTCGCTTACACGACTCATTGAATAAAGTAGTGCAAGAATTTAAAATATTTGCACAATAAAAATAGGGTTCGAATACTAGCTTACAATATCCGTTGAATAAAGTAATACAAGGGTCTAGGGTATTTGCATTCAATATCACAATTAAATGAAGTTAGGAAACTTGCAATATAATATTACCCTACTCAATATAAATTTGAGTAAGATAGGGAGACTTGCATATAATACAAGAATGGTTTCAAAGGAACTTGCACAATCAAAGAGTGAAGTTCAGGAACTTGCCTGTTTTCTCAGCTACAAATAAATTCTAGCTTTAAATAAAACTGCGTTGGAATGACCTAGCATTAACAAGTCGGCCTCTCCAATTAGTATATATAAACTAATATAAGTTCACACATACAAGACTCTAGTCATTATATAATTCTATCACATAGTTCACGTAAGTCAATCTAATCCTGTCTTAGATTTAATAATTTTAGATTGTCTAGTTCATAAGCATCAACATAGGCTTGAAACACATAGTACTTCAAGTTACTGATATAAATCAACACACATGCTTATAGATTATAATCTCTCATTCGAAACTAACATCCTAACCCAATTTCATAGTCATATGTATTCATGCTGGTAAACCTTAAGTTAAACAAGTTCATACTTCAAAGGTTCGCTACTCCGGTCATACTATTTCATAACAAGGCTAAACAATACCTAATATGTATGCTTGAGTATACTACACAAATATACTTCAAATCACATAGTTCATATTTGAAGTTCATTTTCTATGATTAAGCATGCATATGTGAGATCTGTGCATAAATAAAAGAGGTTCATGTCAATACGTCTATAGGCATAATGACATCCTAATAAACATGCTTGCATGATCATAATATAATTCAATGCTATTTCACATTCTAAGTTTCCATTTGCAAGGTACACTAAGTTAAAAAGACAACACGGTACATGTAAAGCATCTCGTAACCGTTACTCACATGTATTAGTATGCATATAATAAGTCACATACATGTATTTAAGTGGTCACAATCTAAAGACACGAGTCTTGGTTAAGTTTACTTTTAAAGTCTTTAAGTTTCGCTTGAAAAACCTCTTGAAGCTTTCAATCAAGTATGCTAACGTGTTTAACATTTTTAAACATACATTTCAAGTTAATATAAACCATGCTATTATGCTCACAAAAATCAGAATAGTAACATGGCATAGCATGTCAAGGTTTGTGTTTCATTTTTGTTAGGAACGTGCATTAGTAAGGTTCATATGATCATAATTCATTAGGGAACCTACATACGCGAGTTAGCATACTTCTCATACATCTTTAAATCATACTACTATGCTTGCAAAGTCAAAACACTAACATGCTTCATATACGCTAACGTTCGTTCACGAAACTCTAAGTTTATTTGTAAACATTAACTCCCTTTATCATTAGAGTGTACTAACATGATTATAAATACTTATACTATGTCTACGTATGTATATATATATATATATATATATATATTAATCATGTATACATGCTTGCCACATAAGGTACTATAGGCTAACATTTAACAGCACTGAAACAGAAGGCAAGAAGCTCAGCACAAGCACTGGCGCAGCTGCGCCGCTGGCCAGTGCAATACTGGTGCAGCTGCGCAGGCTGGCGGCCAGGCCAGGGGCTTTGCAGTTTCGGCAGTTCTGCAATTCCAACTCAAAATTTCTCCAACAAAATTCATTCTAACAATTTCTAACATAATTCTAACATGTATAATAACTTATATACCACCTAACAATCATGTTCCAATCCAATAATTTCTAAATCCATAAATAATTCAATAATCAAGAACTTTGAAAATTTTACAAAGAATAAGATAGGGAGAGCATGAATTGGAATTTATACCTCTGATATGGAAACTGAACTTGCTGCTAAACAATTGCTACAATGCTGCTATACTAACTCCTTCTTGACTCTAATAAAAATACTCAGCAAATGAAAGTAAGAGGAGAAGAGTGGATATATATAGGCAATTCAATACACAGACATTTCAATTCTCCATTAGAATAAATCAAAGGAATAATTGTTTGTACAATGGTTAAGGAATGGTAGGTGAGTAGTTGGTAGATTCAATCATGAATCCCACATCTCTTACAATCATGAGCTATCTTGTGAGGAAATTGAGAGGAAGTAGAGTAGCTAGTAGCTCAATGCTTGTTCAAGTGAAGAAATGAAAATCTCAAACCAACCTCAGCAACTTGGATGAGCAATATACTATACTAATGTAATATATATTTATATAGTATATACTTAAGCTACATGTATCCATTCCATATACATTTAAATGGGAGCTACAATGTTATTTCTAATGAACAAATAATGATAAAATGCATCAAGTAAGTTATATACATATAATCCATGTACATTATATAAACACTGAATCTCAAGCAATTGGGTATTATTACTATCACAATGGTTATCATTATAATTATAATAACTTAATAAAATCATTATCAAATAACAATAGTTTATTGATATTAATATAACGTAATAGGGTATACATAGTAATGTCTATCCATACCTATCATGTTACATAAGGAATTACATGTAACTCATCTAATACAGTTAATCTGACCATATAGTCCTTACATACAATGTAAACCACATTAATACGTCACATAGCACCTTATACAATATATAAAGGTAACTACCTTATACAAAAGGTTTAATATAACACATGCTTGTATAAAATAATTAATCAAGTAAATATAATATTATTATATTTATTTATCTCCTACTCATTAATTATTATTTACTCATAATAATATTAATCAACACATAATCAATTAATTACTCTCACTTCATTAATTATTATTTATTCATAATAATTATTAATTAACAACAATAATAATTTCATACGTTATTAATTAATTACTCAAATATAAATAATTAATCCCAATTAAATCTCTACACTATATTCAAGAAATTTGAATATATAATTTACTAACACTTTTTATCAATTCTCTGAAATAAAAGTCTCATGGTTAATCTACTAAATTAAATAACCATTAATGATTCCCTTTAATAAAAATCCTAGCATTTATTCGCATAGGTTAAATCACATAAGCACATCACCATATAAGGTTTAAATAAGTTTGAAAAATTAACTCCTAAAAATTTTAAATCACAGATAAAATTAATAAAGAGCATAAAATTCCTGGTCGTTACATATGAAGGGTGATAGTAAGTACGTATGGTTAAGGTATACTTGTATATGCATAGTTATTCTAAGAATATGATAAGCAAGTAAAACGAAGGTTCTAAGAACCAAGATAGAAAATAATGTAATACTTATTATTATATTGGGAATGTATGGATGTGTATAACTGAAGAGTGTGAATCCACGATTATATAACTGTGTAGGATTACACGAAGTGCAAATATCTATAAGCAGTTAAGTCGTAGTTGTTAAACTACGAATCAGGCAAGTCTTTCAGTTCCTATTTGATATATGAATTCAATAACTGTTAGTTGAATTATATTATGCTGTGATAATGTGAACTTATATATGAACTGTATATGAGATATAAATGAGATTGAAAGTTGATCTTTGATGATATACTTGTTATGTGAAAAGTAGCATGCGTAGTAAATATAAATTGTTTATAAATGCATGAACTGAGTATGATGTTGTATGCTATGCGATGCATGAAAACTGTTAGAATTACTAAGCTGTCGAGCTCACTCTTGCAAATAACCACTTTTGCAGGTAAAGGATTCATGGTAAAGATTTCGTGCTTCTTGATTGATAAAGATAGATAGTATCGCAACAAAGAATACTATTTAGATTATTGTTTGAACCATGTTTAGGTTCTAAGAGTTGTACTTGGTAATTGTATACGTTGTTTAAAACTTGTCGTACTGTAAAGATGTATTAGTTGATACATAGAGGATATCAAGTCGTGTTATAAACGTTATACGATAACTCAAATAGAATGAATCATATTATAAAGTTTATTCAGGGATATGTAATGGATTCCATTTATGGAATCAATAAAAGATTATATACAAAGAATATTGAAAAGTTTAAGTTATTTCGCATTTTAGTAACATCGAATTTGATGTTTAGACAGGAATGTTATATGACCGAGTTTTGAAACTTGTAAAGGTTTGGAGTCACCATACAAGATCCTAGATATGAATAGAATTTATATTCTAAATTGTAAAAAGTAAATTGTATTCTTTTAGTAATGAATAAAAGATGTAATAGTTCCGCGATAGTAGTATCGTGATTGCACCGGATCCGAGGTAATAGAAGGGATCGGGATTTGGGGGCGTCACAGGTTGGTATCAAAGCTGTAGGTTATAAATCTTAGGTAAGTGTACCTTAGACTATAACCTGAGAGAGGGAAAGATAAAGATTAAAATATATACGTAAAGATTTAAAGAAGAATCTTAAAGTATCTAGACAATGAGAATCAAGAGTTACCTAACTCCGATAATAAAAATGTTAAGATGATGTCTATAAGATGTATATGACAAAGATAATGAGAATGAACTCGAATGGAGTTTAGTTGATAATAGGGAAAAAACCCTGAGGTATAGTGATGATCACGACGTGATCAGATTGAACTGTGAAATGATAGATAGTCTATAACGACTAAGTGTGTATAGCTTGATGCTATAAGTGAATGTACTATGAAAAGTACGAGATGAACTCATGAGGAGTTGTATGTGATGAAACATAGAAAGTTCGTAACGAGCAAGCTAAGAGTAAGATAGAGTTAAGTGTTGGATTTCCATTGAAGACTCATGTGATGGCTTAGTTGTACAAACTTTTGTATGGGCAGAAGTTTTGTGTTTGCACTGAGTGCGTCACATTGATAATCGTTGGAATGTTAGTGTCGCGGTATCATTATACATATGGCGGAAAGGTGATTCTTTTCTCATGTTTATTTTGATAGATAGAGATTTCTAAGATTAATTTAGATAATACTAAGATTAGGTGCGAGTTCTTAAGACTCATGCCTATAACGAGTTCGTGACTCATAATCGTATGGTGGGACCCCTCAGCGAATGGACGATTTTGGTCTGACTAGGATAAGTTCTTCAACCCATATGATTGTGGTAAGTTCCTGAGCTTCCATGGTGTGGTAAGTTGGTGAACTGTACTGAGAATAGATATATTATATATCAAGAATTAAGAGTTTTGGAATAGTGAGCATTGATGGTAGTAAGAGATTGAAGTAATGGAGAAATTTGGATTTTTTCTAAATCTTCTAACGCTGCTAGATTTTCAAAATTTATGGACTTCGTGCTGATGTTTGCACTTCTATTTTTTTGAAAAACATTGGATCACGTGATTGAACCAGTGATGTTTAAAAACAATACCATTATTCATATGTCTATGCTAATTGTTTCGGCTAAGACAACAATGGTTTGAAAATTTTTAAAATGTATTTCTAACCATGTGCATCATTTGATATGGTGTAGAAAATGGTAAACGATGGAGTCATCAATGTAGTCGAACCTAGTATTGGTTGTGATCGAAAGATCGTCAGCCCACTATGGTATGATGTAAATATGACAAAGTCATAAAATGGCGGAATCCTTAACGTACAACTAATCTGGTATGGTATCATGACGTCATAAAAGAATTTTTGGTTTTCTTGTAAATTATGAAGAAGGTCAATTAAGTTGGCTAAATTATTTTGATTGATGTTCGAGTTGTTGATAAAAGTCTAAGCTATTTGATTCGGCTAGACGACTGTTAAAAAGTGATTGTAGAATTCAAGTATTCTTGAGTATTTGTTCTAAACCAGATTGCTCTGGTGCGGATTCAAATGTTGAAAAGTTGAGGTGAACAACCCTATAAGGGGACATGTTTTCGGGGACAATGGTTCCGAGCGTAATGCATATAGTCATTACAAAACACTACGTTGCGGCCCAATGTAGTGGTACAATAGGCTGGCCACCTAGTGTACGTGTGGAGGGTGTTTTTAGTCTTTGTGATTGATAAACACTCTGGTTTGCAGTGTAAAGGATTGTGTTGAAGCACTAGTAAACCTAAAAAAGAGTTCACGGTTTTGTGTGACCCCTCAGCATAAATTAGAATCTGAGTTATTCATACTACTTCCCGATTATTGAAAAATAGTGAAAGATTCTTATTCTTCTGAAGAAGGAATGTAGTAAGTAGAATGTTCCTTAAAAAGGAAAAGTGCAGAATGCGATTGAGAAGGTTATAATAATAAAACTTCTGAAAAGAGAATGAATAAAATTATTCAAGAGAATATGTAATATTCGGAATAGCACCGAGTAGAGGAAGTTTTAGTGATTCCGAGGACGGAATCCTTAAAAGGGGGAGAGGATGTACGAACCCGAATTTTCAGAAATTATTAAATAAGAATTTAGTAAATAAAATTCTTAAACTATGAGATGGGTTCGAATAAGAATATATATATATATGTGATATGAGGTATGTAGTATTATAGTACATAGGGTAATATGGACTATGTAATATGTGATTTTGTGATTAATAAATATATTATTATTATATATTTTTTAGAGACGATTCTATTGAGATAAAGGAGGTGGATAAATTCCTATCGATATTAAATAATTTATAGAATTATTTTATCATAGTAAGTTGGTGACATTAAATATCCTTAATGTATAATCACCATATTCTTGTGCATGTGTATTAATAACTAGTATGTTTATAATATATGTTATTAATAGCACTTAAGCTATCCGTGAATAGGTTTGGATAGTTAAGCATGAGTTGGTTAAGAAATTAACTAATAAGAATAAATATTAGTTAATTTAAGTTAGGAGTTATATTATGGAATAATATAATGTTAATATTGAACCTAAATGATATTGTGCAATGTTTAATTTACTTAAGTAAAGGAGTGAATTAATATGTGTGTTGAATATGTAATTATAGTTGGTACTTTTATATATATTACTTAGAATAGTAATATGTGAGAAAGTCTAATATACGAATAACGTTAATAAATATACATACGTTATTAAATGGAGATGAAAATCATTATATTTTAAATGAATATTTAATATTTGAAGAAATTGTTTTGGGGACAATTTATAGAAAAGAAAGAGAAATGATTATTATATATTTCTAATAAAGGATATTAAAATAATTTCTAATATTGGATTATTTTAATAAAAGGAGAAAATATTATTTTTGAATAATAATATTTTCTTATATGTTTTTGTATGAAGTAATAGGTATGATTAATTAATATGGTAAATATATTAAAACATATTTGCTATATGTAAATAAATTGATGGAAACGATTTATTATAATAAAAAATAAACTTATTATCTATTTTCTATATATAATATATGTACATGTGCTGTACACGTAATTATTTTAATAGATATTATATTAAAAATAATATCTTGAGACGAGAAGTAGATTATTTTCTAATAATGAATGCCTTTAGTTGGAGAAGACATAATATTTTATGTTATAGTGGAATACATAATTATTATAATAGTAATGTATTTCATAGAGAATTAATTAATGAAAGAAAACTAAGTTATTTTAATATATTAAATAACTTAAGTTATTATTTTATCATGGATGTTATCATTTAAATAATTAATAGAGTATATATTAATTATTATAAGAATAATTAATTGAGGTAGTTTAGCATCTTAATAGCTTACCGTAAAAGTTATGAAGAATATTTGAATATTTCCATTCACGATATATTTATATATGTGAACCTTGTGATTTAATAGTTCTAAGTAAATTGAACATGTGGTAGATAAGTAGTATGGTGTGAGTGATAATAAGCTTGAGATTGAGCTTGTGATAAATGCCTTGTGTGACACGATAATAGATCCGGTGATGAATTAATTAATTCAAGGACAGAAGAATTATTAATTAAACAATTAATCTATATTAATTGTTATTATAATGGCTAGTGATAGTATAATAAGAAAATTAATTATAAGTATAATCGAAATTTGTATTTATTAAATTGATGAGGAATGAGATAAATTGTCTTATTATATTAATTATTGTTATGGACAATATAATATTGTCAAGTAGTTATTTGATAATATGTTGATTAAGGAGTAGATGAATTATAAATATAATAAGATTTATATTTATTTATTGTGTTATTAATCATATTAATTGTTAGGGAGATTTATAATTTCATTGATTGATGAAGAATGGATTAATTAATATTATTATTAATTAATTGATAAGATAAGTAATTTATTAATGTGCAAGCATGCGATATTAAAAGTATAACGTATGGTAGTTAACTATATATTATACGAAGTGTAAAGTGCGATGTGACAATGTTATTTATGTATATAAATTATATAGTAAAGTTTATTGAGTCATAAGAGTTACACGAAATGTGTGTTTGACAATGTGTATATGAGTATACAATAAAATAATATACCATGGATATAATATAAACAATTATTGAATTAATAAAATTTAATAATAAAGGAGACAATGTAATGTAATAATAATACCCAATTGTATTATATTCGGTATTAAGAAAATGTACATAAATTATATGTGATGTATATCTATGTGTAACTTTACTTGATACATTGTAATTAGAAATTACATTTATAATTTATTTATAACCTAAGTTATAGGAAATGAAATATGTGTACATGATAGGTAATGTATAACCCAACTGTGGTAGTACATATGATTTGCAAATTGCTGAGTTTCATTATTTGTCCAACATTGGGTGCCCAATTCTTCTTCACGTGTATACCCACATGGCTAGCTACCCTATACTCTTCTCTCAAATTCATCAAAGTCTAGCATATAATTTCAAGGGGAGTGGGATTCATGATGAGAATCACCAACTCCTCACCAACTACGTGCTAACCATTAGATAATTGCTTCATCCATTATTTTAAAATGGTAAGCAAAGTCATGAACCGTGTATTCAATTGCCTATATAAGAGCTCTATCCCTTCTCTATTTCAATTGCTGAGAATTATATTGCTAAGGAAGTTATAGAGAGTGAATATATTGTCAGTGTGAAGGAGACTAAGAATTGCTTTAGCAGCTCAAGTGTTTAACAGAGGTATAACATTTATATCCTTGTTCTTCATTTTCTGTAAATTTCCTAATTCTTAATTCTTGATTTCATTTAAATTGGATGTTAATTGATTTGAGAGATGTTGTTAAGTGGTATATAAAGATTATAAGCATGATAGGAATGTATTATAGCATGACTAAGATAGAATTCGTAACTGTTTTCTGAGATGGGTTAGCAGAACTGCCGAAGCAGCCTGTGTCTGCCTCTGGCTAGAGCCCTGCGATGCTGCGCCAGTTTTGAATTGGCCAGCGGCGCAGCTGCTCCATTACCAGTTTACTAAAATTTTGCTCCTATTACAAACTATTATGTACTAGCTTATGGCATGTCATTAAGCAAGTATAGGAACATGATTAATATACATATATGAGTGAAATAATGTAGCATGAACAAGTATAACTATGTGAGTACACTCAATTGATGAAAGGATTTAAAGTTTACAAAATGAACTTAGAATTTGTTAAAGTAATCTTGTCATGAGCATATGTGTACCATGTGTATATTCTGAGTTTCGTGAACATGACCGTATGGTTTATATTGACATAAAATGTACGTTCAAAGTGTTGAACACACTAGCATACGTGAGTGATAAATTCAAGTGATTTCAAAGGTGAAACTTAAGAACTTTAAAAACAAACTTGACAAGGACTTATGTCTTTTAGATTCTGACCATGTGAGAACATTTACGTGGTTTAGATATGTGTTTCGAATGCACATGAGTTATATGTTGAGATGCCTTGCATGTACTAGGTTGACTTAGTGCAATTAAAGTTAAGCATAAATGTGACATGATTTAAAGCGATTATCGGTACTAGTTGTGCGTATGTGGTAAAGGTATTTGTGAGCACGCGTCTTAACTAGTATGGCACCACACATATATACGTGATGAACATAGTAGCATGTTTACATTATTACTTATGAGTTATAAACAGAATCTTAATGATGTTTTAAGTGTTGATTTGTACAATGGTTATATAAAACCCGGAAACTATAATTTCGTTACGATTTGAGAAGTGTATGAATAATAAGGATCACATAAGTTCTAAATATCTGTCAAATACATTTAGTTAAGTGTGTGATACATGTATATGAAGGGTGATAGTAAGTACGTATGGTTAAGGTATACTTGTACGTGCATAGTCATTCTAAGAATACGATGAGTAAGTAAAACGAAGGTTCTAAGAACCAAGATAGAAAATAATGTAATACTTATTATTATATTGGGAATGTATGGATGTGTATAATTGACGAGTGTGAATCCACGATTATATAACTATGTAGGATTACACGAAGTGCAGATATCTATAAGCAATTAAGTCGTAGTTGTTAAACTATGAATCAGGCAAGTCTTTCAGTTCCTATTTGATATATGAATTCAATAACTGTTAGTTGAATTATATTATGCTGTGATAATGTGAACTTATATATGAACTGTATATGAGATATAAATGAGATTGAAAGTTGATCTTTGATGATATACTTGTTATGTGAAAAGTAACTTGCGTAGTAAATATAAATTGTTTATACATGCATGAACTGAGTATGATGTTGTATGCTATGTGATGCATGAAAACTGTTAGAATTGCTGAGTTGTCGAGCTCACTCTTGCAAACAACTACTTTTGCAGGTTAAGGATTCACGGTAAAGATTTCGTGCTTCTTGATAGATAAAGATAGATAGTATCGCAACGAAGAATACTATTTAGATTATCGTTTGAACCCTGTTTAGGTTCTAAGAGTTGTACTTGATAATTGTATACGTTGTTTAAAACTTATCGTACTGTAAAGATGTATTAGTTGATACATAGAGGATATCAAGTCGAGTTGTAAACGTTATACGATAACTCAAATAGAATGAATCATATTATAAAGTTGATTCAGGGATATGTAATGGATTCCAGTTATGGAATCAATAAATATTATATACAAAGGATATTGAAAAGTTTAAGTTATTCCGCATTTTAGTAACATCGAATGTGTTGTTTAGACAGGGATGTTATATGACCGGGTTTTGAAACTTATAAAAGTTTGGAGTCATTATACAAGATCCTAGATATGAATAGATTTTATATTCTAAATTATAATAAGAAAATTATATTCTTTTGGTAATGAATAAAAGATGTAATAGTTCTGCGATAGTAGTATCGTGATTGCAACGGATCCGAGGTAATAGAAGGGACCCGAATTTGGGGGCGTCACACATATATACATATATTCCATTAACAAAAATAATTTCTCTGGAATTTTTTAATTTATTTTAGTATTTTTCAAAAGTCCATTTTTAATTCGTAACTTAAGAAAATTAACTATAACATGATCAACTCCAAAATTTCTCAACTCTTGTAAGACTCTTACACGTATTAACATGAACCTCCAATTTAAATTTCGTGGTCATGGGAGTTTTAAAACTCCAGTTATAGCCATTTTCGTCACAAAAAAATTGAAATAGCCATAACTCGGTCGATTTAAGTCAGAATATGCTCATCTTTGGACAGGAGCTACTTTATATCATATATGTTCATGTCCTAAAAGGCCAGAATTTATTTTAATAATTAAGTTACCAAAACTGCCCCTGGAAGTTTTGGACAGATTACTTTTTGTTATTTTTTAGATTTTACCTACTTCGCTAAAAATAGTCCACGCAAAAATATACAACACCTTTTTCTGTGATTCCACTTGAAAATGTTAGAAGACTCATAGATATAACTCTAGGATTTGACCGCACTCAAAAATTCAAAATATAATGAGAGATATGGTCGTTTGAATTTCATGTTTCGTTTTCTTAAAATTAGATTTTTCTAACCTTTGTATTTTCTAAGAAAACTTCAATGATCTCTTGATTAATCCAACATTAACCATCATAAATCATCATAATATATCCTAATACTTCTTATACTCAAGGATCTACCATGAAACAGTATTAATTTAATCAAACTATTTCCATAAATAAGCAAAACATAATTTAAACCAAGAAAATTTCAAAGCTAGAGTTTAGGAAACTTTCAAACCTTTGCTAGGAAGAGATGGATGATAGCTATTCCTTCTTGATGATCAAAGTTCCCATGCTTGATCTTGTTCTCCGTCTAATGCCCAGCCATCTCTCTTTCTTCTAAGCTTTTCTAGCTTTTCTCTATTTCTCTCTCTTGTTCTTCTTCTCTTTCTTACTTTCTCTCTCTTTGATCTTCTTTCTTCCTCCCATAGCATCCATCTTCTCTTTCTTCCTCTTTATTTGATCGGGTGTGGTGTGGGAGTAATAAAGAAAATTGCTTCTTTCTCTTTTTCTCTCTAGAACTCCCTCTTTTTTCTTCTCTTTTTGTCTCTACACTTTGCCAATTTGGCTAAAATGAATAGGTAAATTTTGATTTTTGCTTATATAAAACCTACTTTTAATTTCTTATATGTTGGTCACCCAACTTAATGCTTCTCTAGTCTTCCCCCTCGTCTTTAAAAGCTTGCAAATCACCCCCGGCATATTCTTAGCATATTCTCGGAATATTCTTTATTCCTTAGCATATTCCTTAAGATATTTTTTTAAGTTTTAAATCTTAGGTTTTCAACCCTAAGGTTTTCCTAACTCGCACAATTCTCCATTAACTTTCATAATTCACTTCAATACTTTATTAAGTTAGCAAAATGTCCATTTTGCCTTTTCCTAATTCATTAAGCTAGCAAAAAGTCTATTTTGCCCTTTCGTACAATTGCTTAGGGTTTAATTCTCGAGATATGTTGGTAACCTGATTTCTTTTTTATTTCTCTTTATATAATAAATAAATATATATATATATATATATATATATCTTTATAATATATATATATTTATTTAGCCATATACATTTTCCACATAAGTCATAATGTATTTATCATCATTGATAAATAATTATTAAATTCATTTATTAGGCTAGACATTTAACTCATGTCTTATTAAAACCTTTTAATTCGGTTTGCTACATTCAATAAGCCTTTTCCCATATGGCTTGCCATATATATTATTTTAACTTGCCAAAAATCTTATTTAATTTTCTAATACTTGACTACTAGGTTAGAGATTACGACCATCATACCTAGCTTATCTCTTCCCAATTTAATATTTTGGGTTCTTTTAAATTTTCGCTCAAGGCTTAATTTCTACAAGCTTGTATACTTAAGCTTTTTATTTATTCTTGTAAATTTAAAGGTATCATAATACCTTATCTTAATGTACTTCCAAGTATCTATTAAATCCATTCTATGGTTTTGGATTTTCATAACCCATATTTTCTCAATTCTCTCTCAAATAATAAACCTTATAGGTTCTTCTTAAAAATTTTAAATCATTCCTCTATTTCCACTCTAGGTTTTAGACGTTAACCTTTAATTTAATTATTGGGAATCTTATAAATCTTCTGGTTGTCACAAACACCACTACTTTCGTGCCAATCAAGTTTGAGCGAAACTTGTCGAAGACATACACCACAGCTAGTAACTCCTTCTCAGTAGTTGTGTAGTTGAGTTGTGCATCCGTCAATGTCTTGCTGCATAATAAATGACATGAAACATCTTCTACTTGCGCTGCCCCAAAACAACCCATATTGTATAGTCACTAGCATCACACATCAATTCGAACGGTAATGACCAATCTGGAGCCATGATGATAGGTGCAGTTGTCAACTCTTTCTTCAAATGCTCAAATGATGCCAAACTGTACTCCTCGTCGAATTTAAAAGGAACATCATTCTCCAATTAACTGCATAAAGGCTTTGTAATCTTGGAGAAGTCCTTTATAAATCGACGGTAGAACCCCGCATGTCCAAGAAAATTGCGGACCCCCTATATTGAATTCGGTGGCGGTAAATGGGAGCTGTCGTTTAGCACTCCAAAATTAACCTTACTCCTATTCTATTAACTCAAGAATTAGTATAGTAACAAGTAAGGATCGATCCCACAGAGGGTGTTTTCTTTTATATTTATCCAAGTATTTTCTAATGAATTGGGGAATTTTGGTTTGAAAAGTTGAATTATCGAAAGTGAATTTAAAAGAAGTATCAAAGAGTAAAAAGCTTTAATTCTTCAGTTCAGTATCACCTTTTCACAATTATGGATTAACCAAGTTTTTTACAATATTTATCTTTCAATGAGATTAACAATCCTAGATAACCGCGATCGCTAGTTATCTGAAATTCTCCTTATGTGTAAATCTAATGCGACAATCGCCAACAAAAGATCCTAACTATCATATAACCTAGAACTATCAGTCTAAATTTAAAATGATAAAAGCATGAAAAATATGAATTAGATTGTTCCAAGCAAAAATTAGACAATCAGGAATTATTTAACTTGTCTTTTGAAAATCTTAATAATATCCAAAAGTTTGACCACAATCGAATATCATTAATTGCTACTTATGATCAGACATACATCGTTTGCTTAATATATATCTTAATCTAGCAGATGATATCAATTTACTAATTTAATCCTGCAGAAACTAAATTAGTTAATTGAATAGCATGCAAGAAAGTTTATGTAGATAATCAGAAAAAATCTCACATACGAAAGAGTAAATAAAGTAAACTTGCTCAAACCATTAATTATGAATAAGGTTCAACATGCCTTTAGAATTGAATTGAGTAGTTTAGTTTGACATGCCTTGATTCTCTGAAACTAGGGTTTGAATGAATGCAGAAGATGATATATGATGATATATGATAATCCCCTTTATATTGGGTCTTACATCCCTTTATAAAGTCTAAAACAATCCCCCAAAACCTACCAGTTCGCAATCCAAATCATATTAGAAGTCTGCCCAACACTTCCCAGAACTCAAAATTACTATTTTTCTGACGCGTATCGTGCCGGGTCGCAGTTTCCTTCATTAAAATGCGTCGAGGCGCAGTTTGGCAGAGTGATTGTAACACCCCAGTCCCACATCGAAAGATAGGGGAAAAATTTGTCTGTGTATAAGGAGTTAAGTTGCTACCAATAATACCTTCAGTCATGACTTTTGGGTGAGCCTGTGGTGGGCTAAGATGACCCAAGAAGATACTATTGGACCAGTGGTTTAAGGCCCTATTTTGGATGGATTTGATTCGATTCGGACTTGGGATTTGACCCGAGATTTATTCCGGACTCGGGATTTGACTCGGGTTATTTCATATGGTATCAGAGCCGACTCTCGAAAGCTCGGGTCGAGTCATCCGATCGGGTTGCCGGAGGTGGGGACACGAAAGCTGGTGGTATTATCCCAGAATGAAGAGAAGAAGGTCCGGAGGTGGGGACACGAAGCCAGCCAGTATTATCCCACAATGGCTAGAGAGGCAAAAGATCTTTGGACCGTGTGTGCGATCGGTTCTGACGGGGGTGTCAGAAATTTAAGTGGGGGAGTTTGTAACACCCCAATCCCACATCGAAAGATAGGGGGAAAATTTTTCTGTGTATAAGGAATTAAGTTGCTACCAATAATACCTTTAGTCATGACTTTTGGGTGAGCCTGTGGTGGGGTAAGATGACACAAGAAGATACTATTGGGCCAGTGGTTTAAGGCTTTATTTTGGATAGATTTGATTCGATTCGGACTTGGGATTTGACCCGAGATTTGTTCCGGACTCGGGATTTGACTCGGGTTATTTCAGTGATCTGCGACGGGGCTCATTTTTCCTTCACAAAATCCTGCTGGGGCAGACTTCCATTTTATGCTGCGACATCCTTTTGTAAAATGAGCATAACTTTTAATCCAATAAGAGTTACAGGGCCTACTACCTATCAAATCGAAACTGTCGACGAGATCTACAACTTTTATTCGTTGAGAATTGACAGATTCTAATTGGATCAAGGTTGAAATCGGCTCCAAGTGACTGCTATGTAAATTGCAACATCCAAACTCTGAGGTTTCAACTTCCGCTTGGTAAAAGGTCATAACTTTTTCATATGAACTCCGATTGCGAGGATTCATAATGTTACGGAAAGCTAAGAAATAGCTCTACAATAAAATCCAAGTCCCAATCCAAGACCATGAATCCAACTTAGCATTAAAAACCCAACAATCTTCTCATTTTCCTCGTTTCATCTCCATTTTGACCTGAAACCCATAAACAAACCAATTAAGCCCTTGTTAACAACCAAACATGTAATAGACTATGCATAAAGGAATCAAAATAAATGAATATCATGCACTCATCAAATTCCCCACACTTAGCTTTTACACGTCCTCGTGTAAACCAAACCCAAGGTGTAAGACCCCGAATTTTATGAAATAGAAGTATTCAATTTTTCTTATAATTATTATTCAGTAAATGGTTAAATAGATAAAAGGTTAAAGTTGAGGGTGATATATGTGAATTTTTTAAAATACGTAAGTGGTTATAAAATATTCATTGCTGTCGAAAAATACTCGTTGGTCATGGAATATTCTTATTGTCGGGGAGTATTCGTACGACGGCGCAGCCATTTGTGGGCCTCATAACGAAAAACTGTCGGATAAAGAAAATGACACGAATAAGTTTTCTAAAAATAACGGCGTAGTTATTACCGTTAAAATTGTTGAAGTACCCGGTGATTAAAGTAAAGTAATATGCGTTGTTGCACAGTAGCACACAGTATTACGCAGTGTTGTATATTTCAATAATTGTCGCTGCACAGTATTTCACATTATCAAATTAATAATTTATATTATTTAAATAATATTATTAGACAACATTATTGGCAATGTCTAAGGAAGTTCTGTCTAGAAAAGGGGTTTGGTCACCTAATTGCGCGCTAGTAAGGAGAAATCCTTATCAGAAAGCCCCTTTTTTCTTGGGAACGACCTGGTTGTCAATATTGTGGTTCTGTAATATTATTTGTGAATAATTAATTATTGATAAAAATGACAAGGAAATATTTATTCGATGTGGATATAAATGGGGGAATTTTTAGCAAAGGAGACAATTGTTAAAAATTAATATTTTATCTTTTCTGATAAAATAATTCATTCAAATATATTATTATAATATTATATTATAATTGTATAATGTGATAATATAATAATATAATGTTATAATTTAAATGAGAATATTTTTACAATAAATTCAGGGTATATGAATAAAATGAGGTGGAAGAGAGAAAGTGGAATTGGAATTGTAAATATTTTAATATATATATATATATATATATATATATATATATATATATATATACGTGTGCGTGTGTATGTGTGTGTGTGTGTGGTTAGTGGAGGTATGATTGGAAGTTAGTGGAAAATTATGGAAAAGAAAGAAAAGAGAGAGAGAAAGAGAGAAAGAGATAGAGAGAAGAGAGAGTAAGTGGGAAATGGTGGGAGAAAAGGGAGAGAGAGGAAGAAAAAAAGAAGAAAAGGAAGAGAGTGGGGGAAAAAGGAAAGGAAGAAAGAGAAGAAGAAAAAAGAGAGAGGAAAAAACGTGGAAGAAAAATGTTGGTGTCCTCTTGTTTGTGAAATAAGCTGAAAAAAAGAATTTCAAGAAGGGTGTGCGGTACAATATTTGTCTGTATGTAGATTTGGGTCATTTTTCGTTCCAAATTTGAAAAATCTTTCTTCTACAAAGTTGTAGAGAATTAAATTCTATATGGATTGGATATAAGGTTTGTATTTTTCTGATAAAATGGCTATTTATTATGAATTATTGAAGTTCCTGAATATTAGGTCTGAATTGATTTTTGGGGTTATATATATATATTTTTTTAAAAAAAGTTTTTTGTGGGTGGGACCCACTTGTGTGGGCTGATGAATTGGTCAGGAGGTGGGCGTGAATTTTTTTTAAAATAATAATATTTTATTAAATTTTCTGTTTTGGCGTTTTAACCATTTTCCTATAAATAGGGTGCTTAGTTTAGAATTGAAAATCACACCGGAATCAGAAGTTTCTCTCTCTATAATATCAAACGTATTTTTGTGAGTATTTCGATACTTTGAGTGTTGTTAAATATTTCATGTTTTCTTCAGCATTATATCCGATATTTCAGTCAGAAGTACTATTCTTTTGAGGTAAGGGATGCTATTTTTTTCAAAAATGATGTTATTTTTTTCAATATCATGACACCGAAATATTGGTATGAATTTTATTATAAATTTTTTACCTTTTTATGTCAAGGTTACTATTCACGTATATGACACTATTCACGTATACGGCACTATTCACGAATACGGCACTATTCACTAATGCGGTACTATTCATGAAAAAATTAAATTTTCTTTTTTCTTTGTCCAAGTTGGCTATTATGGTTCCTATCTTTGATTGGATCCAAGTTTTGAACTTCATTCTTGAATTTTGCTCCACAATTGATTATTATGGAGTATTCTTGAACTTGGATAAACTAAATTACGAATCCCTAATCTTTGTCCTTTATCTCATTGGATTCGTTCTTTAAAATATTTTTCATCATCCTCAGTCTTAAATGGTGATACAAAAGGATATCTTTGGCCTGTAGTGCAAAGATAGATGATTATTTAATGAATATCTTTGGCCTGTAGTACAAAGATGGATGATTATTTGATGAATATCTTTGGCCTGTAGTGCAATGATGGATGATTATTTGATGAATATCTTTGGCTTGTAGTGCAAAGATGAATGATTATCTGATGAATATCTTTGGCCCGTAGTGCAAAGATGGACAGGTGTTGAGATGAACATGACCAACTGGTGATACAAATGAATATCTTTGGCCCGTAGTGCAAAGATGAATATTTGATTCAAGATATATATTGATTGATATTACATGGATAAAATATTAATTATGGACTTTTAAATCATAGAAGATAGTAGACATTATTTCCTACTTAACTCTTCTGATGCATTGTTAATTCCGCTGCAGTTGTTGCTCTAAAACTTGTTGTCCATAATATTTTATCTGATTTGTTGAAGACTAACGATAAAATTATTCTGCATTATCTTAGTCATAATATTCTTTACTAGGCTAGTTGAGCTCACCATTTTCATCTATTTTCCTCTTCAGGAAATGAGAATGTTGCAGGGCCTAGTCGGGGAACAGAGTGATGGGCAAAGTTAGAGCAGTAGTAGTCCTCACTATTTTTGTATAATAGTGTGAAAATAATTATAACTATTGAGGACTGAATTTGAGTGTTTTTATTTCGTATTATATACGATTTGTATTGACACTCACAGCTTGTATGGTTGTCCTGCTCACGACCTTTTGATATAAAAATTTATATTTGGAATCTGCACTATGTGTTTGGCAACTCAGAATGGGTTGGGTTGATTGGATCTATTCTGGGAGCGTCACACAAGGTTATGTTATCATTCACATAATTCTATCCAACTATAGTATCAAAAAGTTCAAGTTAAAATTTATGAATATCAATACTTATCAACAGAAACCCGATTAGCATCTCGTTAATCAATTCATGACTACTAACCTTATCACCTCACCAATGAATTTCATCAAATCGAACTGCATCCACATAAGTATCTATCCCACAATCCACATACTTACCCAACTTAGTTATCATGGAGCAAAAACCACGCACACTAACTCATAACTCAAAACAAATTTTCCTGCACTTTTCCTTGCTTTTCGTAGATCCTTCTTTATATCCCAGATGACTATATTTTGATGTTTTCTTGTATTCTTCTTTTTCTTGACATGTGCAATGTCTCCTTTTCTTAGGCTTTTCAGTTCTACCCATGTAACGAACTTTCCACCAACGACTCTCAAACCAGATGGTCTTAGGACGATGGGTGTAAAGACACCCCTAGGGCTTACTCATCCAAGTTACAAAAGCCACAAAAGTCGACTAGTCAAGCTGCTTTTATCCATCACACTTTTCAGTGTGAATACCGATGCTTCCCGAGGCTTGGATACCCAGTTAATTCATATAATGGACATTGAAGCAGATTTTCACTATTTTTTTATACATCAATTTCATCATCAATTTTTTTCATTTTTTTCTTTTCACAAGGATCTTTCATTGACATAGCAGTGAAAACAATTCTAAAGCAAGAAATTAGTGCACATAGACAACTCCACATACAACTTAGTCAACTAAGCATGCTTCACATATTCAAGTACTCATACATCAATAAATTTAATTCAAATCAAGTACACTGGTTACTGACTTATTTTTCAACATTCATTGATCAACTAAATACCAACAGATCTTGAAATTAAGCATCAATTTTCAATTTGTGATTTTAACCCTTCAACACTTAGGCGAATAAAATCATGGAACCAAGCAAAAATTTCAGTAGATTTCCAAATTCTAGCAAATTTTAGACTATTATACCTAAAAAAACAAAGAAAACTAAAATTTAAAATTCCCTCCCCCACACTCAAACCTTACATTGTTCCCAATGTAAGAAAATCATGCAAAGTAGAAAACTACTAAAACTAACAAATTAAAAAGGAAAGGGATAGAAATATCAAATCTGAATTCTTGGGTTACCTCCCAAGTAGTTGCCCTTGTTTAACGTCGTTGGATCGACTGTAATCCACTAAACCATCCGGAAGTCGGATCCATCAGCGTCAACATCTCAACATCCTCAACCTGACTGCTATCCAAAAATGTTTTCAACCTATGTCCGTTTACCTTGAACACATTCCTTGTCTTTGAATTTTGTATATCTATAGCACCATGAGGAAATACATTAGTAACAACAAATGGACCCTCCCAACGGGAACGCAATTTACCTGGAAATAAATTCATTCGTGAATTATAAAGGATAACTTTTTGCCCAACAGTGAAATTCTTTCGCAAAATCTACTTATCATGGAAAGCCTTCGTCTTAGCCTTATATAGTTTAGAACTCTCATATGATTCAGTACGCAACTCCTCGAGTTCTTGTAATTGCAACTTCCTATGGACGTCATCTTGATCCAAGTTTATGCTGCACTGTTTGATCGCCCAGAAAGCTTTATGCTCTAGCTCCACAGGTAGGTGGCACAGTTTCTCGAACACCAGCCTATAAGGCGACATACTAATTGGAGTTTTGTATGTCATCCTATATGCCCATAGTGCATCATCTAATCTAAAACTCCAATCTTTCCTGCTCGGGTTGACTACTTTCTCCAAAATAGATTTTATCTCTCAGTTGGATACCTCAGCTTGGCCATTGCTTTGCGGATGATAGGATGTAGAGACCCTGTGAAGAACGTTGTATTTCCAGAACAAAGCTGCTAATACCCTATTACAGAAGTGAGTTCCGCGATCACCAATTATGGCCCGTGGTGCTCCAAACCTGACAAATATGTTTGTCCTGACTAAATCTGCAACAACTTTAGAATCGTCAGTCCTGGTGGCTTTAGCTTCCACCCACTTTGAAACATAATCAACTGCCAATAAGATGTAAACATTTCCAAAGGAAATAGGAAAAGTGTGACGCCCCCAAATCCGGGTTCCCTAACCTCGGGTTTAGTGCTCATGATCCATCATATATATCATATCTAACTACTCAGTCATTAATGAAAAATATCATTCATAATATTACTTAATACAACTTATAACAATATCCAAGGTTAACTAACCTTGACATAACTTACATACCCTTGTATAACCAAAAGGTTTACATAATCTATTTACATAATATAACATAACCATTAAAAGTTGACAATAACTACTCCTGAGCCTTGCCTTTGCCTTTATCCCTGTTAGAACCTTCTGTTACCTCGGCATTAGCTGAAATGTTTTATTTAAGCAAGGGTGAGCAACGAGTTTGCTCAGCAAGTTAAAGTATACAATAAATGATATATATATCATGAATAGAAGAGTTTAGCTTCTATAGAACTTCAACAATAATCAAAGAATTTCGAAGTAGCTGAATAATAATTCAATCTCAATAATAAAACTTTCTCAAATTTCATACTGAATAACATATCAGGGATGAAAGAGTAAAATTCTTTCAAAGATTCAATAATATTCAATTGAATAAGAAGAATTATCAATACTGCAACAATATTCAATAAAGTGGGATATACCCAGATTTCATGCTGAGTGATCACAAAAGGATCATGAACTAATAGAGGATTCATTAGTTATTAAAACTAAATTATCACAGGAATATAAGTTAGTTATAAAACTAAACTATACACCTCTGCAAGTACCTGGAGCGGCCAACTCCTTTGTACCCTATATTATGGATAATACTCAATAATAGCGTATAGGTTGATTTATGACAATAAAGTTTGTTCATCTCAGTCTTACATCACGAGTCCGTACCACAACAATATGGTTTGGATTGCTTTTAAAGAAATACTATGATTTCAATAAAATCAATATTGATCTAGCCGAAATCAATGGCATAAATCTTCCAATAATAAATCAGTTCATAAGATATAGAATGTTTCATGCTTTAACAAATATTAGTGTGACGCCCCCAAATCTGGGTTCTCTAACCCCGATTCGGTTGTCACGATACAATACAAATATCCACCTCTAAACAACATACAATAACTAAATGCGAAAATATAATAAACGTATGTCGTTCATTCAAAAGGTGTTACTAGTCCCAAGATTCGATAACCTTAATACAAACATACAAACATACCCTAGAATAGTCATTAGGGTTCATATTACATAACAATAATTTAATTAAACATAAAGATAAAGTCTGCTCCTTGCAAACTAATCCTACATTTTCCCTTTACCATTGTCCTTCCCTGAAGTCTCGGGTTTAACTGCAATATAAGTCATGATATAGCAAGAATGAGAAACAAGTTTGCTCAGCAAGTTTAAATACAACAATAAAGGATATATCATGATGAATAGAAAATATCTGACAATGAATTCAACAATATAAAAATCGGAAGAAAGAATAATGATTGCTTTTAGAATAACTGATAGTCAAGTAGACTTCGAACTATAAAACTCCAATGGAATCAATAGCTGATTGACCCTTTGGTTACTGGCTACAGAATAAGTACTTGAGGGGATCAGCCTCACGTACGCCATGTATATGCATAACATTCAACTCTGCTGTTTGTATCTTATATTAGATACGTGCTACTCCCTTATAATATAAAGGGTGTTCTTTCAGTCTAAGAATCCTTACCATCAATTGGTTTGGATAGCTTTTATAAAATTTCATATACCTGTCTGACCGAACAAGGGTTCAGACTCTATCTGACACAGTTAAAGAATTATAGAACTTTAAATGATGTATAAGTCCAAGACTGTACGAACTCAAGTGCACCAAGTGCGAATAACAATAATATCGATGTAGAATAATTGTAAAGTAATTAAACCACCTAATAGCATGCTTGGAAATAAAGTTTAAGCTTTAAATAATTAACTGTCAATACGATAGTAATATGCTCAATACAATATGAGAAGGATAGGAAACTTGCACGATAAAGTGTGTAAGGTAGGGAACTTGCATTCAAATCAAGTGAAGTTTAAGAAACTCGCTTACAACGTTCCTTGAGTAAAGTAAACACAAGGATAAGATACTTGCCTATTTGCTCAGCTACAAATAAGTTCTAGCTTTAATTAAACTCGTGGAAACAACCTATCATTAACAAGTCGGTCTTTCAATTAGCACGTGTAAACTAATATAAGTCTACACTTACAATAATTTACTTATCATATAAGTCTATCACATAAGATCACGTAAGTCAATCTAATCATGTCTTAGATTTGATAACATTAGATTATCTAGTTTCTATGAATCAATATAGGCTTGAACACATAGTACTTCAAGTTACTTATATTTAATCAACACACATGCTTTATGGTTATAATTTCAAGTTTGAAAACCTTGCATGCTCATCCTAATCCAATTTAAAGTCATATGTTCTTATGTCGGTAATTCGCATACTTTAAACAATACAAGTTCATGCTTCAAAGTTGATTAGTAAAGTCATGTTAGCACATAACAAGGTTAAATAATGTTTAAGTAATCATGCTTGTGCGTATACTATATGTGTATACCTTAACCCTCATTAGTTCATTCTTGAAATTCATTTCCTATGAATAAGCATGCATAGGTTATATTCATGTAGGATGCTCATATCAACATATCTATAGGTGTAATGAGATCCTAATATACATGCTTGCATGATCATAATATAACCCTCATAGTGTTTGATCTTTTCTATATTTTCATTAAAAGTTGCACTTAATCAACAAAGGTAACATAGTACATGTAAAGCATCTCATAGTCATGACTCACATGTATTAGAGTGCATATCTAAACCACGTAAACGTCCTCATACGATCAGAATCTAAAAGGCTCAAGTCTTGGTCAAGTTTGATTTCAACAGTCTTTAGTTCCTTTCTTTTGAAAACGTCTTAACTTATGATCAAATGTGCTAGTACATGATTGACATTTTAAACATGCATTTCATGTTAATATAAACCATACGGTCGTGTTCTAAAAATTAGAATATGTATATGCTACTTACGTATCTAAGTTCACAATCAGAACTATAAATTTCATTTCAAATGTATGTTTTTCCATTCATGGTGTACATACTAACATGGTTAACATTATACATATAGTATCAAGAAACATGGTTATAGAAGTGATACTAATTTTCATGCTTGCCTTAAACAATAGCAACAAGTTATTAAATAGCAGGCCTTAACAGGAAGTAGGAAGTAAGAAACCAAGAACAGGCACTGGCGCAGCTGCGCCGCTGGCCAGTGCAATACTGGCGCAGCTGCGCAGGCTGGCGGCCAGTCCAGGAGCTGTGCAGTTTCGGCAGACTCACAACCCATCTCAAAATTTTTCCAACGAAATCATTCCAGACATTTTCTAACATAATTCTAACATGTATAATAACTTATATACCACCTAACAATCATGTTCCAATCTAATAATTAATCAACCCATGATCAATTCAAAATCAAGAACTTAGAAATATTATAGAGAATAAGATAGGGAGAGCATGAATTGGAATGTATACCTCTGCAATTAAAATGTCTTGCTGCTATAATAAAACTCCCTCACTGATAACTCACAAAACTTACTCACTATGAATGCTATCAATTTTATACTTGGAGAAAAATCTCAGCAATGTTAAAATGAGAAGGAAAGGAGTTATTATATAGGCAATTTCATATCCGGTTCTTAACTTTGCTCACTAAACCAAACTAACGGATTACATGATTGTGTATTGGTTAATGAATGGTAGTTGAGAAACACTGTGTTGCCCACTCCCCTTGAAATCATTGGTTATTTTTGCTGAAATTGAGAAGAGTTATAGGGTAGTTAGCTAGCTCTTCACGTGGGAAGAATGAGATGGGCACATATATGGGACAAGGAATTCTCAGCAATTTGTAAAGTGTAATACAACACTAAGGTCATATAATATATATACACATAGTATATACTTAGGCTATATGTATTCAATCTAAATACATTTAATTCCCAATGTTACTCCAAATAAGAAATCAATAATATCATGTATCACATAGGTATATATACACCAACATATAATTCATGTACATTTTCCTTAATACCAAATATAGTTCAATTATGCATTATTATTACTTACCATTATAACTGTTATTATAATAATTATAATAACTTATTGAAAGCAATATCAATTAATAATGTTATTGATATTAATAGAAGGTAATAAGGTATTCATCAAATTTTATCCACACATAACATGTAACTCACATAATGTTATTAATCTCACTATATAGTCTATACAATAATATATAGCCACATTAATGTGTCACATGCACTTTATATAACATAAAGGTAACCACCATATATTACAAGGTTTAATATATCGCATACTTGTATAAAACAATTAACCAAGTAAATATAATATTATTATATTTAGTAATCTTTTACTCATTAATTATTATTTATTCATAATAATTATTAATCAACACATTATCAATTAATTAATCATAATTGAAATTAATCAATATATTCAAATCCGGCTACTATATTCAAATAAATTGAATATTTAATTATTAATAATCCTATCAATTATCTGATATTAAAGTCTTAGGGTTAGTCCACTAATTTAAATAACCATTAATGACTCCATTTAATTATTTCGCAATTTCACATAACCACATAAGGTTTAAATAAGCTCACAAAACCAACTCGTTAAAATTAAATCACATATTTAATTAATAAGGAGTTTAAAATTCATGGTCGTTACATTAGTCTCGCCAAAATAATTAGCTGAGATATGACTTATAAACAGTTCAAACACTAGAACAAGAATCAATTTCACTATGTGCTAACAACAATAATCATTATAGATGTGAATAACTAACAATAATTATTCACTACCATGCTTGAAAAATATTAACTCAAGTTGAGTTAGAAAACTTGCCTGATTCGTTGACTACTGTTACACAATTTAAGTTAACTTCTTTTGTAAGACCTATCATTAATAAGATTGATCTCTTAATTAGCATTATATATCTTACTTATAATAATTTATCTAACATATAAACACATAATCATCATTAAAGAGTACAACTATACTACCTTAGACTTAACACTACTATATTATACAACTTATGAATTAACAATTAGTCTTTCATTTTATAAGTCCTTTATAACTAAGTAAGTCGAATACCTAATCCAGCAACCTAGATTCAAATAACTTGTTGTTTCAAAACTTACTTAACTAATCAAGCAACCTGGATTTAGATTGAATTTAAATTTATTAAACTATTTTTCAATCCAGCAGGCTGGATTCATCTGACCTCCAATCCAGCAAGCCTGGATTCAACTGTCATCCAATCCAGTAACCTGGATTATCTAATATACCAATCCAGCATCCTGGATTATCTAAACATCTCATCCAGCAAGCCTGCATTCAGCAAGCTGGATTCCCCCTTTTTAACCAAATCATCTTATTATTTTTTTATCTTTTGTCCACACATAAATACATGTATTCCATACACAAAAATAATTTTTCAGGAATTTTTTAATTTCCTTTAGTATTTTTTAAAAATCCATTTCTAGTTAATTCCTTAAGAAATTAGCTACCTCACACTTAACTCCATAAATTCCCAACTCTTGGCGGGATCTTACACATGTTAACGTGACCCTCCAGTTTAAATTTTGTGGCCATCGGAGTTACACAACTCCGGTTATAGCAATTTTTGTCGAAAAAACGCAAATATTGAAATAGTCATAACTTGCTCATTTTAAGTCGGAATGAGCTCATTTTTGGACAAAAGCTACTTTATCTCATATATTTTCATGTCCCAAAAGATTGGAATTTATTAAATTAATTAAGTGGCCAAAATTGCCCTTACAATTTCTGGACAAACCTACTTTTTTTGACTTTTTTAGATTTTACTTCCTTTACTAAAATCAGTCCATACGAAAATTTACAACATATTTTTCAGTGATTCCACTTGGATATAATAGAAGACTCATATATCTAACTCTAAAAATTGACCACACTCAAAAATTCAAAGTAGAATGAGAGATATGGTAGTTTCCATTTCATACTTTGTTTTCCCAAAAATCTATTTTTCAACTTTTTATGTTTTGTATGAAAACTTTCATAATCTCCCATAAAACCAACATAACTCATCATATTAACTACAAATAACTCATATACTCATGGATCTAATATGATCCATGATCTATGATCTAATTCATCAAATAATCATCAAACTTAAGATTAAACATAATCAAGACTAAGAAAAATTAAGTTTTCTACTTTTGAAAAACCTAACTCCTATTTCTTAGTTTAGATTCAACTTTTGATCCATAAAAGAGTTGGATGTAAATATAAAACACTTTTAAACATATAGATCTAAGGTTTTAAACCTTAAGATCATATTTTTATAAAAATCAAAACTCAAATCATAACAAAAATAAAATAAACTATAGAAGTAGAAATCCTTTATACCTTCTCTTGATTCTTTCTCTCCTTCTTTCTAATATTTATTAGAGAACTATGAAACTAACACAAGCTCTCCCTCTTTCTCTTTTCTTTTGACCGAAATATCACTCTCTATATATATATCTTACTTGCTTTGTTTGCTAATGAGAAATAAAATGAAAGAGAAAGTGAAATGAAAGCAATCCGTTGGTAGTGGGTTAATAGATTAGATATACTTTACATATGCTCATTCTACACCTCCCAATATCTATCTCTCTCTCTCTCTCATAATCATATTAGCTTTACTTGCTCATTTTAGATTACTTACCAACTTGGTTAAAGTGGGTGGACAAGTGATAAGATGACACATATGGAGGGTTGGTGAGGGTAGGTCACTAACTAAAGCAAACTAATTATTACATACATCTCCTCCTCCTCCTTCCTTACTTGGCCGAAATTTGCTCCCTTATCCCTTCAATTTGTTTTATTATATGCTTTATTAATGACTATTGTAACGATTGAGATTTTATATTTAATTTTAAATATTTATTGAATTAAATAAATATTTATGTGAATTATTTATTAAGTTAAATAAATAAATTATTTGATTTATGGAATGATTTAATTAAGTGTATATATTAATTAAATGAACGTGCAATATTTAATTTAATTAATGTATATTAATTTTATATTATAGTTCTAATTTAATTGAGATAATTAAATTAGATGAGATATGTGATGAAGTGTTACATGGATTATAATTAGCGAGTAATTATAATTATGTGGCAATGTTATATGATTAATTGATGTTAGATTTTAATTGATTAAATTAGATGATTAATATTTAATTGATTAAAATACGACATTAAAGTATGTGTTAAAATGATTTGTTAAAATAAAGAAAAAGAATTTTAAATGATTTTAACCAAACAAGGCCCTTATAATTGTTTTAAACCTATTTCTACCAGACGAGGCCCTAACTATCAAAAAGCTATTTAAATAAACTGTTTACCAAACATGGCCTTAGCATTAATAATCTATTTTTGAAAATAACCTTGTTTTGCCAAACAAGGCATTGTGGCTTTTTAAAATTTGTAACTGACATTATACTTAATATATTTGTCAGTTATATTATATAATTAAGCCTATATCTAGTACTACGTATTATATTATACGTTAGTCTAAATTGCATTAGAAAGAATATCAGTGTAAGAGAGAAAAGAAAGAATATAGGAAGAGTTAGAGAAGGGAGAAGAAGAAGAAAAGGAAGAGCTTAAGCATCATCATCTTCTTCATTAACAATTAGCAAAAAGGTTATAATCTATAATTTCACTCTTACAATTATAGAACTCAATTCATATGTTTCATGTATTTTATTCTCAGTCAAAAGTTGAGTTTTCATGGAAGTTGTGAAATCATGAATTTTATATGTATGTATTGTATCCATGTGTTTATTGTGATAATTGTATGACATAAGAGAATTTTCAGGAATTAAATTACTGTTAAAACAAGTTTCATGAAAAAAGTTTTGTTCATATTGTTTTATGTATATTGATTGGTTTTAGAATAGAAAATTTAGGAATTTGTATGTGTTAGTATGTCTAATTAGAATTGGTTATGATGTTATATTCAATTATGAAGAGATTTCATGTGTTATAAGTTGAATTACTTGCGAAATTCTATTACAGTAGATTATTTTATGCAAAAATATGAGTTTTCATGAAAATTGCCAAATTGGATTTTTAAAAACTATTGATTCTCGTTGTTTAAATGTGTTTATGTTTTGAGTGCATGTTAGATATATGTATTACAGCGTATATATGATTTACAGTGTCTATGTTACTGTATTTTTGGCTTGTATAGGTTGTTCGGTAAAGCAGAGAGCCGTGGCTGTCTGCGTTTGGCCGAGCTGCTGCGCAGCTGCGCCGGCAGCAAGGCCAGGAGCAGCGCAGCTACGCCGCTTGCTTTTACCAGAGCCTTTACCTACACAGCTGTGCCGGGTTTAAGGCAGCTGGGTGCGCAGCTGCGCCGGGTTCGGTGCAGTGGCAGTGTGTTTTAAACAATTATGCAGATTATTTTCATGCCTAAGTTACATTATTGCTAAGATAATGAGCATATATCTAGCTGCTATAACATGTGTTAACACGAAGTTGGTAATTTCATAATTTGAGAAAAAAAATGAAGTTTTGAAAACCTAATATATTATTCAAATTATAAGCTATAATTGTTTAATTGTAAAATAAGTTACTTAATTATAATTTGATTAATTATAATTAAGAGTAAATATTTAATTTAAATTATAATTTTGTAAAATTATAATGTATAGAAGTTGATTTATTTTAATCAATTAGATATTAATTTAAATTATAATTTATGTAATTATAATTTAATAAATGCATGTTTAATTGTGGATTTTAAATTGATAATTACATGATTCATTATAAATTGTGTAATTATAATACATGTTATAGTTTAATTAATTATTGATTATAATTGATAAATACATGATTAATTATAAATGCATGATGTAGTTTAATTGATTTTAAATTATAATTATTTATAATTTAAATGGTAATTATAATTTAAGTAATTATAATTTGATTAAGTGTTTGAATTATAATTGTTTAATTATAATCTAGTTAATACATAATTAATTTAATTATGTGAATATGTAAGTGATGTAATTAACTATGTGATAGTTAATTATTATTATTTATTTAATTAGAGTAAGTTAACCATGAGGGTTAACCACTTATGTGAATTAGTTATGTATTAACTAATTTAGATTATTATAATTGAATGTGTATAGGAAGTGTTTAAGTACGTGGTTGAGTTAAGTAGATTGCGCTTAAGGCAAGTTTTCTAAACCCTAAACTCGTTAATTCTATGCAAGTTTTCTAAACCCTAAACTTGTATTAATTTTTATGCAAGTTCTCTAACCTTAAACTTGTTAATTATATATAATTTCTTGAATTCATATATTCATTGTTGAGAATATCCTTTCCATTTCTGTATTGAACAATTGTTTAATTAATTGAAATGATCTTAACTTATTGTTCAAGTAAGATCCAGTTATTATTTTAAATGCTTTAAGTTGATTCTAAATCATATGTTAGTTCATAATTCTGTTATTTACGAATTATTGATATTCGATTCAACTAATCCTTAGTTGATGAACGTGAATTTTAAATTACCCTTGTAAGCTTATCCAAACCAAACTTTCTTTGGTGCGGACTTGAATTCAAATTACTGAGTTGAACAACCCTATTTACTAGGGAAGGTTACTACGCATAGCGTTAAGATATTTGTGCACAATACATGGTACAAAGGGCTGATCCCCCTAAGTACGAGTTAAGGTCCATAATCTTATTGACTGTTAAATATTTAAATAGAAATATTTATGACCTAGGACAAGAAGAGTTCAAAGGTCTTATAACCCTCAGATAAATTCTATATTTGAATTTTAATGTTGATAGAGAATTATTATTCAATTCTTTATTATTAAAGCAAGCTAAGTTGTTCAGATTCTTTTTAAAGATACCTTTTCAGGTTTATATTATTGTTAAACTCCAGTAAGCTGTAGTTTGCTCACTCTTGCATTAAATAACAATTTTCAGTAAAGGTTGATAACGCTGATATTCCGTCTACGAGTAAGGGCAAGGGAAAGCAAAGTAAGTGAAGAATTATTTAATTATGTTGAAATGATTGTAATAAGACTTGAATGTTATGTTTTTATTTTCGCACTTTATTATATTCATGTCAGGGTTAGAGTAACCCGGGATTTATTTTACAAAGGTTGTAACCCTTGTTTTAAGGGAGATTTATTTATTTTAATTTTAAGTTGTAGTTACTTTGCATTATTCATTGGGTAGATGTATGTTATATTAGAAAGTGAACACCAAATCATGTGGAAACGAAGTACCCGGATTTGGGGGTATCACAACTATAATGCCCCTACTTAAGTGGGTTTAACTTGGGCCAAGCTTGGGCTCCATTTTATTTCTTTTTGAGCTTGGACCTTTTAATTCTTTTAGCTACTAATTAAAATATACTTGGGCCTCCATCTCTAATTAATTGGGTCACTAGTATACTTGCCCTTTATAAATAATATTGGGCTAGCCTAATGATTTAATTGTTCTTAAATCAAATTAACTACAAGTCTCATGCTTAAATAAACGCTTGGGCTACAAATTAATTCTTTGGGCCCTAAAATCAATTTAGTCCCATACTTTTTATTTTTATCTTACCCTAATCATTTAATTAGGGTTTCCACTCACTCATTTGTCATTTAAATCATTACTCTTATACATTAAATTTTATAATCCAATTAGACTTGCTTTAATTAAGTTATAAAATTAACTAATAGAGATGTATAAAATAAATCCCATAGGAATTGTATATATTTAAATACTATCATTCTCCCATATTATAACCCTTAGGTTATTTAATTATCATACCTAATATATATATTAGGTTACATAACTTTATTCTTAATTCTCTTTATATATAAATTAAATGTATACACATTATATAATGTATATTTATTTAATCACCTACTTAATCCACATAAGTCATAACATATTTAACATTATTGATAAATCCTTGTTATATTTAAATACTCACATAATCATATAATCACTTCACATAATCTATATCGATAATTAATTACTTAAAAATTATAATTTTTTTTAATTTACCATTCAAGGTTAACATTGAAGCTTTCTTAATTTCTTACATAACTTACATTACTCTTCCTTAAAAAAAATTATTGGTAAAAATTACACATATGATCATGTGAAATTCTCGGTCCTTACAAAAAGGTCCCATAAAATCAATACCCCAAACATCAAAGATTGTAATAATTAGAATAGGGTTTTGTGGCATTTGATGTCTATATGATATATTTCTTCTTCTTTGACAATTTTCACATGATTTGCAAAATAGATTTTAGTTTTTGAAAATTGAGGGCCAAAAGAAACCACTCTCTAACACCTTATGTGATGTTCTTTTAGGTCCAAAATGACCTCCACAAGCATAGGATTGACAGAAAGCTAGAATAGATTGGAACTCATTATCAGGTACACAACGTCTAACTATTTGATCAGCACAAAATTTCCACAAGTATGGGTCATCCCACACATAATGTTTTGCATCACTCCTAAGCTTTTCTTTCTGGGATTTTAAAAACTCACTCGGTAAATACGCACGTAACAAATAATTCACAGTGTTTGCATACAAGGGAGTTGTATTACCAATGGAAAGTAGATGCTCATCTGGAAACATGTCTTGTAATGATAGTGTTTCTTCCTCCTTAAGAATTCTGCTCAAGTTATCCGCTACCAAGTTATCCGCGCCCTTTTTATCTTTAATTTCAAAGTCGAATTCTTACAGCAGCAAGATCCACCTTATGATTCGAGGTTTGGACACTTTCTTAGTAAGCCAGTACCTGAGAGCAGTATGGTCAGAATAACTATCACTTTAGTACCAAGTAAGTATGATCTAAACTTATCTAAAGCAAATACAACAGATAAGAGTTCTTTTTCAGTTGTGGAATAGTTTATTTGAGCCGCATTCAATGTTCTAGAAGCATAGTAGATGGCATGGACAACTTTGTCATTCTTTTGGCCCAAGACGACGCCGACAGCATAGTTGCTTGCATCACATATTATCTCAAATCGAAACTTCCAATTTAGTGGTTGAATGACAGGGGTTGACGTCAACAATTTCTTTAAGGTATCAAAAGCCACCTTGCATTCATCATAAAAATGGAATTCCACATCTTTCTGGAGCAACTTGCATAAGGGCAATGTTATCTTGGAGAATAATTTGATAAACCTGCGATAAAATCTTGGATGTCCAAGAAAAAAACGTATCTCTCGCACGCTGACGGGGTAAGGCAATGCAGATATAATAAAATTTTTAGCTTTATCGACTTCTAAACTATTAACTGACACTACATGACCAAGTATAACTCCCTGTTCTACCATAAAGTGACATTTTCCCAATTTAGCATAAGGTTAGTTTCCAAACATCTATCCAAAACACGAGTCAGATTATCTAGGCAAGCATCTAAAGAATTACCATGTATTGTGAAATCATCCATAAATACCTCAATGCATTCTTCTAAAAGATCGAAAAAAATACTCACCATGCATCTTTGAAAAGTACCTGGGGCATTGCATAGTCCAAAGGACATTCGCTGATAGGCAAAGGTACAAAAAGGACATGTGAATGTGGTCTTTTCTTGGTCTTCGGGTGCAATCACAATCTGGTTATAACCTAAAAAACCATCTAGAAAGTAATAATAACTATGCCCAGCTAATCGTTCTAACATTTGATCAATAAAAGGAAGGGGAAAGTGATCTTTTCTTGTTACAGCATTTAACCTCCTATTGTCAATACACACTCTCCAACCTGTTTGCATCCGTGTGGGCACTAACTCATTATTATCATTCTTGACAATCGTGATTCTGAATTTCTTTGGAACTACCTGCACCGGACTTACTCATTGACTGTTGGAGATGGGGTAGATGATTCCTACATCGAGCAATTTTATTACCTCTTTCTTTACTACCTCCATCATAGGTGGGTTCAATCATTTTTGTGCATCCCTCGTAGGTTTAGCCCCGTCTTCCAGCAAAATTCGATGCATGCACATTGCGGGACTAATACCTTTGATGTCTGCTAAAGTCCAACCAAACACTGTGATGTGGTCCCTAATGACTCTCAACAATTTTTCTTCCTACACTTTGGTTAGATTACTGGCAATTATCACATGTAAAGTCTCATTAGTCCCTAAATACGCATATTTCAAGTGTGCAGGTAATTGTTTCAATTCAAGTGTTTGAGCTTGCACAACAGATGGTAATAGTTTTTGATGAGACACAGGTAATTGAATTAAATGGACTGCATGCTTATCTGAGAGTTTAGGCAATGCGTGTAGTGCAGTCACAGTTTCCTTCAATTCTTGATTTTGCTCAAGTTCATACTTTCCATCCATGTCCAAACTGCTAGAAATAGCAACCTCCAAGCTGTCTCTCTGAATTTGCTCAAAAGTTTCCTGCACTAAAGAGTCACACACATCAATTCCAAAACTTGAGAAATATCACTAAGGTACCTCATGACATCATAGATGTTAAATTGAATCTTTTTGCCATCAAACTCCATTGGTAAGGTCCCATTGTGTACATCAATCATAGTCCTCGCTGTTTTTAGGAAGGGCCTTCCTAACAAGATGTGGGATGGGTTTGGTGATGTATCATCCTCCATATCCACTATGTAAAAATCTGCAGAAAAGATTAGTTCGTTCACCTGCACCAAGACATCTTCAACTACCCCTCGAGGGTAAGTGTTAGTACGATCTGCCAATTAAATAATCACACCAGTATCTTTCAAAGGACCTAGATTTAGAGACTTATAAATAGATAATGGCATCACATTAATTGAAGCACCTAAATCTAGCATGGCCTTCTCAAATCTAGTGTTTCCTATCTTGTATGGGATCGTGAACATGCCTGGATCTTTACATTTAGGGGGCATTTTTCTTTGAAGAACAGCTGATACATTCTCCCCAACTGTGACTTTTTCATCATTTTTTAATTTTTGTTTGTTAGTGCACAATTGTTTTAAAAATTTCGCATACCGAGGCACTTGTTTAATTGCATCAAGTAATGGAATATTCACTTCTACTTTCCTAAAAGTTTCCAGAATTTCTTTTTCTTGTTCATCTTTCTTTGAAGTTCTAGAATTTCTGGGAGGAAAGGGAAGAGGAATATTTTTAAGCTGACAAGGAGGGTTAGGGTGTACCTTAGATTTTTTTGGTTCCTTCTTAGCTTGCTCTTTCTCAAACTCAACTGTGGTTGTATGTGTATCCATCTACTTACCACTCCACAAGGTTATAGCACTAGCATTCTCCTTAGGATTCACAAAAGTTTGAGATGGGAGCTTCCCAAAACCTTGAGAGTCCAACCGACCCACAATAGTAGCTAATTGGTTCATTTGACTCTCCAAACTATGGATGGAAGATCTCGTCTCTTGTTTAAACTGTTGTGTCTGTGTCATAAATGCTTTGAACATGTCCTCCAAGGATGTTCTAGAATTGGCCGGTGCTGTTGGTTTGGTTTGGTACTGTGGCTGATTTGGCTGAAATTGATGTTTATTTGGGTAGAACCCATGCGCCTGCGGCCTAGCACCCCAATAACTCAAGTTGGGATGATCCCTCCATCCTAGATTTTAAGTATTGGAAAAAGGATCATATTTCCTCTGCGATTATGCCTGGTAATTTCCCACTGCATTAGCTTGCTGTGCATTCTCTTCCTCTTGTAATGTCGGGCATGAATCTATAGAGTGCCCTGTCATTAAACATATTCCGCAAGCCTTTGCAACCGGCAAGTTACCTGTTGCTAATTGTTTCACCACAAAAGTTAAGTCAAAAATTTATTGCTCTAAATTACTCGTGCTTACCTCACTTACCCTTTGTGCTGGAAGATCATTCCGTGTTCCCTATTGTTGTGCATTGGCGGCCATATTTGCAATCAAATTCTTTGCAGCCTCCGGTGTTTTATCTACTAATGCTCCTCCACTAGCAGCGTCGATCATACTTCTATCCATCGATAAAAGTCCCTCATAAAAGTACTGGATAAGGTGTTAATCATCAATCTGGTGGGGTGGACAGCTGGAACAAAGCTTTTTGAATTTCTCCCAGTATTCATACAATGTTTCACCGATGAATTGTCGGATTCTGCAAATTTCTTTCCTTATTTTGGCTACTCTTGAAGCAGGAAAGTATTTCTCCAAAAATTGCCTTTTCATGTCATTCCGTGATTGTATCGATCCCAAGGGGAGATAATACAACCAATCTTTTGCTAAATTCGCCAGTGAGAGTGGGAAAGGTCTCAGTTTTATCTGCTCCTCTGTAATCGTGTGTGGCTTCATGGTTGAGCACACAACATTAAACTCCTGCAAATGCTTGTAAGGATCCTCACCTGTAAAACCATGAAAAGTAGGCAAAAGGTGAATTAGTCCAGATTTCAATTTAAACGCAGCATTTAAAGCAGGATATTTAATGCATAGAGGTTGTTGAGTGAGATTAGGAGTAGAAAACTCCTTTAAAGTCCTGTTATTATTTGGCACCGCCATCTCCTCGTCTGATTCGCTAGAAGAATTGTCTGAAAGTAGTGTGAGTGTGATGTTGAGGCCTAGTGATGGAGCTTCGTCGAAATTTGCAAGTGTACCTTGGGATTTCTGAGCTTCCTTCCTAAGCCTTCGTGCAGTTCTCTCTATTTCTGGATCAAATTTTAATTTAAGAGAGTGAGAGGATCGAGGCATAAAAAAATAAATGAAAACAAAGAATAAATACACACTCCCCGGCAACGGCGCCAAAATTTGGGAGCTATCGTTTAGCACTCCAAAATTAACCTTACTCATATTCTACTAACTCAAGAATTAGTATAGTAACAAGCAACGATCGATCCCACAGAGAGTGTTTTGTTTTATATTTATCCAAGTATTTTCTAATGAATTGGGGAATTTTGGTTTGAAAAGTTGAATTATCGAAAGTGAATTTAAAAGAAGTATTAAAGAGTAAAAAGCTTAAATTCATCAGTTCAGTGTCGCCTTTCACAATTATGGATTAACCAAGTTTTTTACAATATTTATCCTTCAATGAGATTAACAATCCTAGATAACCGCAATCGCTAGTTATCCGAAATTCTCCTTATGTGTAAATCTAATGTGACAATCGCCAACAAAAGATCCTAACTATCATATAACCTAGAACTTTTAGTCTAAATTTAATATGATAGAAGCATGAAAAATGAGAATTAGATTGTTCCAAACAACAATTACACAATCATGAATTATTTAACTTGTCTTCTGAAAATCTTAATAATATCCAAAAGTTTGACCACAATTTAATATCATTAATTGCTACTTATGATCAGACATACATCATTTGCTTAATATATATCTTAATCTTGCAGATGATATTAATTTACTAATTTAATCCTGCAGAAACTAAATTAGTTAATTGAATAGTATACAAGAAAGTTTATGTAGATAATCAGAATAAATCTCACATACGAAAGAGTAAATAAAGTAAACTTGCTCAAACTGTTAATTATAAATAAGGTTCAACATCCCTTCAGAATTGAATTGAGTAGTTTTGCTTGACATGCCTTGATTCTCCAAAACTATGGTTTGAATGAATGTAGAAGAAGATATATGATGATATATGATAATCCCCTTTATATTGGGTCTTACATCCCTTTATAAAGTCTAAAAAAATCCCCCATAACCTACAAGTTCGCAATCCAAATCATATTAGAAGTCTGCCCAACACTTTCCAAAACTCAAAATTACTATTTTTCTGACGCGTATCGTGCTGCGGCGCAGTTTCCATCATAAAAACGTGCTGGGGCGCAATTTGGCAAAGTGATCTGCGCCAGGGCGCATTTTTCCTTCACTAATTACTTTGGGGCGCAGTTTGGCAGAGTGATTTGCGCCGGGGCGCATTTTTCCTTCACAAAATTAAGCTGGGGCGCACTTCCATTTTCTGCTGCGACATCTTTTGGTAAAATGAGCATAACTTTTAATCCGGGATAAGTTACGGGGCGTGCTCCCTGTCAAATCGAAGCTGTCAACGAGATCTACAACTCTCATTCTTTGAGAATTGACAGATTCTGATTAGATAAAGGTTGAAATCGGCTCCAAGTGACTGCTATGTAAATTGCAACTTCCAAACTCTGAGGTTTCAAATTTCGCTTGGTAAAATGGTTATAACTTTTTCATATGAACTCCGATTGGGACAATTCAAGATGTTACAGAAAGCTAAGAAATAGATTTACAATAAAATCCAAGTCCCAAGCCAAAACCATGAATTCAACTTGGCTTTAAAAACCCAACAATCTTCCTGTTTTCCTCGTTTCATCTCCATTTTGATCTGAAACCCATAAACAAACCTATTAAGCCCTTGTTAACAACCAAACATATAATAGACTATGCATAAAGGAATCAAAATAAATGAATATCATGCACTCATCAGTAAACTCTATTGTTTCAAACTTTGTCTTGACGACCTCCAACCCTTTGCCTGAAACCTTATGCCCAAGAATGATCCCTTCTTGTACCATGAAATGGCACTTCTCCCAGTTGAGCACCAAGTTTGTATCTACACAGCGTTTCAATACCCTGACCAAGTTCTCCAAATAAATATCAAATGAATCCCCAAAAACCGAGAAGTCATCTATGAAGACCTCGACATTCTGTTCTACCATATCGGAGAAGATGGCCATCATGCACCTTTGAAAGGTAGTCGGTGCATTGCATAGACCAAATGACATCCTTCTGAAAGCAAATGTACCGTAGGGACAAGTGAAAGTTATCTTTTCTTGATCTTCAGGAGCAATGACTATCTGATTATACCCAGCGTATCCATCTAGAAGGCAATAGTACTCGTGATATGCCAATCTATCCAGCATCTAATCAATAAATGAGAGAGGGAAGTGATCTTTTCTTGTTACTTTGTTAAGCTTTCGATAATCCATGCACACTCTCTATCCAGTGACCGTTCTAGTGGGTATCAGCTCGTTGTTCTTATTTGCTACCACAGTTATTCCTCCTTTCTTGGGTACAAACTGCACCGGACTCACCCACAAGCTATCTAAAATGGGGTATATAATTCCAGCATCCAACCATTTAAGAATCTCCTTCTTAACCACTTCTTTCATAATTGGGTTGAGTCTTCTCTGTTGTTCAACTGTAGGCTTGCTATCATCTTCCAAAAGTATCTTGTGCATGCAAAAGGAAGGGCTTATCCCATTGATATCAGCAATGGTTCATCCAATTGCGGTTTGGAATTCCCTTAGCACCCTCAACAGCTTACTTTCCTGAAATGATGTTAGTGCAGATTCAATAATAACAGGTAAAGTAGAAGAATCACCCAAAAATGCATACCTGAGGTGTTTAGGAAGAGGCTTGAGTTCAAGTGTCGGAGGTATTTCCAGAGATGGTTTTAAACGTGCAGATGACTTGTCTGTGTGCTCTAAAGGTTCAACAGGACCTTTAAACTTGCTCATCCGTGGCACTACATCCAAAATCTGTAAGTACTCAACCACCTCTAGGTCTCCAATGCCAAGGTCCTCTATTAGTGCACTTTCTAAAGGATCAATGTTCATCAATTGTGTAAACTCTTCATCTACAGCCCTGTCAACCACATCCATCATGAAGCATTCCTCTTCATCTATAGGGAATTTCATAGCCTTAAACACTTTGAATGTAACTTCTTGATCCTGAACTCTCATAGTAAGTTCTCCTTTTTGCACATCAATGAGAGTCCTCCCAGTGGCTAATAATGGTCTTCCCAGAATGATAGGAATGTCTTTGTCTTCTTCATAATCGAGGATGATGAAATTAGCTGGAAATATGAATTTGTCCACCTTTACAAGGATGTCCTCCACAATACCTCTTAGATAAGTAATGGATCTATCTGCAAGCTGGAGAGAAGTGTTTGTCAATTTTGGAGCCAGCAAACCCAATTGTGTGTAAACCGATAATGACATGAGGTTAATGCTATCACCGAAGTCACACAAACATTTGTTGAATGATAAGCTTCCAATCGAGCATGGGATAGTAAAACTACCAGGATCCCTTAGTTTGGGAGGTAGCTTCCTTTGTAACACCGAACTACATTCCTCAGTCAAGGCCACTATCTCAAAATCTTCTAATTTCTTCTTTCTAGATAGAATCCCCTTCATGAATGTTGCGTAGCTCGGCATCTGTCCTAAAGCTTTTATAAATAGGATATTGATTTGCAGCTTTTTAAATACCTCGAGAAACTTGGCAAATTACTTGTCCAATTTTTGCTTTTGGAGCCTTTATGGATAAGGAACAGGTGTATACACTTTTGGTGGAGTAACACGTGGTTGCTCTGTTGTTTCCTTCTATTCTGTGTCAGTCCCTTGCTTCCCATCCTTGTAACTTGAAAAATCTGCAAATTCTATCTCAGGGGATGGGCGCGCCAGCGCCGTTTCCCTTTGGTCTTGAGGCACGACCGCGTTGACCTCTGGAGAGGCAGTTTGTTTCCCACTCCTAAGTGTGACAGCCTGACATTGTTCTTTCCCTTCTCTCCTTAGATTTGGTTGTGTGTTGCAAGGAAGAGTTCCTTGTGGTCTATTTGTAAGCATGCTAGCCATTTGGCCCATTTGATTCTCTAAGTTCTTCATAGCCACAACTTGGCTCTTTATCATCACCTCGGTGTTAGCCATATATTTCAACATCATCTCCTCCATTTCTGATTTCTTTTCTGGCTGAGGAGTGGGAGCTTGTTGATGGTGTTGGTTCTGGAATCCTGGAGGGTATGAAGGTCTTGGAGCTTGTTGATGGTTTTGGTTGTTCTCCATAACAAGTTGGGGTGGTTTTTGTTATTAGAATTAAAAGTGTCCTGATATTGGTTTGGTTGCCTCTAATAATTGTAATACCTGAGAATTTTTTAATATTATTAAATGAATATATTAATGGAAATGAATATTTATTCAAATATAAATTTTTTTGTGTTATGAGATGAGTTAATTCAAATGAATTCAAATTGAATATATAATAATTGAGAAAACTGTGGAGTTTATGATAAGCTCGAAGAACGCCTTGTGTGGCGCGATGATGAGAATTATGATTTAATTAATTTAAAGGATGAAGGAATTAATAAATGATTAATTAGTGTTATATGGATTTATTGTTATTATAAGTGATAACATATTAGAGAGTGGGATTAAATAAGTGAAGGATTTATTTAATATCATTGTCAATTAATTGATATTATGAGAAATAACTATTAATGAGTAATTAATCGATAACGTGTTGATTTATTATTATTGCAAGTAATAGAATAATAATAAGTAAATTATTTATAAATATAATAAGAATTATATTTATTTAATTGTTGAGGAATGCAATAATTAATCGTATAATATATTAATAATTTTTTTATAGATAATAACCGGTTAATAGAGTAAATGAATAATTAATATAATGATTACTCAATTAATTGTAATGTGCATGTATGCGATAATTGAACTTATAATATATAGTGGTGCAATGTAACGCATCAATGTGACTATATTATATATATAAACTATATGTTAAGACTAAATAAATTATATGAATGTATCATGAGGTTATGTGACAATGTGTGTGAGTGAACCTTTAATAAGTACCTCATGAATATATTATAAACAATTGTTGATTAATGAATACTTCAATAATTTAATATAATTGAAATAATAGAATTGGAATAATGTAATAGGATAATACCCAATTGAATTATATTCGGTGTTAACAAAATGTACATGGATTATATATGTGCAAATTACATTTACTACATTGTAATATTGTTCCTCATTAGAAATACATTGTGACTCTAAGTAAATTATAACTTATGTATATTATATGTGTATATAGTAAACTAAGTGTTATACTTAGTTCAATTCCAAAATGCTGAGCTCTGAATTCCTTGTCCCATAATAAGAGGCTCCCTTTCCTTCTCACGTGCATAGCTATAAGGCCTTAGCCTATTTCCTCCTCAAACTCAGTAAAGATCATAGCAATGATTCATGGAGAGTGGGTTTCATGATGCATTTCACCAACTAATCACCAACTCCTTCTTAACCACCATGTAATCAATTCTTCCCTTTGGTTTAATTTGAAGTGCAAAAGCATTGCCTGTGTATTGATTTATCTATAAGTACAGCAACTTCCCTTCTCTTTTCAATTTGTTGTTACACTGAGATATAGAGAAAGGGAGATATCAGTTGAGAGTGAGATTACAGTAATGGCATAGTAGCAAGCTCAGTTCACAGTTAGCAGAGGTATAACACCTCTTGTTCTTCATTCTTGCTTCTGAAAATTCTTAAATTTTAATTCTTGAATTGAACATGAAATTCATGATTTTGTGATTGGGAAATGTTTGTTAATTGTTGTATTAGCTTTCAACTATGTTAGAAAGACAATGTAGATGGTTTTTAAACGAATTCGTAGAAAGAATTAGAAATTGGCTTAGGCTTCTGCCGAAGCAGAAGCCTGTTCAGTGCTGGCTGAGACCCGGCGCAGCTGCGCCAGTATTGAACTAGGGCGTAGCTCAGCTGCGCCAGGCCCCTGTGCTTGTTTTCCTTCTTCTGTTGCAATCTGTTCGATTTTAACCTATTGATACTACTTAGACAAGCAAGAGGAATATGTTAACATGGGTATATATGTTTCTTGAGGTAGCATGGGTTGTTTTAACTTCATTAATATACCTTGCTAAGTGAACTTAAAGTTTTAAAAGGAACTTAGAGTTTTTAAAGTGAACTTTGACATGTATGTATCATATCTACATTCTGATTTGGCGAGCATGATCGTATTGTCTAAATAAACATGAAAAGTTAGTCTAGAGTGTTGAGATTACACTAGCATACATGGTTTTGCGTTTAAAACGATTTCAAAAGGTAAACTTGAAAGTTTTGGAAAGCTAAGTTGTATGAACATGATGTCATAGTATTCTGATATTTTTGGACGTGCATGATAGTGTCTCTAACATCACATAGTTGGCCTATATGTATACCTACCATATTGGATACCATGAAAGCTAGTTAAATATGTATAAGATATGATTTAAAGTAATAAAAGATGTTATCCATGCATGAATGTTATGAACACACGTAAGCATGATTGTTGATTGATTATATGACCATCTCACGTCTTTACACGGCAAACATGTTAGCCTTCATGACCTTATTGGGCCTTAAACCTTTAAAAGTTCCAACTAGAGGTATAATATGTAAGCATAGACTTGAGACGACTCTATGAGAGTCCAAGACTTCTTAAAATGTATGATTACTATGTGTTAACCTTCTGGTATGCTAAAAATGGAATGGAACTAAAGAAACAAAAACACAACTCAGGTCTGGCCAGGGGACAGCGCAGCTGTGCAGTCCCTAGGCTTGATTTGGGCACAGCTGCTCTAGGCTGATTTTTGAGTTTATGCAGTTTGCTTATTCTGGTTTTAGCAGTTAACCTATTATGATGCCTAAGCTATTAAAACTTGGTCAGATCCCTACTGATACATGTTTACAAGTGTAGGTAGTATAACATAGTGATGTTTAACTTATAAAAGGAACTTTAGAGATAGTAGTGGCATAACCAACTTAGTGTTATGAATTGTTATAATAACATACGTATATGGCTATATGATTGAGTTAGAACAGTATGTGTATATCTAACTTACATATCGAGCTTGAGTACCGAATGTGCTTAGCTAATGAATATCCTACATATATTATAAAAGGATTCGAAAGTGTTAATTAGCTTTATGTGGATAAACTACGCATAAGGCAAGTATCTAAACCTTATCTCTTTGGATGCAAGTTCTCTGACTTACACTCTTTTATTGTTCAAGTTTCGTATTATTAAATGCAAGCATCCTAACCCTTGCATTTAGTTTATGCAATCGATCCTTGTGAAAGTAAGATTTCTTACTTACTCGTTTAAATTGAGTTAGTATGCTTATTGAATAAACTCTTGTTTCATTTGAGTCTTATGAAAGCTATTATTCATGTTGAACTTAGTATTGTTCTTAAATATCGTGAAAGTGTCTATGCTGTTTGATTCGGCTAGACTATATGCATATTCAGAAAACTATCCAAATCAATTGACTGGTGCAAAATCTTTGAAAATTGAGTTGAACAACCATTATGGTAAGGGGAGTGTATATATTGTTGGAAGCGCAACACACTCGTGAAAATTATTGTGGTGTTATGCATAACATGAAGTATTGTAGACAGATCATCTATCATACTTATTATTTTTGGGTTATCAGTTTAATATTGATAATTCTAGTAGATGTTCAATAGTCCTTAGTGACTGCTCAGTATAAATTATTTTATCCAGTTGGATACGTTAATGGCCTTTGAATTCATATATATCTGTTGGTCTATAATGAACTATCGTTTGATATTCCAAGGTTTTGATTTGAGAATTGTTGATACTCGTTGCTCATGATGTTATTCTTCAAACTCTTGATTATCAGCGAGATTATACCTTGATATTTCAACTTGTATTGTAAAACTCTTCACCCTTATCGTATATTACTTGCTGGGCAAATTGTGCTCATTCTTGCTTTCCCTAAAAATATTTCAGTTAAGGCAGAGCAGGGCGGACCTTCGGACGTTGATAAGGGCAAGGGCAAGGCTGCCGACTAGCCAGTCCCTCTATGTTTTTAAAAGTTCTTGTGTTGTATTATGATAACTATGATAATGTATTAAGATTGATTCAGAACTATGTTTAAACTTAAGTAGGGTTATGTAATAAGTCTTTATTTGATATTATTATGTAATCTATTAAGTACTGTAGGTTGCGAGACTTGGGGGAATAAATATAATAAATCATTGTATATTATTCTAGATTATTCGTTGTGACTGTATGATTTTAGTTATTATTGTTAGAACGTGATGAACCGAATTCGAGGCATCGAGGCCCGAATTTGGGGGCGTCACAAGTTGGTATCAGAGCTTAGTTATAAACCTTAGGAGCGAGTGTCCTTAGATTATAACTTAGGAGAAGTTAGAAAGTTAGAAGGAGATAAAACTCATGTAGAGTTTTCCTTGAGAGACTTAGTGTGTTATGAAATGTAACTTCATTCTATGCAATGAACTTATGTTTTATTTAACATTCTAATGGAGTTATTGTTTGTTTGTCTTGTGTTTGTGATTGTAAGATGGCAGACACAGGAGTACCTAGTAGAGTGGCAGAGGAGGAGCCTGGAGATATACATGTACTATACAAGGAACCTCTAGAGGCTGTGCCTGTGCAGGCTGTTGCACCATCCGAGTCTGACGACGAGGATGAGATCGAGGTAGAGTTTGATCCAGAGGAGGAGCCTATAGAGGATGATCCTGTCGAGGACGAGCCTACAGAGGAGGAGCCCATGGAGCACTCCTACAAGCCTAATCTGGAGGAGCATATGCTAGGAGAGTATTCTAGAGTTGGACTGTAGAGTGCAGGAGCTGGAGGCTGAGGACCAGGAGAGAGAGTCTGAGTTCCAAAAATTGAGGGACGAGGACCATTAGAGGAAGCTAGAGATGCAGGAGTTAGAGGTGGAGATTGCATACCATAGGGAGGCAGGAATCTAGATGGGGACCTTGTTTCACAAGTCGGTGGCTAGGAATGTGGATCTGGCAGGAAAGCTGGAAGAGGTAGAGTAAAGGGAACTAAGTGAGAAGACAGAGAAGGTCACTTCGTACTCAGCTAGAGTTAGAGGTTATGGATAGGATCCACTTCGAGGAGAAGTGGGAAGCGGCTAACTAGAGAGCTGAAGACTTAGAGGTTGAAGTCAAATGCAAGAAGAGGAAGATGAACAAAATGGGGTATATGTTCCGTTCAGCTTTTGAGAGGGTGATTGATGGTGTATACCACTACCCAATGGAGCAGGGATAGACCCTACACACTTTAAGCCGAGAGTTGGTGGCGTACATAGCGCAGATAGAGTAAAAGAGCGTTGTGGAGCGTTAGATGATGGGATGAGACCCTTAGCTAGACTAGTAGTAGCTTAGTGGTTTTCTTTTGTGATGTATATACTGTATTGTAATCCCAATCTTTTGTGTAAGGTATGGGATAGATATGTAAACCCCGGGTAAGCTTATGTTAGAGGGGTAGTATGTTAGTGTTTTCCCCATCTTTTGTGATATTAGGGGATATGTGAGAACATTTATAGCAGTATGCTAGGGAAAATATTATAATAAAATGAATTGGCATATGAATATAAATGATCTTATTTCAGAAACGTGTTATAAAATTTTATGCCTTTAGTATTAAAGAAATACTTAAGTAATATAATTGAGTATTAATAACATGAAAAATTTGTGATGCAGAAAATGCCGCCCAGACATAGATTAACTGCACCTGAGGAATCAGTGAACAATGAGAGAGAACAAGTAGACCCGATCCAGAAGTTAGTAGATCTGTTAGGAGAAGCTCTTAGGGGAAGGATCAACGAACCTGTTCGCCCCAATCCTCAAGCAGTACCAGTCATAAACTTTAAGGACTTTAGGAGTATAGGACACCCAGAGTTTGAGGGAACTACCGATTCAATCATAGCTTAGACATGGGTAAAGAATATAGAGAAGACCTTCACCGTCGCTCGAGTGGGTGAAGACCAGATGACGGTATTTACTACATACATGATGAGAGACGAAGAAAACTACTGGTGGGAGGCGAATCAACAGAGAACTGGAGAAGGAATGAAAGCGTAGGAAAGGTTTAAGACGCTGTTCTTTGAGAACTACTTCCCGAAGAGCATGAAGAATAGAATGGAGGTGAAGTTCTTAGAACTGAAGCAAGGTGATATAACGGTGGCGCAGTACGTGGCTAAGTTCAATGAACTAGCGCGATTTGTAGAACACCAAGTGGGAGATGAAGAAAGGAAGGCGAGAAGTTTTGAACAAGGACTGAAGCCTTGGCTGTTTAATAAGGTATTAGTTCTTCAGATTGATTCCTTTGCGACGTTGCTGAAGAAGGCGATCATTACCGAAGGTGGCAGTGAGGCCTTAAGTTTGTACAACAAGGAGAAGAAAGGAAAGAATACCGGAAGAGAAAATCGTGTTGGAGGTAGCAGCAGTGGAGGAAGTAATTTGGGAAAGAGAAAGTGGGAGAACAATAACAATAACAACAACAAAAACAACAACAATCAGTCAAAAAACTTTCATGGAGGATTTAAGAAAAGGAGTGAAGCTTGTAATAAGTGTGGGAGGAGTCATTAGGGGGAGTGCTGGAAAGGAAAGAGCACGTGCTATAACTGCGGCCAGGAGGGGCACATATCGCCGAATTACCCAAAGCCGAAGAAGATCTAAGGATTTTTTGCTTGTGGTTCGACGGAGCACCTGATCAAGGATTGCTCGAAGGAGGGAAGTGGCGGAGGTAGCAGCCAACAAGGGGGAAACAAGCTAATGATCAGCGGACTGGCACAATCCAACCCCCCAACCGCTAGGACCATTAACATGACCGTCCAGGACGCAGTAGCTACGAAGGATGTGGTGTCATGTATAATCCCAATCAATGATATAAATGCATACGTATTGTTTGATTCGGGAGCCACCTGTTCTTTTGTATCTGAAGAATTTGCTAGTAGATTAAATACACCCCAAGAACGATTAGAAAATCCTTTGAACATAGAAGTTGCGAATAAGGAAGTAAACCCTGTAGAATACGTTTACCAAAATTATCGCGCAAACATTAGAGATCATGAACTGAGCGTAGACTTGATTCCAATTAGATTGGGAGAATTTAACGTAATACTGGGAATGGATTGGTTGTATAACCATGCTACAATAATTGACTGTCAGAATAAATGTGTGAACCTTCAGACTCCGAGTAAGTCTAAGGTAGTGTTTTATGGTAGCTCATCGCTTAAGCTATCGTGTTGTCTTACGATGATGCAGGCCAAGAAATTGTTAAGGAAAGGATATGTAGGTTATTTAGCTTACATTGTAGATACTCAAAAAAAGGGAGTAGAAATTAAGGATATATCCGTAGTGAATGAATTCCAAGATGTATTTCCGGACTGTGACGCCCCCAAATTCGGGTCCCTTCTATTACCTCAAATCCGGTGCAGTCACGATACTACCAGGTAAAATATTACATCTTTTATTCATAACTTAAAGAATATAACTTTGCTTTATTACGATTTAGAATATAAATTTCATACATCATAATCAATGTTACAAAATTGCGGAATAACTTAAACTTTTTTCAATCCTCTTGAATAAAATCTTTTTATTGATTTCATAACTTTAAATAAATTACAATTTTTGAATCAACTATATTCTATGATTCATTCCATTTGAGTTATCGTATAAACGTTTACAACTCAAATCAATATCCTCTATGTATTAACTAATACATCTTTACAATACAACAAGTATTAAACATCGTAAGCATATATCAAGTACACTCTTAGAATCTAAACAGGGTTCAAACGATATTCTAAATAGTATTCTCCGTTGCGATACTATCTATCTTTATCAATCAAGAAGCACGAAATCCTTATCGTAAGTCCTTAACCTGCAAAAATGGTTATTTGCAAGAGTGAGCTCGACAGCTCAACAATTCTAACAGTTTTCATGCATCACATAGCATATAACATTATACTCAGTTCATGCATTTATAATTAATTTATATTCACTAGCATGTTGCTTCTCACATAACAAACATATCATTAAAGATCAACTTTCGATCTCATACATATTTCATGTACAGTTCATATATAAGTTCACATCATCACAATATAATATAACTCAACTAACAGTTATTGAATTCATATATATCAAATAGGAACTGAAAGACTTGCCTGATTCATAGTTTAACAACTACGACTTAACTGCTTAAGATATCTGCACTTCGTGTAATCCTACACAGTTTATATCAAATCATAGAGATCACACCCATCAGTTATACACTTCCACACATCCTCAATATAATAATAAATATTACATTATTTTCTATATTGGCTCTTAAAACCTTGTTTCACTTTCCTATCATACACTTAGTATCGTTAGGTACGTATAGTTATACCTTATCTATACTATATATCCCACCATTACTTATCTATGTGTTCGACACATACTTAAACCTCATACATATATAATCTACATTGCTCTTACGTTTCTCAAACCTTATCGAAACCATTACATTCAAACTTTTTAAGTTTCACCTTTCAAAATCCTTGTCATACTTAAATTAGTCATGCAAGGCTACTATGTTCATCATGTATGCATGTCTATAAGGGCAGTAACCCAAGTTTTAAAACCTAGCATGCTCATTCAAATCCAATTCAAAGTTACATGGTTTTCATGTTGGACTTTCATACACCTAAAGTAATTCAAGTCCATGCTTCAAGGTCAACTACTAAGGTCATGTTATCACATAACAATGCTAAACGATACTAAGTAGGCATGCTCATGCTTATAATACACATGTATACTTAATCACATAGTCTATGCTTTATAAATTCATTTCTTTGAATATGCGTGCATAGGTGAAATCCATGTTTCATCACATGATGCTTATGTCAACATGTCTATAGGCATAATGGATCCTAATATACATGCTCGTATGATCATAATGTAACTCACACCGTGTTTGATGCTATTACCTTTTACATTCTAAGTTTTCATAAAGATCGCACTAAGTCAACAAAGGTAACTAAGTATATGCAAAGTACCTCGTAGTCATGACTCTCACGTATTAGAACACATACATAAACCACTTTTACATGCTCAAATGATCAAAATGTGGACATCCTATATATATGTCCAAAAACTCTAAGTTTGTCTTTGGAAATTATTTTTAATTTAAATAATGTGTTCTAGTGTATGCTTAATACCTTCGACTCACATATCATGCATATCTAAACCATATAATCATGCTTAAAAAGTTAGAATATAAATATGACTTATATACGCCAAAATTCGTTTATAAAACCTTAAGTTTTCATTAAAAACTCCACTACAACAAGGTATAATTATTTACTATTAGCCAAGGTAACTGATTAACAACTACTTTCATACCCATTGATGCACATAACCAAGACACTTACACATGTCTCAAAAGTCTGACTCAAAGAACACAAAATTCGTCAAGTCTCATTTTTAAAACTTTAAGTTTTCTTTCAGGAAATCATGTTAAACCAACTAATACAACTTACTACGTGCATGACGATCTTAGTACGTATGTCAGACCCCTTTATGCAATTATTAGAGTCTAACTAGTATGCTTAACCAACTAGAAAACACAAAATCACCAACAGTTTCTGCAGAGGGGTGCGGCCGCGCGTCCCCGTTTCCAGATCAGTTCCAGATCAGGAGCTTGACTGCTTCGGCAGTTTCTTAGCCCAACTCAAAAATTCTTTCACGAACTTGATTCTAAACATGCCACATTGTATTCTAATATGTTACTAGGTCTATATAACAACTAACAATCAATACTTGCTCACAAAATTATAAATTCCATACTAAATTTCAAGAATTAATAATTCTCAGAAACAAAATTAAAGAACAAGAGACATGGAGGGGATTATACCTCTGAAATGAAATTATTAATTCTCACTTCCTCTTCTGATATGTATACAAGTATCCACTCTCTATATGCTCTCAATTCCAACTTAAACAATTCTCAGCAAATGAAAACATGAAGGAGAAGAGCTATATATATAGGAAAATTATTAACCAGTCAATGAATTCCTTCATTGAATCAAACCAAGAGATTGAAGGTTTGTATGTTGGTTAAGGTGGAGTGGTTGAATGGTTGGTAGAACCCATCATGATCACCACTCCCCATTGATCATTGCTAGCTAGATTGCTTATTTTGAGATGGTAGGGAGTAAAATAGCCTTGAGTATTAGGTGGAGTGGTTGAATGGTTGGTAGAACCCATCATGATCCCCACTCCCCATTGATCATTGCTAGCTAGAGTGCTGATTTTGAGATGGTAGGGAGTAGAATAGCCTTGAGTATTTCACGTGAATGAGAAAAGGAAGAGCAAGTGGGCACTTAATATGAGACAATGCTACTAAATCTCAGCAACTTGCTTGCAATTATCTCATACTAATGTTATATAGTCCACCACTTACCAAGGCTATATCACATTTCATTTTATAAACACATAGGTTATAATATATACATATATACACATTCATACATATAGCTTAGGTTATGAATGAATTGTAAATAAAATCTCTAATTACAATGTATCATATATCATCCATATATATCTCATCCTACCGGATATAATTCTATCTGGTATTATCACATTACATTGTCTCCTTTATTATTAAATTTTATTAATTCAATAATTGTTTACAATATATCCATGATATATTATTTTATTGTATACTCATATACACATTGTCACACACTTATTTCATGTAACTCTTACAACTCAATAAACTTTATTATATAGTTTATATACCTAAATAACATAGTCGCATCGCACTTTACACTTCGCATAATATATAGTTAACTACCATACGTTATACTTTTAATATTGCGTGCTTGCACATTAATAAATTACTTATCTTATCAATTAATTAATAATAATATTAATTAATCCATTTCTCATAATAAATGGAATTATAATTTTCACACTAATTGATTAACACTTTATATAATTTATTATCGCGTTAAATAAATATAAATCTTATTATATTTATAAATTATTCACTCATTAATCAACATATTATCAAATAATTACTTGATAATAGTTTATTGCTCATAATAATAATTAATATACTAAGGCAATATATCTCATTCCCTATTAATACAATTCCGATTATATTTATAATCAATTTCCTTATTATTATACTATCATTAGCATTAATAATAAAGCAACATACTATTATAATAACAATTAATATAGATTAATTGTTCAATCAATAATCCTTCCGTCCTTGAATTAATTAATTCATCGACGAATCTATTATTGTGTCACACAAGGCATCTCCCACAAGCTTAATCTTAAGCTTATTATCGCTTTCACACACTTAAACACTCTTTTAGTATAATGTTTGCGTGACTCAAGCATTTAAATGCTAAACTACCTCAAATATTCATACTTATAATAAGTACAACCTTTACGCTTATAGTAATTAATATATATACTCTATTAATTATTCAAATAATAATATTCACGATCAAATAATAACTTAAGTTATTTAATATATTAAAATAACTTAGTTTTCTTTCAGTAATTAAACTCCCTTAAAATACATTAGAAATTATGTATTTAGCCATAACATAAAATATTATGTTTTCTCCAAATAAGCACATTCATTATTAGAAAATAATTTACTTATTGTCTCAAGATATTATAATTAATATAATATCTATTAGAAATAATCATATGTACGACACATGTACATTATATATAGAAAATAGGTATTAAGTTTATTTTCTATTATAATAATTTGTTTCCATCAATTTATTTACATATAGAAAATATATCTATCATATTAATCAATCACACCTTATACAAAATAACATTTCCTCCTTTTATTAAAATAATTCAATATTAGAAATTATTTTAATATCCTTTATTAAAAATATATAATAACTATTTCTCTTTCTTTTCTATAAATTGTTCCCAAAATAATTTTTTCAAATATTAAATATTCATTTAAAGATATAATAATTTCTATCTCCCTTTAATAACGTGTATATATTTATTAACGTTATTCGTATATTAGACTTTCTCACATATTACCATTCTAAAAAATATCAACTATAATTACATATTCAACACACATATTAATTCACTCATTTACTTAAGTAAATTAAACACTTTACTATATTACCATAGTTAATTAAGTTTCAATATTCACATATAACTTCCAATTTAAATTAACCAATATTTATTCTTATTAGTTAATTCCCTTAACTAACTCATGCTTCACTATCCCAACCCATTCACGAATAGCTTAAGTACCATCAATAACCTATACTAGTTATTAGTATACATACACAAGAAAATGGTGATTATAAATTAAAGATATTTAATGTCACCAACTTACTATGATAAAATAATTCTATAAATTATTTAATATCGATAGGAAACCTTATCCATTTTTTTTACCTCAATTGAATCGTCTCTAAAATAAATAACAAATATATATTAATAATATATTTATAAATCACAAAAACACATATTACATAATCCATATTACCCTATATAATATAATACCACATACCTCATATCACATATATATGCTCTTATTCGAACCCATCTCACAGTTTAAGAATTTTATTTATTAAATCCTTATTTAATAATATCTGAAAATTCGGGTTCTCACATGGACAATCTGCCTGGTCTTCCGCCAAACAGAGAAATCAAATTTGTAATAGACTTAGCACCGGGAACGACACCGATTTCGAAAGCCCAATATCGTATGGCACCAGTAGAAATGAAGGAGTTGATGATACAACTGCAAGAGTTATTAGATAAAGGTTATGTACGACCGAGTGTGTCTCATTGGGGAGCACCAGTGTTGTTTGTTAAAAAGAAAGACGGATCTATGAGGCTCTGTATCGATTATTGAGAATTGAACAGAGTAACGATCAAGAACAGATAGATATCCGTTACCAAGGATAGACGACCTTTTTGATCAACTGAAAAGAGCAAAGCGTTTCTTGAAGATCAACCTACAGACAGGTTATCACCAACTGAAGGTACAGGAGGAAGACATACCAAAGACTGCATTTCGAACCCGTTATGGACACTACGAGTTTTTGGTATTGTCATTCGGATTGACTAATGCTCCGGTAGCATTCATGGACTTGATGAACCGAGTTTTCAAGCCATACTTGGATAAATTCATAGTAGTTTTCATCGACGACATCTTGATCTACTCGAAGACAGAGGAAGAGCACGCCGAACATTTGAAGATTGTTTTGGAAGCACTAAGAAGAGAAAAGATGTATGCAAAAATTTCTAAGTGCGAATTTTTGATGGAGAAGGTTCAATTCTTAGGTCACATGGTGGATAAGAATGGAATCTCAGTAGACCCTGCAAAGGTCGAAGCTGTGAGTAATTGGGAGCGGCCGAGAACACCAATGGAGGTAAGAAGTTTCTTAGGGTTAGCTGGGTACTATCGAAGATTCATCCAAGATTTTTCCAAGATAGCAACCCCGTTGACCAATCTGACGAGAAAGACTGTGAAGTTCGTGTGGACAGACAAATGCGAAGAAAGTTTTCAGGAGTTGAAGAAGAGATTAAGCGAAGTGCCTGTGTTGTCACTACTAGACGAGACGGGAGGTTTTGTGGTGTATAGTAACGCATCGCACAAGGGACTTGGTTATGTGCTAATGCAGCACGGCAAAGTCATTGTGTATGCATCACGACAATTAAAGGACTACGAAAAACGATACCCTACTCACGACTTGGAGTTAGCGGCAGTAGTTTTTGCATTGAAGATATGGAGACATTATTTGTACGGAGAGAAATGTGAGATATACACGGACCATAAAAGTCTGAAATATATCTTCACACATAAGGAGTTGAATATGCGTCAAAGAATGTGGTTAGAATTAATCAAGGACTACGATTGCGATATTCTTTATCACCCGGGTAAGGAAAACGTAGTTGCCGACGCTCTGAGCAGGAAAGGAAGGGAGAAACTGTTTCACTTGACAACTCAAGAGGAGTTAATAAGAGAAATGGAGAAGTTGGAAATATAGGCAAAAGGACCGGAGAGGTCTGACGAAAAGTTATTTGTAATGGAAGCTCGTCCAACCTTGTTGGACAGAGTAAAGGAATCACAAGAGAAGGATGAAGAGTGCGAGAAAATCAGAAAGAGGATCGCAGAAAATGGAGAAAAAAGATTCAGAATGGATAAAGACGGTATCTTGAGATTCGAAGAGAGAGTGTGGGTACCAACTGTAATAGACGAGATTTTTTTTTATGTGTGATTCTGGGGACAGAATCCTTTTAAGGAGGGAAGATTGTAACGATTGAGATTATAATAGTTAATTTTAAATATTTATTGAGTTAAATAAATATTTTATGTGATTTATTTATTGAGTGAAATAAATAAATTACGTGAATTATGAGAGTGATTTAATTAAGTGTTACATATTAATTAAATAAATGTATAATATTTATCTAGTTGATGTATATTAATTTTATAATATAGTTCTGATTTAATTGAGAGAATTAAATTAGATGAATTATGTGTTAAGTGATACATGGATTATAATTAGCCAGTAATTATAATTATGTGGCAAAATTTTATGTGATTAATTGATGTTAGATTTTAATTGATTAAATTAGTTGATTAATATTTAATTGATTAAAATATGACATTAAAGTATGTGTTAAAATAATTTGTTAAAAAAAAAAAAAGGATTTTAAATGATTTTAACCAAACAAGGCCCTTGTAATTGTTTTAAACATATTTCTACCAAACGGGGCCCTAACTATCAAAAAGCTATTTTAAATAAACTATTTACCAAACAATACCTTAGCATTAATAATCTATTTTTTGAAAATAACATTGTTTTGCCAAACAAGGCATTGTGGCTTTTGAATTTTGTAACTTATATAATAAATGTATTTATTATATATATTAATTAATTAGGAGTTACATATTATCAATATATGTATATTATATCAGTATAATAAAACTACGTTAGTTAGTCTATTGTAACGATTGAGATTTTAATAGTTAATTTTAAATATTTATTGAGTTAAATAAATGTTTTATGTGATTTATTTATTGAGTGAAATAAATAAATTACGTGAATTATGAGAGTGATTTAATTAAGTGTTACATATTAATTAAATAAATGTTTAATATTTATCTAGTTGACGTATATTAATTTTATAATATAGTTCTGATTTAATTGAGAGAATTAAATTATATGAATTATGTGTTAAGTGTTACATGGATTATAATTAGCGAGTAATTATAATTATGTGTCAAAATTTTATGTGATTAATTGATGTTAGATTTTAATTGATTAAATTAGTTGATTAATATTTAATTGATTAAAATATGATATTAAAGTATGTGTTAAAATGATTTGTTAAAATAAAAGAAAAAGAATTTTAAATAATTTTAACCAAACAAGGCCCTTGTAATTGTTTTAAATCTATTTCTACCAAACGGGGCCCTAACTATCAAAAAGCTAAAAATAAACTGTTTACCAAACAATACCTTAGCAATAATAATCTATTTTTGAAAATAACCTTGTTTTGCCAAACAAGGCATTGTGGCTTTTGAGTTTTGTAACTTATATAATAAATTTATCTATTATATATATTAATTAATTAGGAGTTACATATTTTTAATATATGTATATTATATCAGTATAATAAAACTACGTTAGTTAGTCTAAACTACGTTAGTTTTTCCTAAGTCTAAACTAAGAATACAAGGAGAGAAAAGAATAGCAGAGAAGTTGAGAGAAAGAAGAAGGAGAATTTGGAGAGAAAGCAAGAAAAGCTTAAGGGAATTCATCTTCTTCACTAACAACTAGCTTAAAGGTAATTTATAATCTCTACTTTTATATTTTCAGAACTCAGCTATATGTTCTTCGTATTTTGTTCTCTGACAAAAATGAGTTTCATGAAATTGTATAAACATGGACTATATATATAGATTGTATTCATGTGTTGTTCGTAGTGGTTTGATTTCTATCAATGATTTTCAGAAAACCAAATTAGTCATTAAGTATGCTTTAATTGAAATTTTTGTTCTTATGTGTTATTTGATTTTGGTCAATTTAAAGTAAAAATTGATGAATTAGAATATGCTAACATGCTTATTGGGAAATTGTTTGATGATTACATGCAATTACGTATATAATGTATGTATGTAGAGTGGAATTGATGGAGAAAATTTCTTACAGTGGATTATTTAGGAAAAATATGAGTTTTCATGAAAATCAAATTGGATTTTTAAAAGTTGTGATTATCGTTATTTAGATGGTTTTGTATTTTGGAAGCATGTTATACATATGTATTATAGGGTATGTATGAGTTACAGTGTCTATGGTATTGTATTTCTGCGTTTGTTGGCTTGTATGGGATATTTGATAAAGCAGAGGGTCGAAACTGTCTGCGTCTGGCCGCGTTGCTGCACAACTGCGTCGGCAGCAAGGCCAAGAGCAGCGCAGCTGTGCCGCTTGCCCTTCCTAGAACCATCCCCTGCGCAGCTGCGCCGGTTTCAGGGCAGCTGGCTGCGCAGCTGCGCCATGTTCAGAACAGGGGTAATGAAATTTAACTGTTGTGCAGTTTATTTTTTTTAAGTCTTGGTTTAATTATTCCTTGATAGTGGACATGTATCTAAATAATATAACATGTTGTTATAGAAATGTGACAAATTCACAATTTGAAAAATAAAAAGGAATTCTGAAAACCTTAATTAGATTATAAATGTTTGATTGTAAATGAGTTACTTAATTATAATTTGAGTAATTATAATTAAGAATAAGTGTTTAATTTAAAGTATAATATAGTTAAATTATAATGTATAGAAATTGATTTATTTTAATCAATTAGATGTTAATTTAAATTATAATTTAAGTAATTGTAATTTAATAAATGCATGTTTAGTTATGGATTTTAAGTTTATAATTGCATGATTAATTATAATTTGTGTAATTATAATGCATGATATAGTTTAATTAATTATTAATTATGAATTGGTGATAATTGAAGAGATAATTATAATTAGATTAAGTGTTTAAATTATAATTGTTTAATTATAATTTAGCTAAATACATAATTAATTTAATTATGTGAGTATGTGTGTGATGTAATTAACTATGTGATAGTTGATTATTATTATTTATTTAATTAGAGTGAGTTAACCATGAGGGTTAACCACTTATGGGAATTAGTTGTGTTAACTGATTTAGATTATTATAATTGAATGTGTATAAGAAGTGTTTATATACGTGGTTGAGTTAAGTAGCTTGCGCGCAAGGCAAGTTTTCTAAACCCTAAACTTGTTATTTCTACGCAAGTTCTTTGAGTTCATATATTCATTGTTGAGAATGTCCTTTTCATTTCTGTACTGGACAATTATTTACTTAACCGAAGAGATCTTGACTTATTGTTCAAGTAAGATCCAGTTTATTAGTTTAAATGCTTTAAGTTTACTTCTAAAGCATATGTTAGTTCATAATTCTGTTATTTACGAATTATTGAAAGTCGATTCAACTAATCCTTAGTTGATGAACGTGAACTCTAAATTTCCTTGTAAGCTTATCAACTAATCCCTTAGCTGATAAATGAGAATTCTAAATTACCCTTATAAGCTTATCCAAACCAAATTTTCTTTGGTGCAGACTTGAATTCAAATTACTGAGTTGAACAACCCTAATTATTAGGGGAGGTTACAACGTATAGCATTAAGATGTTTGTGCACAATACATGGTACAAATGGCTGATCCCCCTAAGTACGAGTTAAGGTCCATAGTCTTCTTGATTGTTAAAGGTTTAAATAGAAATATTTATAACCTAGGACAAGAGTTCAAAGGTCTTATGACCCTCAGATAAATTCTATATTCTATATTCGAATTTTAATTTTGATAGATAATTATTATTCAATTCTTTATTATTGAAGCAAGCTAAGTTGTTCAGATTCTTTTAAAGATATTCTTTCATGTAATTTTTACTTTTAAACTTCAGTGGGCTGTTGTTTGCTCACTCTTGCATTAAATAACAATTGCAGTTAAAGTAGATAACGTTGATGCCCCGTCTACGAGTAAAGGCAAGGGAAAGATGAACAAGTGAAGACTTGTTTAATTATTTTAAAATAATTGTAATAAGACTTTTATGTCATATTTTTATTCCGCACTTTATTGTTTATGTCAAGGTTAGAGTAACCCTGGGATTGTTTTTTTTTTTTTTTTTTTTTTTATGGTTGTAACCCTTATTTTAAGGGAGATTTTATATAAAGATTGTAATTTATTTTGAGATATATTGGGTAGATTTTTGTTATAGTTAGAAAGTGAACACCAAATCATGTGGAAACGAAGTACCCGAATTTGGGGGTGTCACACCAACGGTAGCAGAATTAAGAGAAGAGATTTTGCACGAGGCACAAAATACGACGTATCCCGTTCATCCGGGAGGCACGAAAATGTACCAAGATTTGAGGCAACACTTTTGGTGGCCCAATCTAAAATGGGAAGTCGCAGAGTGTGTTAGTAGATGTCTGACTTGCCAACACGTCAAAGCAGAGCACCAGCGGCCGAGTGGTTTACTACAACCGTTGGAAATATCGGAGTGGAAATGGGAGCACATCACGATGGACTTCGTTGTGGGACTTCCAGTCACGTAGAAAGGTTATGATGCCATTTGGGTTATCATGAATCGACTAACGAAGACTGCACATTTTTTACCAATCAAGATCCGATATAGTTTGAATCAGTTAGCGAATCTTTACGTTAAAGAGATTATTTCATGACATGGAGTGCCGGTGTCAATTGTCTCTGATCAAGATCCGCGCTTCACGTCAAACTTTTGGAAAAGTTTGCAAGAGAGAATGGGAACACAGTTGAAGTTAAGTACCGCTTATCATCCTCAGACAGACGGACAGAGTGAGAGAACAATACAAACGCTGGAGGACATGCTTAGGACTTACGTGATGGACTTCAAGGGAAATTGGGACGACCACCTACCCTTAGTTGAATTTGCGTATAACAATAGTTATCATGTGAGTATCGACATGCCACCGTACAAAGCTCTTTACGGAAGAAAATGCAGAACGCCGTTATGTTGGGACGAAGTCGGAGAGCGACGAATATTCGGACCAGAGTTAGTACAACGAATTGCGGACGTGGTGACAGTTATAAGAGCCAAACTAGTAGCAGCTCAAGATCGCCAGAAAAAGTACGCAGACTTGCATTGGCAGGACCGAGACTTTAAAGTCGGTAGTTTCGTATTCTTGAAGGTATCTCCATGGAAGGGAAAAATCCGATTCGGCAAGAAAGAAAAATTGAGTCCAAGGTTCATAGGACCGTTCGAGATATTGAACCGAGTGGGCGAAGTGGCATAAAAAGTAGCTATACCACCCGAGTTGGAGCACATCCACAACGTGTTTCACATATCCGTGTTGCATCCGTACAAGGCCGACTACAAGCACGTGATTTCTTATGAGCCCATTCAAGTGGAGAAGAACCTAGCGTATTAAGAAATTTTTGTCCAAATATTAGATAGGAAAGAACAGACCTTAAGAAATAAAGTTATTTCATCTGTAAAAGTACTATGGTGTAACCACGATGTTGAGGAGGCTACGTGGGAATTAGAAGTTAGGATGATGAGGGACTATCCCCATCTATTTGTGTAACCTTTTAGCAATTTCGAGGACAAAATTTTTATAAGGGGGGAGGATGTAATACCCGAGAATTTTCGAATATTATTAAATGAATATATTAATGGAAATGAATATTTATTCGAATATAAATATTTATGTGTTATGAGATGAGTTAATTCAAATGAATTCAAATTAAATATATAATAATTGAGAAAAATGTGGAGTTTATGATAAGCTCGAAGAACGCCTTGTGTGGTGCGATGATGAGAATTATGATTTAATTAATTTAAAGGATGAAGGAATTAATAAATGATTAATTAGTGTTATATGGATTTATTGTTATTATAAGTGATAACCTATTAGAGAGAGATTAAATAAGTGAAGGATTTATTTAATATCATTGTCAATTAATTGATATTATGAGAAATAACTATCAATGAGTAATTAATTGATAACATGTTGATTTATTATTATTGCGAGTAATAGAATAATAATAAGTAAATTATTTATAAATATAATAAGAATTATATTTATTTAATTGTTGAGGAATGCGATAATTAATCGTATAGTAATGTTAATAATTGTTGTTATGGATAATAACCGGTTAATAGAGTAAATGAATAATTAATATAATGATTACTCAATTAATTGTTATGTGAATGTATGCGATAATTAAACTTATAATATATAGTGGTGCAATGTAACACATCAATGTGGCTATATTATATATATAAACTATATGTTAAGACTAAATAAATTATATGAATGTATCATGAGGTTATGTGACAATGTGTATGAGTGAACATTTAATAAGTACCTCATGAATATATTATAAACAATTGTTGATTAATGAATACTTCAATAATTTAATATAATTGAAATAATAGAATTGGAATAATGTAATAGGATAATACCCAAGTGAGTATATATTCAGTGTTAACGAAATGTAAATGGATTATATATGTGCAAATTATATTTACTACATTGTAATATTGTTCCTCATTAGAAATACATTGTGACTCTAAGTAAATTATAACCTATGTATATTATATGTGTATGTAGTAAACTAAGTGTTATACTTAGTTCAATTCCAAATTGCTGAGCTCTGAATTCCTTGTCCCATAATAAGAGGCTCCTTTTCCTTCTCACGTGCTTAGATATAAGGCCTAAGCCTATTTCCTCCTCAAACTCAGCAAAGATCACAACAATGATTCATGGGGAGTGGGTTTCATGATGCATTTCACCAACTAATCACCAACTCCTTCTTAATTGTGACGAACGAGAATTTTGTAAAGATATTTAAATATTTATTGAAATAAATAAATATTTTAAATGATTTAATTATTGAGTTAAATAATTAATTTATGAATTTGAGGTAGATTAATTTAATTGTATGTGTTACATTAATTAAATTAATGTGTAGTAATTTAATAGTTCAAAGAATATATTTAATTTAGTTTATTTGATTAAATGAATTAATTAAATAAGCATAATGTTACTTTAATTAATTTAATAATTAATTAAGGAATTAATGAATTGACATAATTAATAAATAAAAATATTAATTATGTGACAATGTTATTTAATGTGAATTATCTTATTTTATTTATTTAATTTAAATAAATTAATTAAATTAATTAAAGTGTTACAATTAACTATATTATAAGTTAGTTATTAAAATAAAGGGGAAGGAGGAAAAGAAGGAAGACAAACAGGGCCTTAGGAGAAGTTTATCTGTTGTTAATACAACAGATACTTATATAATACGTATAATCGTTGTTCTAAGTCATTATCAGAGAAAAGTTAGAGAAACTTGAGAGAGAAATCAGAGAGAAAAAAAGAAGGCATTGAGAGAAATTGAGAAAAGAAGAATTGAGAGATCATTGTGTTGTTGTCAATTGATTATCTTCATACTAACTAAAGGGTAATTCTTCTTTATGTTTTCAAAATTAAAGTTTTCCATATACGTATTCTAAAGTCTGTGAAAAATTGGGTTTTCCAATTGGGTTATGATATGGTTTTATCTATATGGGTATGTAATTATAACATGTTTTCTAACGTATACACATGTTTTGAAGTAATCAATTTTATATAATTTGACCTTAATTGGTTTTTCGAAAAGTTACAGAGTTTCCTACGATATTGTAAAATTTCTCGGTCAGTACTTGTTTTTGGAAAATTAAAGTGTGAGGTTATTATATATGTGACCGTATATATTAGTATTATGTATTGGATCATGTATCCATGATTTACACTGATCACAACAAGTAATTTTGTTAATAATTGGATTTTATGAAATTACAGAGTATTGAATATGGGTAAATAACCCATATGGGTCAAATTCATGATTGATTCATATGTTTATATTAAAATTGATGTATGAATATGATTGTATATGTTTAAACAAAGAGAATGGAATTAAAATGAACGGATTCGGTGTAGTAACGAATCCGTAATGATAGATTATATATTTTTCATAAAAACTTTACAAGTTTTGAAGAACAGTGAGAATTAATGTCTTGAATTATATAATTACATGATTTGAAATGTTAAGAACATGGTGTAGGTGATATATAATATTTGTGTGAAGTTTATACTTCATTTGTAACGTTATTAATAAGTGTATTGGTGTGAAATTGGAGAAAGTGACCGAATTTCTGTGTTCTTCGCGAACCAAAAATTCTGGAAAAACGCAGCCGCGCGGTTGCGCTGAGTGCAAGGCTAAACAGCGCGCGGCCGCGCCCGACTGGAAATTTTGAAATTTTTTGTTAAGTGTTGAATTTTGAGAAATGAGTTTTGACTCTAATAAACACGAAATCATGTGGTATATATGATAAGATGTTAATATGAGTTTAATAATTTATGTTACATGATTAATTAATAAATTAATTATGTGACTTAAATTATTATTTGTAAAGTTAAATAATGTGATTTAAGCATGAAGACATTATTTTAAGTCTAATAAATATGAAGGCATGTGATTTATGTAATAAGTTATTAATACAAGTTAATGACTTAAGTTATGTGATTAATTAACAAGTTAATTAATCAACGTAAACCATTATTTGAAAAACCTAATAATGAGTTTGAAGAATACTATTGTAAATCAATAATCATATCGAACCTGTGATTAATTGATATTGTAAATGTGTGATAGGTAAGAGTAATTAAAGAAGTGAGTAATAATTGTAGCTTGCGTACGAGGCAAGTTTTCTATCCCTAACTTATTATTATTGTTGGGCAGGTTTCTTAAACTAAACTTTTTAAATTAAGCAATTGATATGCTTAATTACTATTGTTGAGCAAATTCTTATTCTTGAATATTCAAGTTTAGAATTTCACGTGAGATGCCATGATTCTTTTAAAAGTATCATTTAAATGTACAATACTTATTCGATTGTATACATTGAGAAGTTAATATTTAATTTGAATATCATTTATTGAGTTATCCAAACCAACTTTATTTGGTGCGGATTCTGATGTCAACCTGAGATGAACAACCCTAATATAGGGGATTAATGAAGATGCTTTAAGCGTTAAGATAATGTGCACAGTATCAGTACAAAGGGTTGATCTCCCTAAGTACGAGAAGTAAAGTCTATAGTCTTATGACTGTTAATGGTTTGAAAGGTTAATATACTTGACAACCTAAGACTCGGTTCAAGGTCTTAATGACCCTCAGAAGTAATTTGATTCATGATTAATATTCTTGATTCAAAAGTTGAGAAGTAATTTGATTCACGATTAATATTCTTGATTCAAAAGTTGAGAATTAATTTGATTCTCGATTAATATTCTTGATTCAAAAGTTGAGCTATCTGTTAATCAGATTTCTTTCACTCGCATGTTATTATTGTCCTATTTTTATACTTGCGGGCATTCGTGCTCACTCTTGCATAATAACATTGCAGCTAATAATGAACGAAGTGATGTACCTTCTACTAGCTAGGGAAAAGAAAAAGCTAACAAGTGTTGAAGACTTGTGTTGATGTTAAGAATGTCAAAGTTCAAGATTTATGTGTGATGACTTAAGACTTATTTATTTACATTTCCGCAACAGAGATTTAAGGTTAAGTTTAACCTGGGATTTATGATGTATTATTATTTTAGATGATGTAAGATGATGATTTATTTATCTAATAAATGAATTTCATTATTTATGGGTAGATAGTTGTATAATATTGGAACAGTGAACACCAAATCCTGTGGAAATTAAGATACCGAATTTGGGGGAGTCACATTAACCACCATGTAATCAATTCTTCCCCTTGGTTTAATTTGAAGTGCAAAAGCATTGCCTGTGTATTAATTTTTCTACAAGTACCGCTCATTCCCTTCTCTATTCAATTTTCTGTTACACTGAGATATAGAGAAAGGGAGATATCAGTTGAGAGTGAGATTATAGTAGTGGCATAGCAGCAAGCTCAGTTCACAGTTAGCAGAGGTATAACACCTCTTGTTCTTCATTCTTGCTTCTGAAATTCTAATTCTTGAATTAAACATGACATTCATGATTTTGTGATTGGGAAATATTTGTTAATTATTGTATTAGATTTTAACTATGTTAGAAAGACAATATTGTAGATGGTTTTCAAACGAATTCGTAGAAAGAATTGGAAATTGTCTTAGACTTCTGCCAAAGCAGATGCCTGTTCTATTGAACTAAGGCGCAGCGCAGCTGCCCCAGGCTCCTGTACTTGTTTTCCTACTTCTGTTGCAATCTGTTCAATTTTAACCTATTGATACTACTTAGACAAGCATGAGGAATATGTTAACATGGGTATATATGTTTCTTGAGGTAGCATGGGTTGTTTTAACTTCATTAATATACCTTGCTAAGTGAACTTAGAGTTTTAAAAGGAACTTAGAGTTTTTAAAGTGAACTTTGACATGTATGTATCATATCTACATTCTGATTTGGCGAGCATGATCGTATGGTCTAAATAAACAGGAAGAGTTAGTCTAGAGTGTTGAGATTACACTAGCATACATGTTTTTGCGTTTAAAACGATTTCAAAAGGTAAACTTAAAAGTTTTGGAAAGCTAAGTTGTATGAACATGATGTCATAGTATTCTGATATTTTTGGACGTGCATGATAGTGTCTCTAACATCAGTTAGTTGGCCTATATGTATACCTACCATGTTGGATACCATGAAAGCTAGTTAAACATGTATAAGATATGATTTAAAGTAATAAAAGATGTTAGCCATGCATGAATGTTATGAACATACGTAAGCATGATTATTGATTGATTATATGACCATCTCACGTGTTTACACGGCAAACATGTTAGCCTATATGCTTTCATGACCTTATTGGGCCTTAAACCTTTAAAAGTTCCAACTAAAGGTATAATATGTAAGTATAGACTTGAGACGACTCTATGAGAGTCCAAGACTTCTTAAAATGTATGATTTCTATGTGTTAACCTTCTGGTATGCTAAAAATGGAATGGAACTAAAGAAACAAAAACACAACTCAGGTCTGGCCAGAGGATAGTGCAGCTGTGCCATCCCTAGGCTTGATTTGGGCGCAGCTGCGCCAGGCTGATTTTAGAGTTTATGCAGTTTGCTTATTTTGGTTTTAGCAGATAACCTATTATGATGCCTACGCTATTAAAACTTGGTCAGATCCCTACTGATACATGTTTACCAGTGTAGGTAGTATAACATAGTGATGTTTAACTTATAAAAGGAACTTTAGAGATAGTAATGGCATAACCAACTTAGTGTTATAAATTGTTATAATAACATACGTATATGGCTATATGATTAAGTTAGAACAGTATGTGTATATCTAACTTATATATTGAGCTTGAGTACCGAATGTGCTTAGCTAATGAATATCCTACATATATTATAATAGGATTCGAAAGTGTTGATTAACTTTACGTGGATAAACTACGCATAAGGCAAGTATCTAAACCTTATCTCTTTGGATGCAAGTTCTCTGACTTACACTCTTTTATTGTGTAAGTTTCCTTGAACCCGTTCTTGTATTATTAATTGCAAGTATCCTAACCCTTGCATTTACTTTATGCAATGGATCTTTGTGAAAGCAAGTTTTCTTACTTACTCGTTTAAATTGAGTTAGTATGCTTATTGAATAAACTCGTGTTTCATTTGAGTCTTATGAAAGCTATTATTCATGTTGAACTTAGTATTGTTCTTAAATATCGTGAAAGTTTCGACGCCATTTGATTCGGCTAGGCTATATGCATATTCAAAAAACTATCCAAACCAATTGACTGGTACAGAATCTTTGAAAACTGAGTTGAACAACCCTTATGGTAAGGGGAGTGTATATATTGTTGGAAGCCCAACACACGCATGAAAATTATTGTGGTGTTATGCATAACATGAAGTATTGTAGACTGATCATCTATCATACTTATTATTTTTGGGTTATCAGTTTAGTATTGATAATTCTTGTAGATGTTCAATAGTCCTTAGTGACTGCTTAGTATAAATTATTTTATCCAGTTGGATACGTTAATGGCCTTTGAATTCATATATATCTGTTAGTCTATAATGAACTATCGTTTCATATTCCAAGGTTTTGATTTGAGAATTGTTAATACTCGTTGTTCATGATGTTATTCTTCAAACTCTTGATTATCAGCGAGATTATACCTTGATATTTCAACTTGTGTTGTAAAACTCTTCACCCTTATCGTATATTACTTGCTGGGTAAATTGTGCTCATTCTTGATTTTCCTAAAAATATTTCAGTTAAGGCAGAGCAGGGCAGACCTTCTGGCGTCGATAAGGGCAAGGGCAAGGCTACTGACTAGCCAGTCCCTCTATGTTTTTAGAAGTTCTTGTGTTGTATTATGACAACTATGATAATGTATTAAGACTGATTCAAAACTATGTTTAAACTTAAGTAGGGTTATGTAATAAGTCTTTATTTGATATTATTATGTAATCTATTAAGTACTGTAGGTTGCAAGACTTGGGGGAATAAATATAATAAATCATTGTATATTATTCTAGATTATTCGCTGTAACTGTATGATTTTAGTTATTATTGTTAGAACGTGATGAACCGAATTCGAGGCATCGGGGCTCGAATTTGAGGGCGTCACAATAATCTATATAATAAAACACAACCAAATTTGAATCTTTACTTTGACAAACCACAACAAGGGTTCAGATTTCTTATAACTTAATCCAAAGGTTCACATTTCATCTCAGACCAAAATAAATCCCGCCCAAATCAAGTATCTCTTATTTTCATCACTCCAAATTCCAAATCCGCTTCTCTGATTTCCCCAAAATCAAAACCCCAACTCTACCCCCACTCCCTTTCTCTTCCCGATTTCCCCAAAAGCCCATTTGTATGAGCCCTCGCGTCGTCTCTCACATACAGAACACCACTGTATGAGTCCTCAATTTCTCTTCCCAATTTCCCCAAAAGCAGTGTTCCTGATGCTGAAATCGTATTTCTCTTTTCGATTTCCCAAAAGCAGTGCAATTAACTTACCTTACTTTTCCCCAAAATTCGATTCTGATTTCTACAGGTATATGATTATGGGTTCTCTTTAATCCTACGATTCTTTAATGAGTATTGATTAATTTATTGTATGCAACATCAATAATCACCAAACATAATTATGAATCTTAGGATTTTGTTTTTTTGATTTTTTTTGTTTTGATTTTTGTTCTGTTTTGTTTTTGGGATTTGTTTTATCAGGATTAGAGGCGCTGAAATTTGGTATTTGTTGAACCCTAACCTTTGATTGTTATCTCGAGGAACCCTAATTGGGTTCTGTTTTATACTCTGACATTCTGTCTCACTCCAACTATAGCTCCAATTTCTAGCATTTCCTCTTTTTCAAATTGTCAGTTTCAATTATAATGAAAATGTTCTAGAATTCATGCAATATCTCCCAGAAACATAAAAATTAAAACAAAAAAGTTGCAAGAGGAACTGTAAAAACAATAAAATTATAATTTGCACTACTATATAGACAATTTAAAATAATTATGATTGTACCAATTTTGAATTTTAAGGATTTCACAAACTGATTATAAAAAGTTCAAAATGGTACCCTTTTTCCGGAAGAGAGAGACTAAGAGAGTATACCACACTCACTTTTGCCCAAAATGAGAGACCAATTATTTACAGAAAAGTTTTCATACAATGTATCCCGCATTGTACAGTACTAATCTTATAAATTAATATAACTATATATGTAGTGTAAAAAGGGAATATGTGGCTGCAAGCCCTGATCTCCAAAACAAGAAACAACAGCTAGATTCAAAAACTCAAAGAAGCCATTTCACTTTAACGTGTAAACAAAATGATGATAACAGTAAGGATTGTAAGTTTATCATATAACAATAATGCGTGAAAGAGTATCTAGTGTCGATGCGTAAATACTTAAAACAGTCGCACACAACTCTTAAGTATTATAATTCGCCCATCTAATCATGTTAAGAGAACCCCCTTTTGTTTGATATGATGACTTGAAAGGAATATTTACTATACACTCTATATCTATAGCAGCATTGCTATCCAAGTGAATCAAAACAGGTGGTATTGGTTTACTCCAAATAGGTATCTCACATAATAAATCATGTAACCAACATGCTTTCTCACTAGCACAGGACAAGGCTATCAATTGCAGTTCCGTGGGGGATTTAGTAATTATTTGTTATTTTTGTTAACATACAGACATACTGACGTCTAAAGAATCTTTTTTGCTTTCTTTTTCCCTTTTTCCCCTTACGAAGAGCCAATAGTTAATTTGAGGCAGCGATAAACACATAGGACAACAGATTGGACTAAATTGATCAGATTGTTGACAGAAAAAAATATTACCGTAAAAAAACACTTTCAGAAATAAAAATTGATACAACTTTATCAATCACTTAGCTTGGATGGCACTCATCACTCATCACTCATCAGTACAAGAAGAACATAAAGCTAAGTAATAAACAAATCATTACTGCATTATATGTAAAAGCTTCAAATACTACACATTGATGAGTTGTATTTATATCACGAATCAGATCCTCTGAAGCTTAAGACGTTGCTTGTATTATGTTATTTGTTTAGCTTTTATATATATTTTGTTGTTATTATGCTTAATCTGTATGATGCAGGGCTGATTAGGTCATTTCCAGCTCATAGGGGTAAAATAGTCAATTCTCACCCTCTGGCGCCGCAGCGCCGTTATCAAGCTTCAGCTTGGCGCTGCAGCGCGAGGCAAGATTGTATGCTGATGTCACCTGGAGCGGCAGCGCCACAGTTTTTTCATGAACTCGCGCTGCAGCGCAATCTTCGGTGTTTTAATGCCTATGAGGCGCCGCAGTGCCACCCAGCAGCTTATTCTCCGCGCCGCAGCGCCACCTCCAGTGTCCAGACAGAGACTTGCTTTTAATGACCTAAAAGAAGAGCAGTAAGGATATACAAAAAGGAAACGGAGAGAAAAAGAAGGATGGCCGCCATCATATAATATGAGAGAGAGAGAGGGGGATATAGCATGGAGATATTCAGATAGCTGAGGATAATATAGTTCTCTCTCCTCTTTTGTAATCTCTCTCTCTCTATTTCTTAGTTAATGTTTGTAAATATAGATTAGGTAGATTAGGGAAAAGTCTAGGATTTCCTTGGAGCAACAAGAGTAGTGAGCTACACGGATTGGAGAGCTTGAAAGGAGCGGAATGCTTGGAGACTGAAGAGCCTTGACAGAGTTTATTCTTATCCATTTATTTCCTCTGATTTTGTAATCCATAAATGTTGTCTTTATTGCTACTTATATTTTGTTCAATAGCTATGAACTAAGTATTGGTTCTAAGGTTATAATGGAACCCTTTGTTATTTAAATTGACTGTCTTATCTCTTTGGTTAGCACCATATGGTTTGGTTTTATATATTTATGCTTAATGATTCACGCTAAGATATTAGTGATGATTTTGGTAATCTACATGATATTGAAAGAAGGATTGTAGATTTATACCTAAATATATTGGCATGTGATTATGGGTTTCGACTGCATAAGTTGTGCGTAGAATAGACATATATCTGTGCGCCACGTGTGACCTAATTGAGAACTTATGCTTAAATCCTTGTTAGGTTAATTTGCATAGACATGTGTAGGATTATCACCTAGCTTGGGCGTTCTTTTCTGTTCTATTCCCTATCGGGTGGATTTGGAAAGGTTATGTTTGTGCATACCTCGACAGAGGTGTACAAGCACCTATGTGTTCTCGGTCGACAAACTGTCGTGACCATTAAGGCCAAAGAGAGAAGGGTAGGAAGTTTGATGAAGCATAGCACGCCAAGTGTTCGATAGAATGCCTGTGTGAGGTGAAGTTGTAATCTTAGCTTATAATTCCTTCGATTGTCATTTGTTATCCATTTACTTACTTTGATAATTAGTTATAACTAGATTAACCACACTCCTATTAGTTTGCTGTTCGAATAAGACTTAAGCGATATAAAGTTGGTATTTGGTAAATATTAGTGATAGTTTCTCGTGGGTACGATGTAACGCCCGAGAAAATCGAGCGTTTATGTAAATGAATTTTTATTTAATTTATTGAATAAAATTTGGATTATTTGCTTATTAAACTGAGTAAGTTAATTGTAGGCCATTTTATGACCTAGAGAATGCAGAAATGAGTGGGATTCTGGCTACGTGCTTGGAATCAATGATATGAATTTATAAGACGAAAATAAAAGGTTTTCGAGAATAAAAATATTTTGAAAAAAGACGAAATAGACACTATTTAACCCTAAGGGTTAGGGTTTGACCCTATGCCATTCCGAGAGTTCGGAATGTCAGAATGACGTTCTGTCGAAAGATTTGACGGTAATATACAGTGAAAAGTTAAGTTAGCCGAGAAAAGTTTTCTCGGGAGGAAAAGTACGGGAATCACTATTCATCCATTTTTGCTCGGAAATTTATTTTGAAATTCTGAGAAACGCGTAATGATAGAATTTCGATACAAGATGGAATATGTAATAATATTTCATTTTTGACTCACGAAGTTTTCGCGTAGGGACTTAAAATCCTAACAGTTAAGGAAAGTGATCTAATGAAATAATTGTTTACGTATAATAATAAATGATTACTGTACGAAAAGAATACGTGTATAATACGAGGTATTATACAAGAATAATACGGAGAGAATACGAGAATTATACAATGTACAATGCAAATTTTTAAACAAAGTAAATACGTTAAAACGAATTGAATTGGAATTAAAAGTTAATAAGTTTGACCCGTGGGTCGAACCATTGGGTAAACGGGTGATTTTAACCCATGGTTCAACCCACAACCCATGTTGGACATGGGGGAACAAGGCCACATGGGAGCATGTAGGGGAGCACAAGAGGAGACATGGTTGACCATGTGCTAGCACATGGGCCTTAATTTGGTGGGAAAGAAAGGAGAGGAGGTTGGGCCTAAATTACCATCCTACCTAAGCCTTGCCAACTCTATAAATAGAGAGCCTTGTCTTCATATTTTGGTTGTTTGAGAAATCCTAACATCTAGAGAGAGAGATAAAAAGAGAAGCTAGCTTGTGTTTGTGAAGACATTTTATCAACCAAGGGGATTAAGAAAGCTTTGAGTATTCTTAGGATTAAGAAAGCTTTGAGTATTCTTACTCACTCCACCAAGAACCTTAAAGGTATTCCCATAAGGAACAATATGTAAAACTTTATTTTCTTTCAATATTAGTGTTGATAGAGAAGTGTTAGAGAAATCTTGAACCCTAAGAAGTTATAAGGATGGCTTAAGAGTGAACTAAGAACCTTAACAAGCCATGCATGATGGAAGACTAAGAATTGATTAGGTACTAATAATGGACTTAATGAATTCATAGGAAATGGACTAATGAACATGTGAAACCATGAAAAACTTAAATGTTTTGAATGATTAGAATTAGTTGTGACGCCCCCAGAATAGGTCCAGTCAACCAAACCCATTCTGAGTCGCCAAATACATGGTACAGAATTCAAATACAAACTTTATATCACACAGTCGTGCAAAATATGACCACACAACTGTGAGTGTCAATACAAATCGTATATAATACGAAATATTAATATTCAAATTCATTCTTTATTTATTATAATTATTATCCCACTATTTTACAAAAATAGCGAGGACTACTACTGCTCTAACTCGGACCATCACTCTGTCCCCCGACTAGTTCCCGCAACTTTCTCATTTCCTAAAGAGGACAATAGATGAAAAGGGTGAGCTCAACTAGCCCAGTAAAGAATATTATGACTAAGATAATGAAAAATAAATTATCGTTAGTCTTCAACAATTCAGATAAAATATTATTGACAACAAGTTTTAGATCAATATTCGCAGCGAAAATAACCGTTCATCATCCATATTTTATCCCTCTAATATCAATCAATATACATCTCAAATCAAACATTCATCTTTGCACTACAGGCCAAAGATATTCATTTGTATCATCAGTGGTCATATTCATCTCAACACCTGTCATCTTTGCATTACAGCCAAAGATATTCATTAGGTAATCATTCATCTTTGCTCTACAGGCCAAGGATATTCAATTATAACACCACTTAGGACTGAGGATGATGAAAAATAATATAAATAACGAATCCAGTGAAATAAAGGATAAGATTAAGGATTCGTATTTTAGTTTATTCAAGTTCAAGAATATTCCATAATAATACTTTGTGGAGCAAAATTCAAGAATGAAGCACAAAACTTAGATCCAATCAAAGATAGTAACTATAACAGACAATTTGGACAAATAAAAGAAAATTTAGTTTTTCCGTGAATAGTGTCGTATACGTGAATAGTGCCGTATACGTGAATAGTAACCCCGACGAAAAAAAAATAAGAATTTTATAACAAAATCCATGCCAATATTTCGGTATAATGATATTGAAAAGAATAACATCATTTACGAAAGAAAATAACATCCCTTACCTCAAAAGAATAGTACTTCTGACTGGAATATCGGATATAAAGTTGAACAAAACTTGCACTGAATAGTAATACTCAAAGTATCTAAATATTCACAAAAATACGTTCGATATTATAAAGAGAGAAAACTTCTGATTCTGGTGTGATTTTCAATTCTAACCTAAGCACCCTATTTATAGGAAAAGCTTAGGATGCCAAAGTAGACTTTTTTAATAAAATAATATTTTTTAATATAAAAAAAATTCCAGCCGCCTCGTGAGAGAAAAAAACTCAGCATTTCCACACCAACCAAAAGTGGGCCCCACCATTTTATAAAAAAATATTTATTTTTTGAAACTTCAATAATTCACAATAAATAGTCCTTTTATCAGAAAAATACAAATTCTATGTCTCTCTATAGGAAATTTAATTCTCTACAACTTTGTAGAAGGAAGTATTTCCAAATTCCAAACATAAATTATCCGAAATTCATAAACGGATGATTTTTCACACCAAAATACTGATAAAAACACATCAGCACTAATTCCTTCTTTTATATTCTCAAAATAAATATTTTCTTATCATATAAATCAATAATTAATTATTCACAAATAATATTACAGAATTACAATATTGACAACCAGGTCGTTCTTAGAAAAGAGGGGGCCTTCCGATAAGGATTTCTCCTTACTGGCGCACAATTAAATAACCCCTCCTAGACAGAACTTTCTTAGTCATTGTCAATAATGCTATCTAATAATATTATTCAAATAATATGAATTATTGAGTTGATAATGTGAAATACTGTGCAGTGACAATTATTGAATCAATCATATAAAATAGCAACGTAACAATTATTGAGTCAATAAAATATCAATGTAACAATTATTGAGTCAATAATATAAAATATTGAACAGTAATTACTGTAATAATAATTGAGCAAGTGCCTTCTCACGTAAGAATCAATAATTCGAAATACTGTGCAATACCGTGTGCTACTGTGCAACACCGCGTATCACTGTATTTTAACCATCGGGTATTTCAACAGTACTAACGGTAACAACTACGTCGTTATTTTATAAAAAGGTTATTTCTGTCACTTTCTATATCCGACAGTTATTCTGTTGTGGGGCCCACAAATAGCTGCGCCGTCGTACGAATATTCCCCGACAACAAGAATATTCCACGACCAAACGAATATTCCCCGACAACAAGAATATTTTATAACCACTTGCTCATTTTAAAATATTTGCACATTTCACCCATAACTTTTCACATTTATCAAATCAACACCTTACTATTTTGAAATAATATATAAAGAAAATTAAATCTTTATTCATAAAAGTTGGGGTCTTACAACCTCCCCTCCGTATGAAATTTCGTCCTCGAAATTGACGTACATACCTGGTAGGTCGAAAATGTAAGGATACCTAGCTTTCATTTTCGATTCCAACTCCCAGGTCATTTCCTCAATAGCATGGTTTCTCTACAAAACTTTAACTTGAGGTATAATTTTCGAGCGTAGGACATGCTCCTTCCTATCCAAGATCTTGACAGGTACCTCTTCATACGTTAAATCTTCGGCTATCTCATCTGGTTCTAACTCAATGATGTGGTTTGGGTCTTTCACATATTTACGAAGTACGGATATGTGAAAAACGTTATGAACACGAGACATGCTTGGAGGTAAAGCAAGTCTATAAGCCACATTTCCTACTCGGTCAAGAATCTCAAATGGACCAATGAATCGTGGATTGAGCTTTCCTCTCTTCCCGAATCTCGTAACTCCTTTCCACGGAGCAATACGTAACAATACATGGTCCCCAACATTAAATTCTACGTCCTTTCGATGAAGATCAGCATAACTTTTTTGTCTATCTTGTGCGGTTTGTATACATTATCGGATTATTTGGATCTTTTCCATAGTCATACGTACTAACTCCGATCCCAACAATGTTGTTTCACCCACCTCGTTCCAACATACTATAGAACGACACTTTCTCCCATACAATGCTTCGCATAGAGCTACGCCTATACTTGCTTGATAACTATTATTGTAGGAGAATTCCACCAATGGTAAGTACTTATCCCAACTCCCTTTGAAGCCTAGAACACAAAGTCTCAATAGATCTTCAAGAGTTTGAATAGTTCTTTTCGATTGTCCGTCCGTTTGAGGATGATAAGCCGAGCTGAATCGTAAATCCATGCCCATAGCTTTCTGCAAACCGATCCAAAATCGTGAAGTAAATCTGGGGTCACGATCCGAAACTATGGATACTGGCATGCCATGCAATCTCACAATCTCATTCACGTACATATGAGCAAGACGTTCAAGGGAATAAGTCTCTCGTATCGGCAAGAAATGAGCAGACTTAGTTAATCTATCAACAATAACCCAAATCGCATCTATGCCTTGAGAAACCTTGGGAAGACCCGTAACAAAATCCATCGTAATGTATTCCCACTTCCATTTCAAAATCTCCAGTGGTTGCAATGGACCCTTCGGCACTTGATGCTCCGCCTTTACACGTTGACAAGTTAAACATCTCGAAATAAACTCCGCGATCTCTCTTTTCATATTGCTCCACCAAAATGTGTGTCGAAGATCACGATACATTTTGGTACTCCCAGGATGGATTGCAAACGGTGTGTTGTGTGCCTCCATCATGATTCTATGCTTCAAGTCAGAATCATTAGGAACACAAAGTCTGGAGTTGACTCGAAGTATTCCCTCTTCATCGATTCTTGCTTCTAGAATGGCACCTTCTTCTTCATCTTTATCAGCTCCAGATCAGTAGTTTGAGCAACTTTAACTTTATCAATCAAAGCTGGTTCTACGCGTATACTTGACATCATTGCACTCGTTCCCACATATGATCTTCTACTCAACGCGTCAGCTACCACGTTCTCTTTTCCAAGATGGTATGATCGTAATCTTTCAACAGCTCAAGCTAACGTCGTTGCCGCATGTTGAGTTCCTTTTGAGTGAAGAAATATTTAAGGCTCTTATGATCCATATAAATCTCAACTTTCTCCCCGTACAGATAATGTCTCCAGATCTTCAACGCGAAAATGACTGCTGCCAACTCTAGATCATGAGTAGGATAATTCCTCTCATATTCTTTGAGTTGTCGCGAGGCATAGGCTATGACTTTCTCATGTTGCATGAGAACACATCCTAACCCTTTGCCCGAAGCATCGCTGTAGATAACAAATCCATCCGAACCAGATGGTATTGTCAGAACAGGTGCCGAGATAAGTCTTCTCTTGAGCTCTTGGAAGCTCTTCTCGCATTCCTCGCTCCAAATGAATTTTGTATCTTTTCGAGTCAACTGAGTTAATGGAGTAGCGATTCGAGAAAATCCCTCTACAAACCTCCGATAATAACCAGCTAAGCCCATAAAGCTTCGTACTTCGGTCACCAACTTAGGTTGTTCCCAGCTTTGTATTGCTTCAATCTTAGTTGGATCAACAGATACTCTATGTTTCGATACCATGTGCCCAAGGAATGCTACTTCGTCAAGCCAGAACTCGCATTTCTTCAGCTTGGCATATAGCTTGTTCTCACGAAGCTTTTGAAGTACCAGCTTCAAGTGGTGCTCATGATCTTCACAGCTTTTAGAATAGATGAGGATGTCATCAATAAAGACAACAACAAATTGATCCAAATAATCCTTGAATACACGGTTCATCATATCCATGAAAGCAGCAGGAGCATTAGTCAATCCAAAAGACATGACTAAAAACTCATAATATCCGTATCGAGTTCTAAAGGCAGTCTTCGAAATATCCTCAGTTTTAATCTTCAGCTAATGATATCCAGAATGAAGATCAATCTTTGAAAAGAATTATGCTCCTTGCAACTGGTTAAACATGTCATCAATACGAGGTAGCGGATACCTATTCTTGACGGTGATATGGTTCAACTCCCGATAGTCAATACAAAGTCGCATACTCCTGTCTTTCTTCTTTACGAATAAAACAGGAGCACCCCAAGGAGACGTACTAGGACGAATAAAACCGATGTCTAACAATTCCTGTAATTGGACCTTTAACTCCTGAAGTTCAATAGGAGCCATTCGATATGGGGTTTTAGAAATTGGTTTTGTACCGGGTTCAAGGTCAATAAAGAATTCAACTTCACGTTCTGGGGGTAGACCGGGAAGTTCTTCGGGAAATACATCAGGAAACTCATTAACAACGAAAATATCATTCAAACCTGACGTATTCTAGTTTAGATCAGTGACATGAGCTAAGAAAGCTTGACATCCGTTTTTCAATAAATGAATAGCTTTGTGACTTGAAATGACATTGACAAATTTTAGTGGTTTGGTGGTTTGAATTCGTACAACAGGTTGATTAGGAATATGAAAACTACCAACCTTACGAAAACAATCAATTTTGGCATGGTAAGTGGTTAACCAATCAATTCCTAAAATCACGTCAAATGCAAGTATTTTCAAAGATATAAGATCGACAGGTAAGGTAAGGGTACCAATCTAAATCAAGCAAGATTTGTAAACTGTAGATGTAACAAAGGTTTCTCCCAACGGAGTTTCAACAGATAAGTCAAAGTCTAATTTATCAGAAGTCAAGTTCAAACGTTGAGCACAAGCAGGTGAAATAAAGGAATGGGTAGCATCGGTATCTAACAAGGCGTAAACTTCGCAAGAGTTTATGATTAGCTTACCCGTAATCACCTCGTGTGGATTCCTTGCGTTTTGGTCTGTCACGACAAACGCTCTTCCAGGAATCATTGACTTTGACTTGTCCGAAACCGCCTTTGGAATCACCACCCCCGCTGGATTTGGTTTCGCAACAGGACAATCTCGAGCTATATGTCCTTCTTTTCCACAGTTATAACATGCTTTGAATTATTGTGGGCAGTTTGGGCTGATGTGTCCCTCTTTTCCGCATTTATAGCATACGACCGGTGGTCGTTCTCCTCCCCTAGAAACAGTTGATGCTGGTGTTGATGTTGACGTCTTCACGTTCTCATTGTTGTACCTTCTCTTCTTGAAATCTCCTCCCGATTCACTTTTTCTACTATTATGGCCACGATTACCACCGGAGTGGTTACCACTTCTGTCATACTTTCCTCCCCGCTGGTTGTCATTGCTCCGATGACTGCTGCCACCGGTACGACCTTGGTTGTTGTCCCTTGGTTGAATATAATCACTATCTCGTTCTAACAACTGGGCCCTGTTCACTACATCCGAATATAGAGAAAATTTATGAGAAATGAGGTATTGACGTATTTCGGGTTTCAAACCTCTTAGAAACATCCGCGTCATACGTTCCTTATTCTCCACCAAATGAGGTGCAAACCTGGACAGCTCCGCGAACTTAGCCTCGTACTGGGATACCGTCATGTTGTTTTGCTCGAGTCTGATAAACTCTACCTCCTTCATATGACGAATACTTTCAGGAAACTACTGTCATTGAACAGTTTTTGGAACTCTTCCCAAGACATTTTGAGTGCGGCAGGCTAGGTACGCTTCACAGACTCCCACCAGTAATCTGCTTCTCCACTGAACATAAACGTGGCAAACGGAACCTTCTGTTCCTCCGTGCATCCCAAGACATCAAATATCTTGGTAATTTGTTTAACCCACGTCTCCGCCTTGATCGGATCCGGCTTCCCCAAAACTCTGGTGGTCCCAATTCTTTGAACTGCTTGGCGGTGACAATTCGTGTGTTGTTATTATCTCCACCTGTATTTTGCACACAAGTCTCCCTTGTCTAGTTTTGCATGAACTGCAAAAAACTTCTAAACATCTCATCGTTTATCGTCTGACCAGCGTTGTTTTCAGGATGAACATTGCCTTCTTGTTGCACGTTCTCCTGGTTAGTGATTAAAGGTGTCTCCACGGTCTCATTCACTTCGTTGTTAATATTCTCAGCTGCTATTCTCAAATACTGCCATAAAACAAGGGTCAATTAAACAAATAACATATCACATATTAACCCTATGCTCCGACTGACCAATTAAATACCACATAAGCTTAGGTAGGACATACTAGTGAAGGATTTACTCGTCTCTCCCCTCCTAGTTCTATTCCCCAATCTCCGCCAGAGATCATATCCCTAAGCTCTGATACCAACTGTGACGCCCCCAGAATAGGTCCAGTCAACCCAACGCATTCTGAGTCGCCAAATACATGGTACAGAATTTAAATACAAACTTTATATCACACGGTCGTGCAAAATACGACCACACAACTGTGAGTGTCAATACAAATCGTATATAATACAAAATATTAACATTTATATTCATTCTTTATTTATTACAATTATTATCCCACTATTTTACAAAAATAGCGAGGACTACTACTGCTCTAACTCGGACCATCACTCTGTCCCCCCGACTAGTTCCCGCAACGTTCTCATTTCCTGAAGAGGATAATAGATGAAAAGGGCGAGCTCAACTAGCCCAGTAAAGAATATTATGACTAAGATAATGAAAAATAAATTATCGTTAGTCTTCAACAATTCAGATAAAATATTATTGACAACAAGTATTAGATCAATATTCGCAGCGGAAATAACCGTTCATCATCCATATTTTTTCCCTGTAACATCAATCAATATACATCTCAAATCAAATATTCATCTTTGCACTACAGGCCAAAGATATTCATTTGTATCAATAGTGGTCATATTCATCTCAACACCTGTCATCTTTGCATTACGGCCAAAGATATTCATCAGGTAATCATTCATCTTTGCTCTACAGGCCAAAGATATTCAATTATAACACCACTTAGGACTGAGGATGATGAAAAATAATATGAATATCGAATCCAGTGAAATAAAGGACAAGATTAAGGATTCGTATTTTAGTTTATTCAAGTTCAAGAATATTCCATAATAATACTTTGTGGAGCAAAATTCAAGAATGAAGCTCAAAACTTAGATCCAATCAAAGATAATAACTATAACAGACAATTTGGACAAATAGAAGAAAATTTAGTTTTTTCGTGAATAGTGCCGTATACGTGAATAGTGCCGTACACGTGAATAGTAACTCTGAAGAAAAAAAATAAGAATTTCATAACAAAATCCAGGCCAATATTTCGGTATAGTGATATTGAAAAGAATAACATCATTTACGAAAGAAAATAACATCCTTTAACTCAAAAGAATAGTATTTCTGACTGAAATATTGGATATAAGGTTGAAGAAAACTTGCACTGAATAGTAATACTCAAAGTATCTAAATACTCACAAAAATACGCTCGATATTATAGAGAGAAAACTTCTGATTCTGGTGTGATTTTCAATTCTAACCTAAGCACCCTATTTATAGGAAAAGCTTAGGATGCCAAAGTAGACTTTTTTAATAAAATAATATTTTTTTTATATATAAAAAATTTCAGTCGCCTCGTGAGAGAAAAAAACTCAGCATTTCCACACCAACCAAAAGTGGGGCCCACCATTTTATAATTTTTTTTTATTTTCTGAAACTTTAATAATTCTTAATAAATAGCCCTTTTATCAAAAAAATACAAATTCTATATCTTTTTATAGGAAATTTAATTCTCTACAACTTTGTAGAAGGAAGTTTTTCCAAATTCCAAACATAAATTATCCGAAATTCATAAACGGATGATTTTCCACACCAAAATACTGATAAAAACACATCAGCACTAATTCCTTCTCTTATATTCACAAAATAAATATTTTCTTATCATATAAATCAATAATTAATTATTCACAAATAATATTACAGAACTACAATATTGACAACCAAGTCGTTCTCAGGAAAGAGGGGGCCTTCCGATAAGGATTTCTCCTTAGTGGCGCGCAATTAAATAACCCCTCCTAGACAGAACTTCCTTAGTCATTGTCAATAATGCTATCTAATAATATTATTCAAATAATATGAATTATTGAGTTGATAATGTGAAATACTGTGCAATGACAATTATTGAATCAATCATATAAAATAGCAACGTAGCAATTATTGAGTCAATAAAATATCAATGTAACAATTATTGAGTCAATAATATAAAATATCAACGTAGCAATTATTGAGTCAATAGTAAAAAATATTGAACAGTAATTACTGTAATAATAATTGAGTAAGTGCCTTCTCACGTAAGAATCAATAATTTGAAATACTGTGCAATACCGTGTGCTACTGTGCAACACCGCGTATCACTGTATTTTAACCACCGGGTATTTCAACACTACTAACGGTAACAACTACGCCGTTATTTTATAAAAAGGTTATTTCTGTCGCTTTCTATATCCGACAGTTATTCTGTTGTGGGGCCCACAAATAGCTGCGCCGTCGTAAGAATATTCCCCGACAACAAGAATATTTTATAACCACTTGCTCATTTTAAAATATTTGCACAGTTCACCCATAACTTTTCACATTTATCAATTCAACACCTTACTATTTCGAAATAATATATAAAGAAAGTTAAATCTTTATTCATAAAAGTTGGCGTCTTACATTAGTACTAATCAACCATGGGATTGATTCCAAGTGGTTTGGAGTAATAATAATGAAGAACAAAGATTCGGCGAAAGTTACGCGATTAGACGATAATCGTCGAAAACGTAAATTTTTCGGATTAAAAGTCAAAAGTCGCTGTGAGCATCGAAAACGATGGTTTTCGATTGCAACACGTGAATTTAGGTAAATAAGACTTGCGAGGGAAAGAACGGATTGATTCCGACGTAAAACGAAGATTTGAGCGTCGAACGTTCACGAACGTTTAACGAAAATGTAAAAATAGACTAATCGGCGAATTTCTCGTCGACGGATTTGGAAACGAATTCCAACTTGATAGGATGGTAGAGCATGTCGTTTATGAACTTTTAGCGTTGGAACGAACCAATTTCGAGTTATAACGATCAAGTTACATACTCCGGAATTTCAGAATTTTCAAAGACTTAGAAAATTTTTCTTAGTTGCAGAGCTAGCGCCGCAGCGCCAGCCAATAGGCTTAAGCCAGCGCCACAGCGCCACACCCGAGAGAAAGCCTTGAAGAGTAGCGCTACAGCGCCACTTCAAGGGCAAAATCTGGCGCTGTAGCGCCAGCATGTCAGAAAATTCTGACAGTGTTAGTAATTACTTAACCTTTTGCATATCATTAAGGGGCTAGTAAGTGATGACTATACACTCTTTAAACAACATGTTTAACCAAGGGCGATGAAGATTAAATGTTAAATAAACATAATTAAACTTAAGTTTTGGACGTTAACCAAAACTAAGTTAAGGAACAAGTTAAATACTCGTTTCATCATCATGCCTAACGATGATTAAGAAGTTGGTTTATAACATAGGATGTTAATAAACCATAATGAACATTAAATAACTTAAATGAATGTTATTAATTTGACCTTTCGATTAAGTTATACAAGAAGGAGAAGTTAGGCTATACTCGGTATATCGATGATGAATTCTCATAGGTATGCTTTGTGTTATGCTTTGTAGACTTTGTAAAGACTAAATAGACTACGTGTAAAGGTTTAGAAGACGCAAAGGCAAGTTTTCTAACTTCGTTCATACTTTACTATGAATGCACGTTTTCTAAACTCTTGTCTATATATTATGGTTGGACAAGAGGTCATTCTGCAGAATTGCTTATGCATGAACTGTTATTGAATAGTCGATGCCATTTGATTCGGCTGGACTGAGATTTAGCATATTTTGGTTGGTTTTTCCACAAATTTTTCTGAAATATATATAATGTTGTGATCCTATGCCAATTGCTTGGTACGGATTCTCAGGTAAACCTGAGTATGAATAAAATAAAGGTTTTAAACGTCGTTAATTCGACAGGCACGTGAGGTTTCCACCAATTAAACTTAAACACGTTTAATGTATGAGTGTTGATCAAAATAGAGTACTACAGGCTGATCACCTGGATGTGCTCGTAAGCTATATCGAACTTACGACCTTCGTGCCGGGTTGTTCCTTTCATAAATGAGAACAAAAATATGGTTCAAGGTTGTTGACCAAGATGGATTCCGAAGAGGCTATAAAGTCCTTGGAAATGGTTTTAAAGGAATCAAAATGATATTTTGATTATTCTTAAGTACTTCATAACTATTGTACAGTTATTGAAGACCAAGGAATATGATTCTTGATTTTGTGGTTTCAAGATATACTGTTTAACTTGCTAAGCTGTTTATGCTCATTCTTGCTTAAAACTAAATGATTTCAGCTAAGAACGAACGGACCGAAGGATCCGGTAAAGACAAAGGCAAGTCCAAGCTGGACAAGTAGTGACCTTTGTAATAGTATAGTATTAGTATTGTATGTACTGATATTATGATACATAATAATGTATTGGTTATGAACACTTGGGAAGGAATTTAATAGAATGTAATAATTAGTAAACTCATGCATTGATATTGATGTCCTCAATTGAATGTATGAGTAGATTGTAGCACCGTGTAGCACCATGTCCTGGGTTTGAAGTACCCGAATTTGGGGGCGTCACAGGTTGGTATCAAAGCTGTAGGTTATAAAACTTAAGGGGTAAAAACCTTAGGCTATAACCTGGAGAAGTGAAGTAGAAGTTCGAAATCAACAAACTCGGGTAAAGTTTTGAAAGAAGAAAGTAACCTTAAACATATTAAATGTGATATAAACTGTTCATATTTGATTGTATACTAATCCAGTTATTTATGTTTTATGTAGATAACAGGAGTAATAAACATGTATAATGAAATACATGAGGTTAACGAGGATTCAGTCAACTTGGTAGAAGTTGTACCAATGCCGGTGGCGGAGGTACCATTAGTGATTCTAGAGGGGATTGATATAAAGGAAGAGGACAAATCTGAGTACTCTGATAACTTTGACTACGCGTTATTTTTTGAGGGTATGTCAGATGAGGAGGTTATGTCGGTGCCGATTAATACGGTACTGCCTACTTAGGAGGAGGAGACAATGCCGATTAATACGGTATTGCCTACGGAGGTAGATGTGGAGGATTCTACACCGGGAAAGTCCATGAAACTACTGTTCATGGAAATACTGGGTAGAAATGTCCAACTAAGTAAGGAGGTCCGTGACCTCAAGAAAGTGGTGGATGATGTGGTAAAAGATAGAGAGAATATGGAGATCTTCTGGGGGGCCGAGCAAGATGAGAAAGTGCTGGCTAAGGATAAAGTCCGGGACTTGAAGCTAGAAGTCCAGGAATTGAAGGCTAAACTTTTGAACATGAAGCAGAAGATAGGTAGAATGTGCTATATTCATAGGTGCTCGCACGAGGATTACCAGCAGCATATGGCTAAGTACCCTGTGGAGGAAGGACAGACTCGGCGTACTATTAGCTGGGACATTGTGGCCAGTATGGCCGATGCGGATTACATGAATGCCGTGTTACAGATGTAGTTTCGTAGTATGTATAGAAAAGATAGCGATGTAAATAGCTATGTAAATGTGTGTATAACTAGTGATGATGTAAAACCCTATTTTTTATAGATAAGGGTAGTCTTTTGTAAGTCCCAACTTTTGGAAAGTAATTGCGGGATAGTAATGTAAATGGCTGAAGCCATGTAATGTAAAGTGTAGTGTTATACTACAAGGAAGTATTTTAATATAAATGTTTTATTTAAAATACTTTGCAATGTGATTGAGTTATTATTTGATTGTTAATAATAACCGAATGAAGAAATAAAGAACAACGAAATGTTTTCGTATAAACAGAAAATGCCGCCAAGAAGACGTGCCAGAAATCATAAAGAAGAACCTCGCAATGAGGAGGAGCATGAGAATAATAACCCGATGCAGGAATTTGTAAATCTCCTAGCTACGGCTCTCAATCGAATGAGAGGTACCGTACGCACTAATCCTGGGGTAGGTCGGGGGACTACCTTTAAGGAGTTCAAGATAATAGGCCCGCCTGAGTTCTATGGAACTACGGACCCAATAGTTGCCCAAGTTTGGGTGAAAGAAATAGAGAAGGCATTTGTCATAGAAAATGTCGGTGAGGCGCAAAAGACTTCTTTTGCAACTTACATGATGAAGGGGGAGGCCAACTATTGGTGGGAAGCCAACCAGGGTAGGGTCGGAACAGAAGTTGTTATATGGGAGCGGTTCAAGGAGTTATTCTTTAAAAACTACTTCCCCACGAGCATGCAGGGGAGAATGGATATTCAATTCCTAGAACTAAAGCAGGGGGACATGACGGTATCCCAATATGTAGCCAGGTTTAATGAACTGGCAAGGTTTGCTCCACACCAAGTGGACACAGAGTTGTGGAAGGCACGACGGTTCGAGCAGGGACTGAAGCCTTGGCTCTACAATCGGATATCGGTTTTCCAAAGTGTTACCTTTGGAGCAGTGTTAGAAAAGGCGATTATCACCGAGGGTGGTAGTGAAGCGTTGACCTTATACCACAAAGAGAAAAAGAATAAAACCAAGACTGAGGTATCAGTTAAGATCGAGGGAGCTAGTGGAAGTGGCCAGAAGAGAAAAGATTTTAGCTCCGGGAATACCGGAGTAAAACAGGAGTTTTTCAAGAAGAAGATGGAAGCATGCAAGAATTGCGGTAAGACTCATCTGGTAGTCTGCCTCAAGGGTAAGGCGGTCTATTATAACTGTGGACAGGAGGGGCATATTTTGCCTAACTGTCCCAGTCCCAAGAAGAGTCGCAATTGTTTTGTATGTGGATCTACGGACCACATGGCACGTAACTGTCCGAAGAAGGGTTCGGATGGTGGGAAGGGAGCTAGCAATAATAAGCTGGCGATTGGTGGTGCAGTACCACAGGGTAGACCGACTGCTCGTACTTTTAATATGACGGTACAAGATGCGATAGCATCAAGCGACGTCGTAGCAGGTATCATTCCGGTCAACGACATTAATGCATATGTACTGTTTGATTCAGGTGCAACGTGTTCGTTCATAGCATGTGAGTTTGCTAACCGATTAGGATTACTCCCTGAAAAACTTGTAATACCTTTAAACATTAAGGTAGCTAACGACGAAGTAATTCCTGTGGACTTGGTTCATAGGAGTTGTTGTGTGGATATTAGAGGTAACAAATTATCGGTAGATCTTATAACGATAAAGTTGGGAGAATTCAATGTAATTCTCAGGATGGACTAGTTAATTATCCATGGGGCGATGATAGATTGCCAAAATAAGAGTGTGAACCTTCGGATTTCTAAGAAACCTAAGGTAGTGTTCTACGGTAGTAAATCATAGAGATGCTCTTGTTGTCTAACCATGACATAAGCTAGAAAATTGTTGAAGAAGGGATGTAACGATTGAGATTTTATAATTAATTTTAATATTTATTGAGATAAATAAATATTTTATGTGATTTATTTATTGAGTTAAATAAATAAATTATGTGATTTATGGAGTGATTTAATTAAGTGTTATATACTAATTAAATGAATGTGTAATATTTATTTAATTAATATTAATGTTATGTTATAGTTCTAATTTAATTGAGATAATTGAATTAGATGAATTATGTGATGAAGTGTTACATGGATTATAATTAGCGAGTAATTATAATTATGTGATAATTTTATGTGATTAATTGATGTTAGATTTTAATTGATTAAATTAGATGATTGATATTTAATTAATTAAAATGTGACATTAAAGTATGTATTAAATAATTTGTTAAAATAAAAGAAAAAGAATTTTAAATGAGTTTAAATAAACAAGGCTTTGCATTTGTTTTAAATCTATTTTACTAAACATGGCCTTAGTAATAATAACCTGTTTTTTTAAAATAATGTTGTTTTGGCCAAACAAAGCCTTAAGGCTTTTTGAATTTTGAAACTTATGTAACTGCTAAATTAATTAGGCTAATTAGTATTAGTTAGTACGCGTATTATATTATATTACGTTAGTTCTATACTACGTTAGATTAATCCTAAGTCTAAACTAAGAGCAAAGAAGAAAGAAAAGAGAAGAGGAAAAAGAGAAAGCAGAGAAGAGTTGGAGAAGAAGAGAAGGAAGAAGAAGCTTGTGAAGGCTAGAGTGAATCTTTGTTTTCTTCTCCTATCACTGAAAGGTAATCCATAATCTCTACTTTCATATTTTCAAAACTCGATTTAAGTTTCATGTTTTATTCTCTGTGAAAACTGAGTTTTCATGTAATAGCATAAACATGGATGATATATATATATATAGGTGGTGTTGTTCATGGTGAATTATATGGTTATCAATGATTTTCAGAAATCAAATTAGTCTGCTGGGAGTCAGCAAGGAAGCCAGCAGAAGGGGAAGTTCGAAGCATGTGCTACATGCGGTAAGAATCACAATGGCGTGTGCATGAAGGGGAAGCGGGTGTGCTTCAACTGTGGTCAAGAAGGCCACATCGCGCCTAATTGCCCAAAACCGAAGAAGGGAGCTTGCTTTACATGTGGATCCAAAGATCACATGGCTCGCAACTGCCTGAAGAAGCTGACGGCAGGGTCAACAAAGAGCGGAGGGAATGGAAGCGGTAGTACCGTTACTATCGCTGCACCATTGCAAGCTGTTCGACCCACTGCACGGACATTCAATATGACGGTGCAGGATGCTGTGCAATGAAAAGATGTGGTGTCAGGTATTATTCTGGTCAATAGTATAAATGCATATGTATTATTTGATTCGGGTGCTACTTGCTCATTCATATCTGATGATTTTGCTAGAACCCTAGACTTACCTGTAGAGGAGTTAATTTACCCTTTGAACATAGAGATTGCGAATATGGAGGTTATTCCTGTTAGGAGCGTTTATAAGAACTGTAGATTGGACATTAAGGGTCAGGATCTTAGAGTAGATTTGATTCCGATAAAACTTGGGGAATTCGACGTCATACTAGGTATGGATTGGTTGTTCAACCATGGGGCGGTAATCGACTGTCAGAAGAAGTCGGTAAACCTTACGACTCCGTCGAAGTTAGTGTTCTATGGTAGCAAATCGCCTAGACAAGCGAGTTGTCTGACGGTTATACAAGCCAAGAAACTTCTGACGTAAGGCTGTGTAGGATATCTAGCCTACATAGTAGATTCGCGTAAGGAAAGCCCGAAGGTGGAGGAAATATCGGTAGTTAAGGAGTTTGTGGACGTTTTTCCGAGCAATTTGCTAGGACTTCCACCAGATAGGGAGACAGAGTTCGTGATCGATCTAGCGCCGGGAACTGCTCCAATTTCGAAGGCTCCGTACTGAATGGCTCCAGTCGAGATGAAGGAACTGATGGTTCAACTACAAGAATTACTAGACAAGAAGTATATTTAACCGAGCATTTTGCCATGGGGAGCGCCTGTCTTATTCGTAAAGAAAAAGGATGGGTCGATGCGTCTTTGCATTGATTATAGAGAGTTGAATAAAGTTACGATCAAGAATAGGTACCCTTTACCTAGGATCGATGACTTGTTTGATCAACTGAAGGGTGCGAAATACTTCTCGAAAATCGATTTGAGAAGCGGGTATCATCAGTTGAAGGTGAGGAAGGAAGATATACCAAAAACGGCTTTTAGAACTCGGTATGGTCATTACGAGTTCTTGGTGATGTCATTTGGTCTCACGAATGCCCCAGCTGCATTTATGGACTTAATGAACAGGGTGTTCAAGCCATTTCTGGACAAGTTCGTGGTAGTGTTCATAGATGACATCCTGGTTTATTCCAAGACCGAGGAGGAGCATACTGAACACTTATGACTAATCTTAGAAGCCTTGAGACGAGAGAAGCTTTACGCTAAATTCTTGAAATGCAAATTTTGGTTGGAACGTGTGCAATTCCTTGGCCACGTGATCGACAAGGATGGTATTTCGGTAGATCCGTAGAAAGTTGAGGCCGTAATTAGATTGGAACAGCCGAAGACGCCGTCTGAAGTGAGAAGTTTCTTAGGATTGGCTGGTTATTACCGAAGATTTATTCAAGACTTTTCTAGAATCGCAACTCCGTTGACGAATTTGACTCGTAAAATAGTTAAGTTTGTTTGGACGGAGAAGTGTGACGAGAGTTTTCAAGAGCTGAAGAAGAGGTTGAGTACTGCGCCTGTATTGTCTTTACCGGATAGTTCGGGGAATTTCGTAGTATATAGCGATGCCTCACATAAAGGATTAGGCTGTGTATTGATGCAGAGCGGCAAAGTCATTGCCTATGCGTCACGTCAGCTGAAGGATTACGAGAAGGGGTATCCGACCTATGATCTAGAATTGGCGGCAGTAGTGTTTGCCCTAAAGATTTGGAGGCACTACTTATATGGAGAAAAGTTTGAAATATACACAGATCACAAGAGTCTGAAGTATATATTTACCCAGAAGGATTTGAACATGCGCCAAAGAAGATGGTTGGAACTGATTAAAGACTACGATTGCGAGATACTTTACCATCCGGGTAAAGCTAACGTTGTTGCCGACGCTTTGAGCAGAAAAAGTCGGGAGAAGCTGAACGTGTTAACTGATCAGGATCGATTAATAGAACAGATGGCTAGATTGGAGTTGGAGGTGAAGTTTCCGAAGGAATCGGATGAGATGTTATTTCAAGTAACCGCTGGTTCTACTCTAGTAGACAAGGTGAAAGAAGCACAATTTCACGATGAAGAAAGTGAAAAGGTTCGGAAGAGGATAACCGATGGCGAAGAGTTCAAGTTCAAAATCGATATTGAAGGTCTGTTACGATTTGAAGGTAGAATATGGGTACCGCTAGTACCAGAGGTCAAAGAAAAGATTTTGAGTGAAGCTCATAGTTCTAGATATTCTATTCACCCTAGGAGTACGAAGATGTACCAGGATCTCAGGCATCATTTCTGGTGGCCGAATATGAAAAGGGACGTTGCTGAATGTGTTGCGAAGTGCTTAACGTGCCAGAAAGTTAAAGCAGAACACCAGAGACCAAGTGGTTTGCTGCAACTGTTAGAAATTCCAGAGTGGAAGTGGGAGCACATCACGATGGATTTTGTGGTAGGACTTCCAACGACTGAGAAGCGATTCGATGCGATATGGGTTATTGTGGATCGACTGACGAAGTCAGCCCACTTTCTGCCGATCAGGGTTAAGTACAACCTGGATAAGCTAGTGAAGCTATACGTCAAGGAAATTATTTCTCGACATGGTGTTCCAGTGTCGATTGTGTTCGACAGAGATTCGCGTTTTACGTCTAATTTCTGGAAACGATTGCAAGAATGTCTGGGAACGCAATTGCGAATGAGTACAACGTATCATCCTCAGACCGATGGCCAAAGCAAAAGAACCATTCAAACGCTTGAGGATATGCTGAGAGCTTATGTGATGGACTTCAAAGGAAGCTGGGAGGATCATATACCATTGGTGGAGTTCGCCTACAACAATAGTCATCATGCGAGTATTGGCATACCGCCTTATGAAGCATTATACGGTAGAAAATGCAGAACTCCTTTGTGCTGGGATGAAGTCGGTGAACGTCAATTGTTGGGACCAGAATTGGTACAACAAAAAGCCGAAATTGTGAAGCTGATCAGAACGAGATTAGTTGCTGCTCAAGACAGACAGAAGAAGTATGCCGATTTACATCGACAGAACTGAGAATTCTTACCAGGAAGTTTCGTGTTCCTGAAAGTATCTCCCTGGAAGGGGAAAATTCGATTCGGTAAGAAGGGGAAGCTGAGTCCCCGATTCATTGGACCTTTTGAGGTACTACGAAAGGTGGGCGAGGTTGCTTACGAGATTGCATTACCTCCGGAGCTTGAGAATATACATAATGTCTTTCATATTTATGTGTTAAGACCTTACAAGCACGATTATAAACATATAATAGAATATGAACCTTTACAGTTTGATAAAGACTTATCATATAAAGAAGTGCCTGTTCAAATAATTGATAGAAAGGAACAAGTACTTAGGAATAAAGTGATACCTTCAGTTAAGGTAATCTGGAGGAACCACAGTGCTAAAGAAGCTACGTGGGAACTCGAAGATGTTATGATGAAGTCTTATTCGCATTTATTTGCTTAGTTATGTGTAACCCCTTATATACTGATTCTGGGGACAGAATCCTTTTAAGGAGTGAAGAATGTAATAGACGAGATTTTATTTTTATTTTTTTTTGTGATTCTGGGGACAGAATCCTTTTAAGGAGGGAAGATTGTAACGATTGAGATATTATAATTAATTTTAATATTTATTGAGATAAATAAATATTTTATGTGATTTATTTATTGAGTTAAATAAATAAATTATGTGATTTATGGAGTGATTTAATTAAGTGTTATATACTAATTAAATGAATGTGTAATATTTATTTAGTTAATATTAATGTTATGTTATAGTTCTAATTTAATTGAGATAATTGAATTAGATGAATTATGTGATGAAGTGTTACTTGGATTATAATTACGAGTAATTATAATTATGTGACAATTTTATGTGATTAATTGATGTTAGATTTTAATTGATTAAATTAGATGATTGATATTTAATTAATTAAAATGTGACATTAAAGTATGTATTAAATAATTTGTTAAAATAAAAGAAAAAGGATTTTAAATGAGTTTAAATAAACAAGGCTTTGCATTTGTTTTAAATCTATTTTACCAAACATGGCCTTAGTAATAATAACCTGTTTTTTTAAAATAATGTTGTTTTGGCCAAACAAAGCGTTAAGGCTTTTTGAATTTTGAAACTTATGTAACTGCTAAATTAATTAGGCTAATTAGTATTAGTTAGTACGCATATTATATTATATTACGTTAGTTCTATACTACATTAGATTAATCCTAAGTCTAAGCTAAGAGCAAAGAAGAAAGAAAAGAGAAGAGGAAAAAGAGAAAGCAGAGAAGAGTTGGAGAAGAAGAGAAGGAAGAAGAAGATTGTGAAGGCTAGAGTGAATCTTTGTTTTCTTCTCCTATCACCGAAAGGTAATCCATAATCTCTACTTTCATATTTTCAAAACTCGATTTAAGTTTCATGTTTTATTCTCTGTGAAAACTGAGTTTTCATGTAATAGCATAAACATGGATGATATATATATATATATATATATATATATATATATATATATATATATATATATAGGTGGTGTTGTTCATGGTGAATTATATGGTTATCAATGATTTTCAGAAATCAAATTACTGTAGAAATATATTTTAACAGAAAATTCATGTTTATATGAGTTCATATGGAATTTCATGAGTTTATATATTATGGGTGATTTTACATTGAGAAATTGGTATATGTTAGTATGTTGTTTAGAAATTTTCTATGATACTACCTTGAATCATGAGAATAAAGCATGTGTTATAAGTTGAATTGCTTAAGAATTTGATTACAGTGACTTATTTTGGAAAATATATGAGTTTTCATGAAAATTGCCAAATTAGATTTTTAAAACTTGTGATTATCATTGTTTAAATAGTTTTGTGTTGTGGAAGCATGTTATATATATGTATAATTGCATAGGTATGATTTACAATGTTTAAGTTACTGTAAATATCCATTTGTTGGCTTGTATGGGTTAATCGGTGAAGCAGAGTAACGTGGCTGTCTGCGTCTGGCTGAGTTGCTGCGCAGCTGCGCCGGCAGCAAGGCCAGGAGCAGCACATCAGCAGTCGCTTGTCCTTCCCAGATCCTTACCCTGCGCAGCTGCGCTGGTGCCAAGGCCTGTGGCTGCGCAGCTGCGCCGTGCACAGTGCACTGGCAGTGAGTTTTAGTCAAGTGTGCAGTGTGTTGTTATGTTTCCATTACTTTATTGCTAAGATAATGAGCATGTATCTAGCTGCTATAACGTGTGTTAACATGAAGTTTATAATTTCATAATTCGAGAAAAAGAAAGTTTTGAAAAAACTAATATGGTATTTAAATTATAAACTATAATTGTTTAATTGTACAATAAGTTACTTAATTATAATTTTATTAATTATAATTAAGAGTAAATGTTTAATTTAAATTATAATTTTTGTGAAATTATAATGTATAGAAGTTGATTTATTTTAATCAATTAGATGTTAATTTAAATTATAATTTATGTAATTATAAATTAATAAATGCATGTTTAATTATGGATTATAAATTGATAATTTCATGATTAATTATAATTTGTGTAATTAAATGCATGATGTGGTTTAATTGATTATAATTATTATAATTTGTTTATAATTATAATTTAAGTAATTATAATTTGATTAAGTGTTTGAATTATAATTGTTTAATTATAATTTAGTTAAATACATAATTGATTTAATTAACTATGTGATAGTTGATTATTATTATTAGAGTGAGTTAACCATGAGGGTTAACCACTTATGTGAATTAGTTACGTGTTAACTAATTTAGGTTATTGTGATTAAATATATATGTGTAGGAAGTATTAAAGTACGTGAATTGTGTTAAGTAGCTTGCGCTTGAGGCAAGTCTTCTAAACCCTAAACTCATTAATTTTATGCAAGTTTTCTGTACCCTAAACTTGTTGATTATATACAAATTCTTGAATTCATATATTCATTGTTGAGAATGTCCTTTCTATTTCTGTATTAGACAAATGTTTATTTAATTGAAATGATCTTAACTTATTGTTCAAGTAAGATCTAGTTATTATTTTTAATACTTTAAGTTGATTCTAAAGCATATGTTAATTCATAATTCTTTTATTTATGAATTATTGGAAGTTGATTCAACTAATCCTTAGTTGATGAACATGAATTCTAAATTACCCTTGTAAGCTTATCCAAACCAAACTTTCTTTGGTGCGGACTTAAATTCAAATTACTGAGTTAAACAACCCTATTTACTAGGGGAGGTTACTACGCATAGCGTTAAGATGTTTGTGCACAATACATGGTACGAAGGGCTGATCCCCCTAAGTACGAGTTCAGGTCCATAGTCTTATTGACTGTTAAAGGTTTAAATATAAATATTTATAACCTAGGACAAGAGTTCAAAGGTCTTATGACACTCAGATAAATTCTATATTCGAATTTTAATGTTGACAGAGAATTATTATTCAATTCTTTATTGTTGAAGTAAGCTAAGTTATTCAGATTCTTTTTAAAGAATTCCTTTCAGGTATATATTATTGTTAAACTCCAGTGAGCTGTGGTTTGCTCACTCTTGCATTAAATAACAATTTCAATTAAGGTTGATAACGCTGATGCTCCGTCTACAAGTAAGGGCAAGGGAAAGCAAAGCAAGTGAAGACTTATTTTTATTTAATTGAGAATGATTGTAATAATTGAATGTTATGTTTTATTTCTGCACTTTATTATATTCATATCAAGGTTAGAGTAACCCTGGGATTGATTTTGAGAAGGTTGTAACCCTTGTTTTAAGGGATTTTTTTTAATAGTTGAATAAAGGTTGTAATTTATTTTAAGATATATTGGGTAGATGTTTGTTATAGTTAGAAAGTGAACACCAAATCATGTGGAAACGAAGTACCCGGATTTGGGGGTGTCACAAGGGGTACGAAGGTTACCTGTGCCATGTTGTTGATACCCAACGGTTGGAAGCAATGATGGAACAGATACCTATAGTCAACGAGTACGCGGATGTATTTTTGAGTGACTTACCAGGTCTTCCACCTGATAGGGAGACCGAATTTGTTATAGATCTTGCGCCAGGGATGGCACCAGTTTCGAAGGCACTATATCGTAAAGCGCCAGTGGAGTTAAAGGAGTTGATGATTCAGTTGCAAGAACTGTTGGACAAGAAGTATATTCAACCTAGTGTTTCTCTATGGGGAGCGCCGGTATTGTTTGTAAAGAAAAAGGATGGATATTTGAGGCGTTGTATTGACTACCAAGAGTTGAACAAACTAAGGATAAAGAATAAGTACCCATTGCCCAGCATCGATGATCTCTTTGATCAGTTGAGAGGGGCAAAATATTTTTCGAAGATAGATTTACGTACGGGGTATCACAGTTAAAGATGAGGGCGGAGGATGTACCTAAGATAGCATTTAAGACTCGTTACGGCCATTACGAGTTCTTAGTGATGTCTTTTGGGTTGACGAATGCGCCAGCCGCATTCATGGACATGATGAACTGAGTGTTCAAACAATATTTGGACAAGTTCGTCGTGCTGTTCATTGATAATATCCTAGTCTATTCCAAGACGAAGGAGGATCATGCAAAACATTTGAGATTAGTGTTGGAGGCACTAAGAAAAGAGAGGTTATATGCGAAATTCACAAAATGTGAATTTTGGTTAGAGAAGGTGCAGTTTTTGGGACACGTCATTGACAAGGAAGAAATTTCAGTGGATCCAGCGAAGGTGGAATCAGTGATGAACTGGGAACAACCGAAAATGCCGATTGAGGTGCGGAGTTTCCTAGGGTTAGCGGGTTACTATCGGAGGTTTATTCAGGACTTCTCGAAGATAGCTACTCCGTTAACCAACTTAACCAGGAAGACGGTGAAATACGCATGGACAGAAAAGTGTGAAGACAGCTTTCAAGAGCTGAAGAAGAAGTTGAGTCAAGCCCCTGTATTATCGTTATCGGATGAGACGGGGAATTTCGTAGTGTATAGCGATGCTTCGCATAAAGGATTGGGTTACGTGCTCATGCAGCATGGCAAGGTCATTGCGTATTCATCTAGGCAGTTGAAGGAGTATGGGGGGAATTATCCTACTCATGACCTTGAACTTGCCGCAGTGGTTTTCGCCTTAAAGATTTGGAGGCATAACCTATATGGGGAAAAGTGTGAGATCTACACAGACCATAAAAGTCTAAATTATATCTTCATTCAGAAGGAGTTGAATATGAGACAGCGGAGATGGTTGGAGTTGATAAAGGATTACGATTGTGAAATCCTGTATCACCTAGGGAAAGCGAATGTGCTGGCCGACGCCTTAAGTAGGAAGGGTTGGGAGAAGCTATCGATGTTAACATCTCAAGATGAGTTGGTTACAGAGATGGCAAGAATGGAATTAGAAGTACGATGTCCAATCAAAGAAGGGGAGAAACTGTTTGCAATTGAAGTTCAACCCACAATAGTGGAAAAAGTGAAGGAAGTGCAACTCAGAGCTGATGAATGCGAGCGGATAAGGAAGAAGATTTCCGACGGTACCGAAATAGTGTACAGTCTTGATAACGAAGGGTTATTGAGATTTAAAGGAAGAATTTGGGTTCCGTGTGAGCCAGAGTTAAAAGAGGAGATAATGGATAAAGCTCATCACTCGAGCTACTCTATTCATCCTGGTAGTACCAAGATGTATCAAGACCTTCGAACCAATTTTTGGTGGTCAAATATGAAGAGGGAGATAGCAGAGTATGTCAATAGGTGCTTAACTTGTCAAAAAGTTAAGGCCGAACATCAACGACGCAGTGGTTTGTTACAATCATTGGAGATTCATGAGTGGAACTGGGAGCATATCACTATGGACTTTGTGGTGGGACTTCCAACGATGCAGAAAGGATACGATGCTATTTGGGTAATAGTGGATCGTTTGACGAAGTCGGCTCATTTCTTGCCGATAAGAGTCAGATACAATTTAGACTAGTTAGCTAAGCTTTATGTTAAAGAGATTGTCTCGAGACATAGATTGCCAGTTTCGATCGTGTCAGATCACGACCCGCGATTCACTTTGAATTTCTGGAAGAGTTTGCAAGAGCAGATGGGAACACAATTGAGGTTTAGTACGGCGTACCATCCACAGACAGATGGACAAAGCAAAAGAATAATTCAGACACTAGAAGACATGCTAAGATCTTGCATTATAGATTTCAAGGGGAGTTGGGACGATCATCTACCATTAGTAGAGTTCGCCTAAAACAACAGTTATCACGCTAGAATAGGCATACCACCTTACGAAGCATTATATGGACGAAAGTGTCGAACGCCATTTTGTTGGGATGAAGTGGGAGAGTGTCGAATGTTAGGACCTGAGATGGTACAACAAACGGCGGAAGTAATTAAGTTAATACGAACGCGGCTAGTAGCAGCTCAGGACAGACAGAAAAAGTATGACAATCCACATCGGAAGAACAGGGAGTTTGAAGTCGGTTCGTATTCATTCCTGAAGGTGTCACCTTGGAAGGGGAAGATGCGTTTTGAGAAAAAGGGGAAGTTAAGCCCCAGGTTCATAGGACCGTTTGAAATTTTGCGAAGGGTAGGAGAGGTAGCATATGAGATAGCATTACCTCCAGAGTTAGGGCATATCCATAACGTGTTTGACGTTTCGGTATTGCGTCTCTATAAGCCGGATTACAAGCACGTAATCAAGTATGAACCAATTCAAGTCGAGAAAGACTAAACCTATGAGGAGTTTCCTATGCAAATTGTTGATAGGAAGGAACAAGTGTTAAGAAACAAAACTATACCTTCGGTGAAGGTGATATGGAGGAACCACAATGCCGAAGAAGCAACGTGGGAACTCGAGGACAAGATGAGGAAGGCTTATCCTCATTTGTTTGATTAATTTGTATTGTAATTCTGGGGACAGAATTCTTATAAGAAGGAGAGAATGTAACGCCCAAGAAAATCGAGCGTTTATGTAAATGATTTTTTATTTAATTTATTGAATAAAATTTAGATTATTTGCTTATTAAACTGAGTAAGTTAATTGTAGGTCATTTTATGACCTAGAGAATGCAAAAATAAGTGGGATTCTGGCTACGTGCTTGGAATAAATTATATGAATTTATACGACAAAAATAAAAGGTTTTTGAGAATAAAAATATTTTGGGAAAAGACAAAATAGACACTATTCAACCCTAAGGGTTAGGGTTTGACCCTATGCCATTTTGAGAGTTCAGAATGTCAGAATGATGTTCTGTAAAAAGATTTGACGGTAATATACCGTAAAAAGTTAATTTAATCGTGAAAAATTAAGTTAGCCGAGAAAAGTTTTCTCGGGAGGAAAAGTACGGGAATCACTATTCATCCGTTTTTGCTCGGGAATTTATTTTGAAATTCTGAGAAACGTGTAATGATAGGATTTCGATACGAGATGGAATATGTAATAATATTTCATTTATGACTCACGAAGTTTTCGCGTAGGGACCTAAAATCCTAACGGTTAAGGAAAGTGATCTAATAAAATAATTATTTACGTATAATAATAAATGATTACTGTACGGAAAGAATACGTGTATAATACGAGGTATTATACAAGAATAATACGGAGAGAATACGAGATTATACAACGTACAATACAAATTTTTATACGGAGTAAATACGTTAAAACGAATTGAATTGGAATTAAAAGTTAATAAGTTTGACCCGTGGGTCGAACCATTGGGTAAACGGGTGGTTTTAATCCATGGTTCAATCCACAACCCATGTTGGACATGGGGGAACAAGGCCACATAAGAGCATGTAAGAGAGCACAAGGGGAGACATGGTTGACCATGTGCTAGCACATGGGCCTTAACTTGGTGGGAAAGAAAGGAGAGGATGTGGGAATAGTAGAGGAGGTTGGGCCTAAATTATCATCCTACCCTAAGCCTTGCCAACTCAATAAATAGAGAGACTTGTCTTCATATTTTGGTTGTTTGAAAAATCCTAACATCTAGAGAGAGAGATAAGAAGAGAAGCTAGCTTGTGTTTGTGAAGACATTTCATCAACCAAGGGGATTAAGAAAGCTTTGAGTATTCCTACTCACTCCACCAAGAACCTTAAAGGTATTCGCATAAGGAACAATATGTAAAACTTTCTTTTCTTTCAATATTAGTGTTGATAGAGAAGTGTTAGAGAAAGCTTGAACCCTAAGAAGTTATAAGGATGGCTTAATAGTGAACTAAGAACCTTAACAAGCCATGCATGATGGAAGACTAAGAATTGATTAGATACTAATAATGGACTTAATGAATTCATAGGAAATGGACTAATGAACATGTGAAACCATGAAAAAATTAAATGTTTTGAATGATTAGAATTAGTAATAATCAACCTTGGGTTTGATTCCAAGTGGTTTGGAGTAATAATAATGAAGAACGAAGATTCGACGAAAGTTACGCGATTAGACGATAATCGACAAAAACATAAATTTCTCGGATTAAAAGTCAAAAGTCGCCGTGAGCATCGAAAATGATGGTTTTCGATTGCCACACATGAATTTAGGTAAATAAGACTTGCGAGGGAAAGAACGGATTGATTCCGACGTAAAACGAAGATTTGAGCGTCGAACGTTCACGAACGTTTAACGAAAATGTAAAAATAGACTAATCGGTGAATTTGTCGCGGACAAATTCGGAAACAAATTCTAATTTGATAGGATGGTAGAGCATGTCGTTTATGAACTTTTAGCATTGGAACGAACCAATTCTGAGTTATAACGATCAAGTTACGGACTCCAGAATTTTAGAATTTTCAAAGACTTAAGAAAAATTTTCTAAGTTGCAGAGCTAGCGCCATAGCGCCAACCAATAGGCTTAAGCCGGCGCCGCAGCGTCACACCCGGGAGAAAGCTCTGGAGAGTAGCGCTGCAACGCCACTCCAAGGCCAAAATCTAGCGCCGCAGCGCCAGCATGTCAGAAAATTCTGACAGTGTTAGTAATTACTTAACCTTTTGCATATCATTAGGGGGCTAGTAAGTGATGAATATACACTCTTTAAACAACATGTTTAACCAAGGGTGATGAAGATTAAATGTTAAATAAACGTAATTAAACTTAAGTTTTGGACGTTAACCAAAACAAAGTTAAGGAACAAGTTATATACTCGTTTAATCATCATGCCTAGTGATAATTAAGAAGAGTTGGTTTATAACATAGGATGTTAATAAACCGCAATGAACATTAAATAACTTAAATGAATGTTATTAATTTAACATTTCGATTAAGTTATACAAGACGGAGAAGTTAGGCTATACTCGGTATATCGATGATGAATTCTCATAGGTATGCTTTGTGTTATGCTTTGTAGACGTTGTAAAGACTGAATAGACTACGTGTAAAGGTTTAGAAGACGCAAAGGCAAGTTTTCTAACTTCGTTCATACTTTACTATGAATGCAAGTTTTCTAAACTCTTGTCTATACATTATGGTTGGACAAGAGGTCATTGTGCATAATTGCTTATGCATGAACTGTTATTGAATAGTCGATGCCATTTGATTCTACTAGACTGAGATTTAGCATATTTTGGTGGGTTTTCCCATAAATCTTTCCAAAATATATATAATGTTGTGATCCTATGCCAATTTCTTGGTACGGATTCTCAGGTAAACCTGAGTATGAATAAAATAAAGGTTTTAAACGTCGTTAATTTGACAGGGACGTGAGGTTGCCACCAATTAAATGTAAACGCGTTTAATGTATGAGTGTTGATCAACATAGAGTACTACAGGCTGATCACCTGGATGTGCTCGTGAGCTATATCGAACTTACGGCCTTTGTGCCGGGTTGTTCCTTTCATGAATGAGAACTAAAATATAGTTCATGGTCGTTGACCAAGATGGATTTTGAAGAGGCTATAAAGTCCTTGGAAATGGTTTTAAAGGAATCAAAATGATATTTTGATTATTCTTAAGTACTTCATAACTATTATACAGTTATTGAAGACAAAGGAATATGATTCTTGATTTTGTGGTTTCAAGATATACTGTTTAACTTGCTGAGCTGTTTATGCTCATTCTTGCTCTAAACTAAATAATTTCAGCTAAGAACGAACGGACCGAAGGATTCGGTAAAGACAAAGACAAGTCCAAGCTGGACAAGTAGTGACCTTTGTAATAGTATAATATTAGTATTGTATTTACTGATATTATGACACAGAACAATGTATTGGTTACGAACACTTGGGAAGGAATTTAATAGAATGTAATAATTAGTATACTCATGTAATGATATTGATGTCCTCAATTGAATGTATGAGTAGATTGTAGCACCGTGTAGCACCATGTCCTGGGTTTGAAGGTACCCGAATTTAGGGGCATCACATACGACACTTTCCTTATCACTGTATTACTTGTTAGACTGCGTATACTTGAGCGTGTTTAGTGATCGATTTTCTGACCAACACACATCCTTTAAATGTACTACACATGTTCAAAAACTACACACTCCGTAAATGTGCTACGTCATTTGAATTAGAAATTCAGGCCCTAGATCCATTACACACAAACACAAAAAATATATTAACAAGTGGGGGTGGGGAGGTGGGAGAAAATAAAGCATGTCACCTGAGTTTTTCATCTCATATGATTTTAAAGGGTCTTAATTTCAAAGTTTCTCTAGAATTCAGACTGAAGTGTTTTAGTAAATACATATACATATACATATATATGTATATGTATATGTATTTACTAAAACACTTCAGTCTGAATTCTAGAGAAACTTTGAAAATTAAGACCCTTTTCAGTGATCATTTTGGTAGAAAAGTTTTGATTTTAAATTTTCTTTTAGTAATTTGTTCTAAAGGTTTTTTCAAGATCCGAGTTTAATAATGACACAAACCCACATATCATATATGCATGTTTATGAATTTCCACTTCTAAGAGTCAATTTATTTTATTTTATTAGAGTTTTGAGTTAAACATAATCAATGGCAAATATCATAACATTACCTGAATATGGATTTTGTTATATTGATTTGGTAAGTGGGTTCTCATTTGTGACATCTTGGAAAGAGAAAGTAAGGTCAGGTGGTGAGAATTGTTCATTGTAGTTGAATGATAATCGACTTTGTATGTGGTTTTTATCTACAGCTATATGAAGGAAGGCACGAGGACCAGCGGTGAAGCAATTTTACTGGTTAGTGCTTAGAATTTATGGCCAAACATGTTGGAAAAGACTCTAGTAATTTGCGTTTTGTGTTCCCATCAAGTTTAGAGTGTTACTTTTTAGTATTTACATGTAGTGTTTAAGTTGTTTTCCTATACAGAGTTACAAAATGAACCTCTATTAAGGCTGCAGAAAACCGAACTGTTTATCAAAAGCTTGAGCTCAACTTGCCATCAAAAGCAGCATTGAGCTTCATTATTATTTTTGAGTATTGTTATACTCATACAATCTACATTATAGTATATCACATTAGTTTTTTGTTTCCTTCACAATCAATAATACATTAAAAGACATGAAAATAACAAATACAAATACAATAGTAGGTGTTAATTTCAATTTAATGGAGGAGAGAGAAATTTGTTGGTTTTTGGGTACGGTGATGGCGAGTGCTTTGGAATGAATGAGAGATGAAAAAGTGAGTTTGAAATGGAGTTGGGATTTTTGGTAATTCCGCCGGAGAGGCGAGGTTTTGATAGAGTACATGAAAAAGTACGGATGAGGAGGATATGAGTGATGGTTGTTTGGTAACTTTGGTCCAACCACTGGAGCTTCCATAAACTATTAATATAGCTATCCTTCGTAATTTAATTTTTAGTATTTCGAGAATATTCAGACAAATTATCTCAATCTCATATTATTCAAACACGCATCTTTTTCTCTAATTTATTTAACCAGTAATTTTTAGAACTCAATTTTTCGGAATTCAAATTCTGTACTTTACTGAAACTGATATATTTTTACGAAATTAGTTGGTGTCAAAAAGTATGTAAATTAATTTTCCCAAACAAAGGAGTTTACTTTGTACGAAATTAGCCTTGAAGTTGTTGTGTTGAAAGTTTTATAGCATGAAACTTATCAATAGGATTCTAACTGTATGTATATATGTGTGTAATATATTGATTATTTCTGTTGCAGGGGTCTTGACAACTCAGGGAAGACGACAATTATTTTGTAACTTAATGGGGAAGACATAAGTGTTATCAGTCCTACCCTGAGATTCAATATCAAGACCATCACTTACAACAAGTACGCCCATTTTTCTTCTTAGCCAATTATTCAAACATATGGTGGGATCTATCAAATCATATGGATTTTGATTGTTGAGGTTTTCTGAGTACATTGTTAATGTTGATTTAGCTCAATGTTTCATTCGTTAGTATTAATTTGATTGTTGAACATTTCAGAAAAGTACTTATTTTAACTTGCATATGCTAATTGTTTTGTTTTTCTTACTAACTTTCGATTCATGAAATTAGTGTAATATACTGGAATCCAGATTGTGCAAAAGTATGTGTCAGGGTATTATGGAAGTAAATTAGGAGTCGGTAATTGGAAGTTAATTGGTTGAATTTGATTTGATAATGTGCAGAACATTTTGGAAAATAAAAAGTTTCTTTTATTCTATCTAACAGTTCTTTCTTCTAGCAATCTTCTTCCTTTTCTCTTTGGACTCGATATGGATACTTCTGTAGAGTTTTGTCATTTTAGTGTAATTATTCATAGGTATTTGCAGGTATACCCTTAACATATGGGATGTTGGAGGCCAAAGAACAATAAGATTTTACTGGAGGAACTACTTTGAGCAAATTGATGGTTTGGTATGGGTTGTCGATAGTTCAGATCTTTTAAAGGAAGAGGTATCTCTCACTTTAGTATTCCTTTTGGTATTTTAATGTACCTGCCAGTGAAAATGCAAAAGGAAAGGATGAATAACTTCAAATGTTTTGCTACTTGGGATTTTGTGGTAGTTTTATCTTCTTTTTTTTATTTTTTTTTCCTTTCATGTTCCACCGTCTTTTGAACAATTCAAATGTGTGTGCTCATTTGTGTGTGCTCATTTGTTTTATTTTGACTCACATATTTCGATAATTTTTATATTTCAAATACGAAGAATACTTAGTGTAAGCGGTAAAGAATACGAAGTTGTTTCGACAATATATGTGTATTTATTGTGTTCCGTCTTTTGTAAAGTTAACTAATTATAGATAATTATGATGATTTTGGATATGGAATGATTGTTGTTTTGGTAGTTTGGATATGTATTGATGATTGTAAGTTTTGTAAATAGGTTTAGATTTTTCTGGATATCTATTTTTAAAGGAAACTCTGCCGAAATTTCTTAAAATTAGTAGCGACTAGCTTGATGTTTTGGTGGTTGAAAGTGTATATGATTGAGTATGTATTAATTATTATGTTGGTATGACAAATTATGATAATTGTTATGTCTGATTGTAAGTTATTTTAGGCTGCAAAGAGTCTTTAGGTAATGTAGTATTTTTTGAATTTAAATCTAATTTTTCATTACGTCGTGCCTTCAGGCACGGGCAATTACATGGAAATTAATCTGACAAGTGTTCTTTATCTTTACCATTTTCAATCTTTTTGTGAATGCTTTCTACTAGATGGATGTATTTAATAGTGTGTTCTCTGTTACGAAAGATTTCACTTTTTATAAGTTTAAATAGGGTAGCTTCATACTTTAGTGTCACAAAAGGGATAGAACAGTTGGGTATGTGTAATATGTTTATCAGTATTACTTGGGACTCTTAATTAATTAAAGAGGTTAGGTTTTTAGTTTTGATGGATTGAATTTTGAGTTCGTTTTTGCTTTTGGTACTATTTTGTGTACGGTTGTATCTTTCCGACATTGAATTATTGTGATTCTCTTAGTTTTTATTGGCTTAGTCATCTTTTTACTATTGGGTGGTAATTTAGGACTTTACTGGAGAATTTTAGTGTAATTATTTTCAAGTTATGATTTTTTGTGTATAGAATTGGGGTTTACGGAATGTACTCTATAGACCAAATTGGAATATGTTACTGTTTATCCAAACTTTTCATTTCTATGAGGTTTAAGGTTATTTTATTCGAGATGTTGGATTTGACCAGGAGTGATATGAATTTGGCTTGATTGAAAATTTAGGGAAAGTGTTTGGATTAAATTTAGATAACAGCTATAATGATTTTGGCAAATATTATGAAAATTTTGTCTTCTATGAGGCTTTGGTTTAACCTAGTAGAGGAAAAGAGAAGGATAAAGTGGAATTATTTGTTTTTATTTTTTAGGGAGGGGGTGTGGTTAGGGAAGGAAAGAGTTTCAACGTTTCTCTGAGAAATTTATAAATTAATCACCCATATTATGCATAAAGTGATTCGCGTTAGTCAAATTTCACTTGCAAGTAGATATATAATATTAATTGTGTAGTACTTTGTTTTGTTTTATTAATTATCATGTAGTATTCCATCTGAGTAGCTTATTGTGATTGCATCAATTACATTTATACTTGGGCCCAGTATATAGTTGTTTCCTCTTAATTTTAGTAGATCTTATTGATTTTTTAATAACTTATTTATTTTAATTTTTTCGTCTACAGGTTCGAAGACTTCGTCATAATAATGTAGGAATGGTAATTCGCAATGAGTATGAACTAAATTGTCTCTGTATACGTGAGGTAGTATAGCGACTAGCTAGATGTTTTGGTGGTTAGATATGTGTTGATGATTGAGTATGTATTAATTTTTGCATGTGTGTAATTTTTGTGTTCCGTCTTTTGTAAAGTTAACTTATTATATACATGGTTATAATTATTTTGGGTATAAAATTATGGTTGTTTTGGTGGTTTGGATATGTATTGATGATTGTAAGTTTTGTACACTGGTTTAGATTTTTCTGGATATCTATTTCTAAAAGAAAGTTTGCCGAAATTTCTTAAAATTAGTAGCGACTAGCTTAATATTTTGGTGGTTGGATATGTGTTGATGATTGAGTATGTATTAATTATTGTGGTGGTATGGTGAATTATGATAATTGTTATCTCTAATTTTTCATTACGCCGTGCCTTCAGGCACGAGCAATTACTAGTTTCTCACAAACTGCACCGATTCGGGATTAATAACACATTGGTCTGTAGGTTGTGATCCCGCACAAAGCTCACAAACATAGGCTACTTGTTGCACTTTTGACTCGGCAATGGAATCAATTTTCTTTTACATAGCCGACAATTGAGTCGTTAAGGCCGTGATGGCATCAACCTCCAATACTCCTACTACTTTCTATTGACCCAGTCTAAAAGGAGGCCATTGGTAATCATTTGCAGCCATGGTCTCTAACAACTCATATGCCTCCTCATAACTCTTGGCCATGAATGCCCATCCCAAAGCGGCATCAATGCTAGGCCGAGTTTGACTACCCAATCCATTGTAAAATGTGTTTATCTCCATCCATTGAAGCATTCCATGATGAGGGAACTTTCTTAGCATTTCTTTGTATCTCTCCCATGCTTTATATAAGGACTCCCCATGTTGTTGCTCAAATGTGGAAATTGCACTTCGCATTTTTATGATCTTTGCGGGTGGGTAAAATTTTCCCAAGATATTCTGTGGCATGTTTTCCCAAGTGGTAATGGACCCCAGTGGTAGCGAGTGAAGCCAACTATTTGCCTTGTCGCTCAATGTGAATGGAAAAAGTCGAAGTCTCACCACATCATCCGTCACTCCATTAAACTTGAAGGTGTCACATATCTCAATGAAGCTTATTAAATGCTCATTCGGGTCATCATTAGCCATACCCACAAACTGAACCGAGTTTTGCACCATTTGTATTGTTCCGTGTTTAATTTCGAAGGAATTGGCGGCTATTGCTGGCCTTGTGATGCTCGACTGTAACTCATGGATACGCGGCGTTGCATAGTCCTTCAATGCTTTATGTTCTTCTGCCGCCATAACTACCGGTGTCTCAGTCTTCTCTTGAATGATAAGAGTACCCTTACTCAATCACTGAACCCTTCCGTTGATGTTGTCCCTTCTGGGCACCAAAGTAGACTTCTTAGACCCAGTGTGCATACACTATTCAAGAGTGCCTGAAACAAAAGAAAAATAAAAATAGAAATAAGATAAGATAAGATTTGTTTAACTAAGACCAATTTAATATAAACTAATGACGAAAGTAATAAAAACAATCAATAATCCCGGGCAACGGCGTCAAAAACTTGTTGGCTTGTTTGGGTGTTAATCAAAATAACACACACACGTAAGTACACGTGGTCCACAAGTAATATAGAGTAAGTAAAGTATCGTTCTCACGGAGAATAATGAATGCCTTTTAATCTAACATACAACAGTTTTATAACTATTTCGGTCTACTTAAACAGTTGAGAGGTGTGAAATTGTAACTATGAATGCTACTAGCAAGAAAATAGAAGAATAACAATCAAAATAGCCAATTAAGGGGAATATGGGGTATATGATTTCACTTAACACTTTATTCAAGACACTACACTTCCTTACGAGCTTAGTTAATTATGTTGGATTATAAGTCGAGCATACACAAGTAAGATATGACCATCTCTCGATGTACCAAATTCATATTACAACCAATCCACAAATTGATAGAATAAATGCAAACACCCAAATTGATTAATACACTATATGCATATGTGAATTACAATCAAAGTGCGTTAAAGCTCAAGTGCTCAATGGACTACATATGGTGCTTAGGTATATGTCTATCCTAAGCACGAAACATAAATTCCATCACAAAGTAGAGTTCACATACATATGAAAATATGATTAGTTCTAAGACTATACTTCATTTTTCAAATTCATATAGGCTAACATGGTAATTGGTGATCAAGCGATTAATCAATTAAAGAAAATCATATAAGATAATCTAATAGAGGCTATTCTCTCTCTCTCTGTTTCTCTAACCCTAAAAAGGTAATAAAAATGTTCAATGAATAATGTCTCAACTTGCAATTACACCCTTAAAAAAGTAAACATTCATTTGGGACTTTTAGTGAAAAGTTAACTGCTGGTCAAACTGGCATGGCGCGGTCGCGCTGCTCCATAGAACATATTGGCCGCGGGCGCGCTGCCTGCTAATGAAGTCTCGGTCAGGCGCAGGCTCACTGTTTTAAGGCACTCCCAAGGCGCGGGCGCGCTGCCCTGGTTTCTGTAGAATGCTGACTACTGCTTTCTTCCAAACTCTATTCATACTATTCTCATCTACATCCCATCACATGCAATTTGCATCTACTCGAGCCGGTTTCATATCCATTCCATACATAATGCCACCAAGCTAGTTTCCAAGCATGCATTCTACAAAACAAAGATAAAACGCATGAAAAGCTACTAAAACATATGAGATTAAGCCACAGTTACGATAAGTTGATATCCAATAATTAGGTATAAAACCTACTTATCTGGGGGCGCCTAACACCTTCCCCCCGCTTAACGTAGCCCCCGAATTCCACGAATCTCAGGTTTCAGACCAATCTTTCGGAGTCACATATTGGACCATATTGTGAAAACTTGCAAAACTCGAACGAGTTGGTACATCCATTTAAACTATACCAACTGCCGACTCTATCTCATTCGGTCCAATCATAAAATAATAAAATCAATCTTTTCAAAGTCGTTGACACTTATGTCGGTACCGCTTTCCTAAAACTTCACCCTTTATTAAAATCCATAGACATAGCTAATCCCAAAAGGGTGAAACAAACAGTTGATAATTTAGGAAAGTTAAAATACAAAATAATAATTTTTCCCGACGTCGACAGACGTTGCAAGATGCGATCCCTCGCCACCAAATTATCATGCAATGGCTCCTGCAGAGTACCCTAAGCCGCGTCTACACTCAGGGATCATGATTGGATACTATGAGCCTTGAAGGCTTTCTTTCGAGGAGAAAAACCGAGAAAGGTGCGACCAGTAGTGGCAGTGATGTGAGCCTCCAAAGGCACCCGCTCTCCAACAAACTCCAAGCCAGTAATATATCTCCAATCCATAGGTGTCATCATAACCTTACAATCCAGCAGATGGAGGGATTAACTTTGGTGGAACCATCTCTCGGACAGAGCTCAGAGATATCCCCAAGGGCAACGGGGTGGGGCAATGGTAAAGAAGGCAAAAAAAAACCCAGGAATCCACCCGAGCCTAATACTCAGGGTGAAACGACAGATAAAAAGCAAAGATGTAGAGCCAATTACCCCTAGGCTGGGTAATCTCTGGCACCTGCACAACATCAAGGTTAAAACCCGATTATTGTTAAGAATGGAGGATTAAAGCAATCAATATAAAAAATTTCAGTACCTCATTTTCCTACAAGCAGGAAGACGGATGACGGCTCAGACCGCTGCCCAACAAATTGAGAATAGTGACCTGGATACTAGGAAGGAATCTAGGAACCGTCGGAGAATGGGCCTCATGATCAGGGACATTAACCCCCTCCGGCATCTCACCCCTATCCTCATTAAGAGGACGATGTACGGACTCTGTCAATCTATTAACTTGTCGAACAATCCACGAAGTAGGAATCTCCGAAGCTACCTTTCGAGGGCGAAGCCCTGATGAAGATCTACGGGAACCAGAGCTGCTAGGTCTGTCTGACGCCATATCTAGACAATGAGTTTATAGGAATCAAAATAAGGCAAGGTGAGTCCCTATCATCATTTTATTTTAATATGCAAGTGCGATAACCTAGAGACGTTAGACTCCTAGAGATTTAATTTTGATCATAGCATCATGTATGTCCTACATGTGTCTCAAATAGATTCGTGCATCATTTTCACATAAATATCCTAGCACAGCTAATCATAGATATAGGATCATGTCATTTAAATCATAAAAAAATTTCTCTAGAGTTTCCTTTATAATATGAACTATCCCCGTGCACGTAGGCACTCATTAAACCACCCTATGAGGGTACATCATCATAGCCAAGTAGTTAAATAGCAAATTTGTAATTCCCGATAATTTTCTGAATAATATTAATAATTATGTTAATGAAAGTTGAATATTTATGTGAATATAAATAAATATTGTGGTGACATGGGATATAGAAATTCTATTTAATTAAGTTAAGCATTTGAGAACTATATGACGAGTAAGGTAATATGGTGGAATTGATGAAAAGCTTAACTTAATGCTTATGAGAATTGCCTAGTGTGTCAAGATGATAAAAAAAGTATACTATTAATTAAAATAATGAAGGAAGTAATTAATCTAGAGTATGAACTGAATTATACAGTAGTCGAGCCTGATATTTTCCCAGAGTGGCGTAGCTGCGCCACTTCTGTATTGTAAACCAGCGCAGCTGTGCCGGTAGAAAGACTTGGAAAATAATCTCTACTACATGCATGAGTTATAAGGATGGATTATTAACATTAATAAAATAGGAAATTAATAAGTGATATAGTGGACTAATTACCATGTCATTTCTATTGCTATTAATGTGAACATTATTATTTAATTAAATGTTGCTATGTACCACCATGTGTGACATAGGAACATGTAAGTAGTAGTACTATATAATTACTTCATGCATTGACATAGCGTAAGGTGTGACATTTAAATGTGAATAAATGTTATACAAAACTATATAGTAAAAGTAAATGAACCATATAATTTTATTGAGATGAGCTTATGTGACAATATGATGTGTGATGTGTGAATTATACGCATACTTAAATGTTATGAGAAATATTAAATAGAATAAATAAATGATTGATATTTAATAATTATTTCAATAAGTAAGTATAATTGAAATAATAAAGTCCTATGATAATACGGAATTATAGTACTCAGTTAAATTATATTTCGGTATTATTTGGACTAATCAAATGTACATGGATTATATAATGATGTGTATATATATACCCACAACTTACTACAATGTAATATTATTTCCTCATTAAAGCTACATTATGACTTAAAGGAATTAAAACTATGTATATATATAACCATATTGCATATGCTGAGTTCTAATAGAATTGTCTCATTTTCAATGTCCCATCTCTTTCTTCCTCACGTGTATAGGCCAATGGCCTAAAGCCTATTACTTGCAAACTCAAACTCAGCAACTATCAAATGATGAATGGGGAGTGGCCTCAATAGTATAATGCACTATACTACCAAACCTTGATTACCCAACATCTTATTCTTCTTCCCGTTAGTTTGAAATGATGGACAAAACTTTTGAATAGATATTAAATTTCATATAAATTGAGACTCTCCTCTTAACAATTGTTTTGCCAAATTTTCTGATAAGTTAAAGTAGAGCGTGAGTATACTGAGTTAAAGAGAGAGAATAATCTGAGAATTTGAAGGAATTTCGTTCAAGCTTTAGCAGAGGTATAACTCTTACACTGTGTTCTTAATTTTGAGTTTGATAAATTCTTGGAAATGCATGAATTCTCTATCAATTGGATTAAGGAATGTTTCCAACTTATTATCTAAGCTTGTATATATGTTATAAATATAATGTGATTAGAATTGAGTATTTTACGTGAAGAATTTTGTGTATGGGTTTTGGTTTCTGCCGATGCAGAACCATTTCTGGTTATGTCCAGGAAGAGCGTAGCTGCACCCGTCCTATAGTACATACCAGCGCAGCTGCGCTGGCTACTGATTCTAAGTCTGTTCAGGAGCAGCGCAGCTGTGCCGCTCCCACAATTCAAAACAACGCAGCTGCGTTGTGCACCAGTCTTGAACCTTGACTTCTGTTATAATCTGATAAATTCTTATATGATGATATTACTTGAACATGCATAAAAACAGGTCTAACATGTGGACATATGTTCCTTGAAATAGCATGAATGTTTTGGATATTGTTAGTATACGTTTACTATAGAAAATTATTAATTTTAAAGATGGACTTTGACAAATACCTATGATTTTTATGTTCTGACTTTATGAGCATGTGGGTATGGTCTAGCTATGCATGAAATGTAATTCTAAGGTGTTTAGTATACGCTAGAATGCATGGTTTAAGTTAAAATGATTTCAAAAGCAAACTCGAACTTTTTACAAACTAAGTTGCATGAATGTGGTGTAGCAATATTCTGAACATAGAGGATGGCATGTTAGTATTCCTAATCGTGATCTATATGTTTTCATAACAAGCTAGACTTAAAGAGAGTATTCAAGCATGATTTTAAACAAGTTTTCATGAAATGTATGATAATAACTATCTATTAATGATAAGGATAAGTATGAGCATGCATATTACAGATTGTATAACAATCCTAAGAATGTTAAATAGTTAATATGTTTAACCTTTTGATTTCATGATCTTAGTTGGCCTTAATTCCATAGGAATTCCAGCTAGAGATATAATATATAAATGTGGACTTGAAATGACCCTATGAAATTCCAAGATCTCTTAAGATGTATGCTTGTTATGTGTTAACACTCTGGTATGCTAAGAAGTGAAATGAAACCAAGAAAATAAAAACCCAAGTCTGATATGACCAGGGGACGGTGCAGCTGCGCTAGTCCCAAGCCTAACCTCAGCGCAGCTGCGCTGCAGGGCAGGTTGGTCTGGACAGTCTGCTTGCTTTCGAATCTTATCAGCTTGCTTATAATACTACTCTAAGCTATTAAATAGAGTCTTATTAATGCTTATTGTATTCATATGTAATGGTGATATAATACGAAGATGTTAAACTTGTAAAAAAGATTCTAAAGATAGTAAAGACGATATCAATTAAGAGTTGTGATTCAATACGTGGTATGATTAGGTAGCAAGGATAAGACTTAACATATGTGTTGATTATATGTATGAGATAATGTATGATTCAAACTTGTGTTTCTAATATATATACATATAAACGTAACTATGTTACAATAGGATATCTTAGTCCATTGAAATGGTGATAAGCTATAGGTTGGTAAACTACGCTTAAGGCAAGTATCCTAACCTATGCATTTACTTTATACAAGGAATCTATGATCATGCAAGTTTCCTAACTCTTTTCACTTTACATATTGTATAAATCTGAATTGTTGTTATATCAATCATATTTACATCAAACAAATATCTGTTACTATTCGGAAATCAATTTTGTATCTTGATGTTGTTGCAAGCATGTGAACTTATCGTTCCTAAATGCATTACAAAAGTTGTCTAAGCCATTTGATTCGGCTAGACTAATATCGTATATTAGAAAGCTATCCAAACCAATTGACTTGTTGCGAACTCTTAAAATTCTACTAAGATGAACAACCCTCATGGAAGGGAAAAATTATATACAACTGTCGAGGAACCGACGTGCGCACATGAGTATGATTAAATGTTATGTATAACGTAGGGTACTTTAGGCAGATGACCTGTTGTACTTATTTTATTGGATTATCAGCATATTTCTGTTAATTCTAGTACGAGTTCATAGTCCTTAGTGACTACTCAGTGTTCATTATTCTTGAACCTTAAAATGGTTAAAACTTTGAATCTTGTTGATATATTTCTGTCCATAGCGACTATTATTGAAAACTATTAATACTTCTTGTTATTCTTGAACTATCATTTACTGTTAAACCCTTGGCATTTGAAATCTATATTACTCACCCTTATTGTTATATTACTTGTCGAGCAAACTCGTTGCTCATTCGTGCTTTTCCAAAAACATTTCAGTTAAGGTAGAACAATGCGGACCCTCTAGAACAGATAAGGGCAAGGACAAGGCTACGGCGTAGCTTTGTACTATTTTAGGAATATTATGATTATTGTAATAAGACATATTTCATATTATGTATTAGTTATGATTAAGATCTGTTTATGTTACGAGACTGTGGGACCCGAATATTTATATTAAATAAATGTAAATTATTCTATTATTCCATTGCATGAGATGTTAGTATGGTATTAGAATTTAGCACGTGATGCGCCGAATTCGAGACACGTGTGGTCTAAATTTGGGGGCGTCACAGGTTGTTATTAGAGCGTTAGTTATAAACCTTAGGAGCGAGAGTCCTTAGATTATAACTTTAGGAGAACTTAGAAGATAGAAGGGGATAAAACTCATTTAGAGTTTTTCGAGAGAGACTTAGTGTGTTATAAAATATAGATTCATTCTATATAATGAACTTATATTTTATTTAACATTCTAATGGAGTTTGTTGTTTGTTGTCTTGTGTTTGTGGTTGTAGGATGACAGACATGGGAATACCTAGTAGAGTGGCAGAGGAGGAGCCCCGGGATATACATATAGTATATGAGGCACCTTTAGTAGCTGAGCCTGTGCAGGCAGTAGCACCGTATGAGTTTGATGACAAGGACGAGATAGAGGTAGAGTCTAATCCAGAGGAGGAGCCCATGGAGGACTCTGATGAGGCTACGATCGAGGAGAGGATGTTGGGAAAATAAGAGGAGTGGATCTTGGAGTTAGACTGTGGAGTTCAGGAGCTAGAGACTGAGGCTCAGGAGAGAGAGACCGAGTTCCAGAAACTGACGGACGAGGACCACCAGAGGAAGTTAGTGATGCAGGATATGGAGGTGGAGATTGCTTATCGAAAGGAGGCAGGGATTCAGATGGGGACTCTTTTCCATCGCTCTGTATCTAGGAATATGGACTTGGCAGGAAAATTAGAGGAGGTGGAGCAGAGATAGTTGAGCGAGAAGGTGGAGAAGGAGGCTCCCCGTACTCAGCTCGAGCTAGAAGTGATGGAAAAGATCCATTTTGAGGAAAAGTGGGAAGGAGCTAATGATAGGGCCGTAGATTTAGAAGATGAGGTGAGATGTAAGAAGAGAAAGATGAACAAGATGGGTTATGTTTTTCGCTCGGCCATAGAGAGAGTGATTGATGATGTATACCACTACCCGGCGGAGCAGGGACAGACCCGACACACCATGAGCAGGGATTTGATGGCATATATATCCCAGATGGAGTACAAGAGCGTAGTGGAGCGCGGAATGTTGGGATGAGACCCGTTAGTCTAGTAGTAGTAGTAGTTACTTTATGTGATGTATATATTGTGATGTAATCCTAATATTTTGTAAAATATAAGGAAAAGATATGTAAACCCCGAGTAGGCCTATGTTAGAGGGGTAGTATGATAGTGTATTCCCTGTCTTTTGTGATATTAGGGGATATATGTTGAAATTTATAGAAGTATGCTAGGGATGATCATATTAATGTAATGATTTGGCATATGAATAGAAATGATCTTATTTCAAAAACGTGTTATAAAATTTTATTCCTTTGCATTGAGAAATGTTTAAGTAATATAATTAGATAATAAAAATGAAATTTTGTGATGCAAATAATGGCACCCGGACATAGACTAGCTGCACCAGAAGAGTCGGTTAACAATGAGAGGGAACAAGTAGACCCGATCCAAAAACTAGTGGACTTGTTAGGAAAAGCCCTTCGGGGAAGGAACAATGAACCCGTTCACCCCAATACCCAAGCGGTTCTAGTTACGAACTTTAATGACTTTAGGAGCGTAGGACCTCCAGAATTTGAAGGTACTACCGATCCTATCATGGCGCAAATATGGATCAAGGAGATTGAGAAGGCCTTCACCATTGATTGTGTGGGCGAGGATCAAAAGACTGTATTCGCTACGTATATGATGAGGGATGAAGCAAACTACTAGTGGGAGGCAAATCAGCAAAGAGCTGGAGAAGTGATTATAACCTGGGATAGGTTTAAGACTTTGTTCTTGCTAGAATTATTTCCCGAAGAGCATGAAGAATAGGATGGAGGTAAAATTCCTAGAACTTAAGCAAGGGGAGATGACGGTGGCGCAATATGCGGCTAAGTTTAACGAGCTAGCCTGGTTTACAGAACACCAGGTAGGAGATGAAGAAAGAAAGGTCAGATGTTTTGAACAAGGACTAAAACCTTAGTTGTTGAACAAGGTGTCGGTTCTCCAGATCGACTCACTTGCCACGATGTTGGAGAAGGGTATCATTGCAGAGGGAGGTAGTGAAGCCTTAAGTCAATATAACGAAGAGAAGAAGAGTAAGAACACTGGAGGAGAAAGTCGTGGAGGGAGCAGCAGCAGAGGAAGTAATCTAGGGAAGAGAAAGTGGGATAATAACAACAACAACAATAATAGAAACAACAATCAAGCGGGAAGTTATCAATGAGGATTTAAGAAGCGAGCGGAGGGATGCCCAAAGTGTGGAAAGAACCACCAGGGAGAGTGCTGGAAGGGGTGCAGTACCTATTACAACTGTGGCCAAGAGGGGCACATTTCACCCAACTACCCGAAGCCAAAGAAGATCAATGGATGTTTCACTTGTGGCTCAACTGAGCATCAGATCAAGGATTTCCCGAAGAAGGGGAACAGCAGAGAAAGCGGCCAGCAAGGGGGAGGCAGCAAGCTAATGATCGGCGGACCAACGCAATCCAACTGCCCAGCCACCAGAATCTTTAACATAACGGTCCAAGATGCAGTAGCTGCGAAGGACATGGTGTCAGATATTATCCCAATCAATAATATAAATGCATATGTATTATTCGATTCGAGTGCTACCTGTTCATTTGTGTTTGAATAATTTGCAAGTCAGTTAAACTTACCCCGAGAACGATTAGGAAATCCTTTGAACATAGAAGTTGCGAATAAGGAAGTAATCCCCGTAGAATTCGTTTACCAAAATTATCGCGCAAACATTAGAAAGCATGAACTGAGTGTAAACTTAATCCCGATTAGATTGGGAGAATTTGACATAATATTGGAAATGGATTGGTTGTGTAACCATGCTGCGATAATTAACTATCAGAATAAAATTGTGAACCTTCAAATTCCGAATCAGTTTAAGATGGTGTTTTATGGTAGCTCATCGCTTAAGCAATCATGTTGTCTGACAATGATGCAGGCCAAGAAATTGTTAAGAAAAAGATGTGTAGGTTACTTAGCTTACATTGTAGATACTCAGAAGAAGGGAGTAGAGATTAAGGATATATCCGTAGTGAGAGAATTCCAAGACGTATTTTCGAACGATCTTCCTGATCTTCCGCCAGACAAAGAAATTAAATTCGTAATAGACCTAGCACCGGGAACTGTACCAATTTTAAAAGCTCCATATCGTATGGCGCCAGTAGAAATGAAGGAATTGATGATACGATTACAAGAGTTTCTAGATAAAGGTTGCATACGACCGAGTGTGTCTCCTTGGGGAGCACCAGTGTTGTTTGTTAAGAAGAAGGACGGATCGATGAGGCTCTTTATCGATTATCGAGAATTGAATAGAGTAACAATCAAGAATAGATGTTTGTTATCGAGGATAGACGACCTTTTTGACCAAATTGAAGAGAGCAAATTGTTTCTCAAAGATAGATCAGTGAACAGGTTATCACCAGTTGAAGGTACGGGAGGAGGACATACCAAAGATGGTGTTTCGAACCAGTTATGGACACTACGAGTTTTTGGTAATGTCATTCGGATTGACAAATGCTCTGGCAGCATTCATGGACTTGATGAACTGAGTTTTCAAGCCGTACTTGGATAAATTCATGGTAGTTTTCATCGACGACATCTTGATCTACTCGAAGATGAAGGAAGAGCACGCCAAACATCTGAAGATGGTTTTGGAAGCGCTAAGGAAAAAGAAAATGTATGTGACGTTTTCAAAGTGTGAATTTTGGATGGAGAAGGTTCAATTCTTAAGACACGTGGTAGACAAGTATGGAATTTTGGTGGACCCTGCAAAGGTAGAGGCAGTGAGTAATTAGGAACAACCGAAGATGCCAACGGAGATAAGAAGTTTTTTAGGATTAGCTGGGTACTATCGAAGATTCATCCAAGATTTTTCTAAGATAGCAACCCCGTTGACCAATCTAATGAGAAAACGTTAAAGTTTGTATGGACGAAAAAATGCGAAGAAAGTTTTCAGGAGCTAAAGAAGAGATTAAGCAAAGCGCCTGTATTATCATTACCAGACGATGCAGGAGGTTTCGTGGTATATAGTGATACATCGCACAAGGGACTTGGTTGTGTGCTCATGCAACATGGCAAGGTCATTGCGTATGAATCACGACAATTGAAGGATTACGAAAAATGATACCCTACTCATGACGTAGAGTTAGCGGCAGTAGTTTTTACATTAAAGATTTGGAGACATTTTCTGTACGGAGAGAAATGTGAGATATACATGGACCACAAGAGTTTGAAATATATCTTCACACAGAAAGAATTGAACATGCGACAGAGAAGGTGGTTAGAATTAATCAAGGATTATGACTGTGAGATTCTTTATCACCCAGGAAAGGCAAACGTAGTTTTCGACGCTCTAAGCAAAAAAAGGAAGGGAGAAATTGTTCCAATTGACGACTCAGGAGGAGTTAATAAGAGAGATGGAGAAATTAGAAATAGAGGTAAAGGGATCGGGGAGGTCTGAAGAAAAATTATTTGCAATGGAAGCTCGTCCAACATTATTGGATAGAGTAAAGGAATCATAAGAGAATGATGAGGAATGCGAGAAAATAAGAAAGAGGATAGTATAAAATGAAGAAGAAAGATTCAGAATGGATAAAGACGGTATCCTGAGATTCGAAGGAAGAGTATGGGTACCAGCTATAACTGTGCTAAGAGAGGAAATCTTGCACGAGGCACACAATACGATGTATTCTGTCCATCTAGGAGGCACAAAGATGTACTGAGATCTGAGGAAACATTTTTAGTGGCCCAATCTGAAACGAGAGGTTGCAGAGTGCGTCAGCAGATGTCTCACTTGTCAACGAGTCAAAGTGGAGCACCAAAGGCAGAGTGGTCTACTTCAATCGTTGGAGATACCAGAATGAAAATGGGAGCACATTACGATGGATTCGTGGTAGGACTTCCAGTCACGCAAAAAGGGTATGATGCTATTTGGGTTATTGTGGATCGACTAACGAAGACAGCTCATTTTCAACCGATCAAGATTCGATATAATTTGAATCAATTAGCGAGTCTATACGTAAAAGAAATTGTTTCATGACATGGAGTGCCGGTGTCAATTGTCTCTGATCGGGATCCGTGCTTCACATCATACTTCTGAAAAAGCTTACAAAAAAGGATGGGAACCCAGTTAATGTTGAGTACTGCGTATCATCCTCAGACAGACGAACAGAGTGAGCGAACAATACAAACGCTAAAGGACATGCTTAGAACTTGCATCATGGACTTCAAAGAAAATTGGGACGATCACCTACCCCTAGTAGAATTTGCTTATAACAATAGTTATCATTCGAGTATCGGCATGCCACCGTACGAAGCTCTTTACGAGAGGAAATGCAGAACGCCATTATATTGGGATGAAGTCCGAGAACGACGAATTTTAGGACAGGAATTAGTTCAACAAACATCCGATGTAGTAACAACGATAAGAGCCAGATTGGTAGCAGCTTAAGATCGTCAGAAGAAGTACGAGGATTTGCATCGTTATAACTGAGAATTTGAAGTCGGCAGTTTCGTATTTTTGAAATTATCTCCCTGGAAAGGAAAGATACAATTTGGCAAGAAAGGAAAATTGAGCCCGAGGTTCATAAGACCATTCGAGATATTGAGGCGAGTGGGCGAAGTGGAATACAAAGTAGCATTACCACCCGAATTGGAACACATTCACAACGTGTTTTACATTTTTGTGTTGCGTCCATACAAGCCCGACTACAAGCATGTGATCTCCTATGAGCCCATTCAAGTAGAGAAGAATCTGGTGTAAGAAGAAATTCCTGTCCAGATACTAGATAGAAAAGAATAAAGACTAAGAAATAAAGTTATATCTTCTATAAAGGTAGTTTGGCGAAACCACGATGTCGAGGAGGGCACATGAGAATTAGAAGATAAGATGAGGAGAGACTATCCCCATCTATTTGTGTAACCTTGTCCCAATTCCGAGGAAGGAATTTTTATAAGGGGGAGAGGATGTAATACCTGAGAATTTTCTGAATAATATTAATAATTATGTTAATGAAAGTTGAATATTTATGTGAATATAAATAAATATTGTGGTGACATGGGATATAGAAATTCTATTTAATTAAGTTAAGTATTTGAGAACTATATGACAAGTAAGGTAATATGGTGGAATTGATAAAAAGCTTAACTTAATGCATATGAGAATTGCCTAGTGTGGCAAGATGATAAAATAAGTATACTATTAATTAAAATAATAAAGAAAATAATTAATCTAAAGTATGAACTGAATTGTACAGTAGCCGAGCCTGAGATTTTCCCAGAGTGGCGCAGCTGCACCACTTCTGTATTGTAAACCAGTGCGGTCGAGCCTGTAACAAGACTTGGAAAATAATCTCTACTGCATGCATGAGTTACAAAGATGGATTATTAACATTAATAAAATAGTGATATAGTGGACTAATTACCATGTCATTTCTATTAGTATTAATGTGAACATTATTATTTAATTAAATGTTGCTATGTACCACCATGTGTGACATAGGAACATGTGAGTAGTAGTACCATATAATTACTTCATGCATTGACATAGCATAAGGTGTGACATTTAAATGTGAATAAATGTTATACAAAACTATATAGTAAAAGTAAATGAACCATATAATTTTATTGAGATGAGCTTATGTGACAACATGATGTGTGATGAGTAAATTATACGCATACTTAAATGTTATGAGAAATATTAAATAGAATAAATAAATGATTGTTATTTAATAATTATTTCAATAAGTATAATTAAAATAATAAAGCCCTATGATAATACGGAATGATAGTACTCATTTAAATTATATTTCAGTATTATCTGGACTAATTAAATGTACATGGATTATATAATGATGTGTATATATATACCCACAACTTACTACAATGTAATATTATTTCCTCATTAAAGCTACATTGTGACTTAAAGGAATTAAAACTATGCATATATGTAACCATATTGCATATGCTGAGTTCTAATAAAATTGTCCCATTTTCAATGTCCCATCTATTTCTTCCTCACGTGTATAGGCCAATGGCCTAAAGCCTATTACTTGCAAACTCAAACTCAGCAACTATCAAATGATGAATGGGGAGTGGCCTCAATAGTATAATGCACTATACTACCAAACCTTGATTACCCAACATCTTCTTCTTCTTCCCGTTAGTTTGAAATGATGGACAAAACTTTTGAATGGATATTAAATTTCCTATAAATTGAGACTCTCCTCTTCACAATTGGTATGCCAAATTTTCTGATAAGTTAAAGTAGAGTGTAAGTATATTGAGTTAGAGAGAGAGAGAGAGCAATTTGAGAATTGAAGGAATTTCGTTCAAGCTTTAGCAGAGGTATAACTCTTACATTGTGTTCTTAATAATGAGTTTGATAAATTCTTGGAAATGCTTGAATTCTCTGTCAATTGGATTAAGGAATGTTTCCAACTTGTTATCTAAGCTTGTATGCATGTTATAAATATAATGTGATTAGAATTGAGAATTTTACGTGAAGAATTTCGTATATGGGTTTTGGTTTCTGTCGATGCAGAACCATTTCTGGTTATGTCCAGGAAGAGTGCAGCTGCGCCGGTCCCACAATTCAGAACAACGCAGGTGCGCCGTGCTCCAATCTTGAACCTTGACTTTTGTTATAATCTGATAAATTCTAATATGATGATATTACTTGAACATGCATAAAAATAGGTTTAACATGTGGACATATGTTCCTTGAAATAGCATGAATGTTTTGGATGTTGTTAGTATACGTTTACTAAAGAAAATTTATAGTTTTAAAGATAGACTGACAAATACCTATGATATTTATGTTCTGACTTTATGAGCATATGGGTATGGTCTAGCTATGCATGAAATGTAATTCTAAGGTGTTTAGTATACGCTAGAATGTATGGTTTAAGTTAAAATGATTTCAAAAGCAAACTCGGACTTTTTACAAACTAAGTTGCATGAATGTGGTGTAGCTATATTCTGAACATATAGGATGGCATGCTAGTATTCCTAATCGTGATCTATATATTTTCATAACAAGCTAGACTTAAAGAGAGTATTCAAGCATGATTTTAAACAAGTTTTCATGAAATGTATGATAATAACTATGTGTTAATGATAAGGATAAGTATGTGCATGCATATTACAGATTGTATAACAATCCTAAGAGTGTTAAAAAGTTAATATGTTTAACCTTTTGATTTCATGAACTTAGTGGCCTTAATTCCATAGGAATTCCAACTAGAGATATAATATGTAAATGTGGACTTGTAATGACCCTATGAAAGTCCAAGATCTCTTAAGATGTATGCTTGTTATGTGTTAACACTTTGGTATGCTAAGAAGTGAAATGAAACCAAGAAAACAAAAACCCAAGTTTGATATAGCCAGGGGACAGCGCAACTGCGCCAGTCCCAAGCCTAATCTCAGCGCAGCTGCGCTGTAGAGCAGGTTGGTCTGGACAGTCTACTTGCTTTCTGATCTTGTCAGCTTGCTTATAATACTACTCTAAGCTATTAAACAGAGTCTTATTGATGCTTATTGTATTCATATGTAATGGTGATATAATATGTGTGACACCCCCAAATCCGGGTACTTCGTTTCCTTATGATTTGGTGTTCACTTTCTAATATAACATACATCTACCCAATGAATAATGCAAAGTAACTACAACTTAAATTAAAATAAATAAATCTCCCTTACAACAAGGGTTACAACCTTTGTAAAATAATCACAAGTTACTCTAACCCTGTGTTGAATATAATAAAGTGCAGAAATAAAAACATAACATTCAAGTCTTATTACAATCATTCTCAATAAAACAAGTCTTCACTTGCTTTGCTTTCCCTTGCCATTACTTGTAGACGGAGCATCAGCATTATCAACCTTAACTGAAATTGTTATTTAATGCAAGAGTGAGCAAACCACAACTCACTGGAGATTAACAATAATAAATACATGAAAGGATATCTTTCAAAGAATCTGAATAATATGATTCGCTTCAACAATAAAGAATTGAATAATAATTCCTTCATCACAATTACAATTCAATATAGAATTTATCTGAGGGTCATAAGACCTTTGAACTCTTGTCCTAGGTTATAAATATTTCTATTTAAACCTTTAACAGTCAATAAGACTATGGACCTTAACTCGTACTTAGGGGGATCAGCCCTTTGTACCATGTATTGTGCACAAACATCTTAAAGCTATGCGTAGTAACCTCCCCTAATAATTAGGGTTGCTCAACTCAGTAATTTGAATTTAAGTCCGCACGAAAGAAAGTTTGGTTTGGATAAGCTTACAAGGGTAATTTAGAATTCACGTTCATCAACTAAGGATTAGTTGAATTGACTTTCAATAATTCATAAATAAAAGAATTATGAATTAACATATGCTTTAGAAGTAAACTTAAAGCATTTAAAATAATAAACTGGATCTTACTTGAACAATAAGTCAAGATCTCTTCGGTTAAGTAAATAATTGTCTAGTACAGAAATGAAAAGGACATTCTCAACAATGAATATATGAACTCAAAGAAACTTGCGTAGAAATAGCGAGTTTAGGGTTTAGAAGACTTGCCTTAAGCGCAAGCTACTTAACTCAACCACGTCCTTAAACACTTCCTATACACATACATATTTAATCACAATAACCTAAATTAGTTAACACGTAACTAATTCACATAAATGGTTAACCCTTATGGTTAACTCACTCTAATTAAATAAATAAATAATAATTAATCATCACATAGGCATGCTCACATAATTAATTCAGTTATGTATTTAACTAAATTATAATCAAACAATTATAATTTAAACACTTAATCAAATTATAATTACCTTTAAATTATAAACAAATTATAATTTATAATCAATTAAACTATATCATGCATTATAATTGCACAATTTATAATTAATCATGAAATTATCAATTTATAATCCATAATTAAACATGCATTTATTAAATTATAATTACATAAATTATAATTTAAATTATCATCAAATTGATTAAAATAAATCAACTAATATTCATTATAATTACAAAATTATAATTTAGATACAACTTTTACTCTGAATATATCTATTATAATCACATAACACATTAATCAATTCACAATAATCCACATAATACTTTAAGGTTTTCAAAATCTCTTTCTTTCCCAAATATGAAATTGTCCAATTCATGTTGATGATATGGAGTTGCAACTAGATACATAAATATTAACATTGCAGCAACTCACTAAGGTTAAAAACCAAACTGCACAAAATGAGTCAAGTTCACTGCCTCTGCACAGCCAGCGGCGTAGCTGCGCAGCCACAGGCCTTGGCACCGGCGCAGCTGCGCAGGTGCTTAATCGGTGAAAGGCAGCCGGTGCAGTTGCGCTGCTTCTGGCCGTGCAGCTGCGCAGGAACACGGACAGAGGTAGACAGCAACGACAACCTGTTTCATCGATTAACCCATACAAGCCAACAAACGAAAAAATATAGCGACACAGACACTGTAAATTATACCTATGCCTTAATACTCATGCTATATATACTACCAATCACTGAATTTGTCCAAATAATGAAAATCAAAGGTTTTAAAAACTCAATTTTGACATTTTCACAAAAACTCATATATTTTCCAAAACTATTCACTGTAACTCAATTTCTCAAGCAATTCCACTTTATATACATACATTATTTCTATTATAGCAACTAGTAACATGAACAACTATCAATTTGCACAATTCACACATATAACTCATAAATTTCTACTTTAAAATCAACCAAATACATGAAATTCCATAAGAACACTATTTTCACATAAAAACTTATTTTTACAGTACTTTGATTTTGAAAACAAATCATTGATAGCATACATGTAATGGATTACAACATCCCTCAATTCATATAACATGTAATTAACAAATTCATCAATTACAATCCCAATTATTTACCAAAAACTCAAGAATACAAGAAACTAAAAACAAGAGGTGAATTATTACCTTAATCCTTGATTAAGCTTTACTAGAGGGTAAAAATAGCTCTGATAATCTTCCTTTGGTTCTCAGAGTTCCAACTCCTCTCAACCTTCTTTGTTAATAGAATCCCAGAGTGTCTCTTCTCTGTACTTTCTTCTTCTCCTTTCTTAGTTTTAGACTAACTTTTCTAACGTAATATAACTTAGCGTAATATACATATAATCTTATAACAGTTATATTACTTAATACGTAATAATTAGTAATTTAAAATTTATCAGTTACAAGAATTCAAAAGCCATAAGGCTCTGTTTGCGTAAAACCCTTTTATTTAAAAAACAGTTTTTAGTCGCTAAGGCCATGTTTGGTAGAAATAGGTTTAAAACCAATACAAGGTTGTTTGGCAAAGCAAATTTAAAAATCCTTTTCTTTATTTTAACAACTTATTTAACACATACTTTAATGTCATATTTTAATTAATTAAATATCAATCATCTAATTTAATTAATTAAAATCTAACATCAATTAATCACATAAAATTGCCACATAATTATAATTACTCGCTAATTATAATCCATGTAACACTTCATCACATATCTCATCTAATTTAATTATCTTAACTATAATATAAAGTTAATATACATTAATTAAATTAAATATTATACATTTATTTAATTAATATATACACTTAATTAAATCACTCCATAAATCACATAATTTATATATTTAACTCAATAAATAATTCACATAAATATTTATTTAATTCAATAAATATTTAAAATTAAATATAAAATTTCAATCGTTACAATATGAATATGTTAAACTTGTAAAAAGGATTCTAAAGATAGTAAAGACGATATCAATTAAGAGTTGTGATTCAATACGTGTTATGATTAGGTAGCAAGGATAAGACTTAACATATGTGTTGATTATATGTATGAGATAGTGTATGATTCAAACTTGTGTAACTAATAGATATACATATAAACGTAACTATGTTACAATAGGATATCTTAGTCCGTTGAAGTGTTGATAAGCTATAGGTTGGTAAACTACACTTCAGGAAAGTATCCTAACCTATGCATTTAGTTTATGCAAGGAATCTATGATTATGCAAGTTTCCTAACTCTTTTCACTTTACATATTGTATAAATCCGAATTGTTCTCATATCAATCATATTTACATCAAACAAATATCTGTTACTATTCAAAAATCAATTTTGTATATTGATGTTGTTGCAAGCATATGAACTTATCGTTCCTAAATGCAATACAAAAGTTATCTAAGCCATTTGATTCGGCTAGACTGATATCGTATGTTAGAAAGCTATCCAAACCAATTGACTTGGTGCTGACTCTTAAAATTCTACTGAGATGAACAACCCTCATGGAAGGGAAAAATTATATACAACTGTCGGGGAACTGATGTGCGCACATGAGTATGATTAAATGTTATGCATAACGTAGGGTACTTTAGACTGATCACCTATTGTACTTGTTTTATTGGATTATCAGCATATTACTATTAATTCTAGTAAGTGTTCATAGTCATTAGTGACTGCTCAGTGTTCATTATTCTTGAACCTTGAAATGGTTAAAACTTTGAATCTTGTTGATATCTTTCTGTCCATAGTGACTATTATTGAAAACTATTAATACTTCTTGTAATTCTTGAACTATCATTTATTGTCGAACCCTTAGGATTTGAAATCTATATTACTTACGCTTATTGCTATATTACTTGCTGAGCAAACTCGTTGCTCATTCTTGCATTCCCTAAAACATTTTAATTAAGGCAGAGTAGTGCGAACCCTCTGGCACAGATAAGGGCAAGGGCAAGGCTACGGCGTAGCTTTGTACTCTTTTAGGAATATTATGATGATTGTAATAAGACTTATTTCATATTATGTATTAGTTATGATTAAGATCTGTTTAAGTTATGTGATCGTGGGACCCGAATATTTATTTTAAATAAATATAAATTATTCTATTATTCCGTTGCATGAGATGTTAGTATGTTTTTAGAATTTAGCACGTGATGCGCTGAATTAAAGACACGTGTGTTCTGAATTTGGGGGCGTCACAAATTTAAACACTTCTTCTAGTATATTGTTCGAATACATGGCTAGACTAACTGTTAGAGCAAAATGTATTGCATCGATACAGTCCATATGATGATACATAAGCATGCATTGCATCATAACATGTCTATAGAACTATATGTACATACATGTTCACTATATTGCATTTAATGAAGAAAGTACGGTAAAACACCAGTTAAAACGTGGAAAAGTTAGATGTATAAGTTACCTATGGTACGTAGAACGAACGTACGATAGCGGAATATCAGAAATCAAACCCGATTTGAGTATATCTGAGAAGAAGGGTCGGATTCTCCAAAGAGAATGAAAGAAAACTTGAATCGAATGAGTGAATATGAGCCTGCCTGGGGGTATAAGGCAAATCATATTTAGCCTCAAACACACCTGCTCCATCCACAGGTGTATCTGAGGCTGCCCTAAGTGGGCCCCGTGGCTTTCTGTTTGGTAAAATGTCATCCTGAACTCATTCTTACGGGTCCAAAATGAAGTAGTCACGAAGAAAGGTGCCCTTCTAGGTCATTTTCAAGCCTCAAAAACCATGAAAAACCTTCGAAAAGGGCAGAAACTCGGGAGAATCAAGAACCCTGTCGTGGAACGGCGAAAGACCAGAAAGTTAATCAAAATCACTTTATTAATAACCACTCTATGAATCCATTGGCAACAACCTAATGAAGACGGCGATTTAACCCCAGTATAGATTTCGTTGGCAACAACCCAACGAAGACCTAGGCAATACCCGATGGTGGCAATGCGATTTGAAAATGAGTTAGTATGCGATGCGATTTCATATTGCGTCAGTATGCGATGCGATTTGACAATGAGTCAATATGCAATACGATTTGGCAATGAGTCAGTACGCGATGCAATTTGACAACGAGTTAGTAGGCGATGTGCGATGCGATTTAATAACGATTCAAAATACGATTCACGAAGATATCGGCTCAACCCTGATATAGAATCCATCGACATTAACCCCGGTGAAGGTATCGGCTCAACCCTGATAGAGAATCCATTGGCAACAACCCAATAAAGACGTCGGCTGACCCTGATGTAGAATTTATTGGCGATAACCCAATGAAGACGTTGGCTGGACCCCGAAGTAGAATCCATTGGCGACAACCCAATGAAGGCGTCGGTAATGCCCAATAATATTCTCACAATCCTTATTCCCCCCCCCAGCAGGTGGGAATAACCCTTTTTATATATGAATCATACATTTCATTGCATACTTTACACATGACATTACATTATTAGATATACCTTATCATGTATCCTCGTGTCTAGTAATCTTTGTCATGTTAATTCCATTGCATTGCATAAACATGACAAAGAGTGGCATCTGTAAACTCTCGAAATTTCACTTTCCTTGGACTAAACTTTTAGGAGGGTAAAAGTATGATTTCACTTCGGCGACAACCCCGAGGTAGGGCAAAGTCATCTTTTCACCCTGGAGACAACCCCGAGGAGAATCAAATTACCAACAACGCCCAGACAAGACGCGGACCGAACGACGATCACAAAGTTGAGAAAGTGGCCATAAAAAGTCACCGCAGCAATCATTGAACTGTGTGCTATCAAGACGAACCGATTGACGACCCTAAGGAACCGGAAGATACCTTTCAGCTTACTGCATCATCTTTCGGGAATTTAATTTCGTCATAATCGACATAATTTCGCAGCCTTCCGCAAGGACTTTTTGGGATTTTTGAGTACCGAGCCTAGCTTACACCAAATTGAGACCTAAGGCATGCATTTTGAAGCAACCGAAGACATGGGCCCCAACCTCAGGTGTACCTGCTATAGCCACAGGTACACGTGCGGCTACCATAGACAGTCTATTTCAGCAGCATAAAGCTCATAAACAAAAAAAAAGAGAAGAAGTTAGGGAGAGAAGAAGTTTTTAGAGAGAGAAAGGCTCGGATATTGCTATATTTCATCATATTTGTGTTGTTTAAGCTTAGATCTAGCATACTTTGAGTGTCTAGTGCAACATAAGTTGATCCCAAGTCAAAAGAAGCTTGTTCACGCGTCACCCAATGTGAAAAATGCTCATTTTAGCCACTTTCTTTGTAAATATTGTTCAATATACTAGATTTATGTCATATATTTCTTGAATCTAGCTAGATCTTGTGTTTTATACATATATTGTGGTGTAGGTGGTAAGTCTATATATCCCATCGGTTATTTATCTCTTATATTATTGTAAATCAAGTCTGGAGGCTAGATCTACCTAGATCTAAGCCAGATCTAGCCTTTTGCATTGTTATTAAATATGAAGCTTTAACCCGTATGTTAGATCGGTTTAGATCCATGGTAGATCTACGTGTTTATTGCTTTTGGTCAGTCCTGGTCACTTCTTAGAGCCCTAGATCTGTATCTAGATGTGAGGGGGGTCCTAGTAGCTCATAATGGAGATTTCAACTGATGGAATCATCTATTAACGGGTCTAGGATATGTTGTACATGCATATTTATGTTTAATAATGTGAGCCTAGGAATCTCGATGTCGAGATCTAATAATCGGATCTTGACTTGATTCCCACGACGGACGTTTTATTTTAAATGTAATGTTTAAATAACGTAAAATCATTGTACATTTAATGTTTGGATCTTGAAGACGGATTCGAGGTGTTAGTCCCGAGAAGTCGGATTCAAGATCCCGTGATAGTGAAAACACTAATTTTGGGTGTTCGGATTCATTGAGATGGCTTACATGCCCTATGATGATCCGACCCTTTTTGGTACTTTTAGCATACAATTCAACCAAAACGATTTCCAAATCAAAACAACAAAGTGCTTTTATAATAACAATAAGGCAATTTGGGGGTAGACATTAGATCATAAATGGAAGTATCAAAGGATCTCAAATCCTATTTGACGAAGGATTTGAAAACTCTGTTTTCAAAACATCATTGATATATATTGTGTTCTAAAAAGGAACCTTTATATAAATCAAATCCTTTGTGCATAGGGTTAAAGAGGTACATCACTACTTTCATAATACTTTCATAGACTTAAGAATTAAAAATGAAAGTATCAATAGTCCTCGATTACTATTCGGGCGAAGGGTTTGAAACCTTGTGTGTTTCTCAAAATATCATATGAAATGTATATTTTGTCTAAAAATGATTTTGTGTTAAATCAAACCCTTCGTACATAGGTGCAAAAGAGGAACGACACTACTTCCAAACAACTCACAATGAGGTTTAGAATAAAACTTTCAAAATAAAACACACACATACAAACACTTTATGCATAGAAAATCAATAAGATACGGTAACCATATTTTCAAGGAAGTCGAGGGGTGCCTAACACCTACCCTCGCTTAAGCTTGCCCCCGAATTCTAAGAATCTCGATTTCAGAGCAATGCTATGGAGTCACATATTGGACCATATTGCGAAAACCTTCAAAATTCGGATGTGTTGGTACATCCATTTAAATCATACCAACTGGCTGCTCTGTCTCATTCGGTCCAATCATCATAATTAATCAATAAAATTAAAACTTTATAAAATAAGTCGACCAATGTCGTTCTTTTCCATATAAATTCACCTTCAGATGAATCAATCGACATATCGAAAGAAAAAATTGTAGAAAAAAGGAAAACAAGGAAGAAATAATCAAAACAAACAAACTTTTATTGACATTATTTTTCCCGGCGTCGACAACGAATTCAACTCCAATCCTTTCCTTGTTCAACTTGAATCTACCGGGTGTGATTACTTCCTTTGATCAACGTCAGCCACACAAGTGTTTGGCCTCTAGAGGTGATCCACCAAGGATGAACAAATATTAAGAAGGTGGGTTATTGGCAAAACCTTAGTTTTCTCTCTCTCTAAAAAAAGTTTGCTCTCCCAACAATAGGAATTGCATTAGTCCTTAATCAAAATAAGACTCCTCTTATTTATAAAAGTAGGTAACCCTCCTAAACATTATAGGATTATGGCTTCATATTAATTAATTAAACTATTTTAATTAATTAGGCTTCATAATCTTATTAGGAAAAATTAATTAAACTCCTTTAATTAATTTACCTCATAATCTTATTAGGAATATGAGAGAGTACATTTATTAATTAATTTTCAAACTCCTTTAGGAATTCAAATTAATAATAATAGTAATAATAATAATAAAACTCCTCTTATTAACTTATATTTAATATTTCTAAAATATTAAATAATAAATATTAAGCTATTTAATTTATTCTATCACCATAGATTAAATTAAATACACTTAACTTATTATTACGATTATACAATTTGCTTCTTAAATAAATATTCATCCTTTTATAATGTGACCCTTTAGGTTCTCCATATTAAACCGGTTGTGAATAAATTAATTAGAACAATTCTAATTTTATTTAATTAAATACATTAACTATTAATTCATTTAAATAAATATTTATTCTACAATAAGGGTAAGCCCCCTTAGCGCTCAACGACTTTCTAGATACTATAGATTTCAACATTAATCATAAAAGAACCTTTGATTAAATAGTTACCGTACAATTCATTCCTTCTACCATACAATGTCTCAATTGAATATAAGATATGGATTTACTATCAAGTCTTATTTTATTTAATTATATGTATCCCGATCCTAAATGCACAAACTCTGATAATGCAAATTAGAAACTACTTTTTAATTTCATTCTGTTTTGGTCAAGGACTACTGTACTTCATGTATAATTAATTATACCCAAACATACCCTTTGATATACCCTCATTGTCTTAAGGAAATGTCAAAGTATAACTCACTATACATAAGATACTATGATGATCTCAAGTCTAAGAATTACTTGTACTACTATCAATAAAGAAATTCCTATTGATAAGTGAGTAAAACTCCATTAAGTATTTCTTAGCGAGCCACGTTTAGTATACTTATTCTCCAATAAGCACCTATATACTTGCTTTAGGGTCTCCATACAAATGATCATAAGATTGATCATCCTTTTTCAAAGAGCAAGCAACGTATGTACCAATCTATCTGGATTCACTAATCACTTATTTAGTAATCCATCGATTGGGAAGTATTTTAGTTTTAAGCTTTCTAAGAATGTAGATCTCATTAGCATTATCATCATCATGGTTCTAAAAGCATTGCTTAAAACTATGGGTTTATCACATTTAAATATAACAATATTATGTAGATAATATAAACGCCTTTAAATAAATAATTCTTTTATTAATAAATAAATAAGATTGTTACAAAGTATATGCTTTATCATCATACATGATTGGCTTGTGTGCATACTACTTTCACTCTCTTATATCCAAGATTCAACTGTCCCTACAAAAGTTATAGAAACAGCCTTTGAGAAAGAGATTGCTACTTTTAGAAAGTGGCAAAATGATACATCTATAGCAATGCATCATGCTCCCATCAATGAGTAACGAGCTACAGCGTCAGCATGAGAAAATGGATGCTTATTCTTTTTTACTTCACCTAAAAGAATTATATGGTGAGCAAAGCAGGACTGCTAGGTATCAGATATTTAGGAAGCTCTTCCGATCTCGTATGTTCGAGGGCACTGCTGTTGAGACTCATTGTCTAAAGTTGATTAATTTGATTGAGCAACTAGAATAATTAGGGTTCAACATGGATGGAGAGTTAAGTCAAGATTTGATCTTGCATTCATTCTCGGACACCTTCTCATAATTTATTGCGAAGTTTCACATGAATAAGTTGGACGTCAGCTTGCCTGAGTTACTTAACATGTTGAAAACTACTGAAGGTCACTTCCCATCGAAGCGGGACCATGTCCTAATGGTAGATGATTCTTCCAAGAAAATGAAGAGGCCCAATGTATCTTCTGAAAAGAAGAAAAGTAAGATGGCTAAGGGCAAGGCGAAGAAAAAGGATAATAAGAAACCTGATCCAAACAACAAAGGAATATGCTTCCATTGCAACAAGTCGGGTCACTGGAAGAGGAACTATGAAAAGTACCTTGCGGAACAAAAGAAGAAGAAGCTTGGAGAAGCTTCAGGTTTGTTCATAATTGAAATTAATTTTTCTCAAAGTCAAAATTCTACATGGGTATTGGATACCGGATGTAATTCTCACATATGTAATACTATGCAGGGACTGGTCAGAAGTAGAAAGCTGAACAAGGATGAAGTCGTAATCGTAATAATAAGTTAAGTATGTTTAATTTAATCTCTGGTGATAGAATAAATTAAATAGCTTAATATTTATTATTTAATATTTTAGAAGTATTAAATATAAATTAATATGAGGAGTCTTATTATTATTATTTAATTCTTAAAGGAGTTTGGGAATTAATTAATAAGATACTCTCTCTCCCCCATATATTCCTAATAAGATTAGGAGGCTAATTAATTAACTGAGTTTAATTATTCCCAATAGGATTGGGAAGCTTAATTAATTAAAAGGTTTAATTAATTAATATGAAACCCTATTCCTAAAAGGTTTGGGAGAGTTACCTACATCTATAAATAAGAGAGTTATATTATGGAACAAGGTTACACATTACACTATTCCAATAGTTGGGAGAGTATACATATTCTATAGAGATAGAATTAGGGTTTAGCCAAACACAACCTTCTTGAATATCTCTTATTCCTTGGTGGATCACCTCTAGAGGCCAAATACTTGGGTGGCTAACGTTGATCATAGGAAAGAATCAAACCTGGAGAACTCAAGGAGATCACGAAGGTTTTGGAGTTGAACTTGTACCTGTGAAAGCTTAGTTTAACAAGGGTATAATTCGATAATTCTTTCTCTTTCGTTTTAATTAATAACTGTGCATAAATGATGATCCGGGTATAAGGTTTGTAAAATTTTAAAAATAATTTTTCAACACGCTTCTGCTACTTTGATTGTTACAAACCTAATAGTGGCATTAGAGCCAAACCTTTATGCGAGTTATTAATTATTTTGATCTGATATATATACTCATATGTGTTTTGAACAATTTAATTGGGCATAATTGTTAGCTAGAAATCATGTTTTGGAGAAAAATTGCACAACTCGCAAACCAGGAAGATTGATTCTGCCCAGCGGCGCCGTAGCGCCTGTTCGTCGCAGCGCCGGGTTAGGCTCCTTGGGTAATAACAGGCGTCGCAGCGCCCCCTTGCTAGTATAGAAGCTGCGCCGCAGCGCCGGTCAACCAGAATTTTTTTTAATTTTAATTTTGATTCCTAATTAAGATAAAAGGCTTATTTTAATTAAAATTAAATATTTTTCTGTTATTCCAGATTAGTAAAGGGGTTTATTAGATTTGGAATTGTATTAAAATAAAGTTATTTATTTTAATTAGAATTGGATTACATGAAAACTAATTAGAGTTGGAATTGGATTCCATGATAACTAATTCGAGTTGAAATTGGATTTCGAAACTAACTAGGATTACCCTTTAAATCGATATCAATGTATATATTAAATATTTCATTTATTGATGCATATGGTGATATGTATGATAATAAATGGGGTTGATTATGAACTATTGACCAATGTGATTGGATTTTATTTTAGTTGAATGCTTGAATGTATGGGTTTTATTAAATGGAGTATGCGTATCTCGCATTCTCTAATTTTTTCTTGATGTAAAATTTTATCTCCCTCCTATGTACTTCCCCTTGACTGTTGATCAAGGTTTCTATTTAAATTAAATAGTTTATGTAATAGAAATAGTTAGAATTGTCTTGAAAAGTTAGAGACCAAGGAGCAAGGAGCTCGTGAAGACCTGTTTGTATGGAGCCTAGGTTTAAATGTAATAGTTATGTTTAAATTTAATTTTTGCACTCTTAGGTTTGACCTTTTGGTTCACTTGGTGGCCCTAGTGAACCAAACTAGAATAAAAGTCCATAATCAATCCGGGTAAAATATAGTATTATATATTATGCAACCTGTTTCGCATGTTAATTAATATAATGTGTATTATATATATATATATATATATATATATATATATATGTGTGTGTGTGTGTGTGTGTGTGTGTGTGTGCATGCGCGCTAAACAATATCAGACAATTAATAACAAATCGCTCAAAAAAATTATATTAAGTTGTAACGTTCAAAAATATTTATAATATCGAACGTCGTCTTCTAGCATGATAAAACAATAGAGTATTAAATATTTAATATGAGTTTTTTGTGCACACACAAGGCAAGTATTAAATATTTAAGATGTTGTTTTATTACATAAAATGTTTATAAATGAATTGAACATTACCGTATTGTTGTGCACACACAAGGGCTGTAGTTTTCTCTTCACTTATATGGAAATGATAGGTCCAACTTAACTTTAATTATTTTAGTTCGGATGTGCACACACTTAACTATTATTATCTAAGAGGCAAAATACAAGGAGTTATGTAAGACCCCAACTTTTATGAATAAAGATTTAATTTTCTTTATATATTATTTTGAAATAGTAAGGTGTTGATTTGATAAATGTGAAAAGTTATGGGTGAAATGTGCAAATATTTTAAAATGAGCAAGTGGTTATAAAATATTCTTGTTGTCGGGAAATATTCGTTTGGTAGTGGAATATTCTTGTTGTCGGAGAATATTCGTACGATGGCGCAGCTATTTGTGGGCCCCACAACAGAATAACTGTCGGATATAGAAAGCGACAGAAATTACCTTTTTATAAAATAACGGCGTAGTTGTTACCGTTAGTACTGTTGAAATACCCGGTGGTTAAAATACAGTGATACGCGGTGTTGCACAGTAGCACACGGTATTGCACAATATTTCGAATTATTGATTCTTACGTGAGAAGACACTTACTCAATTATTGTTACAGTAATTACTGTTCAATATTTTATATTATTGACTCAATAATTGCTACGTTGATATTTTATATTATTGACTCAATAATTGTTACATTGATATTTTATTGACTCAATAATTGCTACGTTGCTATTTTATATGATTGATTCAATAATTGTCACTGCATAGTATTTCACATTATTAACTCAATAATTCATATTATTTGAATAATATTATTAGATAGCATTATTGACAATGACTAAGGAAGTTCTGTCTAGGAGGGGTTATTTAATTGCGCACCAGTTGCAAGGAGCACAATTCTTTTTAAAGATTGATCTTCGTTCTGGATATCATCAGCTGAAGATTAAAATTGAGGATATTCCGAAGACTGCCTTCAGAACTCGATACGGGCATTATGAGTTTTTAGTCATGTCTTTTGGATTGACTAATGCTCCTGCTGCTTTTATGGATATAATGAACCGTGTATTCAAGGAGTATTTGGATTAATTTGTTGTTGTCTTTATTGATGACATCCTCATCTATTCTAAAAGCCGTGAAGATCATGAGCACCACTTGAAGCTGGTACTTCAAAAGCTTCGTGAGAACAAGCTATATGCCAAGCTGAAGAAATGCGAGTTCTAGCTTGAGGAAGTAGCATTCCTTGGGCACGTGGTATCGAAACGTGGAGTATCTGTTGATCCAACTAAGATTGAAGCAATACAAAGCTGGGAGCAACCTAAGTCGGTGACCGAAGTACGAAGCTTTCTGGGCTTAGCTGGTTATTATCGGAGGTACGTAGAGGGATTTTCTCGAATCGCTACTCCATTAACTTAGTTGACTCGAAAAGATATAAAATTTGTTTGGAGCGAGGAATGCGAGAAGAGCTTCCAAGAGCTCAAGAGAAGACTTATCTCAGCACCTGTTCTGACAATACCATCTAGTTCGGATGGATTTGTTATCTACAGCGATGCTTCGGGCAAAGGGTTAGGATGTGTTCTCATACAACATGGGAAAGTCATAGCCTATGCCTCGCGACAACTCAAAGAATATGAGAGGAATTATCCTACTCATGATCTAGAGTTGGCAGCAGTCGTTTTCGCGTTGAAGATCTGGAGACATTAGCTGTACGGGGAGAAAGTTGAGATTTATAAGGATCATAAGAGCCTTAAATATTTCTTCACTCGAAATGAACTCAACATGCGGCAACGACGTTGGCTTGAGCTGTTGAAAGATTACGATCATACCATCCAATACCATCCTGGAAAAGTGAACGTGGTAGCTGACGCATTGAGTAGAAGATCATATGTGGGAACGAGTGCGATGATGTCAAGTATACGCGTAGAACCAGCTTTGATTGATAAAGTTAAAGCTGCTCAGACTACTGATCTGGAGCTGATAAAGATGAAGAAGAAGGTGCAAGAAGGTGCCATTCCAGAAGCAAGAATCAATGAAGAGGGAATACTTCGAGTCAACTCCAGACTTTGTGCTCCTAATTATTCTGACTTAAAGCATAGAATCATGATGGAGGCACACAACACAGCGTTTGTAATCCATCCTGGGAGTACCAAAATGTATCGTGACCTTCGACACACATTTTGGTGGAGAAATATGAAAAGAGAGATCACAGAGTTTATTTCGAGATGTTTAACTTGTCAACATGTAAAGGCGGAGCATCAAGTGCCGAAGGGTCCACTGCAACCACTGGAGATTCCGAAATGGAAGTGGGAACACATTACGATGGATTTCGTTACGGGTCTTCCCAAGGTTTCTCAAGGCATAGACGCAATTTGGGTTATTGTTGATAGATTAACCAAGTCTGCTCATTTCTTGCCGATACGAGAGACTTATTCCCTTGAACGTCTTGCTCATATGTACGTGAATGAGATTGTGAGATTGCATGGCATGCCAGTATCCATAGTTTCGGATCGTGACCCCAGATTTACTTTACGATTTTGGATCGGTTTGCAGAAAGCTATGGGCACGGATTTACGATTCAGCTCGATTTATCATCCTCAAACGGACGGACAATCGGAAAGAACTATTCAAACTCTTGAAGATCTATTGAGACTTTGTGTTCTAGACTTCAAAGGGAGTTGGGATAAGTACTTACCATTGATGGAATTCTCCTACAATAACAGTTATCAAGCAAGTATAGGCGTAGCTCCATTCGAAGCGTTGTATGGGAGAAAGTGTCGTTCTCCAGTATGTTGGAACGAGTTGGGTGAAACAACATTGTTGGGACCGGAGTTAGTACGTATGACTACGGAAAAGATCCAAATAATCTGACAACGTATACAAACCGCACAAGATCGACGAAAGAGTTATGCGGATCTTCATCGAAAGGACGTAGAATTTAATGTTGGGGACTATGTATTATTACGTATTGCTCCATGGAAAAGAGTTACGAGATTCGGGAAGAGAGGAAAGCTCAATCCACGATTCATTGGTCCATTTGAGATTCTTGACCGAGTAGGAAATGTGGCTTATAGACTTGCTTTACCTCCAAGCATGTCTCGTGTTCATAACGTTTTTCACATATCCGTACTTCGTAAATATGTGAAAGACCCAAACCACATCATTGAGTTAGAACCATACGAGATAGCCGAAGATTTAACGTATGAGGAGGTACATGTCAAGATCTTGGATAGGAAGGAGCATGTCCTACGCTCGAAAATTATACCTCAAGTTAAAGTTTTGTGGAGAAACCATGCTATTGAGAAAATAACCTGGGAGTTGGAATCGGAAATAAAAGCGAGGTATCCTCACCTTTTCGACATACCAGGTATGAACGTCAATTTCGAGGACGAAATTTCAAAAGAAGGGGAGGTTGTAAGACCCCAACTTTTATGAATAAAGATTTAATTTTCTTTATATATTATTTCGAAATAATAAGGTGTTGACTTGATAAATGTGAAAAGTTATGGGGTGAAATGTGCAAATATTTTAAAATGAGCAAGTGGTTATAAAATATTCTTGTTGTCGGGGAATATTCGTTTGGTCGTGGAATATTCTTGTTGTCGGAGAATATTCGTACGACGGTGCAGCTATTTGTGGGCCCCACAATAGAATAACTGTCGGATATAGAAAGCGACAGAAATAACTTTTTTATAAAATAACGGCGTAGTTGTTACCGTTTGTACTGTTGAAATATCCGGTGGTTAAAATACAGTGATACGCGGTGTTGCACAGTAGAACACGGTATTGCACAATATTTCGAATTATTGATTCTTACGTGAGAAAGAACTTACTCAATTATTGTTACAGTAATTACTGTTCAATATTTTATATTATTGACTCAATAATTGCTACGTTGATATTTTATATTATTGACTCAATAATTGTTACATTGATATTTTATTGACTCAATAATTGCTACGTTGCTATTTTATATGATTGATTCAATAATTGTCACTGCACAGTATTTCACATTATCAACTCAATAATTCATATTATTTGAATAATATTATTAGATAGCATTATTGACAATGACTAAGGAAGTTCTGTCTCGCAGGAGTTATTTAATTGCGCGCCATTAGGGAGAAATCCTTATCGGAAGGCCCCCTCTTTCCTGGGAACGACCTGGTTGTCAATATTGTAGTTCTGTAATATTATTTGTGAATAATTAATTATTGATTTATATGATAAGAAAATATTTATTTTGTGAATATAATAGAAGGAATTAGTGCTGATGTGTTTTTATCAGTATTTTGGTGTGGAAAATATCCGTTTATGAATTTCGGATAATTTATGTTTAGAATTTGGAAAAACTTCCTTCTATAAAGTTGTAGAGAATTAAATTTTCTATAAAAAGACATAGAATTTATATTTGTCTGATAAAAGGGCTATTTATTATGAATTATTGAAGTTTTAGAAAAAAATTATTTTTTTTATAAAATTGTGGGCCCCACTTTTGGTTGGTGTGGAAATGATGAGTTTTTTTCTCTCACGAGGCGGCTGGAATTTTTTATATATATATATATATATATAAAATATTATTTTATTAAAAAAATCTACTTTGGCATCCTAAGTTTTTCCTATAAATAGGGTGCTTAGGTTAGAATTAAAAATCACACCAGAATCAGAAGTATTCTCTCTCTATAATATCGAGCGTATTTTTGTGAGTATTTAGATACTTTGAGTATTACTATTCAGTGCAAGTTTTTTTCAACCTTATATCCGATATTCCAGTCAGAAGTACTATTCTTTTGAGGTAAGGGATGTTATTTTCTTTTGTAAATGATGTTATTCTTTTCAATATCATTATACTGAAATATTGGCATGGATTTTGTTATGAAATTCTTCTTCTTTTTTCGTCGGGGTTACTATTCACGTATACGGCACTATTCACAAAAAAATTAAATTTTCTTCTATTTGTCCAAATTGTCTGTTATAGTTACTATCTTTGATTGGATCTAAGTTTTGAGCTTTATTCTTGAATTTTGCTCCACAAAGTATTATTATGGAATATTCTTGAACTTGAATAAACTAAAATACGAATATTTAATCTTATCCTTTATTTCACTGGATTCGTTATTTATATTATTTTTCATCATCCTCAGTCCTACGTGGTGTTATAATTGAATATCTTTGGCCTGTAGAGTAAAGATGAATGATTACCTAATGAATATCTTTGGCCGTAATGCAAAGATGACAGGTGTTGAGATGAATATGACCACTGATGATACAAATGAATATCTTTGGCCTGTAGTGCAAAGATGAATATTTGATTTGAGATGTATATTGATTGATGTTACAGGGATAAAATATGGATGATGAACGGTTATTTTCGCTGCGAATATTGATCTAAAACTTGTTGTCAATAATATTTTATCTGAATTGTTGAAGACTAACGATAATTTATTTTTCATTATCTTAGTCATAATATTCTTTACTGGGCTAGTTGAGCTCACCCTTTTCATCTATTGTCCTCTTCAGGAAATGAGAACGTTGCGGGAACTAGTCGGGGGACAGAGTGATGGTCCGAGTTAGAGCAGTAGTAGTCCTCGCTATTTTTGTAAAATAGTGGGATAATAATTGTAATAAATAAAGAATGAATTTGAATGTTAATATTTCGTATTATATACGATTTGTATTGACACTCACAGTTGTGTGGTCATATTTTGCACGACCGTGTGATATAAAGTTTGTATTTAAATTCTGTACTATGTATTTGGCGGCTCATAATGAGTTGGGTTGACTGGACATATTCTGGGAGCGTCACAAGTTACATGATGATGTAATTGACAAAAGTTGTCTACCTATTTACTTATATATATATATATATATATATATATATATATATATATATATATATATATATAGTTTGTTGTGGTCACGCAAGGCTATATACATTTGAAATAGAATCTTATTCTCACAAATAAATCTTTAATTAGATTTGTCGAACTATATATTATGAGGGTAATATAGTTTGAAGAAAATAGTGGGGATACCAATTTAAAATAAAGACCTAATTTATTTTGGTAATTAATTAAATGAATGTTTGCTAAAAATGTTGTTTTATTTCACATGCAAAATTTAAAAATGTCGAACTCACTATCACTGCGTAGTATACTAGATGCTAACAAATTAACCGGCCCGAATTACACGGACTGGTTAAGGAATCTGAGAATTATTCTCACTGCAGAAAAGATTTTTTATGTCCTAAATTCGTCTATCCCTGCTAATGTTGCAGAAGAAGCCTCTGAGGAAGAGATTGCTACTTTTAAGAAGTGGCAAAATGATGCATCTGTGGCTCAATGCATCAGGCTCGCATCCATGAGTAACGAGCTTCAGCGTCAGCATGAAACTATGGATGCTCTTGCTATATTGCTGTACCTCCAAGATTTGTATGGTGAGCAAAGTAGGACAGCTAGATATGAAATATTTAAGGAGCTCTTCCGATTTCGGATGACCGAGGGCACTACTATTGAGACTCATGTCCTCAAGATAATCAATTTGATTGAACGTCTTGGACAACTTTGGTTCATCATGGATGGGGAGTTAAGTCAAGATTTGATCTTGCAGTCATTCTCAGATACCTTCTCACAATTTGTTGTGAATTTCTGCATAAATAAGTTGGATGTCAGCTTACCTGAATTACTTAACATGTTGAAAACTACTGAAGGACACTTCCCATCTAAGAAGAACCAAGTCTTACTGGTAGATGATTCTTCCAAGAAAAGGAAGAGGCCCAAGGTATTTTCTGAAAAGAAGAAAACTAATAAGGCTAAGGGCAGGGCGAAAGTGAAGGAACAAAAGAAACCTGATCCAGCTAGCGAAGGAATGTGCTTCCATTGCAACGAGTCGGGTCACTGGAAGAGGAACTACAAGAAGTTTCTGGCAGAGAAGAAGCTTAAAGAAGCTTCGACTTCCAATCAAGGTTTGTTCATGATTGAAATTAATATTTTTGAAAGTCAAACTTCTACTTGGGTATTGGATACCAGCTGTGGTTCTCATATATATAATACTATGCAGAGACTAGTCAAAAGTAGAAAGTTGAACAAGGATGAAGTCGTCCTACGAGTGAGAAATGGAGCAAAGGTTGTTGCATTAGCTGTAGGGACTTATTGTTTAACACTACCTACGGGCAAGTCCATTTATTTAAATATTTGTTATTTTTTTCTAACACTCATTAGAAACATTATCTCAATTTCTGTATTGCATATGAATAGTTTTGACATTATAATAAAGAATAACAGTTGTTCTATTTATAATAAGAATGTTTTATAGTGTGTTGGAAAATTGTTGAATGGACTTTACATACTTGACTTGCATGAAAATATATTTCAAATTGAATAAACTAAGAAACGAAAAAGAGATGATGTTAATTATACCTTCACGTGGCACTGTAAACTTGGTCATATTAATGAAACAAGATTATCCAAGTCATATAAAGATGGGCTCCTAGAGCTTTCTGATTATGAATCATATCCAACTTGTAAATCTTGCCTCATGGGTAAGATGACTAAATCTCTTTTTAGTGGACAAGGAGAAAGAGTCACAGAGTTATTAGCGTTGGTACACACAGATGTTTGTGGACCTATTACAACGAATGCACGAGGAAGGTATTCTTATTTTATTACTTTCACTGATGATCATTCAAGATTTGGATATGTGTATTTAATGAAATACAAATCTGAATTGTTTGAAAGGTTCAAGAAGTGAAGTGGAGAAACAAACTAGCAAAAGTATTAAGATTCTTTGATCAGATTGAGGTTGTGAATACTTAAGCGCTGAGTTTCTCGATTGTCTCAAAAAAGTTGTATAATCTCACAATGGAATCCACTAGGAGCACCACAATCAAATGGTGTATGTGAAAGTAGAAATTGAATATTATTGGACATAGTTCGTTCCATGATGAGTTTTACCGATCTTCCAGTATCATTTTGGGGTTATGTCCTAGAAGCGGCTGCATATATACTAAATAAGGTCCCCTCGAAATCCGTCCCTAAGACTCCATATGAGATGTGGATAGGGAGGAAACCTAGTCTTAAGCATGTTAAGATTTGAGGATGTCCAACTTATGTGAAAAGGTTTCAAAATGATAAGCTTGGAATAATATCTGATAAGTGCATATTTGTGGGATATCCTAAAGAAAGTTTGGGATACTATTTTTACAATCGTATTGAGCAACAAGTGTTTGTTGCGAAAAACGTTGCATTCTTGGAAAAGGATTTTTTCCTTGAAGGGGCTAGTGGGAGAAAAATAGATCTTGAAGAAATTCAAGAACCACAAACCACTACAGATCAATTGGATGAACCTGTCCAAGTAGAGACACCTTCTGTATAACACCCTATTCGTAAATCTGGAAGAGTACCGAAGATACCTGAAATGTATGGATTCCTCATAGAGGATGACGATGAGGTACGTATCATGAATGATGATGATTCATTGAATTACGAACAGGTTATGAGTAGTAAAGACTGAGAGAAATGGCAAGAAGCCATGAAGTCCGAGATGGACTCCATGTATAAGAATAAAGTATGGACTTTGGTTTCATCACCTGAAGGCATTAAGCCTATTGGGTGCAAATGGGTCTTTAAAAGAAAGACTGGAGCGGATGGTAAGGTAGAGACCTATAAGGTTCGACTAGTTGCAAAAGATTTCAAAAAAAGACAAAGTGTTGACTATGATGAAACTTTCTCGCCAGTACAATACTCAAGTCCATTCAGATTTTGCTTGCGATTGCAGCTTATTATGACTACGAAATCTGGAAGATGGATGTCAAAACGGCCTTCCTCATTGGAAACCTTGAGGATGATGTGTATATGACACAAGCAGAAGGATTTGTTTCAACAGTTGGAACAAATCAAGTCTGTAAACTGCAATGATCCATTTATGGGTTGAAGCAAGCTTCTCGTAGGTGGAACATCTGTTTTGATGAGACAATCAAAGAGTTTGATTTTATCAAAAATGAGGATGAACCATGTGTGTACAAGAAGGTTAGTGGGAGTGCTGTTTCATTTCTTCTATTATATGTTGATGATATATTATTGATAAGGAATAATATTCCGATGCTACAGTCAATTAAAATCTGGTTATCTAAACATTTCTCCATGAATGAGTTGGGAGAAACATTCTATATTATGGGGATAAAGATCTATAGAGATAGATCTAAAAGGATGCTTGGCTTATCCCGAGAAACGTACATTGATACGATGCTAAAGAGGTTTAGCATGGAAGATTCCAAAAAAAGTCTCATGTCGATGAGCCATGAAATACATCTCTCCAAGAAACAGGCCCCAAAGACACCTGAGGAGAGAAACCGTATGAGTAGGATTTCTTATACTTTAGCAATAGGATTTATCATGTACGGTATGATATGTACGAGACCTAATGTCGCTCATGCACTTGGTGTAACGAGCAGATATCAGTCTAATCCTAAAAAAGGACACTGGAAGGCAGTGAAAATATTCTAAAGTACTTAAGAAGAACAAAGGATGTCTTTCTTGTCTAAGGTGGATCTGAATTAAAAATAGAGGACTACACAAACTCAAGCTTTCAAATGGACCAAGATGATAGTAAATCCATTTCGGGGTATGTATTTACCTTAAACGGTGGCGATGTGAGTTGGAAGAGTTCCAAATAGCAAACAATTGCTGATTCAGTGATAGAGGCAGAGTACAATTATAACGATTGAGATTTTAAATGATAATTTTTAATATTTATTGAGTTAAATAAATATTTTATGTGATTTATTTATTGAGTTAAATAAATAAATTATGTGATTTATGGAAGTGATTTAATTAAGTGTTATATATTATTAAATAGATGTTTAATAATTTATTTAATTGATGTATACTAATTTTATGGTATACTTCTAATTTAATTGAGATAATTAAATTAGATGAGTTATGTGATGAAGTGTTACATGTATTGCATGAATTGTAATTAGCGAGTAATTATACTTATGTGACAAATTGTTATGTGATTAGTTGATGTTAGATTTTAATTGATTAAATTAGAATGATAGAGATTTAATTAGTTAAAGTGTAACATTAAAGTATATGTTAAAATAATTTATTAAAATAAAAAAAAGAGTTTTTAAATGAATTTATTATTTTAAAAGGTTTTGCCAAACAGGGCCCTTGCACTAGCTTTAAACCCATTTTACCCAAACAAGGCCTTAGTTAATAAAACTATTTTCTAAATTAATCTGTTGCCAAACAAAGCATTGTGGCTTTTGAAATATTGTAACTTCTAATTTAATTATATCATTAAGTGTAATTAGTATATGTATATTATTATATCAGTTATATATGTATATAATATAAAGCTACGTTAGAAAGTTAGATTGTTAGAGAGAAAAGAACACAGTGAGTTAGAGAGAAAGAAGAAGAAGAAGAAGAAGAAGAAGAAGACGAAGAAGAAGAAGAAGAAGAAGAAGAAGAAGAAGGAAAAGGAATTTCTAAGCTTGAAGCCTAAAAATCATCATCTTCCTCTTTCAACCTATTAACAAAAGGTATATTCTATAATCTCTACCCTTATATTTTTAAGAACTCAATTTACGTGTTCTTCGTGTTTTATTCTCTGTCAAGGTAAATTTTCATGAAATTGTATAAGTATGAATTGTTTATATATAGTGTATTCATGTGTTGTTAATAAGTGAATTGTATGCCATAAACAAGTTTTCAGAAATCAAAGTAGTTATAAAACATGTTTTAGTGGAAAATTGATGTTCTTGTGAGTTCATATGCATTGGTTGAGTTTTAAAATGATAATTGAGGATTTCTTATGTGTTAATATGCCTATTTAGAATTTATCATGGTGTTATCTTCAATTACAGAAATATTGCATGAATTATGAGTTGAATTAGGTTAGAATTGGATTTATAGTGAATGGTTTTGTGAAAACTATGAGTTTTTGGAAAATATTAAAATTGGAGTTTTTAAATCATGGATTCTTGATGTTTAAGATGATTTTGTGTCTAGGTGCATGTTATATATGTTGGAATCATAATTAGAAGCTTTAAGTTTATGTTTCTAGGAATTGATATGAATTGCATGAACTAGAATTAGAATTTGGTGTAGAGAAATAAGCCAAATTTACTTTTTCTCTGCACATTTCGTGAACTTGTCTACGTTTGCTGGAAGGGGCCCGCCCCGGCGGCCCTATCAAGAGGAACACCCCCGCCCCGGCAGGGGGGGTGGCAGGAAAAAAAAAAGAAACTTGTTTTCTTTTGTATTTTGTAAAACTAATTTTATGTAATAACTTTTAGAGCATGATTAAATATATATTAAAATGCTAAATGAATATTAATAAAATATAATTTATGTTTATAATTTTGAATAATTATAATTAGAGTAAAGGTTTAATTTAAATTATAATGATTATAAATTGAGTTATTGTAATCAATTGAATGCAAATTTAAATTATAATATGTAATTATAATTTAATGCATGATTAATTATAGATTATAAATTGTGTAATTATAATGTAATATTTGCATGATTAACTATAAATTATGATTGGTGTAATTATAATTTAATAATGTATGATGTGGTTTAATTAATTATAAATTATAAATTGTTTATAATTTAATTAATATAAGATGTAATTATAATTTGAGTAACTATAATTAGATTAAATATTTAAATTATAATTAATTTAATATGAAATACATAATTATTATTTGAGTTAATTATGTGAGTATGCATATGTGATGTAATTAAATTATGTGATTATTAATTATTAATTTAATAATTAAATAAGAATGAGTTAACCTAGAAAGGTTAACTAATTATGTGAGTTAGTTACGTGTTAACTAATTTAGATTGTTGTGATTAAACATATATGTGTAGAAAGTGTTAAAGAACGTGAATTATATTAGTAGCTTGCGCTTGAGGCAAGTCTTCTAAACCCTAAACTCGTTTATTTGCTTCAATTCAATTATTCATTGTTTGAGATTGTTCTTTTATTGGACAAGTAATTATTGAAAGTTCATGATATAATTAAAGTAACCTTGGCTTATTGTCCAAGCAAGGTTTGAATATTCTTTTGAGATGCTTTAGATTTATTTCTAAAGCATATGTTAGTTCGTAGTTCTTTCACTTACGAATTATTCCAAGTTATTGAAAGTCGATTCAACTAATCCTTAGTTGATGAACGTGAATTCTAAATTACCCTTGTAAGCTTATCCAAACCAAACTTTCTTTGGTGCGAACTTGAATTCAAATTACTGAGTTGAACAACCCTATTATTATGGGAGGTTACTACACGTAAGCGTTAAGATGTTTGTGCATAATACATGGTACGAAGGGCTGATCCCCCTAAGTACGAGTTAAGGTCCATAGTCTTATTGACTGTTAAAGGTTTAAATAGAAATATTTATAACCTAGGACAAAAGTTCAAAGGTCTTATGAGCCTCAGATAAATTCTATATTCGAATTTTAATGTTGATAGAGAATTATTATTCAATTCTTTATTGTTGAAGTAAGCTAAGTTATTCAAATTCTTTTTAAAGATATTCTTTCATGTATTTATTATTGTTAAACTCAAGTGAGCTGTTGTTTGCTCACTCTTGCACTATATAACAATTGCAGCTAAGATTGATAATGTTGACGCCCCGTCTACGAGTAAAGGCAAGGGAAAGCAAAACATGTGAAGACTTGTTTTTATTATTTCAAATGATTGTAATAGACTTTAATATTATGTTTTTATTTTCGCACATTATTATTATGTCAAGGTTAGAGTAACACTAGGATTGATTTTTAAGAAGGTTGTAACCCTTCTTTTTAGGGGAGATTTTATTATTTTGAATAAAGGTTGTATTTTATTTTGAAGTTATATTTGGTAGATGTATGTTATATTAGAAAGTGAACACCAAATCATGTAGAAACGAAGTACCCGGATTTGGGGGTGTCACAGGTTGGTATCAAGGTTATAGGTTATGAAACCTTAGGTGGGGGAAAACCTTAGGTAGTAACCTTATAGGTAAGATCAAAAAGATAGATGTGATAGGTAAAGATAATAAACTACCTTATGTGCTATGTGTTTACGTTTTAGTATTCGAAGAGTGACGACTCGATATCACATAATAATGAACTTTAAAATTCTTTTGTCAGGATATCAGACGTTGGAGAATCTAGTCAGGCTAGAGATGATGTACCTCAGGTGCCTAGAGAAGAGGAGCCCCATGACATACATGTTGTCTGGGAGTAGCTGGTTAGGAGAGAGCCATCTCCAGTGATCACCATAGCTGGTCGGGAGCGTGAGCTGACACCTATTCTAGAGGAAAAGGAAGAGAACGAGTCTGAAGAGGAGGAAGAGGATGAAGAGGATTCCAAAGAGGAATTCCCACCTCACTCTAATAGTGCTGAGATGTACAAAGAAGTCTACTACAATAACGTGGAGCTTCATGGACGAGTCAGAGAGCTCGATGAAACCATCCAGTAGCGAGACGAGACGATCGAGGATATGGCGAGCGACCTAGGAGATGCATAATGGAACCTGATATACATGGAGAATGATAGAGATGCTGCTCGAGCTGAACTAGCACAGCTAAAGCAAGACATTCAGGAAGAGTCGACGAAGTGTACCACAGCTGCGGAGATAAGCTTGAGGGCTACCCAACGAGCTGATCGAGCTGAAGATGAAGCCGAAGCCAAGAGGGCCAAGTTGAGGGAAACAGAGTATGCTTTCCACACAGTGATAGAGAGAGCCTAGGATCGTGTTTTCTACTACCCAGCTCAGTTCCAAGGTTTACCGTGGTATGTGGTGGATAAAAGAATGGCGTTTCGGGTATTGGAAGAGAAACGCAGAGAGGCTGTGCGACGTATTAATATGCCTAGGCAGTAGTAGAGCTTTTGTTTATGTGTTGCTTTTTGTATTAAATAATGTAAATCCCATAATTGAGATAAGAATGGGATGAGTTAATAATGTAATCCTGCAACTTTTTCGGTTGAGGAAGGAAGATGTAAATTACAGAAATGCTATCTGATTGATGCTTTTTTTAAACTATGAGTAATGAATAAAAGAAGTTTATTGATGTGCTATATGTTCTATGTGAACTGAGTTATTCGAATGTTTAAGTACAAACTTGAATATTTAAAAATTAAATAAAGGATCTAATAATAATATTTTTTTAGTAGAAAATACCTCCTAGAACAAGACCAACGCGTCAAAACCCCGAGGGTTTGACGAACAACAACAACAACAATAACGATGGGATGAATCCCAACTCGGTTCAGCAGTTGGTGAACCTGTTGATAGGAGCTCTTGCGAATCAGCCGCAAGTGCAGGGTACGACTTTTAAGGAATTCAAGGCAGTAGGACCGCCTAAGTTCAAGGGATCGACCAACCCTATCGAGGCTCAGACGTGGGTGATGGAGATGGAGAAGGTCTTTGACGTAGCCAGAGTAGGTGAGGACCAGAAGACAGCATTCGCGGCTTTCATGTTGAAGTCGGATGCTAGCTTTTGGTGGCAGGATAATAAAACCCGAAGAAGGGAGCTTTCTTTACATGTGGATCTAAGGATCACGTGACTCGCAATTGCCCTAAGAAGCTGACTGCAGGGTCAACAGGGAGCGGAGGGAATGAAAACGGCAGTATCGTTACTATCGCTGCACCATTGCAAGCTGTTCAACCCACTGCATGGACATTCAACATGATGGTGCAGGATGCTGTGCAATCAAAAGACGTGGTGTCGGGTATCATTCCGGTCAATAGTATAAATGCATATATATTATTTGATTCGGGTGCTTGTTCATTAATATCTGATGATTTTGCTAAAATCCTAGACTTACCTGTAGACGAGTTAGTTTAGTCTGTGAACATATAGATTGCGAATAGGGAGGTTATTCCTGTGAGAAGTGTCTATAAGAACTGTAGATTGGACATTAAGGGTCAGGAGCTGAGAGTAGATTTAATTCTGATAAAACTTATGGAATTCGACGTCATACTGGGTATGGATTGGTTGTTCAACCATGGGGCGATAATCGACTGTCAGAAGAAGTCGGTAAACCTTACGACTCTGTCGAAGTTAGTGTTCTATGGTAGCAAATTGCCTAGATAAGTGAGTTGTCTGACGGTTATGCAGGTCAAGAAACTTTTGACGCAAGGCTGTGTAGGATATAGATACGCGTAAGGAAAGCCCGAAGGTGGAGGAGATATCGGTAGTTAAGGAGTTTGTGGACGTATCTCTGAGCGACTTGCCAGGACTTCCGCCAGATAGGGAGACAGAGTTCGTAATCATTTTAGCGCTGGGAATTGATTCAATTTTGAAGGGTCTATACCGAATGGCTCCACTTGAGATGAAGGAACTGATGGTTCAACTGCAAGAATTGCTGGGCAAGAAGTATATTCAACCAAGCATTTTTTTGTGGGGAGCTCCAGTTTTGTTTGTGAAGAAGAAGGATGGATCGATGCGTCTTTGCATTGATTATAGAGAGTTAAATAAAGTTACGATAAAGAATAGGTATCCTTTACCTAGGATCGATGACTTGTTTGATCAACTGAAGGGTGCGAAGTAGTTCTTGAAAATTGACTTGAGAAGCGGATGTCATCAGTTGAAGGTGAAAAGGGAAGATATATCGAAAATGGCTTGTAGGACTCGATATGGTCATTACGAGTTCTTGGTGATGTCATTTGGTCTCACAAATGCCCCAGCTGCATTTATGGACTTAATGAACAGGGTGTTTAAGCCATTTCTGGACAAGTTCATGGTAGTGTTCATTGATGACATCCTGGTTTATTCCAAAATCGAGGAGGAACACACTGAACACTTACGACTAACATTAGAATCGCTGAGACGAGAGAAGCTTTACGCTAAATTCTCGAAATGTGAATTCTGGTTGGAACGTGTGCAATTTCTTGGCCACATAATCGACAAGGATAGTATTTCGGTAAATCCGTCAAAGGTTGAGGCCGTAATAAATTGGGATCAGCCGAAGACGCCGTCTGAAGTGAGGAGTTTCTTGGGATTGGCAAAGTTATTACCGGAGATTCATCCAAGACTTTTCTAGAATCGCAACTCCGTTAACGAATTTAACTCGTAAAACAGTTAAATTTGTTTGCACGGAGAAGTGTGAAGAAAGTTTTCAGGAGCTAAAGAAGAGGTTGAGTACTGCGCCTGTGTTATCTTTGCCGGATACTACGGAGAATTTCATGGTATATAACGATGCCTCACATAAAGGATTAGGCTGTGTGTTGATGCAGAGCGGTAAAGTGATTGCCTATGCGTCACGTCAGCTGAAGGATTATGAGAAGTGGTATTCGACCCATGATTTAGAATTGGCGGCAGTAGTGTTTGCTTTAAAGATATGGAGACACTACTTATATGGAGAGAAGTGTGAAATATATACCGATCATAAGAGTCTGAAGTATATTTTCACCCAGAAGGATTTGAACATGCGTCAAAGAAGATGGTTGGAACTGATCAAAGACTACGATTGTGAGATACTTTACCATCCGGGTAAAGCTAACGTTGTCGCCGACGCTTTGAGCAGAAAAGGTCGGGAGAAGCTGAACGTGTTAACTGATCAGGATCGGTTGATAGAACAGATGGCTAGGTTGGAGTTGGAAGTGAAGTTCCCGAAGGAATCGGATGAGAAGTTGTTTCAAGTAACTATTGGTTCTACTCTAGTAGACAAGGTGAAAGAAGCACAACTTCACGATGAAGAATGTGAGAAGATTCGGAAAAGGATAACCGATGGTGAAGAATTCAAGTTCAAGATCGATAATGAAGGTCTATTACGGTTTGAAGGTAGAATCTGGGTACCGCCAGTACCAGAGGTCAAAGAGGAGATTCTAAGAAAAACTCATAGTTCTAGATATTCTATTCACCGTGGGAGTACCAAGATGTACCAAGATCTCAGGCATCATTTCTGGTGGCCGAATATGAAGACGGACGTTGCTGAATGTGTTGCGAAGTGCTTAACGTGCCAGAAAGTTAAGGCATAACACTAGAGACCAAGTGGACTGCTGCAACCAAAATTCCAAAGTGGAAGTGGGAGCACATCACGATGGATTTTGTGGTGGGTCTTCCAGCCACTCACAAGGGATTTGATGCGATATGGGTTATAGTGGATCGACTGATGAAGTCAGCCCACTTTCTGCCGATCAGGGTTAAGTACAACTTGGATCAGCTAGCAAAACTGTATGTGAAGGAAATTATTTCTCGACACGGTGTTTCGGTGTCGATTGTGTCCGACAGAGATCCGCGTTTCACGTCTAATTTTTGGAAACGTTTACAAGAATGTCTAGGAACGCAATTGCACATGAGTACAGCATACCATCCTAGACTGATGGCCAGAGAGAAAGAACGATTCAAACGCTTGAGGATATGCTGAGAGCTTGTGTGATGGACTTCAAAGGAAGCTGGGAGGATCATCTACCGTTGGTGGAGTTCGCCTACAACAATAGTCACCATGCGAGTATCGACATGCCGCCTTACGAAGCGTTATACGGCAGAAAATGCAGAACTCCCTTATGTCGGGATGAAGTTGGTGAACGTCAGCTGTTGGGACAAGAATTGGTACAACAAACTGCTGGAATTGTGAAGCTGATCAGAACAAGATTAGTTGTTGCTCAAGACAGACAGAAGAAATATGCCAATCTTCATCGACAAAATCGAGAATTCTTACCAGGAAGTTTCGTGTTCCTGAAAGTATCTCCCTAGAAGGGGAAGATTCGATTTGGTAAGAAGGGAAAGCTATGTACCCGATTTATTGGACCTTTCGAGGTACTACGAAGAGTTGGCGAGGTAGCTTACGAGGTTGCATTACCTCCAGAGCTCGAGAATATACATAATGTCTTCCACACTTTGTGACGCCCTCAAATCCGGGTCCCTAGAACCTCGAACCTGGTACGTTACGGTGCTTCATCATCATACATATTCTATAAACTAATGAGGAACAAATAAACATATATTGTTTATTTCATATGATTCTATAATATTTTCCCAGGTTTATTAACCTTAACTGAGATCATACCTTTAAAATTACAAAAGGTTTACATAAGATAACTAAATAGTTATTCGCACAACAATCTATTTCGTACTTTTCTTTTGTCTCTGTCCTTCTTCAAGCCTTCGCCTTAATCTAAAATTTAATACCATGATACAACAAGGGTAAGCAACGACTTTGCCCAGCAAGTTTAAATTCAATAAAGATATATCATGATTGAAAGAAAAAATGAACTTTTAAATTTTCAATAATATAATAATTGTGAAATAGCATGAATCATAACTTCAGTAATTAAATGATTGAATCAATAACATTTAATGTCAACAAGGACCATGAACAACTTTATCTGAACCTTAGGGTAATGAAGGTGATCAGCGTTTCATACCTGATGAACATATACAACATGCATTAAGTGCGAATCAATAATCAGTTTTGACGTGAATAATCATCAATAATCATTCACTAATATGTTATGAAATATAATTCGAGTTTGAGTTAGGGAAACTTGCCTGCATAGTCGATTACTGCTACTCAATCTAATTTATCTCCTTATTGAAAAGACCTATCAATTATAAGATTCATTTTTCAATTAGCATACTATACTTTATCTCGTAATACTATTACATCATAGTAAACTATCTAACATTTAACCACATAGTCAAATACTAGATAATTTCTTAACACCATACACATTTACAAGTCTAAACCTAACATACATCGAGTCTTTAATAGTATTCAATATAGTATACTGAGTGGTTTCCCACAAACAACCAACAAATTAGTTTCTGTCTCGTTTACACTGTTTTCATAGTGGGTTAGATCGGTTACTAATTTGTATATACCTTCCCCATATGAAGGAATCGTTTAGCCCAGATACTATACATCAACTATTGCAGAATACGACTGTACTACTTTAGACTTAAAACTTAATCACTTACTTTATAAGTTCTTATATTAACTTGTCTAACATAGTTAAGTATTAGACATTACATTATAATTTTAGTATTATCATTATACTTTGATAATCTTTTAATCATGTTGTAACTTGTACTTATAAGTTATTCCTTTCTATGTTATCTTAATAAAATAGATAACATTTAAGTAAACTGAAATTACTATTTTAGTAAACCAGGTTTCATTTCAGCATCCTGAAATCACTATTTCAGCAGACCATAATCCATTTTAGCAAACTGAATTTAATTTCAGTAACCCGAAATCAAATTCAGTACCATGTATTCCTCTTTCAGTAGACTATAATTCATTTCAGTAGGCTGAAACCATTTCAGGAAACTGAAACCACCATTTCAGCAGACCATAATCAGTCTTAGTAAACCAAAATAATTTTAGCAACCCAAAATCCAATTCAGCACCCTGAATTCTCATTTTAGTCTATTACAAGCATAATATAGTTCCTTGAATACCAAATTCAACAATTATATTGAAAAATATCATAAATCTCTTATTTTAATCTCCCGTCGAATATTATTAATTATGTAATACTATTTTATACTAATGGTATTAATTTTTTAATAGCATTCAAGTCAAATACTACTAATAATATCTTAATCCAATATTATTAGTCATATAAAAATAATTTAAGTCATTAATCACATTAATAAATAATTTATTTTAATTATTTTTCTTTTATTAATTAACTCGTTTAAGCACTCTAAAATTCCATAAATCTCAGAACACTTCAAACCGGACCCAAAACCTTCATCACAAATCTGCATAAATCATGCTTAAGAGTCTCGAGTCATAAATCGTATTTTTCATATTTTTGGAAATCGTATATTTAATTAAATCCATTTATTCATATAACATCATTTGTATGAAAAATACCAAACCAGTCCCAAAAATATTTTTTTTCTGGGATTTGGCAGAATATAGTCCCACATTGAACATATATTTTTCTCAAAATTTTTAAAATCCATTTACTATATTTAAATAGTCCATAATAGCCAAATATTCTCAAATTTTTCATAATCGAGATTAACTCCAAAAATTTTGAAATTTACAGGGTAATCTCTTGTTATACACATGTACTTTCAGTAAAAATTTCGTAATTTTTGGACTCACACAGAGTTATTCGGGTGGCTTCATAAAAATAGCCATTCACCGTAAAATCTATAACTCTCAAACCTTATGGCCAAAAATTCTCAAATTTTTACAGAAGCTGCCTAACCTCTAATATTACTTCCCCAAATTTTCCCCGAATTTTTAAAGCATAAAAAGTGGACAAAAATGCCCCCGTTCTAGACTGGTCCAAAACAGTTCAAAAAAAAACACAGGACTATTTTCACCAAAACTCACACCATGACTTTTAGAAACGTAATTTTTGAGTTCTACCACTTGGGTTTATTAGTCAACACATATATCTAGCACCCTCATTCGACGGATCGTAAAAAGAAGGTGTAGATCAAAAACGGTGAACATCTAAACTACATAAAAGTCAGGGTTTTCATAACTATAGAAATTATTTTTCTTTTCCTTTTGATTTCCACACAAATCAACACCCAATATGGATAGATCCAAACATGAATTCATGGAAAACACATAGATTAAAGAGTTTTGAACTTCCAAATCAAAAACCCCCTTTTTCATTAAACCATTGAAAGAGAAGAAATAAAACATGGAAAATAGGTTTATACCTTTCTTTAATCTTCTTCTTCTTCTTCTTCTTCTTCTCTTCCATGGAGAAATTTTTCTCCTCCTCCTCCTCCTCTAGGGCTGCCGCCCCCTCCCCTTTTCTCTCTTTTCACGTCTCTTTTTCTTTCCTTTCTCTTTCTTTCTCTTTCCTATCTCTTACAACCATAAAGTGGGACAATTAAATTTTGCTAGCAAAAGAATGATTAGATATTATAATATCTATCCACCCACATCCTTACAAATCTTATCCTCTCTCTCTCTCTCTCATAATTACAAGAGTTAGCTTGCAAGAATTAACTAAAGTGTTGGCCCAATTAAAAACCAACACCTAAAAGTAATTACCAACTAAAGTAACCATCATTATCACATTCTTCCTCCCTTTCCCTATCTCATTATTTTCGGCCACATAGGACCAATACTCCCATCAATTTGTTTTATTAATTGCTTATATTAATGACTATAATACCCTTCCCCAATTGGGCTCAACTTGGGCTTTTATTTAATTTTCCAATGGACTTGCAATTTATGATTTTGCTTACTAACAAAAATTAATTTGGGCTTTCACCCATAAATAAATTGGGTCATCATAACATTTGTCCAATACATGATATATTGGGCTAACTTAATAATTTAATTGCCTTTAAATTAATTTATCTACAAGTCTCATGCTTAATTAAATAATTGGGCTCGTTTAAATAATATAATCTCCTTAGTCCATTAAATCATAATTCATTTGAACTCTATTTAAATTCTTGGGCTATGATATTATTATAGTCCAATACTTTTAATTCTATTCTACCCTAATTATTTAATTAGGATTTTTATTTCCCACCTTTGAAAATAATTCCTTACTCATGCCTCTTTAATTTCATAACCCAATTTAACTTGGTTATAAAATTAATTATTTGAGATATATAAAATAAATATCTTAAGGTTAGTATCTGTTTTTTTTGTTTACTAACATTTTCCCATATTATACCCCTTAGGTTATTTAATTAACATACCTAATATATATATTAGGTTACATAATTTTATATTTAATTTCCTTTATATACAAAATAATGTATTCACATTATATAATGTATATTTATTAATCACATACATAGTTCTCTTAAATCATCACATATTCCACTTCAAATCTCTAATTAAGACTTTTCTCCACAAAAAGTCAACTGTTGACTTTAACCAAAAAGTCCACCCTTACACATTTTGTGTTTATTGTCTTTTCTGACTAAACTTGACGTTTCGAACGCAACCGAGCAGTCCGTTCCTCAAAATTTTATATCTAACTCAAATTTTGAGTTTTAACTTACACCATTTTTATTGCTAATCATATTAGTTAATCACTTTATACTTATTCATATTCTTGTTTGCCAGTCAAGGCCAACGTTCAAGCTATGTTAATTACTAACATAGTTTCATCTTGATTCTCATATCCTTAACTTAATTTATCATTCTTCTGGCTAAAAATATATAGCACCTTAGTAAGTATATATATCTATTTCTATACATATACTCATCTTCGTTTAACTTCATAGCACTCTTCATGTGAAATCTTATTTCCTTAATAAAATTTTCACATGCATCGTTATAGCATTTCTTACACTATTCAGTTCACATCAATTTCATAGGTATCACAATACCTTATCCTTATCATTCATATAACTTCATTTTTAGGATTTGGAATTTTGTAACCCATATTTTCTTTATTCTCATTTAAATAGCAAACTTTATAGGTTTTACTTAAACATTTTAATAAATTCACAAATTCTTATCTAGGTTTTATTCTTTAACCTTTATTCTAATCATTCAAGATTTTATAAATTTTTGGGTTATCACACATTTCTGTGTTAAGACCTTAGAAGCACGATTATAAACATGTGATAAAGTATGAACCTTTGTAATTTGATAAGGACTTAACATATGAAGAAGTGCCTGTTCAAATAGTTGATAGAAAGTAACAAGTACTTAGGAATAAAGTGATACCTTCTATTAAGGTAATCTGGATGAACTACAGTGTTGAAGAAGCCACGTGGGAACTCGAAGATGTTATGATGAAATCTTATCCGCAGTTATTTGCTTAAATATTTTGTGTGTAACCCCTTATGTACCGATTCTGGGGACAGAATCCTTTTAAGGGGGGAAGAATGTAATAGACAAATTTTTTTTTATGTGTGATTCTAGGGACAGAATCCTTTTAAGGAGGGAAGATTGTAACGATTGAGATTTTAAATGATAATTTTTCATATTTATTGAGTTAAATAAATATTTTATGTGATTTATTTATTTAGTAAAATAATTAAATTATGTGAATTATGGGAGTGATTTAATTAAATGTTATATATTATTAAATGGATGTTTAATAATTTATTTAATTGATGTATATTAATTTTATGGTATAGTTCTAATTTAATTGAGATAATTAAATTAGATGAGTTATGTGATGAAGTGTTACATGTATTGCATGAATTGTAATTAGCGAGTAATTATAATTATATGACAAATTGTTATGTGATTAGTTGATGTTAGATTTTAATTGATTAAATTAGAATGATAGAGATTTAATTAGCTAAAGTGTAACATTAAAGTATATGTTAAAATAATTTATTAAAATAAAGAAAATAGTTTTTAAATGATTTTATTGTTTTAAAAGGTTTTGCCAAATACGGCCCTTGCACTAGCTTTAAACCCATTTTACCCAAACAAGACCTTAGTTAATAAAACTATTTTCTAAATTAATCTGTTGCCAAACAAAGCCTTGTGGCTTTTGAAATATTGTAACTACTAATTTAATTATATCATTAAGTGTAATTAGTATACGTATATTATTATATCAATTATATATGTATATTATGTAAAGCTACGCTAGAAAGTTAGATTGTTAGAGAGAAAAGAACACAGTGAGTTAGAGAGAAAGAAGAAAAAGAAGAAGAAGAAGGAATTTCTAAGCTTGAAGCCTAAAAATCATCATCTTCCTCTTTCAACCTATTAACAAAAGGTATATTTTATAATCTCTACCCTTATATTTTTAAGAACTCAATTTACGTGTTCTTCGTGTTTTATTCTCTGTCAAGGCAAATTTTTATGAAATTGTATAAGCATGAATTGTTTATACATAGTGTATTCATGTGTTGTTTATAAGTGAATTGTATGCCATAAACAAGTTTTCAAAAATCAATTTAGTTATAAAACATGTTTTAATGAAAAATTGATGTTCTTGTGAGTTCATATGCTTTGGTTGAGTTTTAAAATGATAATTAAGGATTTCTTATGTGTTAATATGCCTATTTAGAATTTATCATGGTGCTATCTTCAATTACGAAAATATTGCATGAATTATGAGTTGAATTGGGTTAGAATTGGATTTTTAGTGAATGCTTTTGTGAAAACTATGAGTTTTTTGGAAAATATTAGAATTGGAGTTTTTAAATCATGGATTCTTGTTGTTTAAGATGATTTTGTGTCTAGGAGCATGTTATATATGTTGGAATCATGATTAGAAGCTTTAAGTTTATGTTTCTAGGAATTGATATGAATTACATGAACTAGAATTAGAATTTGGTGTGGAGAAATAAGCCAAATTGGCTTTTTCTGTGCACAGTTCGCGAACTTGTCTACGTTTGCTGGAAGGGGCTCGCCCCGGCGGTCCTATCAAGAGGAAAACACCCGCCCCGGCGGGGCAGGGGGGGTGACAGGAAAAAAAAAGAAACTTGCTTTCTTTTGTATTTTGTAAAGCTAATTTTATGTAATAACTTTTATAGCATGATTAAATATATATTAAAATGCTAAATGAATATTAATAAATTATATTAATAAAATATATTTTGTGATTATAATTTTGAATAATTATAATTAGAGTAAAAGTTTAATTTAAATTATAATTGTTTTAAATTATAATGATTATAAATTGAGTTATTATAATCAAGTGAATGTAAATTTAAATTATATTATGTAATTATAATTTAATGCACGATTAATTATAGATTATAAATTGTGTAATTATAATGTAATATTTGCATGATTAACTATAAATTATGATTGGTGTAATTATAATTTAGTAAATGTATGATGTGGTTTAATTAGTTATAAATTATAAATTGTTTATAATTTAATTAAAATAAGATCTAATTATAATTTGAGTAACTATAATTATATTAAATGTTTAAATTATAATTAATTTAATATGAAATACATAATTATTATTTGAGTTAATTATGTGAGCATGCCTATGTGATGTAATTAAATTATGTGATTATTAATTATTAATTTAATAATTAAATAAGAATGAGTTAACCTAGAAAGGTTAACCAATTATGTGAGTTAGTTACGTGCTAACTAATTTAGATTGTTGTGATTAAACATATATGTGTAGAAAGTGTTAAAGAACGTGAATTATATTAGTAGCTTGCGCTTGAGACAAGTCTTCTAAACCCTAAACTCGTTTATTTGTTTCAATTTAATTATTCATTGTTTGAGATTGTTCTTTTATTGGACAAGTAATTATTGAAAGATCATGATATAATTAAAGTAACCTTGACTTATTGTTCAAGTAAGGTTTGAATATTCATTTGAGATGATTTAGATTTATTTCTAAAGCATATGTTAGTTCGTAGTTCTTTCACTTACGAATTATTCTTTATTATTGAAAGTCGATTCAACTAATCCTTAGTTGATGAACGTGAATTCTAAATTACCCTTGTAAGCTTATCCAAACCAAACTTTCTTTGGTGCGGACTTGAATTCAAATTACTGAGTTGAACAATCCTATTATTAGGGGAGGTTACTACGCATAAGCGTTAAGATGTTTGTGCATAATACATGGTACGAAGGGCTGATCCCCCTAAGTACGAGTTAAGGTTCATAGTCTTATTGACTGTTAAAGGTTTAAATGAAAATATTTATAACCTAGGACAAAAGTTCAAAGGTCTTATGACCCTCAGATAAATTCTATATTCGAATTTTAATGTTGATAGAGAATTATTATTCAATTCTTTTTTGCTGAAGTAAGCTAAGTTATTCAAATTCTTTTTAAAGATATCATTTCATATATTTATTATTGTTAAACTCCAGTGAGCTGTTGTTTGCTCACTCTTGCACTATATAACAATTGCAGCTAAGGTTGATAATGTTGACGCCCCGTCTACGAGTAAAGGCAAGGGAAAGCAAAACAAGTGGAGAGTTGTTTTTATTATTTAAAATGATTGTAATAGACTTTAATCTTATGTTTTTATTTCCGCACATTATTATTATGTCAAGGTTAGAGTAACCCTAGGATTGATTTTTAAGAAGGTTGTAACCCTTGTTTTAAGGGAGATTTTATTATTTTGAATAAAGGTTGTATTTTATTTTTGAAGTTATATTGGGTAGATGTATGTTATCTTAGAAAGTGAACACCAAATCATGTGGAAACGAAGTACCCGAATTTGGGGGTGTCACAACATTGCTGCAAGTGAAGCTGCAAAAGAAGCTATTTGGATGAAGAAGTTCATAACTGAACTTAGTATTGTTCCTAGCATTAGATGAGCAACACCTTTATTATGTGATAACACCGGAGCTGTTGCATAAGCTAAGGAACCCAGGTCTCATCAAAAATCCAAACACGTGTTGCGACGGTTTTATTTGATTAGATAGATCATTAAAAGAGAAGATGTCACCCTAGAGCGTGTGGACTCTCAAGACAACATTGCAGATCCATTTACTAAAGCTTTAACACAACAACAGTTTGATCGTCACTTAGAGAAGATGGATATGAGATACCATGGCGATTGGCTTTAGTGCAAGTGGGAGATTGAAAGTAGAATGCATGCAAGCCAATCATGTATGATGATAAAGCATATACTTTGAGACAATCTTATTTATTTATTAATAAAAGTGTTATTCAATTAAAGGCATTTAATTTATCTACATGGTGCTGTTTTTTATAATATGTGATAAACCCATAGTTTTAAGCAATGTTTTTGGAATCATGATGATGATCATGCTAATGAGATCTAAATTCTTAGATAGCTTAAAACTAAAATAGTTCTCAATCGTTGGATTACTAAAAAGGGGATTAGTGAATCCGAATAGATTGATACATACGTTGACTTGCTCATTGGATGAGGGTGATTGATCTCATAATCATTTGTGTGGAGACACTAAAGCAAGTATGTATGTGTTTATTGGAGAATAAGTTCACTGAACTTGGCTCGCTAAGGAATACCTAATGGAGTTTTACTTATCTATCAATAGGAATTCCTTAAGTGATAGTAGTACAAATAATCCTAAAACTTGAGATCATCATAGTATCTTGTGTATTGTCGACGTAGGGAAGAATCTTTGGACAGATCTTCCTTTCCCTAATGTATTTTCTACCTTTGTTTGTCTTATCTGTTTTACCTGAAGGGTGAATTTTTAGGAAAAGGCCAACATGCATCATGTCGACGATTTGAATGGTTTTACAGAGTCGCCAGTTGGTATGTTTAAAAATGGTTGAACCAACTCAACCTAGTTTTGTTTGATTTTTCAAGTAGGCCCAATTACTGGATTCTGTCAGAACTTGGCCTTAGAAACTGAGATTCATAAAGTTCGGCGGCTTGATTAAGTGGGGCGAAGGTGTTAGGCACCCCGTGACTTTCGCGAAACATGGTTACTGCGTCTCTTCAATTTTCCTTTTTTATTTGCAATGTGTGTGCGTGTGCTTATAGTAATTGAGCCTACGTGCTTGATTTGGAAGTAGTGTTGTGCTTCGTTGGACCTATATACGAAGAATTTTTTTTATTGAAAGGTCCATTTTTAGACAAGATATGAAAATAACGTTTTGAAAGATGGTTTTCAAATTGTTTCGCTAGCAAGAATTGAAGCATTTTGATACTTCTATTTTATTCTGCATTCGGCTAATTTTGATTTTATTGTCTGGATGCGAAGCATCCTCGACCAAAGAATGTATATACAAGTGTCAGACTCCTTATGGGCATGAAATCCATCGAAGTGACCCGAGCACTACAAACCATAATTTTACTATGTTGAGACCTTAAATTCGGATAACCGTTTTAAGGTCCCTCTAATTTACATTTACAAGAAAGGACAGGCAGGCTGTATTTACAATATAAAATTGTCCATCGTGGGAATCAAACTTAGATCCATGTGGTTGATCTTAAATCCTATGATTCCTAGGCGCACAAAGTATGATCAAAAAGCTTGCACAACAACGATATTGACAGAGAATGCAAATTGTACTCTAGATGTCGCAAGACAAAGGATTCATCAGTTAAATCCTTGCATACGCGTAGCCGAAGCTTCCCGTTCTCACTAGATATGGATCTAGGGTCGCGTAGTCGCTTGAATATTTACAAAACTAGAAAGAAAACTAGATTTAAATAAATCTTGGCCATTCTAGCTCAACAGTTCTGGTTTGATAGCTTTTAAACCGGTTGAAAGTTAAAAATGGCTAGATTTAGATTAATCTAGTCCAAAAAATCTACATTAGAAAAGATTCATATCAAATGAACAATTAAAACAGATATTTAATCTCATTGAATAAAGAAAATGTATAATTATATATATATATATATATATATATATATATGAAAGTTGTAAAGAGTCACAGATTTCCAATCCAGGCGAGACTGGGAAATATAAATATATATAAATATATATATATATATATATATATATATATATATATATATATATATATATATGAAAGCTGAAAAAGGTCACGGATTTACAATCCAGGCATAACTGAATGAAATGTTAATATATAAAGTTAGCTATATATATATTAAAGCTGAAAAAGCCACGGATTAACAATCCAGGCAAAACAAGTTAGTATATATATATATATATGAAAGCGATAAAAAGCCACGGATTAGCAATCCAGGCTTAACTGAATGAAATGTTAGTATATATACAGTTAGTTATATATATATTAAAGCTGAAAATGTGACACCCCCAAATCCGGGTACTTCGTTTTCACATTATTTGGTGTTCACTTCCTAATTAAACATACATCTACCCAAAAGTAAAGAATTGCAAAGTAAATTACAACCTTCATAAAACCTTACTAAAAATCTTCCTTGATAAAGGATTACAACTTGTCCAATAAAATCCCAAGGTTAACTAAACCAAAACATCAAACAATAAATGCGAAAATAAAACATAACATAATCTACTAAGTTTTATTACAATCAAAACTTGAAACAACAAGCCTTCACTTGTTCATATTTCCTTTTCCTTTACTTGTTGACGGTATGTCAACAATCTTTGTCTCAACTGCAAGTGGTGGTAAAACATGCAAGAGTGAGCAAACAAAAGCTCACTTGAAATTTTAACAGTGATATAACATATATGAATAATTTCAAAAGAGTTTGAATAACTTTACTTTCATCAAAATAAGAATTGAATAATAATTCTTTCATCATTTTTAAAGTTTGAATATAGAATCTATTTTAGGGTCATACGACCTTGAACAATGTCCTAGGTTATAAATATTTTTATTTAAATCTTTAACAGTCAATAAGACTATGGGCCTTTAACATGTACTCAGGGGGATCCACCCTTTGTACCATGAATTGTGCACAACCATCTTAACGCTTTCGCATAAATGTCCCCTAGTAATTAGGGTTGTTCATTCTCAGTATTTGAATACAAGCCCGCACCAAAGAAAGTTTGATTTGGATAGATAAAGGAACTTTAGAGTTTCAACTGTCATCAACTAGGAGTAGTTGAATCGACTTATAGTAGTTTAACAGTTCGATAATATAAGAATCATGAACTAATTGCAAGATATAGAACAAATCTACATAATAGATAGGCATGCTTTAGAAGTAACTCAAAGCAACTGAAAGAATAAGTAGATCTTGCTTGAACAACTAAGTCAAGATCACAATGCCTCAATAATATTTCAATACTTGTGCAATAAGAATATTAGAATACAACAACGCTTGTACAAAGTAAACACAAGTTCAAAATGGAAACTTGCTTAACGTAAGAGAATAAGGAATAGAAAACTTGCACAATAATAAGTTTAGAGATAGGAAACTTGCCTCAAGCGCAAGCTACACTTTAATAACTACAGTCACTTCCACAATTACCCTACACATTACATTACGTTTAAAACGTCTATTAGTATCCAACTACAACGTTTAAACCATCTTACTTCATATTCAAGTCCAACTCACAATGTAATTTACTACATTGGTTGCTAACGAGTCAAGTATGTGAGTCTATACTCACGGCATACGTTCGTAAGTTTATAACGCTATCAATCGTGTTGTGTACTTTTAGAAAGTAACACACCCACACACATGTAACACATTCATATACAACTTCAATCCATCTTAAACACATCAAAAACATGTTATCTTATTACCTATTTCACTTTCCAAGTCATAGAAATAAGTTAGCTAAACAAACGGGGTATGAAAACTGAAAAACCAAAAACAAAACTTTTTTGGACAGCAAGCTAACCCGCTGGGGCCGGTCCCCCAAGGGCAAAAGCCCCGCTGGGGTGGGTCCTCCCTCTGGCACAAGGGCTAGTTCACAAACTGGTGGAAAAATAAGCCAATTTGGCTTATTCCTTCACACCGAATCTGATTTTTCCCAACATGATAAATATGAAACTTGATACAAACAATATTTTAAACTCTTTAAAATTGATTATAACATATAAAATCCATACATCACATAATCAAAATCAAGATTTCATGATTTTCGAAGAAAAACATAATATTAAGCGTTCTTGACGGAAATTGCTATTACGAATTCGTTTTTTCAATCAATTCAAGTAATTCCAATTGTAATAACTTCTATTCTTAACATACTAGAATAATACATGATCAATTTAAACAATAACCCATAATCAAACATCAATTTGATAGTTTCAAAAGCCATTTTTTAGAAATTAGTTCACAGAAAATCGTTATGAACATAATTATTCTTGTTTATTAAAAATACATGGATTGAATTGCTAACACAACCATATAACTCATATATAATCATGTTATATCACATATTACACATAACTTCATACTTTCATCAATTGCTTTGATAATTTAAAAACTATTTTCAAAATAACTTTATGATCAAACACTATGAACATGATTTCATAGTGTTCATCACATCTTTGTGAATTGAAACACTTAAACAACTATAGAAATTATATGTAAACATATAAATATACAAATATATATGTACACATCCCATATACATATTAAACTCAAGAACTGTCATAAAAAGACTTTTACAGAGAAGTTTAAACTAAGAAATATTGAAGAACATAACTTTTAAAACTTGTTTTTACAACAATTGATTTCTGAAAATCTTTTCATGGCATACAATCACATATGAATAACATATGAATACCATATATATATAATTTAATGATTATGAAAAACCCATTTTGATAAAGAAGAAAACACAACACATATGAATTGATTCTATGGTTAAGATTATAACCTTACTAGTTTGAATTAAGAGAAAGATGGAGATAATGATGATGATGGGTCTTGCTTTGTCTTCTCAAAGCTTTCCCTTCTTCTTTTTCTTCTTCCTCTTCTTCTTCTCTGATAACTCTCTCTAACCCATCTCTTGTTTTCTTTCTTTGTTTGTAAAACTAACGTACTAACTATCTAACATATATTATAATATACATATGCATATATAATATATATGTAACTTATAATATTAATATAGCTAATAAGTAATATACTAATTACTATACTAACTACCACTTATTACATAGGTTACAAAAATTGAATTTGAAAAGCCTAAGACCATGTTTGGCAAACCCTTTATCTTTTAAAAATAGATTATTAGCTAAGGCCTTGTTTGGGTAAAATAGATTAAACAAGTACAAGGGCCTCGTTTAGTAAAACTAATTTAAAACCCTTTTCATTATTTTAATAAATCCTTAATCCATAGATTAAATAATACACTTATTTAATTAAATTATGACATTCCAATTCAATTAAATAAAAGCTAACATTCATTAATTAATAAAAACACATAATACCAAATTGTTACACAATTTTAATTCCTTTATTAAACATAATTCATGTAACAAATTATCATCAACACTTAGCATATAACATTAAATCTAATTTAACTATTAGAATTATGCTACACCATTATTAACACATCAATTTAATTAAATATTACTCTTAATTAAATCAGTCCACACAATCACATAATTTATTTATTTATCTCAACAAATAAATTAAATAAAATATTTATTTAATTCAATAAATATTTATAATTCATACATAAAATTCTCAATCGTTTCATTCTTCCCTCCTTAAATGGATTCTGTCCTCAGAATCACATCATAAAAAAAAATTCTCATCTGTTACATTCTTCCCCCCTTAAAAGGATTCTGTCCCTAGAATCGATATATAAGGGGTTACAAAAATCAATTAAGCAAATAATTGAGGATACGATTTCCTGATTACATCCTCGAGTTCTCACGTGGCTTTTTCAGCACTGTGGTTCCTCCAAATTATCTTAACAGAAGGTATCACTTTATTCCTAAGTACTTGCTCCTTTCTATCCACTATTTGAATAGGAACCTCTTTATAAGTTAAGTCTTTATCAAATTATAAAGGCTCATATTCTATTACATGTTTATAATCGTGTTTGTAAGGTCGTAACACTGAAATATGAAATACGTTATGTATATTCTCGAGCTCCGGAGGTAATGCTACCTCGTAAGCAACCTCGCCCACCTTTCGTAGTACCTCTAAAGGTCCAATAAATTGGGGACTCAGCTTCCCCTTCTTGCCTAATCAAATCTTCCCCTTCTAGGGAGATGCTTTCAGGAAAACGAAGCTTCCTAGAAAGAATTCTTGGTTCTATCGATGTTGATCGGCATATTTCTTCTGTCTTTCTTGAGCAGCAACCAATCTTATTTGGATCAGCTTCATAATATTAGCAGTTTGTTGCACCAATTCTGGTCTTAACAATTGTCGTTCACCGACTTCATCCCAGCACAAAGGAAATCTACATTTTCTACCGTATAACGCTTCGTAAGGTGGCATGCCAATACTCGCGTGTGAACTGTTGTTATAGGCGAACTCCACCAGCGGTAGATGATCATCCCAGCTTCCCTTGAAATCCATCACGCAAGATCTCAGCATATCCTCAAGCTTCTGAATCGTTCTCTCGCTCTGGCCATCAGTCTGAGGATGGTATGCTGTACTCATTCGCAATTGCGTTCCCAGACACTCTTGCAAACGCTTCCAGAAATTCGACGTAAAACGCGGATCTCTGTCTAACACAATCGACACTGGAACACCATGTCAAGAAATAATTTTATTAACATACAATTTAGCCAATTGTTCCAAGTTGTACTTAATCTTGATTGGTAGAAAGTGGGCTGACTTCGTCAGTCGATCCATAATCACCCAAATCGCATCAAAACCCTTCTGAATCGCTGGAATACCAACCAAAAAATCCATCGTGATGTGCTCCCACTTCCATTCTAGAATTTCTAACGGTTGCAGCAATCCGCTAGGTCTCTGGTGTTCTGCCTTGACTTTCTGACAAGTTAGACATTTTGCAACGCACTCAGCAACATCCCTCTTCATATTCGGCTACCAGAAATGATGCCTAAGATCCTGGTACATCTTTGTACTCCCAGGGTGAATTGAATACCTCGAGCTGTGAACTTCACTCAAGATCTCCTCCTTAACTTTCGGTACTGGTGGTACCCAGATTCTACCTTCAAATTGTAACAGTCCCTCACTGTCGATTCTGAATTTAAACTCTTTGCCATCGGCTATTCTCTTCCGAATCTTCTCACATTCCTCATCGTGAAGTTGTGCTTCTTTCACTTTGTCTACCAGAATAGAACCAGTAGTTACTTGAAATGACTCCTCATCCAATTCCTTCGGAAACTTCACTTCCAGCTCTAATCTAGCCATCTGCTCTATCAACTGATCCTGGTCAGTTAACATATTCAGCTTCTCCCGACCTTTTCTACTCAAAGCGTCGGCGACAACATTAGCTTTACCCGGATGGTAAAGTATTTCGCAGTCGTAGTCTTTGATCAGTTCCAACGATCTCCTTTGGCGCATGTTCAAATCCTTCTAGGTAAAAATATACTTCAGACTCTTGTGATCTGTGTATATTTCACACTTCTCTCCATATAAGTAGTGTCTCCAAATCTTTAGAGCAAACACCATAGCCGCTAATTCTAAGTCATGGGTCGGATACCCTTTCTCATAATCCTTCAGCTGACGTGATGCATAAGCAATAACCTTACTGCTCTGCATCAACACACAGCCTAAACCCTTATGTGAGGCATCACTATATACCACGAAATTCTCTGTACTATCCGGTAAAGACAACACCGGCGCAGTACTCAACCTCTTCTTCAACTCCCGAAAACTTTCCTCACACTTTTCCGTCAAAACAAACTTAACTATTTTACGAATCAAATTGTCAACGGAGTTGCGATCTTGGAAAAATCTTGGATAAATCTCCGGTAATAACCTGCCAATCCCAAGAAACTCCTTATTTCAGACGGTGTTTTCGGCTGATCCCAATTCATTACCGCTTCAACCTTCGACGGATCTATTAAAATTACATCCTTGTCGATTACGTGGCCAAGAAATTGCACATGTTTTAACCAAAATTTGCACTTCGAGAATTTCGCATAAAGCTTCTCTCGTCTCAGCGATTCTAACGTTAGCCTTAAGTGTTCAGCGTGTTCCTCCTCGGTCTTGGAATAAACCAAGATATCATCTATGAACACCACTACGAACTTATCCAGGAATGGCTTAAACACCCTGTTCATTAGGTCCATAAATGCAGCTGGGACATTCATCAGACCAAATGACATCACCAAGAACTCGTAATGACTATACCAAGCTCTAAAAACCGTTTTCGGCATATCTTCCTTCCTCACCTTTAATTGATGATACCCACTTCTCAAATCGATCTTCAAGAAGTATTTAGCACCCTTCAATTGATCAAATAAGTCATTGATCCTAGGTAAGGGATACCTATTCTTGTTCGTAACTTTGTTCAACTCCCTATAATCAACGCAAAGACGCATTGTTCCATCCTTCCTCTTCACAAATAATACTGGCGCTCCCCACGGTGAAACGCTCGATTAAATATACCTCTTGTCTAGCAATTCTTGTAATTGAACCATCAGTTCGTTCATCTCAACTGGAGCCATTCGGTATGGAGCCTTCAAAATTGGAGCAGTTCCAGGCGCTTAGTCAATCACGAACTCTATCTCCCTATCCAGCGAAAGTCTTGGTAAGTCGCTCAGAAACACATCCACGAACTCCTTAACCACCGATATCTCTTCTACCTTCTGGCTCTCCTTACGCGTATCTACTATGTAGGCTAGATATCCTACACAGCCTTGCGTCAAAAGTTTCTTGGCTTGCATCACCGTCAGACAACTCTCTTATCTAGGCAATTTACTACCATATAACACTACTTTCGACGGAGTCGTAAGGTTTACTGACTTCTTCTGATAGTCGATTACCGCCCCATGGTTGAACAACCAGTCCATCCCCAATATGACATCGAATTCCCCAAGTTTTATCGGAATCAAATCTACCCTCAGCTCTTGACCCTTAATATCCAATCTACAGTTCTTGTATACAAACCTAACATGAATGACTTCCTTACTCAAAATTTCTATGCTCAAGCGGTAAACTAACTCCTCTACATGTAAGTCTAGGGTTTTAGCAAAATCATCAGATATGAATGAACAAGTAGCACCCGAATTAAATAATACAAATGCATTTATACTATTGATCGGAATAATATATGCCACCACATCTTTTGATTGCACCGCGTCTTGCATCGTCATATTGAATGTGCGGGCAGTAGGTCGAACGGCTTGCAATGGTGACGGTCCAACAATAGTCAGAGTGCTACCGCTGTCATTTCCTCCATTCCCTGTCGACCCTGCCGCTGGCTTCTTAGGGAAATTACGAGCCATGTGATCCTTGGATCCACGTGTATAACAAGCTCCCTTCTTCGGGTTTGGACAATTCGTCGCGATGTGGCCTTCTTGTCCATAGTTGTAGCACACCCGTTTCCCTTTCATGCACACTCCAGTGTGAGTCTTCCCGCATGTAGCACATGCTTCGAGCTTCCTCTTCTGTTGTCCTCCCTGCTGACTCCCAGCAGAGGTGTTGTCATTCCACTTCCTTTTTTAATGGATAGCCCCGCTACCACCAGCCTTGTTTTCCGTCTCAATCTTCTTCTTCTTGTCTTGGTTAAATTTAGTCACGGCTTCGCTCCCTCCTTAGGCTAGAATAGCCGTATCCAGTACAGTTGCAAATGTGTTTAGCTAGAATATAGAGACCTTGCTGTAGAGCCAGGGTTTCAGTCCCCGCTCAAACCTCCTCGCCTTCCTAGCATCCGTGCTGACCTGGTAAGTAGCGAACCTGGCCAACTCGTTGAACTTTGCTGCGTATTTCGACACTGTCATCCCTCCTTGCTTCAGCTCTAAGAATTGGACCTCCATCTGGTCCTGCGAACTCACTGGGAAGTACATTTCGTAGGACATTTCCTTGAAACATTCCCACGTTATGACTCCTTCACCCTCTCGGGTCTTATTTGCCTGCCACCAGAAACTAGCATCTACCTTCAACATGAAAGTCGCAAATGCTGTCTTCTGGTCTTCACCGACCTTAGCCACGTCAAAGACTTTCTCCATTTCCATAACCCATGTCTGAGCATCTATCGGGTTTGTCGATCCTTTGAACTCCGGCGGTCCTACTGCCTTAAACTCTTTGAACATCATGGCCTGCACTTGCGGCTGATTTGCCATTGCTCCTGTCAGTAGGTTCATTAACTGCTGAACTGAGTTAGGGTTTGTTCCATCGTTATTGTTGTTCGCCGAACCCTCGGGGTTTTGACGTGTTGGTCTTCTTCTAGGAGGCATTTTCTGTTAAGAAAATATTATTTTTAGATTCTTTATTCGACTCTTAAGTATTTGAGTTAAACTTAAACAATCAAATAACTCAGTTCATATATGAACACATAGCACATCAATAAACTTCTTTTATTCATTAATCGTAGTTTAAAAAAACATATGATAGATAGCATTTCTGCTATTTACCTCATCTTTCCTGAACTGGGACTACATCATCACTCTATCCCATTATCATCTCAAATTATGGGATTTACATTTATTAATACAAAAAGAAACACATAATTTAAAATCTCTAATGTCTAGGCATATTAAGACGTCGCACAGCCTCTCTTCGTTCTTCCTCCATCACCCGAAACGCTGTCCTTCGGTCCACCACATACCATGGTAACCCTTGGAACTGAGCTGGGTAATAAAAGATACGGTCCTGGGCCCTATCTATGGCCGTATGGAAAGCGTATTCTGTTTCCCTTAGCTTGGCCCTCTTGGTTTCAGCCTCGTTCTCAGCTCGATCGGCTCGTTGAGTAGCCCTCAAGTTTGTTTCCTCAGCTCTGGCACGCTTCGTTGACTCCTCTTGGATATCTTACTTCAGCTTTGCTAGCTCGGCTCGTGCCTCATCTCGATCATTCCCTATGTGTATTAGGTTCCATTGTGTTTCTCCTATGTCACTAGCCATATCCTCGATAGTCTCATCCCGCTGCTGGATGGTTTCCTCGAGCTGTCCGACTCGACCATGAAGATCCACATTACTGTCATAAACTGCCTCGTATATCTCAGTACTAACAGAGTGAGGTGGAAATTCCTCTTTGGGATCCTCTTCCTCCTCTTCCTGCTCTTCAGACTCATACTCGTCCTCTTCCTCTGGAATAGGTGTCAGCTCACGCTCCCGACTAGCTTCGGTGATCACTAGAGATGGCTCTCTCCTAACCAGCTGCTCCAAGACAATATGGATGTCTCGGGGCTCTTCCTCTCAAGGTACCTGAGCTATATCCTCTCTAGTCTGACTGGATTCTTCTTTGTTTGTCATCCTGATAATTTTTTTTAAAAGTTTATGATTACGTGATATCGAATCGTCACCCTTCGAATACCTAAACGTAAACACATAGCATATAAGGTAGTTTATTATCTTTACCTATCACCACTATCTTTTCAATCTTCCTATAAGGCTACTACCTAAGGTTTTCCCCCCACCTAAGGTTCATAACCTATAGCTTTGATACCAACCTGTGACACCCCCAAATCTGGGTACTTCATTTTCACATGATTTGGTGTTCACTTTCTAATTAAAACATACATCTACTCAAAAGTAAAGAATTGCAAAGTAAATTACAACCTTCATAAAACCTTACTAAAAATCTTCCTTGATAAAGGATTACAACTTGTCCAATAAAATTCCAAGGTTAACTAAACCTTAACATCAAACAATAAATGCGAAAATAAAACATAACATGATCGACTAAGTCTTATTACAATCAAAACTTGAAACAACAAGCCTTCAGTTGTTCATCTTTCCTTTTTCTTTACTTGTTGACGGTATGTCAACATTCTTTGCCTCAACTGCAAGTAGTGGTAAAACATGCAAGAGTGAGCAAACAAAAGCTCACTTGAAATTTTAACAGTGATATGACATATATAAATAGTTTCAAAAGAGTTTGAATAACTTTACTTTCATCAAAATAAGAATTGAATAATAATTCATTCATCATCTTTAAAGTTCGAATATAGAATCTATCTGAGGGTCATACGACCTTGAATAATGTCCTTGGTTATAAATATTTCTATTTAAATATTTAACAGTAAATAAGACTATGGACCTTTAACTCGTACTCAGGGGGATCAACCCTTTGTACCATGAATTGTGCACAACCATCTTAATGCTTTCGCATAAATATCCCCTAGTAATTAGGGTTGTTCATTCTCAGTATTTGAATACAAGCCCGCACCAAAGAAAGTTTGATTTGGATAGATAAGGGAACTTTAGAGTTTCAACTGTCATCAACTAGGAGTAGTTGAATCGACTTATAGTACTTTAACAGTTCGATAATATAAGAATCATGAACCAATTGCAAGATTAAGAACAAATCTACATAATAGATAGGCATGCTTTAGAAATAACTCAAAGTAACTGAAAGAATAAGTAGATCTTGCTTGAACAACTAAGTCAAGATCACAATGTCTCAATAATATTTCAATACTTGTACAATAAGAATATTAGAATGCAACAAAGCTTGTACAAAGTAAACTACAAGTTTGAAATGGAAACTTGCTTAACGTAAGAGAATAAGGATTAGAAAATTTGCACAATAATAAGTTTAGAGATAGGAAACTTGCCTCAAGCGCAAGCTACACTTTAATAACTACAGTCACTTCCACAATTACTCTACACATTACATTACGTTTAAAACGTCTATTAGTATCCAACTACAACGTTTAAACCATCTTACTTCATATTCAAGTCCAACTCACAATGTAATTTAACACATTGGTTGCTAACTAGTCAAGTATGTGAGTCTATACTCACGGCAAACATTCGTAAGCTTATAATGCTATCAATCGTGTTGTGTACCTTAAGAAAGTAACACACCCACACACATGTAACACATTCATATACAACTTCAATCCATCTTAAACACATCAAAAACATGTTATCTTATTACCTATTTCACTTTCCAAGTCATAGAAATAAGTTAGCTAAACAAACGGGGTATGAAAACTGAAAAACCAAAAACCAAACTTTTTTGGACAGCAAGCTAACCCGCTGGGGCCGGTCCCCCAAGGGAAAAAGCCCCGCTGGGGGGGTCCTCCCTCTGGCACAAGGGCTAGTTCACAAACTGGTGGAAAAATAAGTCAATTTGGCTTATTCCTTCACACCGAATCTGATTTTTCCCAACATGATAAATATGAAACTTGATACAAACAATATTTTAAACTCTTTAACATGATTATAACATATAAAATCCATACATCACATAATCAAAATTAAGATTTCATGATTTTCGAAGAAAAACATAATATTAAGCGTTCTTAATGGAAATTGCTATTACGAATTCGTTTTTTCAATCAATTCAAGTAATTCCAATTGTAATAACTTCTATTCTTAACATACTAACATAATACATGATCAATTTCAACAATAACCCATAATCAAACATCAATTTGATAGTTTCAAAAGCCATTTTTCAGAAATTAGTTCACAGAAAATCATTATGAACATAATTATTCTTGTTTATTAAAAATACATGGATTGAATTGCTAACACAACCATATAACTCATATATAATCATGTTATATCACATATTACACATAACTTCATACTTTCATCAATTGCTTTGATAATTTAAAAACTATTTTCAAAATAACTTCATGATCAAACACTATGAATATGATTTCATAGTGTTCATCACATCTTTGTGAATTGAAACACTTAAACAAGTATAGAAATCATATGTAAACATATAAATATACAAATATATATGTACACATCCCATATACATATCAAACTCAAGAACTGTCATAAAAAGACTTTTACAGAGAAGTTTAAACTAAGAAATATTGAAGAACATAACTTTTAAAACTTGGTTTTACAACAATTGATTTCTGAAAATCTTTTCATGGCATACAATCACATATGAATAACATATGAATACCATATATATATAATTTCATGATTATGACAAACCTAATTTGATAAAGAAGAAAACACAACACATATGAATTGATTCTATGGTTAAGATTATAACCTTACTAGTTTGAATTAAGAGAAAGATGGAGATAATGATGATGATGGGTCTTGCTTTGTCTTCTCAAAGCTTTCCCTTCTTCTTTATCTTCTTCCTCTTCTTCTTCTCTGATAACTCTCTCTAACCCTTCTCTTGTTTTCTTTCTTTGTTTGTAAAACTAACGTACTAACTATCTAACATATATTATAATATACATATGCATATATAATATATATGTAACTTATAATATTAATATAGCTAATAAGTAATATACTAATTACTATACTAACTACCACTTATTACATAGGTTACAAAAATTGAATTTGAAAAGCCTAAGACCATGTTTGGCAAACCCTTTATCTTTTAAAAATATATTATTAGCTAAGGCCTTGTTTGGGTAAAATAGATTAAACAAGTACAAGGGCCTCGTTTAGTAAAACTAATTTAAAACCCTTTTCATTATTTTAATAAATCCTTAATCCATAGATTAAATAATACACTTATTTAATTAAATTATAACATTCCAATTCAATTAAATAAAAGCTAACATTCATTAATTAATAAAAACACATAATACCAAATTGTTACACAATTGTAATTCCTTTATTAAACATAATTCATGTAACAAATTATCATCAACACTTAGCACACAACATTAAATCTAATTTAACTATTAGAATTATGCTACACCATTATTAACACATCAATTTAATTAAATATTACTCTTAATTAAATCAGTCCACACAATCACATAATTTATTTATTTATCTCAACAAATAAATTCAATAAAATATTTATTTAATTCAATAAATATTTATAATTAATACATAAAATTCTCAATCGTTTCATTCTTCCCTCCTTAAATGGATTCTGTCCTCAGAATCACATCATAAAAAAAAATTCTCATCTGTTACATTCTTCCCCCCTTAAAAAGATTCTGTCCCTAGAATCGATATATAAGGGGTTACAAAAATTAATTAAGCAAATAATTGAGGATACGATTTCCTGATTACATCCTCGAGTTCTCACGTGGCTTTTTCAGCACTGTGGTTCCTCCAAATTATCTTAACAGAAGGTATCACTTTATTCCTAAGTACTTGCTCCTTTCTATCCACTATTTGAATAGGAACCTCTTTATAAGTTAAGTCTTTATCAAATTATAAAGGCTCATATTCTATTACATGTTTATAATCGTGTTTGTAAGGTCGTAACACTGAAATATGAAATACGTTATGTATATTCTCGAGCTCCGGAGGTAATGCTACCTCGTAAGCAACCTCGCCCACCTTTCGTAGTACCTCTAAAGGTCCAATAAATCGGGGACTCGGCTTCCCCTTCTTGCCTAATCAAATCTTCCCCTTCTAGGGAGATGCTTTCAGGAAAACGAAGCTTCCTGGAAAGAATTCTTGGTTCTATCGATGTTGATCGGCATATTTCTTCTGTCTTTCTTGAGCAGCAACCAATCTTATTCGGATCAGCTTCATAATATTAGCAGTTTGTTACACCAATTCTGGTCTCAACAATTGTCGTTCACCGACTTCATCCCAGCACAAAGGAAATCTACATTTTCTGCCGTATAACGCTTCGTAAGGTGGCATGCCAATACTCGCGTGTGAACTGTTGTTATAGGCGAACTCCACCAGCGGTAGATGATCATCCCAGCTTCCCTTGAAATCCATCACGCAAGATCTCAGCATATCCTCAAGCTTCTGAATCGTTCTCTCGCTCTGGCCATCAGTCTGAGGATGGTATGCTGTACTCATTCGCAATTGCGTTCCCAGACACTCTTGCAAACGCTTCCAGAAATTCGACGTAAAACGCGGATCTCTGTCTAACAAAATCGACACTGGAACACCATGTCGAGAAATAATTTTATTAACATACAATTTAGCCAATTGTTCCAAGTTGTACTTAATCTTGATTGGTAGAAAGTGGGCTGACTTCGTCAGTCGATCCATAATCACCCAAATCGCATCAAAACCCTTCTGAATCGCTGGAAGACCAACCAAAAAATCCATCGTGATGTGCTCCCACTTCCATTCTAGAATTTCTAACGGTTGCAGCAATCCGCTAGGTCTCTAGTGTTCTGCCTTGACTTTCTGACAAGTTAGACATTTTGCAACGCACTCAGCAACATCCCTCTTCATATTCGGCTACCAGAAATGATGCCTAAGATCCTGGTACATCTTTGTACTCCCAGGGTGAATTGAATACCTCGAGCTGTGAACTTCACTCAAGATCTCCTCCTTAACTTTCGGTACTGGTGGTACCCAGATTCTACCTTCAAATTATAACAGTCCCTCACTGTCGATTCTGAATTTAAACTCTTTGCCATCGGCTATTCTCTTCCGAATCTTCTCACATTCCTCATCGTGAAGTTGTGCTTCTTTCACTTTGTCTACCAGAGTAGAACCAGTAGTTACTTGAAATGACTTCTCATCCAATTCCTTCGGAAACTTCACTTCCAGCTCTAATCTAGCCATCTGCTCTATCAACTGATCTTGGTCAGTTAACATATTCAGCTTCACCCGACCTTTTCTACTCAAAGCGTCGGCGACAACATTAGCTTTACCCGGATGGTAAAGTATTTCGCAGTCGTAGTCTTTGATCAGTTCCAACGATCTCCTTTGGCGCATGTTCAAATCCTTCTAGGTAAAAATATACTTCAGACTCTTGTGATCTGTGTATATTTCACACTTCTCTCCATATAAGTAGTGTCTCCAAATCTTTAGAGCAAACACCATAGCCGCTAATTCTAAGTCATGGGTCGGATACCCTTTCTCGTAATCCTTCAGCTGACGTGATGCATAAGCAATAACCTTGCTGCTATGCATCAACACACAGCCTAAACCCTTATGTGAGGCATCACTATATACCACGAAATTCTCTGTACTATACGGTAAAGACAACACCGGCGCAGTACTCAACCTCTTCTTCAACTCCCGAAAACTTTCCTCACACTTTTCCGTCCAAACAAACTTAACTATTTTACGAGTCAAATAAGTCAACGGAGTTGCAATCTTGGAAAAATCTTGGATAAATCTCCGGTAATAACCTGCCAATCCCAAGAAACTCCTTATTTCAGACGGTGTTTTCGGCTGATCCCAATTCATTACCGCTTCAACCTTCGACAGATCTATTAAAATTACATCCTTGTCGATTACGTGGCCAAGAAATTGCACATGTTTTAACCAAAATTCGCACTTCGAGAATTTTGCATAAAGCTTCTCTCGTCTCAGCGATTCTAACGTTAGCCTTAAGTGTTCAGCGTGTTCCTCCTCGGTCTTGGAATAAACCAAGATATCATCTATGAACACCACTACGAACTTATCCAGGAATGGCTTAAACACCCTGTTCATTAGGTCCATAAATGCAGCTGGGACATTCATCAGACCAAATGACATCACCAAGAACTCGTAATGACTATACCAAGCTCTAAAAACCGTTTTCGGCATATCTTCCTTCCTCACCTTTAATTAATGATACCCACTTCTCAAATCGATCTTCAAGAAGTATTTAGCACCCTTCAATTGATCAAATAAGTCATTGATCCTAGGTAAGGGATACCTATTCTTGATCGTA